>OY992886.1:35090305-35710305 GCA_963921405.1 Cepaea hortensis
GACTTCCAGTAATAAAATTTCCCCTGGTCTCTGGGTAGTGAGATCGGATGCCCGTAAAAAATCCCTTGGCAGTTGGAAATCGAAAAAGAGTAGCCTAACGGCGCTGCCTGGGCAAAATTTTGAGTTGAAAATCTACCCAAGTATTTCAGGATCCTCGCCGATGCAACGGAGTTCGTGCATTGAGCTGAGTTTCTCCATACTCAGGTTTGAGTTGGAAGGAAAACAGAACACTTATGGGTTAAACCATGTGCCGTGATGTTGATCCAACGACTAAACGACTAAACTAAACTAAACTTTAAGTAACTGTAAGTTTGGATATGTGACATAGTAACATTTATATTCATCATGTATTTTATGTAACCATAAGTCTGGTTATATAACATACATATTCATCATGTATTTTATGTAACTGTAAGTCTGGTTATGTAACATACATATTCAAGATGTATTTTATGTAACCACAAGTCTGGTTATGTAACATACATATTCATCATGTATTTTATATAACTGTAAGTCTGGTTATGTAACAAACATATTCATCATGTATTTTATGTAACTGTAAGTCTGGTCATGTAACAAACATATACATCATGTATTTTATGTAACTGTAAGTCTGGTCATGTAACAAACATATTCATCATGTATTTTATGTAACTGTAAGTCTGGTCATGTAACAAACATATACATCATGTATTTTATGTAACTATAAGTCTGGTCATGTAACAAACATAGTCATCATGTATTTTATGTAACTATAAGTCTGGTCATGTAACAAACATATTCATCATGTATTTTATGTAACTGTAAGCCTGGTCATGTAACAAACATATTCATCATGTATTTTATGTAACTGTAAGTCTGGTCATGTAACAAACATATTCATAATGTATTTATGTAACTATAAGTCTGGTCATGTAACAAACATATTCATCATGTATTTTACGTAACTGTAAGTCTGGTCATGTAACAAACATATTCATCATGTATTTTGTGTAACTATACGTCTGGTCATGTAACAAACATATTCATCATGTATTTTATGTAACTGTAAGTCTGGTCATGTAACAAACATATACATCATGTATTTTATGTAACTGTAAGTCTGGTCATGTAACAAACATATTCATCATGTATTTTATGTAACTGTAAGTCTGGTCATGAACATAAATATTCATCATGTATTTTATGTAACTATAAGTCTGGTCATGTAACAAACATATTCATCATGTATTTTATGTAACTGTAAGTCTGGGTATGTAACAAATATATTCATCATGTATTTTATGTAACTGTAAGTCTGGTCATGTAACAAACATATACATCATGTATTTTATGTAACTGTAAGTCTGGTCATGTAACAAACATATTCATCATGTATTTATGTAACTGTAAGTCTGGTCATGTAACAAACATATTCATCATGTATTTTATGTAACTGTAAGTCTGGTCATGTAACAAACATATTCATCATTTATTTTATGTAACTGTAAGTCTGGTCATGTAACATAAATATTCATCATGTATTTTATGTAACTATAAGTTTGGTCATGTAACAAACATATTCATCATGTATTTTATGTAACTGTAAGTCTGGGTATGTAACATACATATTCATCATGTATTTTATGTAACTGTAAGTCTGGTCATGTAACATACATATTCATCATGTATTTTTTGTAAGTCTGGGTAAGTCTGGTCATGTAACATACATACACATTGGCACCTTGCCGTCTTGACAGACGATAGTTTGTGCTTTAAAAAGGCATAATAACTTTTAACTATGGCGGTAGCGAGTGTGACTGATAAGGCCAATTTGCGCTGTAAATGTCCGTTCACAGTGGGTGCATCTGAACACGTGGTCATTTCCACCATCATGCACCATCTTACGTCTCAAACGCTTGGTGTGTGACTTTTCTGCAATAATTTTCTCCTTTGACTTTATTCCATTTCTGATATTTGCCCTCCATGCAACACGTTCAGCGGCGACTTGCTCCCAATGTGCATTATCAATGCCTGTATCAATCATGTCCCGCTTACACACATCTTTGTATCGTAGTAGAGGCCGACCCTGAGATCTCTTACCCATCTGTAATTCACCAAAAAAGATATCCTTTGGTATTCTACCATCATCCATCCGCCTAAGATGTCCTATCCATCTAAGTCTACGAAGACTGAGCATGGAATAAACTGTCACACAACCTGATCTTTCCAATACTTCAGTATTTGTGATTTTGTCTTGCCACTTAATACCAAGAATTCTTCGCAGACACCGCATATGAAAGCTGTTTAAATTGTTCTCTTGGTGTGAGTAAGTTGTCCAGGTTTCACTGCCATAGAGAAGAGCACTAAGGACACAGGCTTGATAGACAAGGACTTTTGTTTTGGCAGTAAGCTTCCTGTTCTCCCAGACTCTTTTTCTTAACCTGTTCATTGTTGTTGCTGCCTTACCAATTCGGATGTTGATTTCCTGATCTAGGGATAATTTGCTATTTACCACTGATCCTAGATATGTAAAATGGTCTACTATCTCTAGTTCGGCGTCGTCAATAAAGATTGATGGTACCCCATGTGCACCTTGTGACATAATCTGTGTCTTCTTTTTGCTAATTGTTAAACCAAATTCAGAACAAGCATTGGAGAATGCAGATAGTAGACATTGCAATTCTTCCTCAGAGTGGGTCGTAACTGCAGCATCATCTGCAAAAAGCAACTCTCTGATCAGTACCCTCCTAATTTTGGTCTTAGCCTTCAATCTCTGAGCATTGTAGAGGCCGCCATCTGAGCGTGAGTGAATGTATATACCACCATCCTGATCACGAAATGCATATTTCAGTAGAAGTGAAAAGTATATTCCAAAGAGGGTGGGAGCTAGTACACAACCTTGCTTAACTCCACTCTTGATTTCAAATTCTTCAGAAGTTGCACCATCAAACTTGATTATACCCTTCATGCCTGTGTGGAACGATTCCACAATGGACAGAAGAGTTGGTGGGCAGCCAATCTTCTTTAGTGTCTTGAACAGACCCTCACGACTGACCAAATCAAATGCCTTTGTGAGGTCAATGAAGGCAATAAACAGTGGTTGATTCTGTTCACGGCATTTTTCTTGCATTTGTCGCAATGAGAATATCATATCAGTGGTAGACCGGTTCTGTTCAAAGCCACACTGTGATTCGGGGTAGACTTGATCTCCTAGGACTTGAAGTCTGCGCAGAACAATTCTGGCAAATACTTTTCCAACAATACACAGAAGTGAGATACCCCTATAGTTGTTGCAGTCGCTCCGATCGCCCTTGTTCTTGTACAGTGTTATGATGCTTGAATCTTTGAAATCCTGTGGGACTTGTCCTTCACGCCAGCATAGCTCTATTAGCTGGTGGATCTGTAGAGCGAGTGTGTCTTGCCCACTCCTGATAACCTCTATTGGAATCCCATCCATACCTGGAGCCTTGCCAGATGCAAGTTCATTTATAGCACACTTAACTTCTGTTATGGTGGGAAGTGTGTCCAGGTGGTCAAGAGTTGGTAGAGCCTCTATGGCATTGAGGGCATCATCCGCTAGTTTGGACTCACTTGAGTAAAGCTCCAAATAGTGCTCTACCCATCTGTCCATCTGCTGTTTCTTGTCAGTGATGATTTCTCCAGTCAAGGTTTTCAATGGTGCACTTCTTTTGATCACTGGACCACAGGCTTTCTTTATTCCTTCATGCATGCTTCTTATGTCTCCCTTATCACTTGCGATTTGAATGGACTCACATAACTTGATCCAATCTTGAGTAAAGCTCCAAATAGTGCTCTACCCATCTGTCCATCTGCCGTTTCTTGTCAGTGATGATTTCTCCAGTCAAGGTTTTCAATGGTGCACTTCTTTTGATCACTGGACCACAGGCTTTCTTTATTCCTTCATACATGCTTCTTATGTCTCCCTTATCACTTGCGATTTGAATGGACTCACATAACTTGATCCAATAATCATTTGCACACTGCCTGGCAGCCTTTTGCACATCCTTCCTACATATTCATCATGTATTTTATGTAACTGTAAGCCTGGTCATGTAACATACATATTCATCATGCATTTTATGTAACTGTAAGTCTGGTCATGTAACATCTGTAGTCATCATGTATTTTATGTAACTGTAAGTCTGGGTATGTAACATACATATTCATCATGTATTTTATGTAACTGTAAGTCTGGTCATGTAACATCTGTAGTCATCATGTATTTTATGTAACTGTAAGTCTGGTCATGTAACATACATATTCATCATGTATTTTATGTAACTGTAAGTCTGGGTATGTAACATACATATTCATCATGTATTTTTTGTAAGTCTGGTCATGTAACATACATATTCATCATGCATTTTATGTAACTGTAAGTCTGGTTATATAACATCTGTAGTCATCATGTATTTTATGTAACTGTAAGTCTGGTCATGTAACATACATATTCATCATGCATTTTATGTAACTGTAAGTCTGGTCATGTAATTAACATATTCATCATGTATTTATGTAACTGTAAGTCTGGTCATGTAACATCTGTAGTCATCATGTATTTATGTAACTGTAAGTCTGGTCATGTAACATCTGTAGTCATCATGAATTTATGTAACTGTAAGTCTGGTCATGTAACATACATATTCATCATGTATTTATGTAACTGTAAGTCTGGTTATGTAACATACGTAGTCATCATGTAATTTATTCTGGTACATCCATTGAGACACTTTCCTGCTTGTATTCGCTGGGTAGTGCAGGGTCTCAGTAGCCAAGTGGTAAAGCCACCTGTCTCACACTATGAAGGTTGTGGGTTTATTTCTGGATGCTGGGGGTCATAGTTGAAGGTGCAAAGATCATGATCTATGTGGTGCTTTCAGCAGGCTCTACAAGGAAAAAAAGCTGAGCCATCTAGGAAGAACCAGGTGCAATAAAGTTGATTTTCTTAACTCTTTATCTATTTGGTATAAAGAAACCTGTTCATCTTGGATTCCATTGGTATGATTAGTGATCACTGATCACATACATACTATCTTTATTTAGTGCTCTAAAACAAGCAGTGTATTTCAGCTTCATTACAACATTAGAATGTCCTATTCAACTACCATGTCAGTTTCCTTCCATTGTTTGTGTCAGTTAAACTCAGTAATTTAAAACATAATGACTCAGTTATTGTTATTTTACAACAAAGTGTTTTCCCCCTTATTTTAAGTCATTGGTTTTCAATTTTGTCTGTCTTCCACACCTTTGCAATGATAATTAGATGGCGTCACAGACAAGTGTCCCTTGTGTGTTACCAGAGCCCATAGGGGATAAGGGGAGCAAGGAATAGTAACCTACCATGCATGTCATAAGAGGCGACTAAGGAAGGTTGTCATGGGGCTGGTTTCCACGCCCCCTAGAAAACTTTAGCTGCAAACTCCAGCCAACCTTGGACAAGTCTAAAGATAAAGAAACAAAATGAATTTGGCCAGCCTAGATGAAAGAATGCTTGTCTAGAATAGATATAACATGACGCAGGAAGGAGTCTGAATCACCAACTTCCTCCTTTGACCAATGAAAACCCCAGAATTGGCACCTGGAATGTGGAACTGCTGGTCTCCATGGCGATGATGTTGTGGACATGATTTGTAATGCCGCTTACCCGTGTTCAAAACACAACGGTGGACGATTTGGCAGCAGACCATGTCTCACTGGTTTTAACGTGTTGGTATGGAAGCCGGGTGTTCAGAAACAATGGCAAACTACTAAACGTAAAAACTTGCCAAGACATCAACAACAACAGTAAAATGCTGGTGTTGACTGCAAGTCCTGTGAAAGGATAATGAACTTTTAAAACAAAAAGTGGACCTATGCACTGGGTAGTAGAATAAATGAAATATGATATTAGCAGTTTGGGATTATTAGAAAACGGGGCATATAGAAGAGAATTAGAGATGAATAATATGGGGGGGGGGGACATTGAGGGAGCTGTTAGTAACATGTAGGACAGCTGGGTATCAGTGGATTGAGGGTTTATACTCCAATGTAAAATAAATGGTAGATGAATAATGGGATTGAAAATGACGACTGTGTTAGTGAATCAGGGAACAGTATCCACACAGAAATGTTGGCCACCTGTCCAGTTTGTAGTCTTCTTCTCTGATGTAGCTCATACTCCAGAATATATCACTGTCCCAGTTTGTAGATTCTTAACTTCTCTGATGGATCTCATACTCCAGAATGTATCAATGTCCCAGTTTGTAGATCCTTAACTTCTCTGATGGTTCTCACACTCCAGAATGTATCACTGTCCCAGCTTGTAGATTCTTAACTTCTCTGATGGTTCTCACACTCCAGAATGTATCACTGTCCCAGCTTGTAGATCCTTAACTTCTCTGATGGTTCTCACACTCCAGAATGTATCACTGTCCCAGCTTGTAGATTCTTAACTTCTCTGATGGTTCTCACACTCCAGAATGTATCACTGTCCCAGCTTGTAGATCCTTAACTTCTCTGATGGTTCTCACACTCCAGAATGTATCACTGTCCCAGCTTGTAGATCCTTAACTTCTCTGATGGATCTCATACTCCAGAATGTATCAATGTCCCAGTTTGTAGATCCTTAACTTCTCTGATGGTTCTCACACTCCAGAATGTATCACTGTCCCAGCTTGTAGATTCTTAACTTCTCTGATGGTTCTCACACTCCAGAATGTATCACTGTCCCAGCTTGTAGATCCTTAACATCTCTGATGGTTCTCACACTCCAGAATGTATCACTGTCCCAGCTTGTAGATTCTTAACTTCTCTGATGGTTCTCACACTCCAGAATGTATCACTGTCCCAGCTTGTAGATCCTTAACTTCTCTGATGGTTCTCACACTCCAGAATGTATCACTGTCCCAGCTTGTAGATCCTTAACTTCTCTGATGGATCTCATACTCCAGAATGTATCACTGTCCCAGCTTGTAGATCCTTAACTTCTCTGATGGATCTCATACTCCAGAATGTATCACTGTCCCAGCTTGTAGATCCTTAACTTCTCTGATGGATCTCATACTCCAGAATGTATCACTGTCCCAGCTTGTAGATCCTTAACTTCTCTGATGGATCTCATACTCCAGAATGTATCACTGTCCCAGCTTGTAGATTCTTAACTTCTCTGATGGATCTCACACTCCAGAATGTATCACTGTCCCAGCTTGTAGATTCTTAACTTCTCTGATGGTTCTCACACTCCAGAATGTATCACTGTCCCAGCTTGTAGATCCTTAACTTCTCTGATGGATCTCATACTCCAGAATGTATCACTGTCCCAGCTTGTAGATCCTTAACTTCTCTGATGGATCTCATACTCCAGAATGTATCACTGTCCCAGCTTGTAGATCCTTAACTTCTCTGATGGATCTCATACTCCAGAATGTATCACTGTCCCAGCTTGTAGATCCTTAACTTCTCTGATGGATCTCATACTCCAGAATGTATCACTGTCCCAGCTTGTAGATTCTTAACTTCTCTGATGGATCTCACACTCCAGAATGTATCACTGTCCCAGCTTGTAGATTCTTAACTTCTCTGATGGATCTCACACTCCAGAATGTATCACTGTCCCAGCTTGTAGATCCTTAACTTCTCTGATGGATCTCACACTCCAGAATGTATCACTGTCCCAGCTTGTAGATCCTTAACTTCTCTGATGGATCTCATACTCCAGAATGTATCACTGTCCCAGCTTGTAGATCCTTAACTTCTCTGATGGATCTCATACTCCAGAATGTATCACTGTCCCAGCTTGTAGATTCTTAACTTCTCTGATGGATCTCACACTCCAGAATGTATCACTGTCCCAGCTTGTAGATTCTTAACTTCTCTGATGGTTTTCACACTCCCAGCATGTATCACTTGTCCCAGCTTGTAGATCTATCACTTCACTTCCCTGATGTGTCTCACATTCCAGAATATACCACTGTCCAGGCTTGTAGATCCATCATTTCACTTCTCTAATGTGTCTCACACTCCAGAATGTATCACTGTCTATGCTTGTATACTCTTCACTTCACTTCTCTAATGTATCTCATACTCCAGAATGTACGACTGTCTACTTTCAGACTACACAGAACGTGTGCCATGTGACTATCAATAACTTCACAGAAGCCAAGGATGTCTTGCTAGCCTGTCTCAACCAGTTCAATATCTCAGTAAGTATACCCTTGTGAACATAACCACCATTAATGTCTGTGTGCTTCATGATAAAGCTGGTTACATTGCATTGTTTTGTCAAGCCTCTGGCTCTGTGCATCCCATTCCAAAAAAATACATTTCCTTGTTTGTCTTCCCTGGCCTTTGACTGTCCCCAATCTATCTGCAAGGCAGCAGGTATGAGTCTCTCTTCCTCAGGTGCCTATCTCTTGATCTGTTCAACATTGGAAAACCTACCAGTAGCTAGTCTGCTGTAGGTATAGCTATTGGGAAATGTTGCTTATCCTGTCTTAGTATTTAGGTTAGTATCTGTGTGTATGTTACTGTCTATACTATCTTAGTATTTAGGTTAGTGTCTGTGTGTATGTTACTGTCTGTATCATGTCTTAGTTTTTTAGGTTAGTGTCTGTGTGTATGTTACTGTCTATATCATGTCTTAGCATTTAGGTTAGTGTCTGTGTTTATTTTACTGTCTATACTATCTTAGTATTTAGGTTAGTGTCTGTGTGTATGTTACTGTCTATACTATCTTAGTATTTAGGTTAGTGTCTGTGTGTATGTTACTGTCTATACTATCTTAGTATTTAGGTTAGTGTCTGTGTGTATGTTACTGTCTATACTATCTTAGTATTTAGGTTAGTGTCTCTGTGTATGTTACTGTCTATACTATCTTAGTATTTAGGTTAGTGTCTGTGTGTATGTTACTGTCTATACTATCTTAGTATTTAGGTTAGTGTCTGTGTGTATGTTACTGTCTATACTATCTTAGTATTTAGGTTAGTGTCTGTGTGTATGTTACTGTCTATACTATCTTAGTATTTAGGTTAGTATCTGTGTGTATGTTACTGTCTATACTATCTTAGTGTTTAGGTTAGTGTCTGTGTGTATGTTACTGTCTATATCATGTCTTAGTATTTAGGTTAGTGTCTGTGTGTATGTTACTGTCTGTATCATGTCTTAGTGTTTAGGTTAGTGTCTGTGTGTATGTTATTGTCTATATCATGTCTTAGTGTTTAGGTTAGTGTCTGTGTGTATGTTACTGTCTATACTATCTTAGTATTTAGGTTAGTGTCTGTGTGTATGTTACTGTCTATACTATCTTAGTATTTAGGTTAGTGTCTGTGTGTATGTTACTGTCTATACTATCTTAGTATTTAGGTTAGTGTCTGTGTGTATGTTACTGTCTGTATCATGTCTTAGTTTTTTAGGTTAGTGTCTGTGAGTATGTTACTGTCTATATCATGTCTTAGCATTTAGGTTAGTGTCTGTGTTTATTTTACTGTCTATACTATCTTAGTATTTAGGTTAGTGTCTGTGTGTATGTTACTGTCTGTATCATGTCTTAGTTTTTTAGGTTAGTGTCTGTGTGTATGTTACTGTCTATATCATGTCTTAGCATTTAGGTTAGTGTCTGTGTTTATTTTACTGTCTATACTATCTTAGTATTTAGGTTAGTGTCTGTGTGTATGTTACTGTCTATACTATCTTAGTATTTAGGTTAGTGTCTGTGTGTATGTTACTGTCTATACTATCTTAGTATTTAGGTTAGTGTCTGTGTGTATGTTACTGTCTATACTATCTTAGTATTTAGGTTAGTGTCTGTGTGTATGTTACTGTCTATACTATCTTAGTATTTAGGTTAGTATCTGTGTGTATGTTACTGTCTATACTATCTTAGTGTTTAGGTTAGTGTCTGTGTGTATGTTACTGTCTATATCATGTCTTAGTATTTAGGTTAGTGTCTGTGTGTATGTTACTGTCTGTATCATGTCTTAGTGTTTAGGTTAGTGTCTGTGTGTATGTTACTGTCTATATCATGTCTTAGTGTTTAGGTTAGTGTCTGTGTGTATGTTACTGTCTATACTATCTTAGTATTTAGGTTAGTGTCTGTGTGTATGTTACTGTCTATACTATCTTAGTATTTAGGTTAGTGTCTGTGTGTATGTTACTGTCTATACTATCTTAGTATTTAGGTTAGTGTCTGTGTGTATGTTACTGTCTATACTATCTTAGTATTTAGATTAGTGTCTGTGTGTATGTTACTGTCTATACTATCTTAGTATTTAGGTTAGTGTCTGTGTGTATGTTACTGTCTATACTATCTTAGTATTTAGGTTAGTATCTGTGTGTATGTTACTGTCTATACTATCTTAGGTTTAGGTTAGTGTCTGTGTGTATGTTACTGTCTATATCATGTCTTAGTATTTAGGTTAGTGTCTGTGTGTATGTTACTGTCTATATCAAGTCTTAGTATTTAGGTTAGTGTCTGTGTTTATATTACTGTCTATATTATGTCTTAGTGTTTAGGTTAGTGTCTGTGTGTATGTCCCTGTCTATATCATGTCTTTAGTGTTTAGGTTAGTGTCTGCATTTATGTCCCTGTCTATATCATGTCTTAAGTGTTTAGGTTAGTGTCTGTGTTTATGTTACTGTCTATATCATGTCTTAGTGTTTAGGTTAGTGTCTGTGTGTATGTCCCTGTCTATATCATGTCTTTAGTGTTTAGGTTAGTGTCTGCGTTTATGTCCCTGTCTATATCATGTCTTAGTGTTTAGGTTAGTGTCTGTGTATATGTTACTGTCTATATCATGTCCTAGTGTTTAGGTTAATGTCTGTGTGTATGTCCCTGTCTATATCATGTCTTAGTGTTTAGGTTAGTGTCTGTGTGTATGTTACTGTCTATATCATGTCTTAGTGTTTAGGTTAGTGTCTGTGTGTATGTTAATGTCTATATCATGTCTTAGTGTTTAGGTTAGTGTCTGTGTGTATGTTACTGTCTATATCATGTCTTAGTGTTTCGGTTAGTGTCTGTGTGTATGTTACTGTCTATATCATGTCTTAGTGTTTAGGTTAGTGTCTGTGTGTATGTTACTGTCTATATCATGCCTTTAGTGTTTAGGTTAGTGTCTGAGTTTATGTCCCTGTTTGTGTTTATGTCCCTGTCTATATCATGTCTTAGTGTTTAGGTTAGTGTCTGTGTGTATGTTACTGTCTATATCATGTCTTAGTGTTTAGGTTAGTGTCTGTGTGTATGTTACTGTCTATATCATGCCTTTAGTGTTTAGGTTAGTGTCTGCGTTTATGTCCCTGTTTGTGTTTATGTCCCTGTCTATATCATGTCTTAGTGTTTAGGTTAGTGTCTGTGTGTATGTTACTGTCTATATCATGTCTTAGTGTTTAGGTTAGTGTCTGTGTGTATGTTACTGTCTATATCATGTCTTAGTGTTTAGGTTAGTGTCTGTGTGTATGTTACTGTCTATATCATGTCTTAGTGTTTAGGTTAGTGTCTGTGTGTATGTTACTGTCTATATCATGTCTTTAGTGTATAGGTTTGTGTATGTGTTTACGTCCCTGTCTATATCATGTCTTAGTGTTTAGGTTAGTGTCAGTGTGTATGTTACTGTCTATACTACCTTAGTGTTTAGGTTAGTGTCTGTGTGTATGTTACTGTCTATATCATGTCTTTAGTGTTTAGGTTTGTGTCTGCGTTTATGTTACTGTCTATACTATCTTAGTGTTTAGGTTAGTGTCTGTGAGTATGTTAATGTCTATATCATGTCTTAGTGTTTAGGTTAGTGTCTGTGTGTATGTTACTGTCTATATCATGTCTTAGTGTTTAGGTTAGTGTCTGTGTGTATGTTACTGTCTATATCATGTCTTTAGTGTTTAGGTTTGTGTATGTGTTTACGTCCCTGTCTATATCATGTCTTAGTGTTTAGGTTAGTGTCTGTGTGTATGTTACTGTCTATATCATGTCTTAGTGTTTAGGTTAGTGTCTGTGTGTATGTTAATGTCTATATCATGTCTTAGTGTTTAGGTTAGTGGCTGTGTGTATGTTACTGTCTATATCATGTCTTTAGTGTATAGGTTTGTGTATGTGTTTACGTCAATGTCTATATCATGTCTTAGTGTTTAGGTTAGTGTCTGTGTGTATGTTACTGTCTATACTATCTTAGTGTTTAGGTTAGTGTCTGTGTGTATGTTACTGTCTATATCATGTCTTTAGTGTTTAGGTTTGTGTCTGCGTTTATGTTACTGTCTATACTATCTTAGTGTTTAGGTTAGTGTCTGTGTGTATGTTACTGTCTATATCATGTCTTAGTGTTTAGGTTAGTGTCTGTGTGTATGTTACTGTCTATACTATCTTAGTGTTTAGGTTAGTGTCTGTGTGTATGTTACTGTCTATACTATCTTAGTGTTTAGGTTAGTGTCTGTGTGTATGTTACTGTCTATATCATGTCTTTAGTGTTTAGGTTTGTGTCTGCGTTTATGTTACTGTCTATACTATCTTAGTGTTTAGGTTAGTGTCTGTGTGTATGTTACTGTCTATATCATGTCTTAGTGTTTAGGTTAGTGTCTGTGTGTATGTTACTGTCTATACCATCTTAGTGTTTAGGTTAGTGTCTGTGTGTATGTTACTGTCTATACTATCTTAGTGTTTAGGTTAGTGTCTGTGTGTATGTTACTGTCTATACTATCTTAGTGTTTAGGTTAGTGTCTGTGTGTATGTTACTGTCTGTGTGTATGTTACTGTCTATGTCATGTCTTAGTGTTTAGGTTAGTGTCTGTGTGTATGTTACTGTCTATGTCATGTCTTAGTGTTTAGGTTAGTGTCTGTGTGTATGTTACTGTCTATATCATGTCTTAGTGTTTAGGTTAGTGTCTGTGTGTATGTTACTGTCTTTATCATGTCTTAGTTGTTTAGGTTAGTGTCTGTGTGTATGTTTCTGTCTATATCATGTCTTAGTGTTTAGGTTAGTGTCTGTGTGTATGTATGTTACTGTCTATATCATGTCTTAGTGTTTAGGTTAGTGTCTGTGTGTATGTTACTGTCTATACTATCTTAGTGTTTAGGTTAGTGTCTGTGTGTATGTTACTATCTATATCATGTCTTAGTGTTTAGTTTAGTGTCCGTGTGTATGTTACTGTCTATATCATGTCTTAGTGTGTAGGTTAGTGTCTGCGTTTATGTCCCTGTCTGTACTGAGTGTTTAGGTTATCTGCATTTATTTGACTATCTGTACTGTCTTTCTAAGCTCTACTGTCTGTTTGTTTGTATCCTACGATCAAAGTGACTAATTTATTCGTCACCCACACACAAATGCGCATTCATACATGAGTATACTGTGTGTGCGTGTGTATGTATGTATAGCGCAGGATGTACGTATGTTCTGGCATGTCTGCACAAAACAGCCAACAGTGACAAATATTACAATGTGACATTTCTGTTTTCTGAGACTTGGTTCAGCTGAACACGTTAAGGTCATCAAACAGTTTGTTTCCTCTAAAGGGAGATAACCTCCACTGGAAATATTAGTGACTGTATTTTGTTAGTTTCTGTACACGTTGCCCGTTCACAATAATCACGATCATCATGTACCATGCCGATAAGCGTGTGCGGTCATGTTTCGCCATCCCACAGGAACACCAGAGTCGTGGACCAGCTTTGTATTCTAGTTTCAGCCATGCTATGTGGCAAAGCCATCTAGATTGTTATCGCTCCGCCTTCCCTTTGTTGTTTTCCCCTCAATCTTGCCAGTTTTAATGTGTACAAAAATTATTGTCTGTCTACGTCTAATTTCTCTATTCAGTGTTGTTAGTTAGTTGCATATCCTTTACATGAAGTAGCAGCCAACTCCAGCACTTTGTTTGCAGCTGTGATCTCTTGGCAAGTTTACGTTCAGTTCACGATTTTCATTTGTGTCTTGTAGGACTTGCTCATTGGTTTTTCGGTCTGTCCATATCTTCTTCTTTTCGTTCATCCGGAGTGTTTTTTCAGATGTGATTGCGGTGTGTCTGTTATGCGCCCTTGGGCCGAAACCCGTAGGCCAACACATCGACTTTAGCGTGCATTTTTGACCAGGTAGCATTCCTGGGAGACTCTCACTTTTGTGGCGCCATCTGCAACCATGCTGGCCAAGGTGGAACGGTCGAAGACAACGGTCATCCCTCAAAGGAAGGCAGGGACAGTTCATAGCATTTTCCGCCATCCAAGGTTGCTTCCATAGTTGCAGGGCCGACACATAACGCCCTGGATCTGGGCTCACCGAGGGAGATCGTCACGTCCTGCTCATGGCTGCTTTAAATCCTCACTTCAATATATTGGTCATTTCGTTTCCCCGGGTCATTCCCGCACAAACCAGACAGGTTTGCAGACGGCATCCACTCAGCGAGTTTTCGGACATGTGCTTGTCGTTGCGCCCATCAGAGCTTTTCCAGGCTCAACAGACATTCGGAAAACTACCCAGTCAGAGCTGTTCCGAACAAGAGCGGCATTCGGAAACTAGGTAGTCAGAGCTGTTCCTAGCACGAGAGACATTCGGACGAGACATTTCACTCGGACGTAATTGCGTAGTGTCAATTTTTAGTTTGCCACCCGTAGGACGACACTTCCGACTTCCAGCGGGCATTTTTTTAATGAGGTTAGCCATCCTCTGGTTTCGAGGCACGTTGGGACTGTTGTGATGTCGCTAACATCTCAGCTGGTCAAGATAGAACGACGAACGACATCGTGGTCGGCCCTCAAGGGAAGGCAGGGGCAGACCATGAGCATTCCCTCGCTATCCAAGGAGGCTTCCATAATTGCAGAGCCGGCACATATTGCTCTGTGACTGGGCTCACCCGAGGAGTTGCCACGTCCTGCTCATGGCTGCTTTAGTTCCTCACTTCCATGTGTTGGGCAACTCGTTTGCCACTGATCGCTCAAGCACACACCAGGGACGGTCAGACTGCAAGCGACACCCACGCTTTTGACTTCGGACCACGCAATAGGTTCGCTCGCCGTGCGTTCCATTTTGCGGCATTGAGACGTTCTTCCACTTTTGTCTACACTCTCTATGAGATAGATACAGTTTTCGCAGCCACTTTCTTCGACTGGGGTACTTTTGGACTTTTTGTACTCGCTCACGAGGTAGGCTACTTGTGCTGCCGGATCAGCACCTTACCTTCGTGCAGCGGTGAACGAGAAACGGCCTGGCCTCTCATCCGGGAATCTCTCATATCCCCCAGCTGAGAGCCTTCGAACTTCTATCAGACCTGAGCATGTAGCTTGCTCAGTATCACGCCTTTATTTTTCGAGAGGTGGCTATCGACCCGGCTCTCAGGTCCGAGGGTTTGTGGCTTAGAGGCGTTCAGCCACAGCCCTCGACAGGGAGCCTTTAGTGTTTTGTCCGGACCAAGAACTTCTGCCTTCGTGCGCCTGATTTAAATTTTGGACTGCTATCCTCAGTCTCACCTGCAGAGCAGCAGGTTGTGTCTCTCTAAGTCTGGTCCCTATCCCATATGCTGTCCGATATGTAGTTTTTCACCCATCGGCAAGCACATGGGGTCGATGGGACACGCAAGCTCCCCCACCACGGCAAGGTGGAGACACATCGGGGGAGGGTCTGTCCATATTATTCTTTGCGTAACCCCTCAGACAACACATCTACACTGCCATCAGATGTTTCTCAGCCTGTCTGATTATTGTCCACCTGTCACATCTATATAACAGTACAGGTACTATGTAGCACTTAACACTTTTTTTTTTTCAACTTTCACAAAGACACTAACAGTCATAACAATATCCTCGGAAACAAGAAGAAAAAGGAGGAGGTGAAGAAGGAGTAAGAAAGAAGATGGGGAAAAAGGGAAGGAAGGACGGAAGAAGGAAGGACAGGAGAAGATGAAGGAAGGACAGGAGAAGATGGAAGGAAGGACAGGAGAAGATGGAAGGAAGGACAGGAGAAGATGGAAGGAAGGACAGGAGAAGATGGAAGGAAGGACAGGAGAAGATGGAAGGAAGGACAGGAGAAGATGGAAGGAAGAAGAAGTAGAACAACATCATCAGCATGTGTGTCCACAGCCTTCGGTCGTCCTGCCAGTCATTTCTTATGTAGAGGTTCATTCCTCAACGCAGCGATGTCAAATTATCCAGCATCTTCTCTCCCCTCGCGTCTCTTCTCCTCGAGCATTTCACGTTGTCACGACGTAAACCTGTTTTCTCTTCTCATCCCGTGCCCAAAGACTGACTGTTTTCCTATGATGCGAGTAAGTTCTCTTTGTGAGTCTAGTATTTTTTTTTTTTTAGGATGTCTTCATTCCGTTTTTTTCTTTTAACCTGTCCTCGGTGGTCTCATCATTTTTCTATACAGTCATATCTCTGCAACTTCCACATAATTTCTCACCAATCTGCTGATTGTCCATGATTCACCTCCATCTATCAGGATTGGCTCAATATAACTCCTAAGAACTCTATTTCTCAACTCAGTTGACACAGATTTATTGCATAGAATATTCTTTATCTCGTGAAATGCTGCTTTGTCTGAAGCTATTCGATATTTTCGTCCATGTGAAACCTGGGTCCATAAGGAAAGTAACGAACACTAATGCTGTACCCTATCCTACATGTCGTAAGAGGCCACTAAGGAGCGTCGGCGTGAGACTGACTCCCTTATCCCTTAGAAAACTGCCGTCTACAGAGGGCTTGGCGTGAGTTGGGTGGGGGACTTTGCATTGTTGGGTGACAATAGACGACAGAAGATTCTACATTTATCTTCTCTAATCCATATTCTTCATGTTGTTATCAAACTGCCTAAAGCCGGTTACATTCATACGAGAGGCCACATTGCAGTTACAGACACATTTCAAAAGAATGAAAGAAGAAGACAATTCAAACAAATGCCATTGACTTTAATGTTCCTTGCATTTGGGAAGACATTGTTTCTTTGTAATTGATGTCATCTGTGTTTTAACAATCGGTATTTGTAGATTTCAACCACACTGGATGAAGGGAATGGTCATCATCATTCTTGATGGAAAACAACATTGGTGGAGATAGAGTTAATATAAGAACCGGACGGGACAGAGTGTGTTAACAGAATTGTGCACATCTCGTGTAGGACAACAATAAACGCATGTAAGGTTAAAGGAGTCCTATGGCAGATACTGCTGTACGAGTCTGATGTATTTGGCTGTCACATATTCTAGGCCACCATAAATGAGATGGGGTGGCCATTCCTTCCTCGTCATCTTTCCTTCTCAGACAGTTCCCAGAAAATGCTGTCAGTGGTCTAGTACCCGTTTTTCTACGACTATATCTACCCCAGGGCCGAACTGGTTGGACACAAATAATCCTGCCTCTGATGGGAGCTGAACCCAGACCACTGTCTCGGCAAGCACGTGCACTAACCACCATGCCTCCGCCGCTCCATAAAACACATGACGGGTGGTAATAGAGCATCAGTTTACAGGGATATACGAGTACAATGTGAGCATCAGTTTACAGGGATATACGAGTACAATGTAGGATGACAAACAACCCATAATTTTTTCTTAGCCTTCCCATGTCTATATAACCTGGTTTTTACATTCTCACCCTCCCACCTCAGGGCATCGGACTTTTCTCGGCCTGGTACCTTTTTCTTAAAGAGTCACATTGATTACACAGTATATGTAGAACTTTAACTCTCGGTTTCTCACTGCAAAAGACTACTGTTTATTTGTGATTATGCTTTCCATCTTGCAAACGGCTACTTTCTTGTCCAAACCTAAACAAGGGATCTCCTTTACAATGTTTCAGCAACTGTGCCAAAAATAGATGCACACATCACTCGTACCTTCACCTCTTCTTTACCGCCAACCCGTTTGGACAAGAAAGAACGGGCGCTAGAAAATCCTCTCTCTAAATTTGAAGTCATTATGCTGCCGTGATTATTTCCTATCGCTAAAAATAGTTCCGCTGTAATTCAAAGACGAGATGGGAGTCCCTTCGCCTCCCCCACTGTCACCGACAGATATTTTGACCCATCTCTGAACTCTTCCGCGTCTCCCCTGCATTCCTTCTCCACTCTGCGACCTCACTTAGTGTGATGCCTGTGTCAACCTTCTATGATCCCCCGCTAGTTGAACCCTCATCGGGGTTAGGGTTGGGGTTATTTGCTCCACAACACCACAGTTCTAAAAATGGCAAGTTTGAAGACAGAATCCCACGTGTTTCACAGCTCCTTCAGGAGTGTTGATGGTTAGCCCAGGAGATGTTGTGTCGCAGCAGTTTGCTCTTAGTTTGCAGACGAACCTAAAACAGTAGCATTTCTCTGTCAAGAATTCAATGAACGAATAATTAGTTTGAAACTTCGAGACCTGCCAGTAATGAACTCTTGATGTGTGACACAGTTGTGCAAAACATTCGCTCGCGTTCTTTCAGTCGTTCGAATTCCGACTATAGACAAACTGATTAGATTTTCAAAACACAGTTTGAATTTGCTAATAAATTTACATCGTTCACGGTGTAAGGATATATCCATGAGGATTCCGGTAAGTTTGAAATTATACAAATTCCTTTTGTTGTTACTGAAATTGGCCAGATTTCTTACGATATGTTTGGCAACAATGGTTAGATCGTTTCAAAGCACTTAGTGTACAAAGTTAGTACTCGTATTGTGTTCGTGCGTTATAATTATAATAATGTTGCCACTAATAATTTGGCTGCCTGGGAAATAAATAAATCAGCCGTCGTCTTCACAATGAAGGCTGACTACACTGAATCTCCAGCACTCTCTGTATCTTGTTCTGGCTGTGTACACAGACAGACTGCAAATTCGTCCATTTCGTGGCATCTTTCCGCGTGTATATTTCCCTAATCGCGGTCAACTCCATGCAACTTTCCTTCCAGTATATAGCTTGTATGTTATAATGTTGCGAAATATGTATTTTTCAGTTATCTATTTATTCCGTTAGACAATCTGGCAGTTAGATACTATATATATACGCTTACAAGCTATACTATACATAACTTATAACCAACACAAGGTCATGTTTGTTGTTCCCTTGCCATTATGCATATATATATATATAATTTGTTGCGTATCCCTTACAGTCAACACCAGCATTTTTCAGCTGCTGTTGATGTACTAGGCAAGTGTTACGTTCAGTAGTTTGCCATTGCTTTCTGAACGACCGGCTCCCATACCAGCACGTTATAACACAACGCAACACGGTCTGCCCATTATGCATATAACAAAATATTTCTCAGATCATGCAACCCACTGATGTTTTCTTCTGTCTTTCATCTCCCAGTCTAGCATAGGTCATCAACCAGCTCCCACCAATTCTCTTACCATTATTAAATTTTATCTCCTGCTGCTCGCTTCGTACCCTTCCTATAATTATATTATTCATCTTTGTCTCAATCTTGTCTTTTTATGTGTCCTTGTTCTTACATACAGCCAGTTTTAAAATACGGCTGCACATCTTGGACAATTAGTAAATAGGCGAAAAAATCCATGGAAGTCTTGGAGATGTAGTTTCATAGAATGCTGAAAATTAATTGGACAGCCAAAATGAGTAACCAGGATGTTTTAAGGGAAGTGAAGTCGTAAAACCAACTTATTACAAACATTAGAAAGGGGCAGCCACGTTTTGAGACGACAAAATCTGGAACATGTTGTGACAGCCGGAAATATTCGCGGGAAAAGAGATAGAGAAGACAGCGTGAGAAGATTCTTGACAGTCTTGTGTCATAACACGGAAGAGAGTCAACGCACGAATGTATCCATAACGCCGGAGATCATAATTTGTGGAGAGGCATGATCACCCACGCCAGCCGGCAGTGCACTGGATGATGATGATTCTGTTGCCACGTGGAATCCAGAGAAAGGACTTCCAAAATATAATAATAAATGTTTTTTTTTTTAATGTGTGCTGTATCCAGCGTCGTTGCCTTTTCCGCCTCACCTCTTGATTCGTGGAAGTTTGCTTAAATCTTCTCCACGAGATCCGCATTACTGCTTCTGTCATACGGTATACCCTTCTTTTATTTACTCCTGCTATTCCACGCAGACGCTAGTTAATGAATGTGTGTAGTTTATTGGTCATCATTTACGCCTTTCTCCGTGTTTCTGATACACGCAGCAGTACGGATTTGACGCTAGTGTTTGGTACCAGATTTATTTTCTTTTGACTTCCACAAATTCTTCTAATGCTATAAAAGCTTCTCTTGCCTTTGTATTCTTATTTAAATAGCTCTGTATTTCCGCCATTATTGCCTTCATTGATACGTTAATATGTGTATGAATCCGCATCTTGATGTGAGGTTTCACCACACCAAAGGATTCTGGGTTATCAAAAAGAAGAAGAAGAATGCTCTTCATTTATTTTCATTATCTCTCTTTTCTATACATTTTAGACACTGGTTGTGACGTCACATCAAGTAGGTAAAACTTGCACCTAATTTCGTGTGTCGGAAAGGAGGGAAATATCCTCCGCCAAGTTCAGATCATATGACTCCTCTGTCAAACCCATTGAATTTGGCTTATGATGACGCTAATTATTGTTTTCATAATTCAGTCAATAATAATAATAATAAGTGACAAAAAGCACCCGTGTCATATTTCAAACTTTTATATTTGTTTTCCCTCATGAAGTATTGTGCATTTCATGTCTCTATATGTTGTTGCTTTCACTGAGTAAATAATCTTCTGGGGGATATCATATCATCATGCCATATCAGTTTACAAAGATCCCCGATCAGTGCTTCAAAGGCATTTTCATAGTCAACAAACCCAATATAAGTAGATGATTCATTTCAATGCTACGTTCTAATATGCAGTATCTGTCTCGAAAGCCTGACTATCCATGTCCTTAATGTCATGAGGGCCGGTCTCCGGGCCAAAGGCTTGTGAAAGCGATTTGTGAGCCGCTTACCACGAGTTCGAAACACGGCGGTGATCGATTTGGCAGCAGACCTGTCGCGCTGGGGTTTTAACGTGTTGGTATGGCAGCTGGTTGTTCAGAAAGCAATGGCAAACTTCTGAACGTAAAACTTGCCAAGACATCAACAGCAGTAGTAAAATGCTGGTGTTGGCAGCCATGTCCTGTAAATAATAAAACGTCTGTTGAGGGATGGTGCTGATGTGATGGGAAATAAGCAGGAGGACAGAGCGTCTAGTTCTGCACCGTTGGGCAGGGTATTGATGCACAATAAGGCAGACATGGTCATGGCCGTGTGGGATCATCTATATAGACAGTGTGGAAGGACAGATCATTCATCATAGCCTAAAGAGAATGGTTCGGCGGGGTGTGACCACGGGATCTGGTAGACACTCAGTACTCTGAGGGAAGGCCATACGCATAAATAGAGTTCAGCTGGAACCATTAGTATTAGGACTTTTCGATGGCTGTCGAAGGGGTGGGGGGGGGGGGGGGGCAAGCTCGAAGGTGGGGATGGAACAAGTATGGGGACTTCAAGAGTGTTGTGATGTCAGTTCTTGAGCTCATGTCTGGCTTGGTTGCCTGGGGCATCTCTAAACCTCTCTATCTAGAATGCTATTATTGAATATTCTCCAAGGAACTGAAAACATTATTCCTATAATTTTCGAACTCCTGCAGGTCCCCTTTCTTTAGCAGCTTCACCAGATATCGTTCTCTCTCGTCTGTCAGATAATGTGTGCACTTATTCAGTAAGATATGCATCTCTTCATTTTCAGCTTAATGTCACTTATCTGCAGATAGTGATCTAAATCTACATCTGCAACTCTAAAAATGTGTATTTAATGCTGAGATGATTTACATGTCTTGTTAATACAGATGTCATCAAGTTGTTTGTTTGTTTGTTTGTTTTTGTGTATTTTGGTCTGGTGATACCCGCATTGTTTTATAACTTCTTTAAAATGAAAAATCACATTCTCCTGTGATAAACTGATTCACTGCACAAAACTGTATGAATAATTCTCCATTTCTGTTCATTACCCCAAGTTCTTGTTTTCTCACGATCTCTTTATAACACATGTTACCCGATCCTTTCTTGGCATTCAATTCACTCATAAAATTTATGATATTGCCATTTCTGTTATTACCTATAGTGCATGGAAAACTTCAGTATAATGTTTTCGTAACTGATTCATCCTCGTTATTTATTGGTGCTTACACTGGAAGACATCGGTGTCTACTTTCCTATTTCTGGTTCCAAACGTTGCTGTGATTTTTCTAGAACTCACTGCCTCCCCCCCCCCCCCCCCCCTATTACAGTTGACAATCAGTGGCATGATGATATTTACTCATGTTTATATGACAACACAGCCGGACAGAACATTTGGACAGGCAGAACAATCAAGCTCAAGAAGGCAAGCAATGTGCCTATTCATTCATTCATTCATTCATTCATTCATTCATTCATTCAGTAGCATGTCCTTTGGAGAACCTCGCTTCCATAACACACCCTTCCGGAAAACTTGTGTTTTCTTTCATGGTTGTTATGGTTTCTTTACATGTTTTGCTGAAGGTAGTTTGCCATTGCTTTCCTTCTGGGTAGTGACTGTACTAGTCGGTGGCCATAGCCATTGTCTCTACTGATGAGATCATCTGTCTATCGCCGCAGAGTGTAAGACCATAACCAACAACAATCTGTCGGCTGCTCTCACACACCACCCACCAATGTGCCAATGGGAAGTGGAATCCAGAAAAGAAACCTGAACTCTTAAAGTCAGAAGATGTTGCCGAGTTGGCATGGGTCTATGTTAACGGACATCTTCGCGTGATGAACGTTGAATAGAGTGCTTGCCTGTCGGCACGATGGCTGCGTGTTCGAATAACTGAATGTTTCAGTTTAAATTGACCCTGGTTCTCATGTCAGCCCAGCTTAAAATGGATAAGAGGAATGTTCTGTGAAGTAAAGTTGTACCGGCTGATATTGACCCCATCAACCGTTCATAGCTCTATAAACATATCTGCGCTAGAGCCACAGACCCAGTATATCCCAGGGCGTGAAAATGGGTCCTTTATTTTAGACTATATACTTTATTTCTTCTTCTTCTTCTTCTTCTTCTTCTTCTTCTTCTTCTTCTTCTTCTTCTTCTTCTTCTTCTTCTTCTTCTTCTTCTTCTTCTTCTTCTTCTTCTTCTTCTTCTTCTTCTTTGTCCCCTTTTCAGGAGTAATACCCTACATTTATTAATCACGACTCTCCTAGTCCAGTGGTAAGAGTGGCCGTCGCCGGTACGATTGTGTCAGTTGTATTCCTCTGGACAGGTTCTACCGAAGACAACGCCTATCTTCTATTTGAATTTTTTTTTTTTTTTTTTTTTTGCGCTGGCTCGCTCGCTTTTAACCCGAGCGTAGACCATAAGTGCTGCTTCTAGTAACACCGGACTGAATTTTGCGCGTGAATTAGCTTTATCTAAGGTACTACCTCTCCTCCCTATATACCTTTATATAAACCCTATATACCTTTATATAAACAAGCAACGGTCCCCTTTTACCCGCATTGAGACGCATTGAGCATACGTTACTAGACCCACATCTGTATAGTCCAGTATGGTCATCACTGCATGCGGTCATTAGCACAGCGGTCACTCTTTACTTCCCGTCACAATTCTCGCTACCCATGTTCGGCTTGAATCGACCTGGGAGCTCGGGGCAGTCTTAAATATCCGTCTCTGTGCAGATTCGAACCCGTGACCTCCTGTTCCTTAGGTAAGAGGCTAGCTACTACGCTACCGTGCCTCCCTCAATTCTCTGTATAATGAAAGTTAGTTCCATATCCGTTACAGGACAGCGCAGTCAAGACCAGCAGTTTTTGGCTGTTTGTAATTTTTTGACATGGTTATGTTCAGTAGTTTGCCATTCCTTTCTGAACGACCGGCACTCGTACTATTGTATGAAAATTAACGCAAGGCGGTTTGCTTCCAAATCGCCTGCAGCTGTGTTTCTAACGCGGGATTGCGAATTGCGCCTGTAACCTCTTTGCGTGAAGGTTAATTTATTAACCGCTTAATATGTCTTTCATGTGAAACAACTCCTTCAATCCCCGAACACTGTACTAGTGCGCTTATTTCCCTTAGATGACTGGCTGATAGAAAACGTCATGTTGCGGGGTGCCCGTTCCTTCTTTCTTCGCTGCCTGTCCTTCCCAAAGAATTCCAAAAATGTCAGTACTTTTTTAATGGCGTGGGACCGATCTCGCACTGGTCGGAAACAATAATCATGCTTGCTTCTGCTGGAAATTGAACCCAGACACTTGTCATGGCAGGCAAGCGCCCTGAACACTGTACCACCGTGTTTCAGAAACACGACCTCGGGGGTGGGGCGCTGTCGGGTGCTGTAAACTGTAAATACCGACGCCTATGGCTTAGGAGACAATGAAACAGCTTCACAACTGCCCGTCATATCGAGTCTCGGGTTCGAAATCAACCGCGGCCGATTTGGAAGCACACCTCCTCGCGTGGTTTTCGATAGTATGAGACGTGGGGTGTCCATTAAGTAATAGCAAACTACTGAACTAGCATTGCCAAGCAAGTGGCGAACAGCCAATATATGCAGGGGTGGATTGCAACATGCTGTAAATGACATGCAACTAACTTTTAAACTGAAATTACTTAGTAATGGTGAACTGAAAAGCGTACACAGTCAAGATGTTTGGCCACGTTATGAAAAGAAATAACAAGAAATCTTGGTGACAACTGGCAAGTTTGAGGGGGAGAGAACACGGGGAAGGCAGAGATGTAAATATCTTAATGGCTTGTCCACATAGCGTGATCGAGACAAGAACAAAGAGTTGATCCACGACTTTGGTGATCGTGTGAGATGGCGAAACATGACCGTCCACGCTTAGCGACATGATGCATGATGATGAAATGCATGCCAAGTCAGGTGGCTTATGGTGCCAATCAAGGTTAAGAAAATGAAGTCGTAATAATTTCCTCTTATCGCATTTCTGTTTTTGGCAACAATGATCATTCATACACTCCGACACTAGTTACGGGAGTCGGAACAGACAGCCTATTCACTAACTCCATGACATTTCTTAGTTAGCCAGTCGTTTTCTGTTGACCCGTTTACTCTAGATCAGTCATTCTCAATCTTTTTTTGGTCCCTGCACCCCTTCACCATATGTTCAGAATGTCACCCCCCCCCCCCTTTCGTATTTCCTCCCTATAAATCCCCCCTCCCACCCTTACACAGTATACGTAAAAATGGAAGCTAAATTTAATAACACAAACTAGAACAAGTCTAGACGTCTTCATAAAACGTGATTTGCGGGTCTACTTACGTTATAAAATGAATTTAAGATGGGTGAGAAGTACAGAACCGTAAAGTATGGAGGGAAAAACAATATCAAGTATTCGGTTCTTGTATTGACGCGATCTTGAAATAGTCTTCATTCCCCCCCCCCCTTTCCCATGGAGACCCTAAAATTTCCCCATACTGGAGAATTCCCCACCGTTTGAGAACCACTGCTCTAGACAGTTGCTGCCTCTCTTTTTGTCTGGCGCACACATTTGTTCTAAAAAGAAGAGCCTGCATGTGACGCGAAAAGCTCGGTGTCTGTTTCAGGGACAAGAATATACGTGTCAGACACAGAAATAAGGATGCCGCCATCTTAAAATGGAAAAGATTAAATGGTATTGAATTATGAGTTCAGTTTAACCGTTTTTGGTCGCAAGCGATTATCGTCCCAAAATAGAGCCTGCTCTGCATTCTTGTTCAGGAATGCCACAATTCTGAACTCTGTCACCCATAATGACAGACGATGATGTTTGTTGTCCGCAAAAGACCATTCTAAAAAGCCACCGTAGCTTGTTTTGGGCGCAAAGGCTTAGCCAATCGTTTGCTGAGCCAATAGGATAACACGTTCATTGCATCTGAAGACGAAGTTATACAGAGAAACGATAAAAGCACCAATCGACTTGCCCGTTGTTAGCCGTCGCAGATTGCAGATTTTGGCAAGAGTCCTAATTTTGTACAGAAATATGTCGGCGTTGAAACGAACTTTATGAACCTTTGAAATTTAGTGGAAATCTGTTTGCAGATGCTGAGCGGCGTGTGCTTGCGAAATTTAGTCGAAGGGTTCAAGAAATACGTGGCTACACAAAGAACATTAACTGCAGATTTGGTTTTTGTTTCATTGGTTAATTCTGCAGGATTGTGTTTCCAGTATTTGCCTGTACTTAATGTTGGGGATGTTTGTTTGTTTTGTTTTGTTTTTAATCTTTTGCCCCAGTCTCTTCCTTTTCTTCTTTCGCTTAAATTGAGTGTTTACTAGATCTGCAATGTTGTCTCTTGTATAAACTTTGTCATGCTAGTTGGCTCAGTGGTCCATAAAGATTATCGTTTACTGCTGTTCCTCTAAGCCGTTAGATTTGCCTAGATCCTGGATATCTTGTATTCAGGGCAAGACTTAGAGTTCCTGATCTGCTGATTGTTGCGCTAATCCTCACGTACAAACGGCGACAAGGTCTCTGAAACCGATTGTCTGTCTGTTTTATAAGAATATACGCTCGCAGAAAAACTGCATCCAGTATGTATTGTTTTCCTTTCCATCTCAAAGGACCTCCGCGGTCAAGTGGTCAAGCCAGCTGCCCCTCGCTGCGAAGCTCGTGGGTTCGTTTTCGAACTCCATCTTTCTGTTCTTGAGTGTCAGTTTTTCGGAGACCTATGGGGATGCTCTGTACGATGCTTTCGGCAATTGCTTTGCGAAAAAAAGACCGAGCCGTGAGATGCATCCCGATGCTGATGAAGTCGCCCCTCTTGCTTTCAACACCTTTTAATCCTTTGTTCTCCTGATCTCCTGCAGCAACTGTTGAAAATTATGGGAGTGGAGTGATTAGCATCATATATAATTATAAATCCAGGGGGGTGTGTCGAAGTGGCATAAGCTAAAAACTTATTTTTTCTTGTCCCGAACCAATTTCCGGCTATGGGCTTGCGGTGTGATAAGGTCTTCTCAGTGTGTAGATCAGAGTGCACAGAGGAATAGCTGACCGTATGCCGTGTTGACGTGAGAAGGACGGAGGCGTGGAGCCCCCGTCCTACCGCGCTTATGACACTGTTAGCGTAGCTTCTTATCAACTACGCTCCACGCATCCGTCCTACCGCGCTTATGACACTGTTAGAGTAGCTTCTTATCAACTACGCTAGCACGCCCGCCATCTGTAAATTTTCATTGTTGCATGTCCTTGGCAGGAGGTTGTGATCTACCCCAGGTTGATTTTGTAGGTAATATTTAAGTTCAGTAGTTTGCCATTGCCGGTCTCTCTGGCCGAGGGGTTACACCACTTTCTCCATAATCCCGTTTATCACGCAGAGTCTCGTAGCGGGCGAGAACTGGGAGCGGTTCGTCCCCCGCTGGTGACTTGCGGGTTAACTGAGCCGGCCGCTCAGAAAGCAATGGCAAACTACTGAGCGTAATCTTGCCAAGAAATCAACAGACAGCTGAAAGATGCTGCTGTTGACAGCGATGTCCTGTAAAAAGGATATGCGAATAAATAAAAAAAAAAGTTTGCCATTGTTTACTGAACGAAAAGTTAACGCAAGTCCAACTTAATGGTGTGTTGGGATTGAACGCCCTAGCTCGCCATAATCGCACCGGAAGTTTAAGAGGGAGAGCTCTTATCCTTTCGACAACGTCATAAACTCGACGAAAAAGTGGTCAATAACCAATTCCGGACTGAAGACACTGTGGCTATGTATAGATCTGTGGATCTTCAAGTTCATCAAATTAATTACATAACTTGTTCTGTGGGAAGTCTCATGTATACGCGAACGTCAAGAGGTAACCATCACATTTTCTCAAGCATGCGTGTATGGTCATCTAAACATGTTGTATGTCTTTTCCAGAACGTATCTATCAACCCCAGGTGGATTTCTAGGTAAATTTAAGTTCAGTAGTTTGCCGTTGCTTTCTGAGCGAGACGTCAACTTTTAAGTTCAGCTGACCGGTATGTGGAATGAACCCTTTAACCCCACAGTCCCGCACAGGAAGTGTAAGCGCTACCACGTTAACCCTCTTGGCCACCTTGCCACAAAACAAACTTTATGGTGGAATGACTTGTTGAAAAAACAATGTCACAGCAGTCCTCGAAATCAGTAATCTGGCATGACATTCTGCGGCAGCGGTGTCACTTCAGCTTTCATGAGTCCAGATCTCCCGAGCGACACATTAGAATAATTCTAGTATTGCAACCCTGGCCAGGACATAGAGGTCGCAAGTACTAGGTGAATGAGTGTTCAATCAAAATGACGGAAGTATGGCACAACTGCTTGACTGCTAAGGGCACCGAGTACAAATTATTGGCCTCTGGTGGAGAGGAACTAATCGGAGGGATTAGAAGAGGTCACCGGAAAACTGGCAGCACAAAACAGAATATGTGAACCTTGAGAAGCAATGACAAGAATGCCACAGCAAGTCGGTACAGCTAAGAGAATCATCATCATCATGTGGCATGCCGATAAACGTGGGCGGTCATGGTTCGCCATCTTACACGATCACCAGAGTCGAGGATCAAATCTATGTTCTTGTCCCGACCACGGCATGTGGTCAAGCCATCCAAATATTTATTTCTCTGCCATCTCCTTGTTCTTTTCCCCTCAATCTTGCCAGTTGTCACCAAGTTCTCTATTTTATTTCTCCCCATGCAGGTTCGCATTGCCTAATTGATAAGAACGCGTGTTCTTAAACAAACGGTGTGCTGATGCCGACGTTAGCGGTTCAATTCCTACACCGGACAGTTGGACTAAAATGTTGACCTATCGTCCTTGACTTTGGGACGTTAATTACAAGTACCTCTGAAGTCGGAGTGGGTTCGCCGGATGGCGAGAGACACTGTTAATAGGGACAGCTAACCCACGCGCAAAATTCAGTCCATCACTACTATAAATGGTGTGTATGAACTACGCTTGAGTTCAAAGCGAGCGAACGAAAATAAAATGTCTTCCCATGTGTCCAGCTGTCTACGTCTAATTTTTCTAATCATTTCGCGGTTTTCATGTCCCTCTTGTAGGACTTTCTCATTGGCTTTTCTGTCTGTCCACGCTATTCTTTGCATTTTTCTCTCAGAAACCACATTTCCACTACCATTAGATGTTTTCCAGCAAAGAAAATGTGTGCGATTTTTGGGAATAATTTCAACTGTTTAATGTAAAGATTAAGAACCACTTAGTGGAACAGTTAAGTTAAAGGTAACACATCCAGAAAGAATGTAAGATGTAAAAAAAAATTGATTACATCTGAAAAAAGACTATGCTGCATATGGAATAGCACGCCATAATGCCAAATGAACAATTAACGCTTCTAAAGATAAATCATGGAGAGTATACGGTGAACAGATGGCAACCATCAGCAAAGACTAGCCAAGAGAACTTTATAAACGTGTCAACAATATGAGAAACAGACATGCATGTTACAACCCAATCATCATAATGAACAAAAGAGGTATATCTGTATTTAATCCACAACGGAGACTAACAAGGTGGGCATAATACTTTCAAGAACTACTCAACACCACACACATTTTTTTGGAGGGGGGTGGGGGGCATATCCTTTATAGAACATCGCAGTTAACACCAGCATTTCTGCCGTTGTGATCTCTTGGCAAGTTTACGTTCAGTAGTTTGCCATTGCTTTCTGAATGACCGTTACCGATACCAACGCAAAACCAACGCAACGCGGTCTGCTGCCAAATCTCGCGCAGCTGTATTTCGAACGCGGGTATACAGGATTACGAATCGCATCCGTTAAACCTTCGCCACGGAGACCGGCACACATAACGTAGACAACCCTAATTTTGTACTTAAAAGCTGTGAGTAACAAGAACCAAACTTCATGCCAGCAGAAGTAAAATAAGTCATTCAGAAAAGTCATAACAACTAATCACCGAGTCCATATGAATAACAACATTAGCTATTCAGACATGTGGGAAAACATGAACTAAATGTCTACCCAGACTTTTTAATAAAGCCTTGGAAGAAAGAACGTCCCGGTCGATTGGAAATAGGCATGTATAATACCAATATGGAAGAAGAAAGGCAGTATAAGAGAGTGCGACATATGCAGCTGATAGAATATTAATATAAATACAACCAAAACTGAAGTAATTCATGTTATCAGATCTCCAGGTCCACTGAATATGCTGATAGAAAGTACACCTCTGAAACAAGTTACAGAATGTAAATATCTAGGAAGTATGATCACAGAAGGTGACAGAATAGACAGAGAAATCGAAATCAGATGTCATAAAGCAAATTTTCTTATATATCAACTATCACCCATACTGAAACATTAACGTATACCTATAACCGCAAAACGACAGATAATAAATAGCACATTCACACCAACCCTATGCTACCAATGTCAAACTTGGACATTATCCAAATGACACTTATGAAAAATCAACACCTGCGATATGGGTTGCCTGGAAAAAAAAAAACTGCCAACTTTACTATCCGAGAGCGAGTAAGAAATGATATCAGACAGACAGTGTGATCAGCTTCTTGTGCCACATATTGAAAGGCAAACGATCAAATGGTTTGGCCATTTCATTAGAATGCAACACCACCAACTACCAGGAATAGTCGTAAATCAAAAGGAGATCTGGTGTGAGAGCAAGTGGACGCTCGAGAATAAAATGGATTGACGACATCAAAAAGATTGTACAATCACTCGGAATGTGCCACAGGGCGGTGGAACGTCAGCTATTCCTACCCGCGACGCTTGACGGCAAAAATAAAAGGTGATGAATTACAACGGCATCTCAAAATATGATGACGTCAGCAGCCTCTTTTGTTGCTGATAATTCCTTGACCGCAAGATCCTTGACCATTGTACAGAGCCCGTTGGTTTCATTCCTTAAATAACTATGTATTCAGAGGCGGGCAGGGTTACAAACGAATGGTCACACAACTTGCATACCAGCAAAATCTGCACAGTCGCTTTCACAAGTGCCGTGTGCATAGTCTATACGCCAAAGCTTGAGAACTATAAGTCACGTGGGCTAGGTCAGGCCGGGTCAGGTCAATCCAGATGACAAAGCCAGTTAGTTTAGCCATAGCGTAGTCAAGTTTATGCCGACTCTCATCTAAACCAAGTACCAGTAAATGTTCGGGGAAATAAAAGCGGTCAACGTGATATTGACCGCGTCACTTACCGAATGCTGATTGGCCTATAAAACTATAGGGTCAGCGTCATAGCCGCGGTAGCGCAGTGGCTTGTCTGTTGCCGCCGTGGTCACGGGTTCGAATTTCCACCGAGGTGGATTTTGAAAATGACCTTAGTAAGTTGGCATAGCCTACCTTGCGTACCAGGAAATGTGTGGAGAAGTAAAGGCGGCCGGTGAGATACAGGTCACATCATCCCTGCAGTGTCAGTTGGGTTGTACAAATATAGGTTTAATACCACATACCCTTAGCTTATAAAGAGTGTTGGAGACACATGCCAGAGACTCACGAGATAAGGAAACGTTTCTGACGCTGGATGGGGGGGGGGGGGCACACTGGTACTGGTCGTAGAAGTAGAAAGTCGTTTCGCTGGAACCCACAGGGCTAACGAAATAGAGGGAGACAGAAAGTACACGGGAGAGAGAGAGAAAGATGGATAGTGTGATGAAGACATGGAAAGGAGAGGGGGGGGGGGGCTGCATGAGATAGCCAAAGATAGGGCGCCTTGGCATGAGTTAGTCGAGGGCCTATTTTCTAGTAGGGGATACAATGAGGAAAAGGTATTAAGAATGAAACGGAAACATACATATGGGATATGCGGGCACAGTGGAACTATATTGATTGTGACAGCACAGGATAGCATTGACTTACATATGCACGAGCACAGTCGGAACTTTCGTAAAGATGCATCGACTTACACTGTTCGTATGGTAGCATCGATTTACATATGCAAGAGCGCAGTCGTAAAGAGTACAACAGAGTCATGCACGTCATGTTACAAGTCTCGCTGAACCTCGAACCACCGAGAAGATTCTCGCATCTTCGCCATGTACCTCGTGCATTTTCATGCCAAGGGTATCTGTGATGTGCTGTGTCCACCTTCTTGCTGGTCGACCTTCCTCCTTCCTTCAAGAACCATGCCTTCCATAACTGTTCCTTCTAAACTGATATTTATAAAGCGAAATTATTTGTTTCCGAGATGTGATGTTGTTTATGTGTCAGGTTTCTTTGATGTTCACAGTAAAATGTCAGTACTTTCCTTATTGAACCAAGGTATTCCAAAAAGTGTCGTGTAACTTCCAAGTTTAAAAGCTTGGATTGTCTTCCTTAGTGATGGTGACATGGTCAACAAACTACATCCGTATGTGAACGCGGATTCGTGTTCTCGAAATGTTGACTTTTATTTGTGTGCTTGTGATATGCTGGCTCCGTAATGAAGTGGTTACGGACGCATTTCGTAAGCCCGCATACCGCGTTCCAAACACAGCTGCGGAAGATTTGGAAGCGTTGGTTTTAAAACAATGGTGTAAATGCCTGTTGTTAAGAAATCAATGGCAAACTACAGAACGTAAACTTGCTAAGAAATGACAAGCAGCCAAAAAAAATGCTCGGATTAACTGCGGCGTCCTGTAAAGGATATCCAGTTAACTAATTTGTGTTGTTCCATAGGCAGAATTATTTTTTTTTTAATGGGTTTTTTTTTATTGGCGGGGGGGGGGGGGGGGTTGAGAGAGAGAGAGAGAGAGAGAGAGAGAGAGAGAGAGAGAGAGAGAGAGAGAGAGAGAGAGAGAGAGAGGATAAAACTTAACCATAAACACATACATCTATCTACATTTTGAACAGTTAAGCGTTGTCTGTTCCGCGTCTACAGATGCCAGTGTTGGACAATGAATCAGTAGTAATAGAATGTTGAAGACGTTGGTCGGGGTGGAGGTTTTGGTTCTTTGAGAATGTCGACAATATCATCAAAGAGAAGGAAAAGAAAAGGTGAGGTATTGATTGGCATCCTGCAAGATCACAAGGAACGGGCAATCCGAATTCAATGGGTATACCAATAAAAGAGGTGGAATAGAGAAATTAACCTTATGTGGAAAATACTAGGTAAGAGGTGGAATAGAGAAATAAACCTTATGTGAAAAATACTAGGCATGAGGTGGGATATAGAAATTAACCTTATGTGAAAAATACTAGGCAAGAGGTGGAATATAGAAATTAGCCTTATGTGAAAAATAGTAAGCAAGAGGTGGAATAGAGAAATTAACCTTATGTGGAAAATACTAGGCAAGAGGTGGATTAGAGAAATTAGCCTTATGTGGAAAATACTAGGCAAGAGGTGGAATAGAGAAATTAGCCTTATGTGGAAAATACTAGGCAAGGGGTGCTGAGAAAAATGTGTATGTGGACAGTTTAACTGATTCAGTGCAGAAGGATAATATATCGCCAATTGTGACCTCCCATTTGGACAGACGGACGATATATCACCATCCTACGGCCATCGTGTTATGCGTTTTGGTTCGTGGTATCTTCCGCATTTTCAAGCCTATGTGAATGACAATTTAAATTATAATACTCGTTCATTTGATTTGTACCATGTTTTGTCCAAGCCTACTTTTTGTTTGGTACTGAATCAGTTAAACAGCTGGACAAGAAATAATCAATGTAATGTAACCCACATCAGGTTTATTACATTATCAGTTGCAGTTGATAGAAGATACAGAGTCATAATCGCCAATATCTGCCCAAGGTCACGCATCTGAAAAAGAAAAAGACAGAGGAAAAAAAAACATCAACAACGGATATTTCATTATTTAATCATTATTTAATAAATAAAGGCACAGTTTTAAAAATCCCAGAAACACAATTTATGTAGTCGGTTGGCATGGTAACCTGAGACACTCTAAGATTAAACAAAGTAAACTTTCCCAACGATAGCCTGCTTAAACAATTAGCAATTGAAACGTTGCAGCGTTTCAGATTTTAACATTATTTTTTTTTAAATGTTAAATATTATCCATTAATTAATAGAAGAATGGCGTCTGGGATCAAAAAGGTTTTAAGGGGTCAGTTTGGCCGAATGGATAAGAGCGCTAGTTTTTAAACTTCCGGTGCGCTGATGCCGAGGTAGTGTGTTCAACCCCTACACCGGTCAGTTGGACTAAAATGTTGACTTCTCGTTCTAGACTTGGTGACGTAAATTACAAGTACCTCATAAGTCAGAGTGGGTTCACCTGATGGCGAGGGACACTGGTAATAGGGAAAGCAAATCCACACGCAAAATTCAGTCCAGTGTACTAGAAGTAGTAGCACTTGTATGGACTATCTTGTTCAAAGCGAGCTAACGCAAAAAGGGGGGTTAAAAATGTGTTTAAAGATGAGAGGTTCGGTTTCATTGCACGTGGTTGTATCCCATATGGCTCGGTCTCTTTCTGCAGGGCGTCGCCCAGAGCACGAACTCCGAGTTTCCAACGATAACCCCCCAGAATAAATAATCCCTAGAGAAATTACACTCGTGAACCGAGTGACGGAAGCAGGAATCGAACCCACGACCTTCTGCTTAACCACTTCGCCACGGTCGATATCCAACAATGTTTTTCTCTTCGCTCCTCCCCGACCACTAAGGCGGCTTTGAGGAAGAAGAAGCCTTATAAAACGCGTATCATAAATTTGCATACCTGCTAATTTTATGGGAATTGAATTATCTGAAAGATAATTGCTGCGAGGATAGGAAACTGGCCAACCTTCCCCCCCCCCCTCCCTCAGTATGTCATGGCCCAACATAGGGAAGTCTTAAGCCTTCATGTTCACACCACAATCTGCTATGGAAGTACGTTTATTGCTTAGTAATTAATGTATACTTTGTCCGTTAAATTAGAAAACGTTATAATGGGACACGTTAAATCTAGATTTTACATTTGACACGTGGAACACAGCTGGATTGTATAAGGCAAGAACACGTCTAGAAATCCGAATACATTTAACCATATCTTCAGCACTGTCATTTTTGCAACCTGTCGCAACCAGTCTTAAAATATCCTTGATTCGTAGAATGGTGTGCGGTGTGCTGAATTCACCCATTCGAACGTATATGGTTTTAATATAACGACGCTAAACCTTGAATTTACTACCCCAGTGCCATCTCCGCATCGAAGGTCGACAATGTAGTTTGCAACACCCTCTATCCCGTGCCTTCACGATTGCACTATCTTAGATAGCCAGACTGTCTTGTAGGAAGTCCTCCAGAGCGTCGAACGAAGACTTTGGTCAGTATGTTTGCAGATCTCTCTCGGTACATGGACCTTTCTGCATCCGGTGACAGGATGTGTAGCAAAATAGCAGTGCCCTTAATTTTCCACAACAGGAACAAAGTGATGGTATGCCCTTCTTAATTAAATCTTCCTGACCGCCGGTGTCTTTGTTATTGAATCTATTTTGGGTTTATTTTTTTAGACACATGTCTCTTCTTTCCGCTGCCATTGTTTTAACTATATTGATTCTTCACATCGTTCTTTATCTTCTGGAAATAGTGTCCTCCCATTGTGTGCTTCTCTTCCGCTCGCAGCAACCTTTTAATGCTAGATTTCCGTTAAACAAAGGCAATCAGTGGTAAATACAATTATAATACTCACCCCTCCCCAAATGCTATTATGATGCTGTTCTTTACCTTATAAATCGATGTTGCAAGGAAAGACAATGTTGTTGAAATATTTTTGTCTGGAAAGTCGTTTCTACATGTGAACAAAGAAAGACATCATTAGGTGCACATCGATATATACAGCCTGGACTTCTGTGTCGCTGTACTGAGCATGTTAACGATTGATTGTTATCCTATTGTCTTAGTCCCCACTGCAAAAATGTTTTGGTGAACTTGTTTTGTACAGCCCGCATTCATATATACACACACGTGCACATATACACATACATACACACGCGCCCCTATTCAATGACAATGGAATAAAACAATATTAGCAAGTAACACATTCATACACATCCCCAGACATTCAGAGCGCATAAAAGTACAAACACTTACACAAAGGTAAGCACACTCTATATATAGAGAGAGCCAGAGAGAGAGAGAGAGAGAGAGAGAGAGAGAGGGAGGGAGATAGAGACAAAAAGAGTGAGGGACAGAGAGTTATGAAGAGAATCAGAGACAGACAAAGAGAGAGGACGAGAGAGATACAGACAGACAGCGTGAGAGCAAAGAGATCATCAAAGAGAGAGGGGAGGGGGGGGGGAGAGGGAGAGAGAGAGAATCTGATTCACCAAGACACTAGCATTTTTTGGCTATTTGTGATCTCTTGGCAAGTTTACTTTCAATAGTTTGCTATTGCTTTCTGAACGACTGGCACCCATACCATTTTATTAAAAAAAAAAAAAAACACCAACACAAGGAAATACGAAATCGCCCGCAGTTGTGTTCGTAACCCCGTCGCTAGCTCTTTTAATATACCTTTAACATGTGAAAGGCTGTCTAACTTCACACTCGAAGGACAGTATCTGCTCGGGGGAGTCTCTTTACCTTAGCATAAGATTGATTGTATTTATATCCCATCCCACACACTCTACCCTCGGTATCTAGATAGGCCAGCAAACCAGTGTAACTTACACCATTGTGGACAGCGATAGCGCCGTACTTGTGTGTAACCGTGTGTGTACATGTGTGTGAGTGTACATGTGTGTGAGTGCGTGTGTGTGTGTACATGTGTGAGAGTGCGTGTGAGTGTCTGTGGCTGTAGATAACATTGAAACCTGACATTGTTATCACAACACACAGCGGGCAAAGCTCCGGTCATATACTCATTGCTATTTGCCTGTTTCAGGAGCATGAGGCCAAGGACTATCAACTCTGGGTGTTGTCGGGAAAGGAAGGATCGCCGTACCCTCTCATTGGTAAGTGTCGTTGAGTGAAGTATGGCATGAGCAACCGGGAGAAAGGTAGGAATGGGATGAGTTGCCGGGAGAAAGATACGAATGAGATGAGTTACTGGTAGAAAGGTACGAATGGGGTGAGTTACTGGGAGAAAGATACAAATGAGATGAGTTACTGGGAGAAAGATACAAATGAGATGAGTTACTGGGAGAAAGGTACGAATGGGGTGAGTTACTGGGAGAAAGGTACGAATGGGATGAGTTACTGGGAGAAAGGTACGAATGAGATTAGTTATCGGGAGAAAGATACGAATGTGGTGAGTTGTCGGTAGAAAGTACATATATTACCTAAGCATAGTGTGTGTGTGGGGGGAGTGGGGGGTCTGCGTGGCCGCGGCGGCTTAATGCGCCTACTTTTGAACTTCCGGTGCGTTGATGTTTTGTAAGGGAATCTCCTCTACACGGGTCATGTGGACCAAGTATATATTACACCTTACCATACCCTTCCACTGGGGAAATATAATAAGCTAGTTGCATATCCTTTACAGGACATAGCAATCAACTCCAGCATGTCATTTTGTGATTTCTAAGCAAGTTTACGTTCAGTAGTTTGCCAGTGGGTGGCACTCATACCATTCTTTGGAACCCAACGCAAGACGGTCTGCTTCCAAATCGCCAGCAGCTGTGTATCACACGCGGTATGCGATATTACGGCAAACATACTGCTCGGATGAGCAAGCATATGATAAGTATGATAATGGATTGTCTGATATGAAAAGTTAATTACTAAATCGGCAACGTCAATGACTGAGAACACATAAACTAAATCACTCCTATATGCATATATACATTCGTGTATTAACTTCATTCTCTGCCATGACACAAGACTGTCAGAAATTTTCTCTATCTCTCTTTCCACACATCTTTACTGTTGTCACAATATGTTTCAGTTTTTGTTTTCTCATGATGTGGCCAAACAATGAACACTGCCTATTTCTGATTTTTGTGATAAGTTATATTTGCGACTTAGCCTCCCTCATAATGTCCAGCTTGCTCATTTTGGCTGCCCTGTGAATTTTCAGCATTCTTCTACAAACTCACATCACCAAAGCTTCCGGGGATTTCTTTCCCTTTGTTTACTAATTGTCCAGGATTCGTTGCCATATTTTTTGTACTGCTTCTATGTAACATGCAAGAGCTATTTTTCTCACTTTCAATGGTAAGGATTTATTTTAGTACCACTGTCGTAATACCTACCCATCATGCAATACCACTGTCGTAATACCTACCCATCATGCAGTACCACTGTCGTAATACCTACCCATCATGCAGTACCACTGTCGTAATACCTACCCATCATGCAGTACCACTGTCGTAATACCTGCCCATCAACACGCAGTACCACTATTGTAAGATGCCCACCATGCAGTACCTGTGTCGTAAACCTGCCCATCATGCAGAACCACTGTAGTAATGTCTGTCTGTCTGTCTCTCGCTCTCTCTCTCTATCTCTATCTGTCTCTCTGTCTGTCTGTTTGTCTCTCTCTCTCTCTGTCTCTCTCTCTCTCTCTCTCTCTCTCTCTCTCTCTCTCTCTCTCTCTCTCTCTCTGCCCAATTTGTTACCCTGTGAAAATAAAGATAATACAGATAAAGATCTCTCTCTCTCTCTCTCTCTCTCTCTCTCTCTCTCTCTCTCTCTCTCTCTCTCTCTCTCTCTCTCTCTCTCTCTCTCTCTCTCTCTTAAATGATGGTCTTCATTCTTTCTTTTTTTTCAATTCAGAATACGCGTTTCAGTTATATGTCTTTCTTAAAGATGGTTATCGAAAGTACCGCCACATTTGTCCTCCCTGAATTTCCACTGGTATTTATAGCTGATAGTTACTTGGGACAGGGCAACGTGAGCGCCCAAGGGAAATTCGCGTCTGATACAATCACCTTGTGGTCGACATCAATGTCAGCAGAGATAATCCCACTGACCAGTGCTATACAGGTATGCAGTATAATGGGCATTGTCACTGCTGCCAGAAGGGGATATCAAAAGCTTGAAATGCCACCCCTGGTGGCAAGTGTAGCGGTAAATCCAGTTGCGTGTTAAGTACAGTAGAACACACAGTACACATCTGTCCTGTCGAACAGTCATTGTCTACAGACTATCCACAGCAGTAGTAGTAGTAGTAGTAGTAGTAGTAGTAGTAGTAGTAGTAGTAGTAGTAGTAGTAGTAGTAGTAGTAGTAGTAGTAGTAGTAGTAGTAGTAGTAGTAGTAGTAGTTGCTGCTGTTGCAGCAGTAGTAATAGTAGTAGCGGTAGTGGAGGTGATGGTGATAGTACTAGTTACAATAATAGTCGTGGTGGTAGTAGTAGTGGTGGAAGTGATGGTGATAGTAGTAGTGATGGTGGTAGTAGTAGTGGTGGTAATAATAGTGGTGGTGGTGGTGGTATAAGTAGAATGATACATCCTCTTGATATTCGAAAACGCGAAACAAATTTGTGTTATAACTCCATGACGTTTTCTATTGCGTTACAACGCAGCTTATTTGCTCGTGCAAACCGCTTTTATATAAATACCTTCACATCACGTATTGTTCATCCCGACCTCCATTTTGCTTTCAAGAGTGGGCATCATGGCACTGACATTTCGTGTCTTGTTTTCAGCCTGCACCCCCTTCACCATCGTGTCGAAAGCCAGCAACTTTCTTCCAGCAGATTTGCAACTATCTTAATCTGTTAGTAACTATAATTTTACAATAGATGTTAAATGTCTTTCACTCATATAAAAACTGTTAATGGAGTCTAAGACTGACGAGTAAGTAGTAGTTTGGTAACGATACAAGTTGGAAGTTTACATCAAGAGATAGACTAATAGCGGTAAATTAAGAGTGTACACCCACAGCTGGGGACAGACGGGTTGATCTACTGCAGCCAACCTTCACTTGGACACGGCACTTCAGGTTCTTAACCTACCCGATTATATTTCTTATTTGTTAAATCCCGCAACAGGAACTTGCAGTGGGTGTATGAAGTGTTAGGACTTTCACATTTTGTAGGCCTGGGTACACGGAGAAATATGTGGCCAGAATGTCCCTCTTGTGGCGAACGTAGAGAGCTGCATAAAACCTCCTTCCGACCACACTCATGCCATTGTCCGTGTAATGTCCCGACAGTTACACCTGCTTTAAATTCCCACAGCATCGTAGTCATTATTTTGCTATTCCAATCCCTTGCGCTGGTTATTTTACTTGTAGAGCATAAAGTAGGCCAACAATATGTGTAATCGTCTACCTAACTTGAAAGACATGGCAATTTTATAAAAGCCATATTTACGGTAATGCTCGGTCTTCATAGACTTAAATGGATAGGACATCATTTTGTTGAATTACAGATGGGTAAAAGATCTCAGGGTCGGCCTATACTATGGTAGAAAGATGTGTGTTAGCGGCGCATGATTCATACAGGCATTGCTGTTGTTGCGCCTTGGGAGCAAGTCGTCGATGACCGTTGTATGGAAGGCAACGATCATAAATGGAATAAAGACAAAGGAGAAAATTATTGCAGATAGGTCATACACTGAGCGTGTCAGACATAAGATGGTGCGTGATGGTGGAAATGACCATGTGTTCACTTGCATCCATTGTGGACGAACATTTATAGCACGAATTGAACTGATTAGAGTCACATTCGCTGCCGCCAAGGGTTGCAGTTATTATATCTTTTTAAAGCACACTAACAGTCTATCGTCTGTCAAGACGGCAAGATGCCAGTAGTAGGTAGACGGGCGAGCACCAGACAGGGAGGAGATTTCGAGCATATCATGGATGTTCTCCCCGGTACTACAGGTGTGTGAGACAATGGACAGGCTATAAGATGAGCTGCTGCTGCTCCTCTGGGCGGAGAACTACTTCATGATGAAGGCGCTGTGGTGAAAAACTGCCCGGTATCGGGCTGGAGAATGCAACTGAGCAGGCGGAGTATGCATTCTAAAAAGAGATTCAGAATGGAGGGAGTAAAGGACCTGAGATTACAAATTGCGTTCGCAACCTTTTCGCCGCAGATCCGGCATTTCACACTAGCCCTAGAATATAGTATTAAGCGCAAAGAACAGGGCCTATCGAATCAGCTTGCCTTCCAAGGCCAGATGTGTAGTCTTGGTTGTGTCGCATTCCGCTTCTTTAGTGAACCACTGATGTCACCTGTCCATCTTTTCTTGAACTTGTTAGTTATATGCTATGGTCAGTAGTTGACCTGGCTTCATTCCCACATGTCCAAACTACTTTATTTGTTTCGTTTTTATGGACGAAATAGTTGCATGATGTTATGACTGCCACATTTCTGATGTTTCGCATGCTATCTGTTCTAGACACCCAGCAGCTTTTTTCGAGTACTTCATCTCACTGGAGGAGCCTGAGAATATAGATGCCTGTTTCCCTGAGAGTCTCTGCTTTTCTCGCTTTCTGTTTCTATCGCCTGCTCTCTCTCTCTCTCTCTCTCTCTCTCTCTCTCTCTCTCTCTCTCTCTCTCTCTCTCTCTCTCTCTCTCTCTCTCTCTCACACACACACACTTTTCTGCGCGCGCTCTCTCTCTCACTTTCCTGCGCGCTCTCTCTCTCTCTTATATACTCCATTACTCACTCTTTCTGCGCATCGTCTTCTTTCCCAGAACGTGGGATTGCCCGGTGGTCTTGTGTTTATAGGCACATGTACTCACACTGGGCTGTGATTTCTCACACATAAGCCACTGAGCACAGTGCCGAGCAGGTTATTGTCTGTTGCATGAAAGGCAAAGGTTACAAGGGAATACACTCAAACCTGCTCCATGTGCCACATGTTGTTTTACTTCCACCGAAGTTCCTGTTTCTTTTCTGGTTTCTTTGAAACTACTTTGTACTTTCAACGCAGTATGCAGTCATATCTATGTGTCAGGGTCAGTCTGAGTAAATATGTTTGTTGTCCGTACACTGTATCTTGTGATGCCACTCATCATGTACCGGTTAACTCATCATACGTGCATTGTATGCTCCTTTCATCACACCTGTCTTAACTCCTCAAATCACAACCAGGTGTTACATTAATTCACCTGTCTTCTTCTGTCCTATAACTCGTATTGAAGCATACACACTCACCAAAAACATTCCTATTTTTTATGTGTTTTTTTGTTAAATCTCCTGAGTCTACCTCCATGTCCTACCGATATAACTCAAATGTATCTCTAATTCACTTCTCTCGTGTTTTTAGGTTTCTTTCTATTTCTTTTGACCTGTGCGTTCCAGAAAAAAAAAATGATTTTCTAGTTATTATCAGGATTTTTCAGTAGGTATGCTGTTTACTCCATCGTGTTTTCTACGCCTCTTGGTTCTCTGGAATCTGTCTTTTCCTTTGTCACTAGATTCACTGGAATGTGACTAGTTTATTTTTCCGTATTGGTGAATCTGTCATAGCCTACTAGTCTTTCTGTTCTATGCAAGCACCAGTTAATGAATGTTTATAGTGTATCAGTCATTGTTTTAGTTGTGCTACGCGTGATGCTCCTTGCAGCATTTCTGATTTACTGTTACAGTTAAGTATTCAGTGTTTGCATATCCTGCTTCCAAATCGCCCGCCCTCAGCTATGTTTGGAACGCGATATGCGGGGTAACGAGTTGCTTCAGTTACCTCTTCCCCATACATCCGCCTTTTTAAATAATAGGTTTAATTTCCTTTGACGTTATTTTTTTTTTTTTTGGCGCTCGCTCGCTTTGAACTCAAGCGTAGTCCATACACACTATTTACAGCAGTGGTGGACTGACTTTTGCGTGTGGATGTTAAAATTTTATTTTTGAAGTCCCTTACAGGACATTGCAGTCAACACCAGCACTTTTCAGCTGCTGTTGATGATCTTGGCAAGTTTACGCTAAGTAGTTTGCCAATGCTTTCTGAGTGGCCGGCTGACATACCCCGTAACTAACGCGACGCGATCTGCTGCCAAATCTCGTGCAGCTGTATTCCTCGCATGGATGTACGGGATTACGGATTGATTGATTGATTGATTTAGGAATCGACATCACAGCATTCGGGACATTCCCATAAGCGCTCCGTCCCCATCCTCAGCAACCAGCGAAGAGTTCCAACACTAATAGTTCCAGTAGCAATCTGATTATATGTCCTTCTCGCCTTTCCTCTGAGCGTCGAGCGTCGGCCAGATCCCCTCGTCACTCCTCGCTGCCTCATTCTAACCAGACTATGGTGATTCATTTGCTCCTCCAAGGTGTACACGTGCTCCCACAAGGCCGCAACCACGTCTGCCTTGTCATGCATCAATACTCCACCAAGTTTTGCCGAGCCAGCCAATCTGTCCGCCTGTTCATTCCCCAGCACACCGGCTTACGGGATTACGGAGAAAGTCGTTAAATCTTCACCAGGGAGAACGGTGTGTGGATTAGCTTTCCCTGTTAACAGTGTCCCTCGCCATCAGGCGAACCCACTCAGACTTCAGAGGTACTTGTAATTTACGTCCCCAAGTCAAGGACGACAGGTCAACATTTTAGTCCAGCTGTCCAGTGTAGGGGTTGAACCGCTTACCTCTGCATCAGCACAACGGATGTTTAAGGAACATGCGTTCTTATCCATTTGGCCATGCGGACCTACACTTCACAAATGTTTCCATACTATTAAAGTTCCTGTTGTCTTTTGTATTACTTTCATATCTCTATCTGTTCCTCGCATCTTTTTCTCCATTGCTTCATAAATGGGTGTAGTATTCCATACTTTGAAGTGTGGTTTCATCAAGAAAGATCGGGTTATCATCTGCTTGATTTATTCTCATTATCTTTGTCGTTCCTGCTTGCATTTTTAGACGGAATTGTTGTAACCTCCCTCAAGTGTGCTTAATTTATCTTGCATCTAATTTTGTGTCTGGGGCAGGAAGGCAATGCCGCACACGAGATCACGAGCATCAGTTTTCTCGAGAGTCCATTGAATTCCATTGATGGTGGTGGTTTTTGTTATTTTCGTAAAGTCAGTGAGAATAAGAAAGGCGACAAAGAGCATTACTGCCGCACATCTTTACTTCTTTCAAATCTATCTATTAGTTTTCATCATGGAGAACTCAGTATTTCGTGTATTTATATGCTGCCTGTATTAAATTAATAGTGACACATCAGTTTTCAAATATATTCTTTATCAATGCTATTGCATGCACGCTTGTTCATAATTCACATATTTAATCCGTTGTATCCTAGTTATTTTCACTTCGTCTAGTCCCAAACAGCTGTTCTAGAACCCGCTGTGTCCCACGTGTTACCCATTCCGTCCTGTAAATGTATTAATTTAAAGTAATTTCTTCTTTTGCCCTTTCTTCTCTTTTCTGGCACATTCCCTGTCCTGTACCTACTACACCAAGGTGGTCATATGTCACTGTCAGCGTGACGCCATAACCGTTACACCAACGCGACAGCTGTTGAATTGACTGGGTTAGAATTCTTAACATATTCCATAGTTGTCTTCTCAGCTGGATGATAGACCTGGCTAATGAAGACATCATTTGAGGTTGTCTTGTCTAGTTGATAGTTGGTCATGCTTCGAAGTACAGATGTTACTTCAGCACGGCGCTGTCGCCATTGGGAAGTACAGTTGATTCCGGTATGGGCATAGCTGTCAGTCTTTATATTGTATAGTATGTCCTCTTATCTACATTGTGTCCTTTACTTTTATGAGTGCCAATCAACGCCTGCGAGTTTACTTCTTGTTCTCTACTCTGATATAAACTTGTGTGGGGTTTGTTTTTAATGCGCTCGCTCAAATGTAGTCCATACATGCTACTTCTTGTAGCACTGGACTAAATTTTGCATGCGGATTCACTTTCTCTATTACCAGTCTCCCTCGCCATCAGGCGACCTCACCCTGATTTCAGAGGTACTTGTAATTTGCGCCCCCAAGTCAAGGACAGAACATCAACATTTTACGAGTAGTTCAACTGACTGGTGTAGGGGTCTGACCCGCTACCTCGGCATCAGATGTTTAAGAACGAACGCTCTTATCCATCGGCCATGCTGAACCTCCAGACTTGTAAATCATCTTCCCCTCCCCACCCATTCCCCCCACCACCAATGCCCAAGCATTGGTGTAGCTTTTCTTCTTCCACCGCCTGTCATCTCTCAGTGAAGCATGGGACTACACCCAACACCTGCCATGGCATGGCCTTTGTTAACTGTCTCCTTTTTTGCGTTTCGTGTGTTGTTTATCACACAAAATAGTCGCTTGGTAAAGGTCGCAGAAGCCATCATAATTCATCTGCATAAGCCAGTTTTGTGCAAACAGAAAGACATTATAATGAGTTTAAAATTACCGTACTAACTACCGATCTCCGTGGCCAAAGGCTTGCGAACGCGGTTCGTGAGCCGCTTACCACGACCGATTTGTGCAGGAGACCGTGTAGCGTTGTGTTAATTGTTATATCGTGTTGGTATGGGAGCCGGTCGTTCAGAAACCAATGGAAACTATTGAACGTAAAAATGTGCCTAGTACATCAACAACCGCTGAAAAATGCTGGTGTTGACTGCAACGTCCTGCAAGGGATATGCAACATATAAAAAGAAGACAATTGAAATTGCTGTGCGAATTTGTATATTTCAGCTTGAAGGATTTATCTAGTTACTTTACTTTATGTTGTGTGATTTCTGTAGCTTGTACCTGACAAGATGTCGTGAAATATGCCAGGCAATAAGTCGTGCAATTTATTGTTTGTGTCTTCGTTATTCAAATTCACTGCGGGAAAATATTGTTTTGGTTTTTGATGATTGTTTAAATTTTGCGGGTAATGTTTCCACGGGATGAGGTACCAGTCAAATGCTAACCCGCCTTTTTCGCCTCTTAAGTCATGCTTGGTTGCTTACAGCGCTACAATCTTTGCCTACCCTGCGGGACCCGGTAACACACGTGCGGGAGCTGTCGATGACCAGGTCACGAATGCCCCAACGCGCTGTAACACGACAATCCGTTGCCCGCTGTCCCATGTCTTCCAGATTTGTAATACAATTGGTGAGGTAATAGCCCACCCCGAATGGCCAATGATTGGAAAGTATTGGGTGTGTTTAGGTTGGAGTATGGACTTGTGGGAATGCTACCTGTATCCGCTGGACCGTGGGAATTAGTACTAGAAGTAGTATAGATTAGCACACCGGACATCGTGTTTCATTATTCGCTTTGGTCAAACTCATTTAGCGACATTTAAGTTGACACGTGCGTTGAGTTAGACATTTGTTTCGATCATTTGTGTCTTTGAACAAATCCGTCTTGCCATTTCACCAAAACACTAGACAGTCTAGTTAATTTATATATTTTAAACTATATACTGGTGCTTTTTCGTGGAATACGATTGTGGAAAATGTGAATGTGATTGTAAATATTCAATCCTTGGAATTGGATACCGATGTTTTGTTAAGGGTAAGGTTTGAAACAGTTTCTATAAATTGGTAAAATATGATAGAGTAAGTATTATTTCTTGATGTTGTGGTGGGCAAGTAGCGAAGTAATAAGCAATAATAATGAATCGTAATAATAAAAGCAATAGACTACACGATATATGGCGTCAGGTGCATACTTAACTACAGAATTAGAACATAAAATGTTATATATTATATATTCTCGGGTATGCCACAATTATGTGAACAAAAAGGCAAGATAATGAGGATAATCACTTTAAAACCGTGGTCACATTAAAACATATGATATGACAGTGACACTCATGTTTTGTTTATTTCGATTGAACATATTTAATACGCTGCTTCCTTACAAGTTGAACAGTTTTGTATAGTATGCACCTGACTGGGGATACAGCGAGACATGCCAGGCAATACATTTTGTGATATATTGTTTATGACTTTATTATTGAAATAGAATAAAGCATCGCGGTGAATTCTTATCGTTGAAATACATAATAGGTGTCCTACGTTTCAATATGTGTTAATTTGGTAGTTTTAAACTGGCTATCGCGTATTTTTTAATCGACCTAGATGGGGATTGCGTGCCTACCTTTGAAGTAAAACTCATCACAGGTAGATTTGTTCAGACAAACTAGAGCATCTATGGACTTGTTCAGTGCGCAGCGACGATAATCTGTTCATAAATGATAATTCAGCATTATATAAACACTACCATTACAAACTGGAGCGGCAGACGGTGCCTACTGAATCATTCATGCTTGGACTCAATTAAATCTAAGTTGGATCTGTGATACGATATTGTATGATAAACCAACGTTCAATACAGTTTACAATCGCACTTCTTGAGCATGACCAGTTATACATGAATGTGATTGTTGTAGTTGGTGTCTCCGTTAATTTGAAGTGTAAAATGTATTGTGGCATAAAGAAAACGCAGAAACAATAGACAAGTGACAGCCGAATGCTCCAGCATTAAGTGTAGGATCTGGTCTGTGAATATGCACTGCGCAACCTTGGCTGTGTTCGACATGTGGACTGCTGTTTCCTTCGGCCAGACGTCCACTTGGAAAACATCAGATTTTCGTGGACATCAAAAAGTGTTTAAACGCAGCCATAGCGTGAATGTTGGGAGCTGTCAAACAAGTGAGTAGACCAGTGTCATTACACTTAAGTTAACGGTAAAGGCAGTGGCGTCACTCGGGCTGTTATTCCCGTGGACCCTCTGCCTACCAAACTGGCCAGAGTCGTTAGTTCTATTGTCATGGACTTATGTGTGTGTGTCGACCCTCTTCTGCTAGTATCCACGCCTCCCAGGCACGTCACAGGGTGACTGTAATGAGAATAGTCCCGTGACCAATCGTGCCTTGGGGCTGAGGTGTTACGTTTTTGCATGTGTTCCTTTCTTCGGTGTTCCCTGTTGACATAGAATTATTATTTTATTCACTATTATTTCGAGGGTTTTAATAGTTAACTCCCAAGACGTCTTATACGGGTGTTTCTTCAGTGTCCTCTTTTTGTGTAATTGTTTTTTCTTCAGTGTCCTATGTTGGTGTATAATTGAATTAGTTGTTCCTTTATCCAGTGTCCTGTGTTGACATATAATTGTTCTTTTATCCAGCATCCTCTCTTGTTATATAATAGTTCCTTTCTTCCATGTCCTCTTTTTGTATAATTGTTTTTTTTTTCCATGGTCTTCTTTTTTTTTAAATTGTTTTTTCCTCATTGACCTCTGTTGACAATATACTTATTCTTTTATTCAGTGTCCTATGTTGGTGCATAAGTGTTCTTTTTTTCAGTGTTCTCTATTGTGTACATACATGTTCTTTTCTTCGATGATCTCAAATGTTAACCTTCTACCACCCCCCGCAAACCCCGTCTGAATGTCTGTCGCTCACACACCTATAATAATCTATAATATAAAAAAGATCCTTAAGCGGCCTCCAGCGATGGGCCTGTGATGATATAGCCCCATCACACTGTGTGTAGGCTTGAAACCACGGAGGCATAGGTGTCCGGTCTTTCCTTCACTCAGCGGGCAACAAGCTCAGTCGTCGAACCCTCGCGCAGATACATAATGCAGCTGACTCTTAAAGCACCAGAATAAGACGTCATGGGCGTTAACCATTAAAACCTTCCTGTTCAGTAATCATCATGTGCCATACCGATACGCGTGGACGGTAATGATTCGCCATCTCACACTATCATATCACTGGAGTCTGGTCAAGATCAGTTCTGTGTTTTTGTCTCGAATTATGCCATGTGGCCAAGCTGTATAGATATGTACCTCTCCCCCTTCACCTTATTACTTTCCCCTCAATCTTGCCAGTTGTCACCAAGTTTATTTCTTCTCATAACGTGCCCCAACAATCCTGACTGTCAGTCATCATGGTGATGCTTTAACAGGTTTACCGCCCATTCTGGCTTTGCGAAAGGGAATTAACCCTCCACGGTACAGGCGGTGACTCACTGTGGTAACCGAACCTGCATCACGTAGCGGGATATTCTTCTGCTATCTTAATGGAGATGTCATGGTGTTTGAAGTTTGAAGCAGCGATGCTCTCTCTCTCCTTGTTTTCCACTTCTTGTTTAAAACTCCTTTTTCTGTGAATTAACTCACTCTGTCCAGTTTTATTCCTTTATGCGACATGTCTGGAACAGAAACAGGTAGCTATACAAGTAACGGTCGTAGGAGTCTACCCCCCCCCCCCCCAAAAAAAAATTGCCGATATATAGTTCGTCATCTTACATGATCATTAGGTTCTTGGATCAAGTCCGTATTCTTGTCCCCACTATGACATTTTCCGTTTGCTCTTTTACCATCAATTATGCAATTTGTCGATAAGTTTTCAAGTTTATTTAACCTCACAGCTAGCCTTTAAAACAGCTTAACTGTCTGCGTCAACTTTCTCTAATCTATTTGCGTTGTTCATTTGTTTCTTGAATAACTAAGTTTCATGTCTGATTTTATGTCAGTCCATAGTATTCATGCATTTTTCGTCGTCCTTAAGTGCTATTTTTCTCACTGCAGTTGAGAGTGTTTATTGTTCAGGTGTTTCTCCGTCATTTTGGGATCTACGGTTCGAATCTGACACCCCCCCCCCCCCCCAGGTATTCTGTTTATTGCCTTTTCTCTTGTCTGCTTATGTTCCAATATCGTCTTTGACTGACAATCATTGCTTGTGGGTTTGTTTCATCTGTTCTCGGCTGTGTCTTCTCTTGAAATGGTAGGCGAGGGCTTGGATGTACCAATGACCCCCAACAGCTATACCAAGGTAGGGCAGTTACTGGTAGGGTCTTCCATGTCGAGCAGGTCAAGGAATAGGAACCAGATGGAGCAAGACACAAACCTGCTGCCGTGTATGTAGCCTGGAGAAGTCAACGCTGGGGAATGCAAACCTTTTAAACTGCTTGTCGACATCAGATGTACTGGGCCACAGGCTTGACGAAACTGCAGTATAACCCGCTTTAAGACGACACATTTGTTTCATCTGGCTGCCGCAGTTTAAGTTGTGCAGATGTGAAAATAAGCGTTTCAAGGGTTACATATTCCGTGTTTTGCCTAAAATAGTATGCACATCGCTTCCATGTTCCCTGCCAGCTAATGAGCTATCTGATTTTTCGTTTAGAGTTTTCTTCTGTACAACTGTGTAGTTTTATGGGAGTCATTACCTGGAAGGGCTATAAATAACGACCATACACCTCCAGCGCATCACAGACCGATCACTTCCACGAGTAACTGAAAATCAGCACTCTTCTAAATTTGTCTTGAATCTATTCTCGGCGTTTCATATCTTTCGTGAGTGTCTTATGACTCAACACCGGGAACCTTCAAAGTAATCAGTCTCTAAAGAAAATGATAAAAATGGTAGGTGATGAAAATCAAGGTTCAAAGAATACACGGTTATTTGTCGTGTACTCACCATCAACGAATGTTAGATCTTGGTAGTTACGGGAATAATTTATCCAGATTAGCGTGTGTACGTTGGTTAAGCATGTACAGGGAACGATGAGGAGGGAATGTGAAGAGGGACATCCAGAGGTTATAGTCTGCCAGCCTTGTCTTATCACTCTCAGCCCTCTTTTGTTTTACCTGTCTACAGCGTGGTTCCAGTCATTAGAAGTCTGGTTCCTAGCAGTGTTGCCAGCAGCCGCGCTCGTTCTATTTGTGTGTACATATCTGCATTCTTTATTAACTTTGGTTTCACTGTGTTCGTGTAGGCAATCTGTGGAAGACGTGAAAACTACATTTCTGTGTGTTGTTGCTTATTTTCGCTGTTTTAGCACATACTAGTTGTTGATAGTGAAGTTAATTCCAGTGATTTCTTCAAATGGAGCTATTATAGACTAATTAGTATATTTACAGTTTATGTGAAATTCGTAGGTAAAGTATATGTTCACAATGTTAAGAAATTAATTTAGTAGCCAATATATTTAACAGGATTTTAAAATTACCTGCCCCCCCCCCCCCCAAGTCGACCAAGATTAAAATTGGTACCCGGAAATATCTTGGGAAGCTAAGGTAGCCAGCCTGATACTGATGACATTAACCACCGAGCGATGACTGGTCTATTGTCATGGGTCTAGCATTATGTACCCATGCTCCTTTAGGGTTGTAAGGGGGTCCTTTACTGGCTTGTTTACTTTATATCTAATGTTGCTATTGTACAATGTAACTTTACTAAATGTACGTGAAGTGCAGTTCGGATTGTATCAAATTGTATATCAATTTTATATCAGCCATATGTGTCTACAGTTTAGGTTTGGATTCATTCATTCATTCATTCATTCATTCATTCAGTAGCCTCCATTATTGTTCTCTCCAAACTTTCATGACGTTTCAAGTGACCAAAATATATCAATTTTCTTTGTTTTATCGTCTTTCATAGCCAACCCTCTTCAATATTCAGCTCTTGAAGTATGGATGCATTTGTTCTTTTCTTTACCCAAGATATTCTTAGAACCCGTCTATAAAATTTATATTCAAACGCATTTATACAGCTTGGATTGCACACATTTATATGTTATGCGTCCAAAGGTTTGTCAGTTTCTAAAGTGTGTATTGTTTTTAGTTTGCGCCTGTTACAGTGCTGTGCGTGTGTATGCGTTAGGTGACTAACGGAAAACATACACAAGTTTACACTGCAGACGTTCAGCCTAATTGAGTTTACAAATAAGCAGTCTTAATGCTTGGCACGTGTGCTGGAGGAGTAAGCACATTTGCACATGCTAATTGCACGGAGTAAGTCTAGGCGTGCAGCCAGCGATCAGTCTAGATTCCCTTTCTGTGATCTATGGGAGAAGACTGACGTGCCTATGGAGATATAAGTGTGCTGTGAAAGTGACCATTTACAATTACTAATCAAACCTTTTTTTATCAAATCTTTACTCGCGCGACATTACTAGAAAAACTACGTTAGATAGACAGATGTTTAGCAGATCGACGTGGGAGAATGACGTATATGTGGAGATATCCTTGTGCAATGGAAATTGTCCTTTACACATTTTTATTAAATGTTAAGACTAGCTTCACAGGCACGTCATTACTTTACTCCTTTAGACATATGTTTAGCTTTCAAAAGACTTTCAGTAATGCGCTATCTTAATAAAATCACAATGGCCAACGCCATTGAATCGTGAACCTATGCATTCGTCGATTGTAGATTAAACACGATGGCGAAGTGGTTAGCTTCCTTGCTTGCTAAACGATGCTCTGGGTTCAATTCCCAGCGTTGGCAGAATTATTTTTTTCAGACCACGACGGCTGTTGGTTCGGCCCAAAGTCATTAAATGTGTACCAGGCAATTTTCTGAATTATCAGATAATTTTCTGGGAAGGAAAGCCGGCGACGAAGGGAAATTACCACCTCACTTCATACCGTAGCCTGGAATGTAATTTATTCATCTCCGTATCCATATTTCTGCTGCCTCAATTCAATTTTCCATGAAATGTGTTTGCTTTTGGCTAAATGTTACTTATTCTTTCTTGTATCCAAATTTCGACATCCTCATTTCAATATATAAATATAACACAGATGCGTGGCCGAGAGGTTTACATTGTCTGAATCAGAATTTACCGGTTTCGAACCCCAGCAGCGGGCTTGACATTTGTATAAGAACCATTGGTCATCTAATGATTCCATACGCCCCTAATATCTTGGTTGGCGAGGTCGGGTACAACGCCTCTAGGATAAGGGTAGTTGGGTTAATAGTGGAATCTCAGAGCAGAACGGCAGACACATATAAGCTGAATAGAATGGAATTATAGTAGTGCCTATCTGTTGTATAAACAACATTCCAGGCCTTTCTGTGTGTCTAGTTTCCGAACACTCCTATCTAGGTATCCGGTGACCCTAGCGGGATCCAATGAGAAGTTACCATGTTAGCGTGACTAATTAGTAGGGGAAATGCTTTAATGGGCATCATATTGTGTGGCTCCAGTTGCCAACATCTCTGCTTAGATATCTCTGAGCTTCTACAAATAGAACTTTCTTGTTGGCTCTTTAATTCTGTCTTCTTCATTCGAGCAGGGTCCTGTTGGTTTGTCAAGTCTTTCATAAGCTCTCTTTTCGTTTGCAGCATTTCTGTTTCAGGTATTCTTGTTCAAATTGTATGCTTACTGATGTTGGCGATCACGCCCCTCCACAGGCATAATTATCAAATTGTGTCCTTATCTCTCTAGAATCCTAGTTCATTAACTGTGTTTATGAATTCACTTTTTGAACTATCGGTTCTATGTCTGCAGCTCTCAGAGACAGTATATTATAAGAAAGGCGAAGACAGGCATAACTTGTAAATAGTTGCACACTTCAATTAAACAATTAAAGATAGAGAGCAGGATCTGTTGGATCTTTCCTCCGGGACATGCCTGTGTCGATCTTTCCTCCAGGATATGCTTGTATGGTGGGGGAAAGCGGACAGATTGACTGGGGTATTGGTGCACGGTAGGGAGCAAGCGGACAGATTGACTGAGGTATTGGTGCACGGTAGGGAGCAAGCGGACAGATTGACTGAGGTATTGGTGCACGGTAGGGAGCAAGCGGACAGATTGACTGAGGTATTGGTGCACGGTAGGGAGCAAGCGGACAGATTGACTGAGGTATTGGTGCACGGTAGGGAGCAAGCGGACAGATTGACTGAGGTATTGGTGCACGGTAGGGAACAAGCGGACAGATTGACTGAGGTATTGGTGCACGGTAGGGAACAAGCGGACAGATTGACTGAGGTATTGGTGCACGGTAGGGAACAAGCGGACAGATTGACTGGGGTATTGGTGCACGGTAGGGAGCAAGCGGACAGATTGACTGGGGTATTGGTGCACGGTAGGGAACAAGCGGACAGATTGACTGAGGTATTGGTGCACGGTAGGGAACAAGCGGACAGATTGACTGGGGTATTGGTGCACGGTAGGGGGAAAGCGGACAGATTGACTGGGGTATTGGTGCACGGTAGGGAACAAGCGGACAGATTGACTGGGGTATTGGTGCACGGTAGGGAGCAAGCGGACAGATTGACTGGGGTATTGGTGCACGGTAGGGAGCAAGCGGACAGATTGACTGGGGTATTGGTGCACGGTAGGGAACAAGCGGACAGATTGACTGAGGTATTGGTGCACGGTAGGGAACAAGCGGACAGATTGACTGGGGTATTGGTGCACGGTAGGGGGAAAGCGGACAGATTGACTGGGGTATTGGTGCACGGTAGGGAACAAGCGGACAGATTGACTGGGGTATTGGTGCACGGTAGGGAGCAAGCGGACAGATTGACTGGGGTATTGGTGCACGGTAGGGAGCAAGCGGACAGATTGACTGGGGTATTGGTGCACGGTAGGGAACAAGCGGACAGATTGACTGAGGTATTGGTGCACGGTAGGGAACAAGCGGACAGATTGACTGAGGTATTGGTGCACGGTAGGGAGCAAGCGGACAGATTGACTGAGGTATTGGTGCACGGTAGGGAACAAGCGGACAGATTGACTGAGGTATTGGTGCACGGTAGGGAACAAGCGGACATATTGACTGAGGTATTGGTGCATGGTAGGGAGCAAGCGGACAGATTGACTGAGGTATTGGTGCACGGTAGGGAGCAAGCGGACAGATTGACTGAGGTATTGGTGCACGGTAGGGAGCAAGCGGACAGATTGACTGAGGTATTGGTGCACGGTAGGGAACAAGCGGACAGATTGACTGAGGTATTGGTGCACGGTAGGGAACAAGCGGACAGATTGACTGAGGTATTGGTGCATGGTAGGGAACAAGCGGACATATTGACTGAGGTATTGGTGCACGGTAGGGAGCAAGCGGACAGATTGACTGAGGTATTGGTGCACGGTAGGGAGCAAGCGGACAGATTGACTGGGGTATTGGTGCACGGTAGGGAACAAGCGGACAGATTGACTGGGGTATTAGTGCACGGTAGGGAGCACGCGGACGAATTGACTGGGGTATTGGTGCACGGCAGGGAGCAAGCGGACAGATTGACTGGGGTATTGGTGCACGGTAGGGAGCAAGCGGACAGATTGACTGGGGTATTGGTGCACGGTAGGGAGCAAGCAACAAATTGACTGGGGTATTGGTGCACGATAGAGAGCAAGCGGACATATTGACTGGTGCACTGTAGGGAGCAAGCGGACAGATTGACTGGGGTGTTGGTGCACGGTAGGGAGCAAGCGGACAGACTGACTGGGGTACTGGTGCACGGTAGGGAGCAAGCGGACAGATTGACTGGGGTATTGGTGCACGGTAGGGAGCAAGCGGACAGATTGACTGGGGTGTTGGTGCACGGTAGGGAGCAAGCGGACAGATTGACTGGGGTATTGGTGCACGGCAGGGAGCAAGCGGACAGATTGACTGGGGTATTGGTGCACGGTAGGGAGCAAGCGGACAGATTGACTGGGGTATTGGTGCACGGTAGGGAACAAGCGGACAGATTGACTGAGGTATTGGTGCACGGTAGGGAACAAGCGGACAGATTGACTAGGGTACTGGTGCACGGTAGGGAGCAAGCGGACAGATTGACTGGGGTATTGGTGCACGGTAGGGAGCAAGCGGACAGATTGACTGGGGTGTTGGTGCACGGTAGGGAGCAAGCGGACAGATTGACTGGGGTATTGGTGCATGGCAGGGAGCAAGCGGACAGATTGACTGGGGTATTGGTGCACGGTAGGGAGCAAGCGGACAGATTGACTGGGGTATTGGTGCACGGTAGGGAACAAGCGGACAGATTGACTGAGGTATTGGTGCACGGTAGGGAACAAGCGGACATATTGACTGAGGTATTGGTGCACGGTAGGGAGCAAGCGGACAGATTGACTGAGGTATTGGTGCACGGTAGGGAGCAAGCGGACAGATTGACTGAGGTATTGGTGCACGGTAGGGAGCAAGCGGACAGATTGACTGAGGTATTGGTGCACGGTAGGGAACAAGCGGACAGATTGACTGAGGTATTGGTGCACGGTAGGGAACAAGCGGACAGATTGACTGAGGTATTGGTGCACGGTAGGGAACAAGCGGACATATTGACTGAGGTATTGGTGCACGGTAGGGAGCAAGCGGACAGATTGACTGAGGTATTGGTGCACGGTAGGGAGCAAGCGGACAGATTGACTGGGGTATTGGTGCACGGTAGGGAACAAGCGGACAGATTGACTGGGGTATTAGTGCACGGTAGGGAGCACGCGGACGAATTGACTGGGGTATTGGTGCACGGCAGGGAGCAAGCGGACAGATTGACTGGGGTATTGGTGCACGGTAGGGAGCAAGCGGACAGATTGACTGGGGTATTGGTGCACGGTAGGGAGCAAGCAACAAATTGACTGGGGTATTGGTGCACGATAGAGAGCAAGCGGACATATTGACTGGTGCACTGTAGGGAGCAAGCGGACAGATTGACTGGGGTGTTGGTGCACGGTAGGGAGCAAGCGGACAGACTGACTGGGGTACTGGTGCACGGTAGGGAGCAAGCGGACAGATTGACTAGGGTACTGGTGCACGGTAGGGAGCAAGCGGACAGATTGACTGGGGTATTGGTGCACGGTAGGGAGCAAGCGGACAGATTGACTGGGGTGTTGGTGCACGGTAGGGAGCAAGCGGACAGATTGACTGGGGTATTGGTGCACGGCAGGGAGCAAGCGGACAGATTGACTGGGGTATTGGTGCACGGCAGGGAGCAAGCGGACAGATTGACTGGGGTATTGGTGCACGGTAGGGAGCAAGCGGACAGATTGACTGAGGTATTGGTGCACGGTAGGGAGCAAGCGGACAGATTGACTGAGGTATTGGTGCACGGTAGGGAACAAGCGGACAGATTGACTGAGGTATTGGTGCACGGCAGGGAGCAAGCGGACAGATTGACTGGGGTATTGGTGCACGGTAGGGAGCAAGCGGACAGATTGACTGGGGTATTGGTGCACGGTAGGGAACAAGCGGACAGATTGACTGGGGTATTGGTGCACGGTAGGGAGCAAGCGGACAGATTGACTGGGGTATTGGTGCACGGTAGGGAACAAGCGGACAGATTGACTGGGGTATTGGTGCACGGTAGGGAGCAAGCGGACAGATTGACTGGGGTATTGGTGCACGGTAGGGAGCAAGCGGACAGATTGACTGGGGTATTGGTGCACGGTAGGGAGCAAGCGGACAGATTGACTGGGGTATTGGTGCACGGTAGGGAGCAAGCGGACAGATTGACTGGGGTATTGGTGCACGGTAGGGAGCAAGCGGACAGATTGACTGGGGTATTGGTGCACGGTAGGGAACAAGCGGACAGATTGACTGAGGTATTGGTGCACGGTAGGGAGCAAGCGGACAGATTGACTGGGGTATTGGTGCACGGTAGGGAGCAAGCGGACAGATTGACTGGGGTGTTGGTGCACGGTAGGGAGCAAGCGGACAGATTGACTGGGGTATTGGTGCACGGTAGGGAGCAAGCGGACAGATTGACTGGGGTATTGGTGCACGGTAGGGAGCAAGCGGACAGATTGACTGAGGTATTGGTGCACGGTAGGGAGCAAGCGGACAGATTGACTGAGGTATTGGTGCACGGTAGGGAACAAGCGGACAGATTGACTGAGGTATTGGTGCACGGCAGGGAGCAAGCGGACAGATTGACTGGGGTATTGGTGCACGGTAGGGAACAAGCGGACAGATTGACTGGGGTATTGGTGCACGGTAGGGAACAAGCGGACAGATTGACTGGGGTATTGGTGCACGGTAGGGAGCAAGCGGACAGATTGACTGGGGTATTGGTGCACGGTAGGGAACAAGCGGACAGATTGACTGGGGTATTGGTGCACGGTAGGGAGCAAGCAGACAGATTGACTGGGGTATTGGTGCACGGTAGGGAGCAAGCGGACAGATTGACTGGGGTATTGGTGCACGGCAGGGAGCAAGCGGACAGATTGACTGGGGTATTGGTGCACGGTAGGGAGCAAGCGGACAGATTGACTGGGGTATTGGTGCACGGTAGGGAGCAAGCGGACAGATTGACTGGGGTATTGGTGCACGGTAGGGAGCAAGCGGACAGATTGACTGGGGTATTGGTGCACAGTAGGGAGCAAGCGGACAGATTGACTGGGGTATTGGTGCACGGTAGGGAGCAAGCGGACAGATTGACTGGGGGTGCACGGCAGGGAGCAAGCGGACAGATTGACTGGGGTATTGGTGCACGGTAGGGAGCAAGCGGACAGATTGACTGGGGTATTGGTGCACGGTAGGGGGAAAGCGGACATATTGACTGGGGTATTGGTGCACGGTAGGGAGCAAGCGGACAGATTGACTGGGGTATTGGTGCACGGCAGGGAGCAAGCGGACAAATTGACTGGGGTATTGGTGCACGGCAGGACAGACGTGGTCAGCGGCCTATGTAATCAGTGTATAGTGTGGAAGAACAGATATACCACCGGCCTAGAGACAATAGTCCGGTAGGGGATGACCAGAGAGCCTGACCGACACTTAGTACTCCGGTGAAAGGTCAGACGGATTGCAGCTGGCACCATTAGTATTGAGACACACTGTTGGCTGCTGAAGATAACGGAGCGCGAATGGGAATACCCCGAGTGCTGTGATGTCGAGTTTTGACCCGGTTCAACTCAAAGACCGTGTATAGTGGTCCAACTTATGATTATATTTTCCAGTTTTTCTCTCTCATTCGTAGCTATACTGTGCTTTTATTTTCCTTTTTCATGATTGTGAGTTTGCTTTGCACACGAAACAAGAAGCTCGGCAGAAGTTATGACATTATGAAGGCTGGTCTCTCCGCCTTTAATAGTTAAGACATCATAATTTAGCTGTAGATGTTACCAGATACTTTCCTATTTATATATCTGTCATGAAATTAGTATACCCTGACTAAGAACAAGCTGTTGGCAGGTCATTCTATGTACAGGAATTATCATCACCATCAAGATGTGCATTGCTAAGTGGCGTAGGCATTCATGTCTCTGCACAGATCTCGGTTCCTGGTGTTCAGGATCAGTTCTATTGATGCCATGACATTCCTTCACGCTATAGTTCTATACCTGTAAGCATCATGTCTCTCGGTCAACCTCTTCTACCGCTGATCCTCCTAGTCATCAGGATGTTTTCCCCAATTCCTGCCTTCTCATTATGACCAAAGAGCACTATCTTTTTTTTTTTATTAGTTGCGTATATTGGGACATTAACCTTTTCCCGATAGGCTTTGTTAGTTACACTGGTTGTCCAAATTATTATGTTAACCAATTTTATCCTAATTTTTATTTGAACTTCTACTGCCCCATAGTTTAACTTAACGGCTTCGGGGGCCATTTATTTATTTAATTTTACGTGGCTATTTTTGATAGAAGCGATATAACATATTCGTTCGGCAGAAAAAGTTACCGTACTCTCCGTCGACTATTTAAGAGCACAGCTATTTCTACGATTATCGTGAGAAAATACGTGGCTTGGTGTTGCTCAGGAATGCGATGTTTCAAATAGTCATATCAAAACATCAGACATCAAGCTAACACGGTATTGCTGCTGTTAGTTTGATGACCCCCGCCTGGTCAAAACAGCAAGCGTGGGAGAGGGCCAGGCAATAGTGAGCCATGGAACGCGGAATAGATATGCAGACATTGGCACGGGGCAGAAGTTGTAATTTAGGGGGGGGGGGGAGTTGTGGCGTTTTCAAACCATATCGGAGCTGTGGATTAGGGGCAGTGAAAAATATACAATAAGAAAGAGACAAACAGCTTTCTTTGGTCATGTGACGAGAAGAGGGGCATTGGAGAATATCGCGACAACTGGAAAGATCAAGGGGAAGAGAGGCAGAGGCAGGCCAAGAGAAATCATGCTGAGTGGATCGGGATGGAGGCACGGAGGAATATCATCAGCCGAGTTGATCCAGAAAACCAAAGACCGAGATCTGTAGAGAGTCATGAACGCCTACGTCACGTGGCAGGGGCATTTGATGATGATGAATGATTTTCACAATTCCCCGGTATACCAAGCCGAGGGTTCGAAATCAGTTGCCGCGTGTTTATTTCGATGGTATAAGCGTCGGTCATTCAGAAAGCAATGGCAAACTACTGAACGTAAAAGGACAAGTTGTAATATTGGTGGTGCGGGAGGGTTATGGCGTTTTGAAACCATATCGGAGCTGTGAATTAGGGTTAGTAAATTATATACAACAATAAGAAATAGTCAAAGAGACTTTGGTCATGTGATGATAGTAAATCACAAATAGCTGCGAAGTCCTGTAAAGGAAATGTAAGTAACGATTAAAGACTTAAAAGATGTTGGTGCCGCAGGTGATCCTTTACAACAATAACAGTAAAAATAGGACATTGTAATATCATGAAGACTAGACAGAAACACTCTTGACTTGAAGTCGTATGTGAAATGAGAAACTAAACGGGAAATGAATATTAAATGAAAGAAGGATAATTACACTCAATCAATCAACCATGTGACGATAATTACAATCAATCAATCATGTGCCATGCCGGAAAGCGTGGGCGGTCATGACTCGCCATTTCACTCGATCACCAGCGTCGTGAATCAGCTCAGTGTTACTGTCTCGTCCATGCCATGTGGCCAAGCCATCCAGGTATTTTTTTCTCGGTCTTCCTCTTGGTCTGTTCCCTTCGATCCTGCCAGTTGTCACTAAGTTCTCCAATCCAAAGGATTCAAAGGGTAATTACAGAAGAGGATATTCAGTTACCGAGAGAGAGAGAGAGAGAGAGAGAGAGAGAGAGAGAGAGAGAGAGAGAGAGAGAGAGAGAGAGAGAGAGTTTGACGAAAATAGCCTTTAACGGTACTGACAAAACACAGTTGTATTATTTGGAAGCACTAGACACTTGTAATATTTCAAGGGACAGACATACCAGAGTCTGACTCTGTACTTTAGTTCTCTCGCTAAACGTGAATAAGTTCAGGGTTCACGTTTCCTAGTGATACTTAGTTCATCTTATCTCCCCCTCTTCCCCCCTCCCCCAAGGTGATTGGTCTGTAGCAGATATTGGCAATCGTGACCTTTCGATCTTCTGTGGCATTTGATATGTTAATGATGTTGAAACTGCTTATGTGTACTTGTATTAGCGCAGTTATTAATCTATCTAAAAATATATGCTCAGTTATAAATATACTTCCATATTATGTACACCTTGTTGTGCAGTTGTGATTATGATGATGTACTCTATTATCATGTCGAATAGCCTGCTCTCCCAGTGTTCTTTTCCTAATATTGAATGTTGTTTAAATTCGAGTTAGACGGATTCAAAACTGGGGGAATAGTATCCATGGGTGTAGAATGAAACATTTAGGTATGTTGGGGACATCCTTGGGCAGGGTGGAGTACCCGTGTAGCCATCCAACTAGTGTAACGTGAAATCGTGGGAGCAGCTGGTGGATTGAGCTTAACGAGCAGCCAGCGGGTAGTTGTTGGTATGGTCTCAAGTTCGCGGCTATGGTCACCAACCAGTATGGTCACTGCCAACAAGGACAGCAATGACAAAATACCTTCTTTACTCGTGCCTAGAAAATAATAATTAGCCAATTCACGGGACATGAGACGGCTTATCAAAATGGCACATGATGAAGATGTGTTGATCCTGCATAGAAATAACAAACACAGACAAACGTACATTCCCTTTAACGTTCTCGGGTCATGTGACACGAAATCACAGTGTGGGGATGATAATAATAATAACATTAAGGATGTACATTTCCGTAATGTTATTTTATTATTATAGTGATTTTTGTTCCTTCTAACCTGGCTCTAGACCGTTGTTAAGTACATTTGCCTGTGCTTATTTCTTCGAAAGATCAGCATTAATTGTTCCGTTTCAATGCCTTTTGCCTTTTTAAGCGACAGTCGTCATCTCACTTATTGTGAAAGGGTATAATGTTAATAGTTTTGATTCGTCTTGTGAAAGTGGATCTTGAAGTGAAGTTTTGTCTTTTTTTCGTGGAAGGGAATCTTAAACAATAAAATTGTTCAAGTCCATTGCGCGAGATAACGAAATAAATACAAAGTTTATGTCATGAACCACTTCCAGACCAAGGGGAAATAAACGTTTCTTAACGATACCGAAACCTTCAAGTATTGATGTCGCCTTAGGTAGAAGCCATAAACTTGTACGGTGCACTGTTTTATTTTCACTACAAATATTAATGTCTAGGCGGTTACCCAATACGATTAACGTTGTCAGTATTTGTGTGTCGTCACCTTTCACGCCATTCCCCTGTGTTATGGGAAAGGATTATGGCTACCACGCTGGCTTGTTACCGCCCTTGTTTAACCCTTTTTGTCCCAGACAGTATTCTAACGTAATCAGTGCAACATAAAGAATGTACCGTTTACGACTGAAGGAGTTAGATTAAGCAGTATTTTAACGTAATCAAACTCTGTAACATAGTCGTATTGCCAGTGAAAGAGTTAATCAGTTAATTCAACATAAATATTATTTAGAGAGTCGTCTTTGCGAAGTAGTTATCCGGCAGACTACCACAACCTTTAAACATGAAAACGTGTTGGCATTTTGTCAACATATAAAGATGATAACGTTCGTAGCAACAGCTTCCTGAGACGAATGTTGCGAATTCCTTGGACTGCAAGAGTACCTAATAACGACTGCCTGAAAGAGGCTAATGAAATTAGAACAATAAGAATGAGCCAAATATCTTTCTTTGGTCATGTGATCAGAAGAGAAGCATTGGAGAACATAGCAACAACTGGAAAGATCAAGGGGAAGAGAGGCAGGTGCAGAACAAGAGAAATGATGCTGGATGGATTGAGACAGGAAGGAATATCATCAGCAGAGTTGATCCAGAACACCAAAGGCCGAGATATGTGGAGAGACATGAACGCCTACGTCAGCTTGATGATGATGAACGTGTGTAACATAAACCACATATAGAAACAACAAGCATTTCGTAAAAATAACACGCTAGCCGGCTCCAAACAAAATATTGAAATATTATCTAGACATATACAATTACGTTAGGGCTCCGCGGTGGTGTAGTGGCTATACGCTCGACTGCGACCCGCAAGTCATGGATTCAATCCGCCTGTTATTTTATTTGATCAATTCGACCCAGCCTAAAATGGGCACCAGGAAATGTCTGGGAAATTAAAAGCGACCGGTGGTCACCTGACCATATCACCCACCCAGCGCTGATTGGTCTATACACATACAGGCCAACACCATCTGTCTAACGCGCCTTAAGGTGTGCAGCACGGTCATTTACTGACTGGCTGACTTATTTACTGACTGACTGACTTATTTTACTGACTTACTTATTTACTGACTTACTTATTTACTGACTGACTTATTTACTTACTTACTGACTGACTTATTTACTGACTTACTGGCTGACTTATTTACTGACTTATTGACTTACTTACTTAGTGACGAAGTGACTTATTTACTTACTTACTGACTGACTGACTTACTACATAATTGCGATGCTATTCTATTCAGTGACTTTGGGAGAAGTAAATTTAGCGACATATATGTAATAGACAGAGTTTTCGTCAACAGCTGAAGCATAAACGCGTGTCAGCATTCTATAAACATAAAACACATACATACTCCATACACGCGGAGAGCCGTCGTGGCTGGGAGGTTAGTGATAAACTGAGGGCCATGTGTGCAAGTTGTCTACGTTAAAATTCTCATGGCAGTAGGAAATCGCAAAGTGTAGGCCGTGAACCAATGCCCTGGCAAAATTGTTAGGAAAGATCTGCGCACTGGTAGACACAGCCATTTACCTTGGATAGAGGCAGCAAACATTACACACATGCATGCCAATGTTGGACTCATCGACCTTTGAGGCGCATAGCTTGGTATCACGCACTCCCCTCGAAAGTTGATGGAAGAGGAAGAAGAAAACCCCCATTCAGATAGACACGCGTCGACACTATAAATAATATCCTATAAAGATAAACCTACAACAAGCACGAATCACTATTAATATTACGTCAACACCTAAGGCGTCTCAACATATCGGGTAAAGCCGTGTCACTATAATGCACATCAAAGGTTTGTGATAATGAATGATTCATTGAGTCCAGGATAGTCCACAATCACAACGTGAATCACATTCTTGACATTTACTATTCATAGTCACGGTAGATCTTTAGCAACAGGCGTTAATTTTCTCTATTCACGCTTTATCTTAGGCCAAGATGTTTAATGAAGTATTGTTTAACCCACACACGAATGCCATCGCAACGTGGGATGGTTGTAGTATCAGTGGTCACACTTTTACCGACATGTGACCAACTGTTCATTCATTGCCACAGCGGCAGATGTTTATCAGAACGGTTTTCTTTGAATGCTCATTAGATCACGCATACACTTACCCACCGCTCGGTCTTGCTCGTATTCGAATTTAAGGATTATTAATTGTTATCACATCATCTACAGTTAGTTTCATGTTCACAAACATTTAGTGTTCACATTAATAGTAAATAATAGCGTTGATGTTCTTGAACCATGCGAATGATAAATTATACAAATTGGATCAGTTATACCTGACAGTACCTTGTGGGTGGCAACCGCTGTCACCTCTTAACTATCTGATTCTGTTAGAATTACGTTAGTGATGTTGGAATTATGTTAGTAACCGGTGTGACATTGTTACTATTTGATTACGGGGCATAGCCTGCGTAACATTGCAACTATCTGATTATGTGGAAATAACCGGTTTAACATTATAGCAAGCTGATTCTGGTGGAATCAAGCAGGGCCATGTGTTTCGCGATTCACCAATGTGGATTGTGTCCATACTTCAGCGTGACGTATTATGTCAACGCAAGACGCGCCAGTCGCTCAGGTCGGGCTCGACCTCCGATGCCTAGCGAAGTTAGTGATGGTGAGTATTTCATGTCAACTTGGGCATCATGTCATACTTACCTGTCTAGGCCTCGTTCGTGTATTACCTGGGCCTCTTCCGTGTGTTCCCTGGACCTATGAAAGAAGCAAAGAATGTGTACACTGTAATGTACCATGTATGTCGTAATGGGCGACTAAATTAGAAAACTTAAGTAACAAAATTCATCTTATCATAAACATATCTACAGATGGCTTCGTGTGTGTTGGTTGAGGCGTATACTGTTGTTGACGTAGTACGGTAAATAAACTGATAGTTCTTGCTTTCATAGAAAAGAGGTAAGGATTGGTTAATATGCAGACAATATAGAACTGAAGGCTATAGACAAACCGAAATTCCAATCCGTAATTTCCAAACGATGATAGTGCCTCGGCAAAGGAACAAGCATACTTCGAGACTCTGCGATTCGACGACCAGCTAGACACTATTCAGTTAGTATGATATGAGGGATAATTTACACATAAGTGCAATAAAGACAGAACATGTGGTTTATGAGAGAGAGAGAGAGAGAGAGAGAGAGAGAGAGAGAGAGAGAGAGAGAGAGAGAGAGAGAGAGAGAATCAAATACGTATGGGGGGAGAAGAGGTGGGCGTGGTGGTTTGATTGTTCCCTATACCGGTCAGTTAGAGTTCAACGATGACCTCTCGTTCAGAAAGCAGTTAGTACAACTGAATATAAAAGTGCTTAGAAAATCTACATGAAGTTGGGGTTGCTCGCAATGTCCTGCAGAGGACACGTAACAGTTTTTAAATATGGGAGAAGTGCCGCACAAGACAGGCCACTGAATGATGATGATGCCAGAAGCGAACCCGATTCCTCAGCCTGAGGTGGGTACCGAAGCCTCTCGGCCACATCTCCTATTTCCACCGTGTCCGTTTTGCTGCTATACAAAATGGCCGCATGTAGTCATGTACTATGCAGGATATTGCGATCAACCCCATGTTGTTTACTTGGCAGTTGTAACTAGTTTTCCATTGCTTTCTGATCGAGAAGTCAACCTTTATGTTCAACTTAAATGCCGGTGTAGGGATTGAACCGCCTACCTCGCCATCGGCGCACCGAAAGTTTAAGAACAAGCGCTCTGATCCTCTCCGCCACCCCGGAGTTGTAATCTTCATCCACAATATATGTGTACCGGGAGCTTTATGTTTATGGTGGTCAGGGGAATTCTTCAGTGTGGCGAGTTTAAGCTTGTGCGCGGAAAGGCATATTGAAGTTGACCTTGAGGACTCTGATGAATGGGCGCAGAAACTAGGTTAAATGTCAAAAGGTTAAATGACAATGAAGTTAAACCTTTCCGGTTTTCTCATAAGAAATCGTTGTCAAGGTGTTCTGGATGAAATGAGACACCACGAAAAACCTTGTTATAATCATATGGGGGTGGGGGGGGGGGGGGTAATGTACCATTTGCGCATATTGGGTATATGATCATCATGTACCCTGTCAGTTGGCGTAGGCGTTCACGTCTCTCCACAGATCTCGGTCCTTGGTGTTCTGGGTCAACTCTTCTGATGATATACCATGCCACCGTCTCAGTCCATCCAGCATAATTTCTCTCGGTCTGCATCCGCCCCTCTTCCCATTGATATTTTTAATTGTCACTATGTTCTCCAACGCCTCTCTTATCGTCAGAGTAATTAATGCCAGCCCTATATTTTTAGAGCAATTGGCACTAGATGAGCATTGTGTTTGCCGTTACTTCCCAGAACATTTCTTTGTAACAATTTTAGATTCCTTGCACTTATATGCCCAGATCAATTTAACTAAACATGCCCGTCTCAGTGAGGATTCGAAAATGTGATCACCGCCCCGGAAGGAGAGAGTTCTTCTTCTTCTTCTTCGTTCATCCGGAGTTTTTTTTTCGGATGTGATTGCGTTGTGCCTGTTTACAGCAGAGCTGCGTTCTTGCGCCGTTAGGCCGACACATCCGACTTCTGTGGGCATTTGTTGACCGGGTTAACCTTCCCGGGGGTTTCTTAGGACGTTTGACTCTCACTGTTGTGGTGTTATCTCCCATCCTAGCTGGCCCATATAGAACAGCCTAAGAGATCCTGGTCAGCCCTCAAGGGAAGGCAGGGGCAGACCATGGGCATTCCCCGCCATCCAAGGAGGCTTCCATACTTGCAGAGCCAACACACAGCGCTCTGGTACTGGGCTCACCCAAGGAATCGTCACGTCCTGCACATGGCTGCTTAGCCTCACTTCCGTATATTGGGCCTTCCGTTCACCATAGGCTGTTCTACCGGAAACCAGAAGAATGCAGTGTGCAGATGACATCCACACAGTGAGCTTTCGATTCGGACTTTCCGCACAATGGATTTGCTATCCGAGCAATATTCCATTTCGTGCCACTAGGACACTTTTTCCACCTTTTTTGAAAGCCCACACAGTGAGCTTTTGGTTCGGACTTTCCACGTAATGGATCTCCTATCCAGCAATATTCCATTTCATGCCTCTGGGAGGCTTTTGTAACCGACATACCTGTGGTATGAAGTGTGGCAGTCTGAATACTTCTACATACATCTTTAAATGTCAACCTGTATGTAGTTAAAGTAAGCTACGGTCAACTTGAGCTTGTTGATATCTCCATAGAGCTTGTCCTCAAATGAAGCAGGTGTGGGCCAAAATATCTTTCTCTGTTCTGCATATATTGGGCAATCCTGAAGCAAATGTTTTGCTGTCATTTTTCCAGTTCGACAATTACATTCATCGGTATCTCCTATCTTTAGTTTATTGAACAAGTGGTATTTCAGCCTGTTATGTCCTGTGCGGAGTCTGAAGATTGCTACTTGTTCTCTTCTGTCGAGTTTGTAATATGCATCATCCTTCTGGTGGCCTGGATGCTCTGATTCCCATTTGGTTCTATAGGTGCTTTTTATCAACCTCTTTGCCTCGTTATAGGTTATGTCTATGTCAGGCTGTGGTAGTCGTCCGCCCTCTTTTGCCAGTCTGTCAGCCTCTTCATTTCCAGGTATACTGCAATGTGATGGGATCCACTGTATTACAACTTTTTTGGATTTCTGGCATAGACCATGGAGTGCTGCTCTTAGGTCAGCTATTTCTGTGCTGTTATTGCTCTTCAGTATTGAGACAGCTGACTTTGCATCTGTGAAGATAGCTATTTGCTTCTCTTTATTTTCCTCCATCAAGAGCATTTCTGCTGCAGTTTTCAGAGCCTCTACCTCCGCTTTGAAGTTACTTGAAAACTTTCCAGTTGCCACTGAATGTGTTTTTTTCACTCCATTTTTTAAATTTAGGAGAATTCCTCCTCCTCCATTCTCTATTGAATTTTTGGCTGATCCATCTGTATATGCATGGGTCCAATTGCTGCTTGGGTAATGTTCTTTTATGTAGTTTAGGGTTATTTCTCTTCTTTCGGTTTCATGCTGAGTGTTCTTTTTCTCAATACCAGGAATGTTTTCTATCATCTCAGGCAGTTGCTGCTGTCTCCAAGCTGGGAACTTGTCTGCATTGTAAATAGGTTTGACTGTTGATATGTTAAGTATGGGATCTGCCCTAATTTTTCGTTTTGCAGTTTCTACAAAGTTGCTACGCTTCAGTCGTCCCTTTCCAAAACCACTAAACCTTTTATACATAGGGTGGTCTGTCAATCTTCTAAATTTTTCTGCTTGTTGCTGGGCTCTGCTATCTCTTCTATCCTGCATTGGTTGTAAACAAGTGATCTTTTCAAGTTCATTAATAGGCGTTGTCTTCAGGCTTCCAGTTATGATTCGCATTCCTTGATTTTGGACTCTACTTATTTTGTTAAAGTTTGACTTAGCTGCTGTTGCCCAAGCTGCAATGCCATATTCCAGTACTGGCCTCACCCGTCCAGTATATAACTTCTTGAGAACTTTCTCAACTGCTCCCCACGTTGTACCAGCAAGCTTTTTCATGATTGCCATTCTTTGCCTTGCTCTTGTTCGATTTTTCTCAACCTGTGTTTTCCATGTCAGGCGACGATCAAAGGTGACTCCGAGATAGTTTGGATTTTCTTCATGGCGCAATATTTTTCCATTCAATACCAGCTTAGGTTGTTGAGTTTTATTTGAGAGGGAGAACACTGTGCATGTTGTTTTCTCCTCACTTATCTTCACTAGCCATGATTTTGACCAGTCCTCTAGTGCTAATAAGGCTTGCTGTATTCTGCTGTTAGCTGTACTAATATATTCTTCAGATGTCCATATGGCTAGGTCATCTGCAAAGGATGATGTGTGTACTCTGGCTGGAAAATTTTCTGTGATGTCGTTTATATATGCTAGGAATAATGTTGGTGAAAGAACTCCTCCTTGGGGGACACCTTGCTCCAACAGCATCATTTTGCTGGTTTGTCCTTGTACTTTTGTCCTGGCAGTTCTGTTCTCAAGGTAGTGGCTGATCCATTTATACATTTTTCCACAAACATGCATGTTTTGCAGTTTTACTTTCAGTCCTTCCTTCCATACTTTATCAAATGCTTTTTCTAAATCTATCCAGACTGCTAGTGTGTGCTTTTTCTCTTGGAAGGCATCCTCTATTTCCTGAGCTATATAGGTTATTTGATCTTCAGTGGATCTGTACTTTCTGAATCCTGCTTGGTGTGGTGTTAAGAGTTTGTTTTCTTCCAGATGCCATGTTAGCCTGCCATTGATAATGCGTTCCATTAATTTTCCTACACAGCTAAGTAGACTGATAGGTCGATAGCCATTTGGTTCTTCCAGGTATTTTCCTTTCTTTGGGATTGGTATTAGTATAGCTTCTTTCCATGCCTGTGGGACTATTCCCCTCTTCCAGCTGTAATTTAGGACTGCTAGTAGTTTCTTTTTTGCCTTAGTGCCTAGTCCTATTAGCATTTCATTTGTGATTCCATCCTTTCCTGGTGATTTCTTCTTTTTTAGGGTATTCATTGCCTGTTCCATTTCTTCCATTGTTAGATTTGCCATCATATATTCTGCTGCTGTCTCTGTATTTGTATGATGTATCTGTTTATCTTTGATTGCTTTCTTCTGTTCGGTTGTAATATCAATGTGGTTTGCATTTGCATAGTGTTCCATTAGTGCATTTGCAGCCTTTTTTCCTGTAAGCAAGGCATTTCCTTGTTTAGTTGTTATTTGTTTGTTTCTAGGTCCTTCATTGTTCATGGCTTTCACTAGTTTCCATAGTTTGTTTCCATCCCTGTCAAAATTCAGGTTTTCTGTTTTTTCCCTCCAACAATCTCTTGTTGTTTGATTTACTGTTCTTTTATATTTTGCTGAGATGGCTTTGAGAGAGATGTTCGCTTCAATTGTTTGTTCTCTCTCTGCTGTCTTCCTGTCTTCAACTTTGTCCTCCAAACTTTGTAGTTCTTCAGTCCAGTATGGTTTGTAATTTTTCCTCGCTCCTCTTGGAATGGACTCCGTGGCTGCCTGTATTATCGCTCTGTTTAGACTTTCCACCATTTGCTTTATGTTGCCATATCGTGTATTTATGTTTTCACAATATTTGTCTGTTAGTATGGCAAATCTGTCCCAATCTGCTCGTTTGTAATTCCAGCGGGGCAAGGGCTTTTGCTTCTGTGGAACATACTCCATATTCATTACAAGCTTGATTGGTCTGTGGTCACTACCTGCTAATTGGTCCAGCACATGGCGATCAATTTTGTGGAGGATGTCTCCTGTGCAGAAAGCTAAGTCTGGAGTAGAAGTGGTAAGCCATCTTCTGGAGTAGAAGCTCGGTGTGTCATCCGCTTTGTTGAGTAGATGGAGATTTGAGTCTATTTCCCAGTCCTCCAATTCTTCTCCTCTTTTGTCAGTATCTGGGTATCCCCATCTTTCTGAACGGCTATTAAAGTCTCCGACAATAATGCAGTTTGTGTCAGTTATTTTCATGTTTGAGAGTGTAAGGTCCTTATCTGCTGGGCTATACAGATTGTAGATTCTTATTTTCACGTCCTTTATCATTATATCAACACCTATAATTTCCGTTTGGTTGTCAGAGATCAGAGATACTTCGCTGCAAGGTATTGTATTTCGTGTAAGTATTACAACTCCTCCTTTGTGTCCTTCACGGTCGAAACGTGTGGCCTGATATCCTCTGACTGAGAATTTGTGATTGGCGGTGAGGTGTGTCTCTTGAATGCATGCCACATCTATTCTATCTTTATGAAGACGCTGTGTTAGGGAGTCTTTCTTCTTGTAAACTCCTTCGGCATTCCACTGTAGTATGTTGAGTGTCCGGGGTATTTGGTCAATAGCTCTTAACCTACTCCTCTGTGCCTTGACTCCACAGCACAGGGGAAGGTGACCACCAGTAGTCATGGGTGGACCCCCTCGAGGCAGGGGGCCCGGCACTATCGCCGCCTGATGGGACTTCACGGGATTAGCACCATAACGATTAATTTTGATTTGTGACATCATGAATTAAGTTACGTTGCACTGCTTTGTCAAGCCTGTGGCTCAGTACATCCGATTTCGACAAGCATTTATTCGGGATGCTTTCCCTAGCCTTTGACTGTCCCCAGTCTACCTACAAGGCAGCAGGTTTTACGTTGCACTGCTTTGTCAAGCCTGTGGCTCAGTACATCCGATTTCGACAAGCATTTATTCGGGATGCTTTCCCTAGCCTTTGACTGTCCCCAGTCTACCTACAAGGCAGCAGGTTTGTGTGTCTCTTCGCCTGGTCCCTCTCCCTTGACCTGTCCGACATGGGTGGCCCTACCAGTAGCCGTGCTACTGTCGGCATAGCTCTTGGGGTCATTGGGACGCACAAGCCCCTCTACCTCGTCACGGTGGACACACAGCAGAGGGGGGAGAGAGTTCTAGCAACCGTGCTACCGCGGCTGCTAGACAACAACAATGGAGTTAGTAGAAGAAGGCTTGAGGCGTATTCAAGAGTGTGGTGGTGGCCCCATATTTTGTATAGACAAATGGGCGCTCGATGGGTGATGCGAGCAATGTTATCCCGTCCGTCTTTATTTTCCTAGATATTACTTGGTATCCATTTTATGCTGGATTGACACAGGGACCCATGTTAATTTAAACATACCCCACCCTCGTTGCAAATGTGAACCTACGAGCACTGGGCCATCACTCGCGCGTGTGCTGCTAGTACTAGCCACTGCACGACCACGGCTTCCTAACAAAATACTGTAAAAACCAAAAAGTACAAGACCCGTTTACACACCATGAGGTGCATTGTGTATATGGGGCAAGACCCATATGGTGGGAGATATGGTCAGTCCATCTATCCATCATGTACCATGCCTGTAAGCGTGTGTGGTCATGTTCTGCCATCTCACTCGATCACCAGAGTCGTGGATCAGCTCCGTGTTCCTGTCTCGACCAAGCCACATGGCCAAGCTATCCAGGTATTTATTTCTCGGTCTTCCCCTTGGTCTCTTCCCTTCGATCTTGCCAGTCGTCACCAAGTTCTCCAATTCATTTCTTCTCATAACATGCTCAAACAATTTTGACTGTCTACATCTAATGTTCTAATCAGTTTACGATCTTCATTTGTTTCTTGAAGGACGTGTTCATTGGTTTTTCTGGCTGCCCATGGTATTCTTTGCATTTTCCTCAGAAACCACATTTCCTCAGCCATCAGATGTTTTTCAGCTTGACAGCTCATTGTCCACGCTTCACATCCATACAAAAGTATAGGTTCTATGTAGCACTTCAACACTCTTTTTCTCGTGTCAGTAGATATCGATTTATTGGTCAGTATGTTTTCCATCATGCAAAAGGCTTCCTAAGCAATAGCAATTCTTGTTCTAATCTCTTTGAGGCATCTCCCATCAGATGTTATGACTGTTCCAAGATAACTGTATCCATTCACTTGCTTAAGAATATGCCCATTTACTCGTATATCACATTGTGCTATTTCCTTCTTCCCAGTGACGACCATAATCTGTGTCTTCTTACTATTCAGTTCTAACCCTAATTGTTCACTGTGTGCAACAATGGTCAGTAGCACTGTCCATTTTGCCCAAAACATTCCGAGCAGGTATCGGTTTCATCAGTCACTTTGGTGCTCACAATCATTGAATCTCATTGGACGACCTGTGGTATTCAGCATTTATGATGATTCAACAACATCAAGGAGGAAAGTTTCGTTTTTCTCCCAGACCGGATGGATGGAGACACGCCTGTCGCCCTAATTTGTGGTGTACATGTCAAAAAAGCTTTCAACTTTCGACACGTCAAGTTCACGTATAAACTGGACCGATTATCACCCGTTGCGTTTTACACAATAATGGGCGATAAATGTCAATTAGATATGCTTGTGGGGCAAATAATGCTTCACCGTTAGAGTAGCGACACTTTGAGGCTTGTGATGTGTGATATTTGAGTTCATTCGTCAGCAACCACCGGCACGCGTACTAAACGTGGCACGCGGAACGATTTTCAATGGCACGCAGAGTGAATTGATATTCAGTACATGATCTTATTTTAAAATTAAATTTTTTTATTACACTGAGGCACATAATTCTTTTATAGCTATTCATGTTCTCATATCTCTTCAGTACTAAAGTTGTTAGATATTAAAGGCAGGACTACGATGCAAAATAAATTGGGTGAGTGTTCAGCAACAATGACTTGTCCACCCTTTCTTTCCACTCTCTTCCGACCACCCCCACCGCCAACTATGTAGTCCTCACGGCTGTCGCATCTTCATGCCAGTATTAAGCCACCGCGTATCACAAATGTTGATGTTGTTATTAAGTAATATAGTACAGTTAAAATTTTTCTTCTTTATACTATTCAATTTTATATCTAACAAAATGTACATATGGAAATGTGTAATAGAAGTTCAAAATAGTATGTTCATAACTTAAATTTCCCCACCCCCCCCCCCCCCCCCCCACCCCCAAAAAAAATAATGTTCGTATTTGTTCCTATTTATATTAAGGTATTGAATAATTGAAAAAGAATATCATAGTTATTTAATGTATTGGAAACATGTAAATGAAAGATCAAGATGTTTATGAACAGACTTCAATCCATTCAGCCTGCTAAGTTTATCTATGAGCCTCTGGGTACTGCTGGTGGCATTTTTAAAAGGCAACCTCCCAACAAAAACAAAAATGTGGGAGTTCTTCATCAGAACTCCCTTGATGATATAATCAACAAAGATCTCTTATAATCATGAACCATGAACAAATTAGCTGGCTCCGTGGCGAAGGAGTTATGGATGCAATTTGTAATCTCACATAACCGCGTTCGAAACACAGCTGTGAGCAATTTGGCAGCAGACCGCCTTGCGTTGCTTTTTTACGGAATTGTATGGGTGCCGATCGTTCAGAAACCAAAGGCAAACTACTGAGCACAAACTTGCGAAAAGATCACAACAACAAACAATGCTGGTGTTGACACTGGTGTCCTCTAAAGGATATGCAAGTAACCTTTTTTTTAATGAACAAATTAGGAAGGGCTTAGAAGCAACAGAAATGGAACATTAACAAATTAGGAAGAGCTTAGAAGCACCAGAGATGGGGTTTCTGAGATGAATGTTGTGAATACCTTGGACCCTCAGAGTAACTAATGATTGCCAAGTAGAAGCAATGAAAGAGAATAATGAAACTGTAACATTATATACAACAATAAGAAATAAGACAAACAACCATCTTTGATCATGTGAAGAGAACAGGCATTGGAGAACATCATGACAACTGGAAAGATCAGTGGGAAAAGAGACAGAACGGAAGAAATTATACTGAATGTACTGAGACAGTGACATGGAGGTATACAATCAACAGTTAATCTAGATCTTGCATTAATCTCAAGAAGATAATGAAGAAAAAGTGAACTCTGCCCTATTATTGCATATGGTTTGTATATTATGTGGTGTCTATAATCACATAATGTTTTTAAACTACATCCAATGTCTATACCCATATGTGGAGTCTGTGGCCTTATGTAGTGAAAACTTGTTTTTGTTGACTTTTTCAGGCCATGAGACGCCATTTTCTATCAAACTAAGCCACGTCCGTGGGCTATCAAGGTCGAAGTCAGGGGGCAACATTGACACCATGACAGTAGCAGACTTCGACTCACATGTTGACAATAGTTCTTCATCTGCCTACAAATGTGACTTCTATTTGAAGCAGAAGAAGTCAACGAAGAAAAATCAGTTTGGTAAGTGAATTCCTAGATATGTTCATTTTCGTTGTCATCCTCTCTGTTCTTCTAATTTTTACCTCTGTTTCATTTTGGGGGAGTTTTGTTGAATTTTCTATTGACCATCATTATCATCATCATCTTCCATTTTTGCCGTCATGGGGAGGAACAGTTGGCGTTCCAGCGCCCGATGGGTGGCACTGGATAGTATCTCTGTGTGATTTTACAATGTCGTCAATCTATTTTCTTCTCAGAGGTTCTCTTGCTCTCGTAGCAGATCTTCTTTTGATGTAGTGCCAGTAGTTGATGATGTTGCCTTCTAACGAGATGGCCATACCATTTTGTCTTCTGTCTTTCAATATATATGGCACAACGTGTTGATCCCATTGTCTGTCTGATAGCATCATTTCTAATTTGGTCTCGGATATTAAGTCGGCAGCTCTCCTCAATCCTCTCATCTCACAGGTGTTTATTTTGCGTGAGTGTGATTTAGATTGTGTCCAAGTTTGACCTTGGTAGCATAGGGTTGGTGTGAATATGCTGTTTATTATCTGCCATTTTGCGGACTTAGGTATATTTTTTCATTATGGGTGATAGTTGATTTATACGTGCACTTGCTTTTTGACATCTTATTTCAATTTTTCTGTCTATTCTGCCATCCTCTATGATCACACTTCCAAAATATTTGAATTCTTTAACTTGTCTATTGTCTATGAAATATCTCAAACCTGTGGAAGAGACATTCTAACTCAGGTCTACCAATCCCTGCCATTTAGTATGTGCTGTACTGAACCATGATCTGGTGACATGGTGATTTTCCTGCCAGCAGATGTGACATTCCAGTGCTGGTCTTAGGTATCAGGCTCGTTTGTGTGCATGAAGATTAATGGGACAGCTCAATAATACATTTCTTTGGAGATGGTCCATTGGTACTACTGGGTAGGGAGGACAGTTGGTACTGGGTAGGAAGGAAAGTTGGTACTGGGCAGGGAGGACAGTTTTTATTGAGTAGGGAGGACAGTTTTTATTGAGTAGGGAGGACAGTTGGTACTGGTTAGGGAGAACAGTTTTTATTGAGTAGGGAGGACAGTTGGTACTGGGTAGGGAGAACAGTTTTTATTGAGTAGGGAGGACAGTTGGTACTGGGTAGGGAGAACATTTGGTACTAGGTAGGGAGAACAGTTTGTATTGGTTAGGGAGAACATTTGGTACTGGGTAGGGAGAACATTTGGTACTGGGTAGGGAGAACATATGGTACTGGGTAGGGAGAACATATGGTACTGGGTAGGGAGAACATATGGTACTGGGTAGGGAGAATATATGGTACTGGGTAGGGAGAACAGTTGGTACTGGGTAGGGAGGACAGTTGGTACCAGGGAGGGAGGACAGTTGGTACTGGGGAGGGAGGGCAGGTGGTACCGGGGAGGGAGGGCAGTTGGTACCGGGGAAGGAGGGCAGTTGGTACCGGGGAGGGAGGGCAGTTGGTACCAGGGAAGGAGGGCAGTTGGTACCGGGGAGGGAGGACAGTCTGAACACTAACCTCACTCCGACTGATGCAAGTCTTTTTCTGGGCTCAGACAGGCTCAGTGCCTGTGCATCAAACTTAAGGGTTAAAATCTAAGTCTTCTGAACAACACAAATCTGTGACCTAGATAAGAGATGTTTGCAATCAATTTCAGAATGTGACTTATTTGACTCTGATGTTTGTTATAGTAGTCGGTGAATTCAGGTGTCCTATCTCTTATAGTAGTCGGTGAATTCAGGTGTCCTATCTCTTATAGTAGTTGGTGAATTCAGGTGTCCTATCTCTTATAGTAGTCGGTGAATTCAGGTGTCCTATCTCTTATAGTAGTCGGTGAATTCAGGTGTCCTATCTCTTATAGTAGTCGGTGAATTCAGGTGTCATATCTCTTCTTGTCCTCTATACACTGATGCCAATATTCTCCTAAATTATCTGTTGCCAGCATGTTACTGTTGAACAGCATCAGATCTTGTCATATAAGGCTCTTCTTCAAGCAGAACTGTTGTTTTATGCCGTGTCTTATGTTAGCAGGTCTATCCAAGCATGAATTGTTTAAAAACTAATTCACTAAATGAGGATAGATTATAGATTCATTATTGTTATTTCCAGTGATTCAGTGATTTATATGGGGGGGGGGGGGGGAAGAGGAATGCAGTAGTGAAGTGATTAGCACACCTTCCTGAGGCGGATTATAATTTCTTACACAGAGAATAAGAATCTGCCATTAGGAACAACCCAACAAGGTAACTGTAGGATTGTGAAAACCTCACACTATCCTTTTCATAACCATCCCATAGAGCATAGCAAGCATTGAATCTCTGCGGAAAGAAATGTCAAACCTTTCTGTCAACATTTAAATAATTTTTCAAAGGTTTAAGCAAATGGGAAAATTCAAAATGTTACCTTTAGGATCACACTGTCTAAATATGTTGTAATTTTTGTTTCCAGATGATTCTGCATTCTCAAAATCAGGGAAGAAGAACAAAAAGTCTCCAAACATTTTCAACACTCTTTTTCGCAAGAGACGACCTGCCCAACATTTAATTTTTGGCCTGCCTTTATCTGAAGTTTGTGATGAAAATCTGGACCCTCCAGAATGTATACTTGTAAGTTTCAGTGAAATGTTGTTTAGGTTAAGAAAATGTAATAGAAGAATGGAATGGAAGAGTATACAAAGTGTAAGTGGTCTAGGTTAGTGCCAGAAATATTTATGTGAGAGGAATATTTCTAGCTCCCTGCATAAATTTTTATGTCTGTTATATATATAATTATTTTTAACATACACATTTATAGAGAAAAGTATATTGCACCATATGCCTAACTGGCTCTATAGTGAAGATGAATGTGAATGCAATTTGTAATCTCACATACCGCGTTCGAAAAACAGTTGCGGGCGATACGGAAGCAGACCCCTTTGCGTTGGTTTTTGTACAATGGTATGAGTGCCGGACATTCAGAAAGTAATGGAAACTACTGAACGTAAATTTGCCCAGAAATCACAAACAGCAGAAAAATGCTGTAATTGACTGCTACCTCCTGTAAAGGATATGCAACTGACTGACCATATGCCTATCACAAACACCACAGTGTGCCGAGAAGAAAATGTAAATATATGAAGTTCTAGCAAGATCTTTATGATGTAAATGCTGTAAATACCTTGGGCATTTGGAGTAACCAACAAGTGCCTCAAAAGGCAAATGAAAGTAGAACATTACAAACAACTATACGAAAGGAACGGACAATGTTCTGTGGTTGTATAAAAAGAAGAGAGGTATTGGACAGATCAGCGGAAAAGGCAGAGACAGGCTGAGAACAATTATGCTTGGTTGTCTAAGACTGTGGCATGGAGGTGCATCATCAACAGAACTGATCCAGAACATCAAGAACCAAGATCTGTGTAGGGACATGAACGTCTATGCCATGTGGCAGTGCACATGATTATGTATGACTTTAATGAAAGCCATGGAGTTTTCAGTTTCTAAAATTAAGGATATACTCTTTGTTGTAGATTGTCTATTGGGTCCAGTCACCTATTCATATTATTAGAATGGTTAAATTGTTCTATTCAGTTCAGTTTTATTTGTTGCTGGTTATTTTATAGTTTTTCACAAATTATATTCTTTAAGTTATCATATCTGTTACTAAGGTTACCTCTCTAAGAATTTGACCTTCTCCATTCCATTTCCTAACATCTACAAAAGTCTATAATCAATGAGATGTGTGTGTGCGCCCGCGCTCATTCGCTCTCTTTGAATTCAAGCGTAACCCATATACATGATACTACTGTACTGGACTGATCTTTGCATGTGGATTAGCTTTCCTTGTTACCAGTGTCCCTCACCATCAGGACAACCCACTCCAACTTCAGAGGTAAATGAGAATGATGTCATCAGGTCTGCTAAATTGTGACATGTATCTTTAATTGCATCATATTTAAATATTTTGTCACAGTATTGACATTTTTTGTGTGTGTTGACCCTAATGGAGATAGAGTACCAACATAAATAGGGTTGAATGCAATTCTAAATACTTGGCAATTTGTAACAATATACACAATGGTGGTGGGAAAAGTTTTACTGGAAAAAAGAATGTTTCTTCCTCTTCTGCTGCCTACTATCACCAATTGGAGCTTAGGCTCTCACAATTCGCTGCCAAGTCATCCTATCTTTTCCTATCTCTGGCAGCTTCCTTCATGTCCTCACTATATAGGCTTTATTTTCTTATCTTTAGACTTATTCATGGTGGTTTGGATTTTTTTCAGTCTTCTGTGGGATGGGGTAGCCAGCCTCATATCATACCTCCTTAGTTGCCTCTTAAGGCATGCATGGTAGGTTACAGTGTCATTATTCTTTGCTTCCCCCCAGGCTTCAGTAACACATGGATGGTGATAGTTTTAGTATGCAGTACATATTGTTGACTTTATGATAACTGGTTAGAAGGAATGATTGTTGGGTTTGATGGTCTATAAACTGCAGTTTTGTAAGTTATCCAGATGTGATTACCATCATTCATTGTTTCCAGAAACTGATGGTGCTAGTCTACCAGCAAGGCCCACAAACTCCTGGAATCCTGAGACGGGGTAACAAGGCAACTTTGAGCAAAGAGATCAGGGACAAGATTGACTCAGGGGAGAAGTATCTACTAGAGGATCACATGGCACCCACAGCTGCTTCTGTGTTCAAGGTTAGTGTCAGAGTATATGATATTCTATTCATGTGCCTGGAATCAGCCTATATCTGCAGTTTTGTGTCCTGTATGGACTGCACTGTTTCTGCAGATCTTGCAGGTTTTTGCAAAGTTTGACAGGCTTGTTTCATAGAAACAAACTTTTTGAGCTTTATGTCACACAATGTTGTAGTATCAGCTCTGCAGTTTGAGTCGTTTGTCAGCAAGTACACATTGCTGTAGAACCTATCATTAACTTTGAGTGCATGTGGCTATTGAGTCTGTTGTGTCCTGGTTCTGAGTCTGAAGATAGTTAAAGGGTATTTTTTGGGCGCTCACTCACTTTGAGTTCAGTTGAGCTAAGAACCGACATCACTGCACTCAGGACATTCCCATGTGCGCTCTGTCCCCTCGTACAACAGCCAGCGAAGAGTCGCACTACTAATTGTTCCCACCACTGTCTGATTTGAAAGTTCTCCTGGTCTTCCCTCTCAGTTTTGAGATTCTATCAGAACCCCTGCCAATCCCCCACAATCTCATCCTTTCCACATACGGGTTCCCAATCTGTTCCTCCACCTTCTCCACCTGTTCCCACAGGCGCATGACCACCTCTCCCTTGTCCATAGGTAATTGACTACCAAGAGATGCATTCCCTGCCAGCCTATCAGCCTGTTCATTCCCCTGCATGGCCAGGGCAAACAATCCATACAATTCTTACAATCTGTGATCTCTGAAGTGAGGTAAGCCATTCCACACGAAACATTCCTTTCTCCACTTTACTAGGCATACTCCTTGAGTCCGTGATGAAGACACCATGTGTTGCAGTGGTCTCCTCTAGCCAAAGAAATGCCGCTGTGACTGCTTCCACCTCCATTCTCATGCTGGAGGTCATAGCCTCATATGCCATACTCTCCTTTTTCAAGAATCGTTCATTAGCCTTCGCAATGAAACCCCTACCACTCCGTCTGTTTCTCACCACTGACCCATCAGTAGAGATGACTATGTCACCTTGATGTGTATTACTCTGGATCAGATGTTGCACCTCAAACTTTGCATGCGCCCCCCCCCCCCCCCAATTCTCATGACCCAGTGTTACTATTGCATTGTGCCAGTCTGTCCTGTGTGCCAGTACTTCAACACACTCTTTTTCACGATTGATGGTCTCTAGATCACAAACCTGACGTTTGAACTCAAGCATAATCCATACGCACTACTTCTGTCTCTTTCTTATTGTTGTGTATTCTAGTTTCATTAGCTTCTTTCAGGCAATCATTGTTAGTTACAATGTCAGGCCATTTGTAACAATCGTCTCAGGAACCAAATCTCTATTGCTCCCAAGTTCTTCCTTATTTGCTCATTTACATTCCAAGTTTCACCCCATACAACAAAACAGCAGAACTCTCTTTCTTACATTCAATTATAGTGACTTTTTTTTTTTATAGTGACTTATAGTGACTATATAGTATAAGACACTTCCATTTTCTGAAATGCAGCTTTTGATTGCCCTATTGTTTTTAATCTCTGTTGTGCATCTTCCATCTGATGTTTTAATTGTCCCTAGGTATTTGAAATTAACCACTTGATTAAGCAATTTTCCTTCTATTGATCACATTTTATTGTCACTGTTTTCTTGATATTCAAAGAGAATTCTATATTTCCGCTGTCCGATACTACACTGTTCAACAATTGTTGTAGATCTTTTGCATTCCACCATCAGTACTGTGTCATCTGTATAGAGTGGGTTGTTTATATTATAACATCCAATTAGTATTCCTAGTTAGTAATATTTTTAAATCTAATGGTAAAATTTTAAAACAAAATTATAATCTAGAATACCATGTTGGAACTACTTGGTAAGCCATCTTTATCAAAAAATTTCTCCGCATTACATGACATGCTCAATATGTAGAAGTGAGGCTAAGTAGCCATGTGCATGACCTGATGGTTCATTTGGTGAGCCTAGCACAAAGTATCATGTGAGATATATATTTATAAAAGCCTCCTTGAAGGCAGGGAATGGCCATGAGCTGCTTCTGCTTTCCCTAGAGTGCCAACTGGCATGGATGTGGCTGTTCTGGGCAGGCCAGTTGGAAGCACCATCTGTAGATAGAGTTACATAAATAAACACACACAGTATTGTTTGGTGCTCATAGAAGGAGAAGAAGGAAGTAGAGACTAGAGAACACACTAGACAACATAAAATTTGAAAGCTATAGTTACCACCCTGTCACCTTCAAATGGCAACAGCACATCGCTGCAGGAACAAGTGTACTTCGACGCATGACCAACTAGACACTCAAAGAAAAAGTGTTTTCATTAATCATGTCTATCATATACATGAACCCACAACTATGGAATATGAATTGATTTTCTGTGTTGCATCTGTAGATATAGGGATGCATATGATGTGTCAACTCTGTGGTCTAGGAACATCCTGTGAAACTACCCGGAAATGTTAACCTGGTAAACGAATGCTGGGAAGAAGTCAGATGCTGAAAGACGTAAATATTGCAGCTCTGCTGCCTCTGACTCTTTCTCCTTGTATCTGTTTAAAGACAAGATGATCAGTTTCATTGCACTGTGCTTTCTCCTGTCATTGCACTGTGCTTTCTCCTGTCATTGCACTGTGCTTTCTCCTGTCATTGCACTGTGCTTTCTCCTGTCATTGCACTGTGCTTTCTCCTCTATGACTCTTTCAGCAGACCTCTCTGCCAAAAGCATGCACAGAGCATGAACTGTAAAATGATGAACGTGTCACCTTTGGTGTGTGACGCAGGCAGCTCAACCACTTTACTATGGAGACCCTTGAATCTGCTTCCAGGCACAAACAGTTATATCAAACAAACAAAAAATATTGGACACATAAAAAGGAAGAAAGAATACAAATGAATTAGCATTTCAACTGAACTGACATATTGTATGATACAACCAAACTGACATTATTGTCAGGCATATGCTGCTATGACTGTTAAATATTATTAGATTTATGAATTTTCTACTCATAATCCAGGAGTTCCTTCGCAGCATCCCAGAAGGGCTGTTAGTCAATGACTTGTGCCAACAGTGGACCACAATTAAAAAGGATGATTCACGAGCAGAGAAGATCACAAAAATCAAAACGTAAGTACGGACACAAGAAATAATACTAGGTATTCATTTTTTTTTTTTTTTTTTTTGCTTTGCTTCAGAGAAGGCAGAAATGTGTGTTTCCTCTCACCTAGTCTTTCATGTCTTTATTTTCAGTTTTATTTCTTCCATTGTTAACTTTCTTTCTCTTCCCTGTCTGTCTGTGTGATAACCTATTATAAAAGTCCAAAAGTTTAGTCAATGTATATGTCATGACTTTCATTATTGTTATCCAGTGCTACTTCTTCACTGAAGGTTAGCAGATCTGTATCATCATCATGTCTCTGTATCATCATCGTGTCTCTGTATCATCATTGTGTCTCTGTATCATCATCATGTCTCTGTATCATCATTGTGTCTCTGCTACCTGACGTGGGCATTTGTGCATCTCCACAGATCTTGGTCCGTGTGTTTTGGAGGATCTCCTACAGTTTTTGTGTTCAGGCTTGGGTGTACATTCTGTTAGGCTGTATTCAAACCATATCTTGATGTTGTCTGTCCATTTATTTCTTTAATACCCTTAAATCGTTTACCTTCATTTGTTCCTTCTATATAATTTTCATTTCAGTAGATTTTTGTGTGACCAAAGAATGTTGTCTTCTTAATTTTTTTCTGTTGGCAATACCCTTTCTATATTCTTTGTTATTTAAATTCTTTGTCTTTTCTTTCCATTCATTTTTGTACTGTAAGCAAATGTGTTTCCACTGTATTTTGTTTTGACAGAACATAATTATTAATTCATGACAAGCATCATAAATCTGATTTCATATTTTTTTTAAAATGTGTTAGTATGGGTAGATGGTTTTGTGGGTTTTACAACCTGTCTTTGTATCTCTGTGGATGTTAACATGTTTAGATTGAAAGTTTTTTAACAATCTAAATGTGTGATAACCTGTTTAGCTGGACAATCTTTTACAAATCCAAATTTGTAATAATCTGCTCGCCGGTCTCTCTGGCTGAGGGGTTACAACACTTTTTCCGTAATCCCGTTTATCACACAGAGTCTCGTAGCGGGAGAGAACTGGGAGCGGTTCAACCCCCGCTGGTGATTTGCGGGATACAGAGCCGGCCGCTCAGAAAGCAATGGCAAACTACTGAGCGTAGTCTTGCCAAGAAATCAACAGACAGCTGAAAGATGCTGCTGTTGACAGCGATGTCCTGTAAAGGATATGCAAAAAAAAAAAAAAAAATCTGCTTAACTGGACACTCTTTTACAATCTAAGTTTGTAATAATCTGTTTCACTGACAATCTTTTACAATCTAAGTTTGTAATAATCTGCTTCACTGGACAATCTTTTACTACTAACTACCTATCTTTTTACTATAAAAGATAAGCTGTTTCACAAGTTTACTATTTGAAACATTGGTTCATAAAGGTTTGTAACAGTCTTTTCTTAAATTTTCAGAATTCTGATGAAACTTCCTCAAGCTCATTATCGCTTGCTAAAGTTAACGATAAGTTTGTTACAACATTTGGCCAAATACAGTTCACAGAATCATATGGGACCATCCAATCTGGCCACCTGCATTGCGCCATCTTTTTATGCATTTGAAGCAACGGCATCACCTCAAAGTAGACTCAAAGGAGAAAGCCTGAAGCAGATGCAAATGCAGAACTCTGTCAATGATATTCAGAACGTGTTTGTTCCACTAATATCTTTCATGATCGTCAACCATGTTGAGCTTTTTGGAGAAGATATCCTCACTATGTTCACTCGATATGGTTGCCAGGCATCCCCACAAATCAACCTTCATGAGGATAGACAGGAACTTCAGATGCAGCCATCTTTAGATGAGGATGAACAAGAAGAAATGATTATAGAAGAGGAACACGATGAAGAAGTTAGCTACAGTCAGCATTCAAAGAAGCATCACATGCTCCACCATCATCAGCAGCAGCACGAGCGCATGCAGCAGGATTCCAACTCTGGAACTGATTCAGACAGCATGCATAGTGTACTGAGCATGCAGGATACTGGAAGTGAGTGTTTGACTCGTACTTTTCACAATTTAGTATCAGTTATATTACTATGTAAAATTTAGTATCAGTTATATTACTATGTTTAAAAAAAGGCCCATTTACACGCCTTAAGGAGCAAAGGGTATCTGGTGCTAGACCCATATTTTGATAGACCAATCGGCATTCAGCGAGTGATGTGGTCCATATTACACCATAAACCTTTATTTCCTGCAGTATTTTATAATGCCAAATGTAAATGGGGTCAAAGTCCAGGTCTGTTTTTTTTCTGAATCTGCCCCATTGCAGATCAAATGATCACCGGGCTGGCAGGTGAAGTCTAGCCACTACCCTACCATAGTTGCAATGTTGCGGGTTCAGTCCCCAGTGAGAAAATATTGTTTTCTGAGTAACACAGCTCCGGGGTCAACTCGGCCACATTAAAATGGATACTAGAAAATGTTCAGAATGTCCCAGGAATTGTCCAGAAAAGTCCGGTGATGAGCACGGGGACCGGCTACCCGCACCTAATATACCATGATCTAGAACATGTGAGGGCCTAACACTTCCGGCTCCATGGCGAAGGGGATATGGCCGCAGTTCGTAATCCTGCAACCACTTTCAAAGCATGACTGCGGGCAATTTGGCAGCAGACCGCCTTGCATTGGATTTTTTATAAAATGGTATGGATGCCAGTTGTTCAGAAATTAATGGCAAACTACTGAACATAAGAGATGCCAAGAGATCACAAACAGCCAAAAAATGGTGGGGTTGGCTGCAACATCCTGTAAAGGATATGCAAGTAACCTAACACTTCACCCCATCAGCAGTCATCTGCTATGAGGTATCTGTACCTATTGTGTTACCATGGACTGTTTCAAAGCTACATTTATAGAAACATGCTTTTCTGTTTTTGTTTTTTTTAATTTTACACTGGTGATCAAACTGATTAATCTGACACTGGAAGTGTTATTATGGATACCCTGGAGAGCATTCATCGTTTCATACAAGAGTGAAACATTTAATTAATGGGCTTTTAAAACAGCATGCATGTAACCAAAAAGGGCTCAAAAGTAAGACATCTTCACTTTGAAAACTCAAAACATGCAGAGAACCACATTATTTTTTTTTAATCACTAATCCCTAAACAATATATTTGACAATACTCAGTGTTTAAAACAGGTCTACATTATCTATTAGGTGAATGAACAGTTAGGACACACCCATCTTAAAGTTTCAGCTTTGTTTAATCTATTGGAGATCTAAAAGAATATTTAAGTGTGCCTGCACTCAGCGCATTATCTTCAAGAACACTGACTCTAAACACGTCCCCTCCATGGACATAATGGTTACAAACTGCTGTAATGTCTTTTTCCATACACTGTCTTTAGTTACATGAGTCCTATTGCTTCATATGTATAGCCTGCAATCTTAACTTTTCAGTTCCAATATGAAGCTGTTTTTCTTTTCACATACAGTCTGCAGTCTCAGGTTTTCTTTTCCCAAAACTTCCCTGCATTCTTGTGTTTTCTTATCCTATACATAGCCAGCACTTCCTATTCAAAACATTTCCAATTTTTTTTTTTTTAAATTGTTCCATGCACAACCAGTGTGCTATTAAATTTGATAAAGTCACTCACATCAAGTATTTAATTCAGACTCAACTCTTGATTTAATGTATAACTAACCTTGTTAGTTGCTACATTTGTGAGCTAATATTGTTTATTACTGTGTTTGTCCTCAGTGGGTTTCCGGAACAATGACTCGTCCGCTGACAGTTTGGTGGACCGTGAATTCTTCACCCCAGATGCCGACTCCAGTCCCAAAGCTGTCAAATCTCACATCTCTCCATCAAACTTAAGCCGAGACTCTGGCCTTACGCTGAGTGATACCCAGCTTTATGATGATGAAGCATTTCATGCAGAAGGTGTCAGTACATCAGCAAAAATGTACCAGCGTAGTACATCACATGTGACAGAAAATGAATACAATCAAAACATGGGAAGCCACTACAGCAGACACATCAATCCCATTGCTCCCCCTAGAAAACGATCATCAAAGACAAGGAGAGACTCTAGTGGAGGTAGTGACACTGAGCAATATGCATTTTCTGGTCATCGACCCTCATTCAAATATAGTATCACAACTTTGCAGCAGGATAGCAACATCAAATCTGATAGATCTGGGGAGTTTAGACCGTTGCTAGTTCACCCTCTTCTCAGTAAAAGGGTTTCCTCTGATTCTATTGGGGAAGAAGATGAGTTAGATGATCAGTTTTGTCCTGTAGACTTTGATAGATCTAGAACAACGGATAAATCTGTGGTGATCAAATCGGAGAGTGGGGCCAGTCTGTTGCTGGCTGAAGACACTGTGTCTACAAAATACCAGCTTGGTTCTTCGGGGAGTAAGTCAAAACATCGCTTTGTACGACAGTCTTCTGTCATAGATAACACTCCTCCAGTATCACCACAGTCTCGACATTCACAAAGTTCTCGTGACAGTGTCATTTCTGACTCCGCCTACAGTGTTTCACAAGAAGGGTCAGTTCATTCTGCTCCACAGACACCAGATGAGCCAGCGTATAAATCTCTTGTCTGGATGCCAGACATTATGATACCTGGCAAACTCTGGAATGAAAAGGTGTTTGCTCATAACTTGAACATTCCACATTCCATGCTTCATAGTAAATCAACATCCGATCTTCTTAGTGGTGCTGAAAGTACTAATGTTGACTTGTTACAAGATGCATCACAAGCAAATTATTCTTCTTTCAAATTGTGGCCTGGAAAATTTCATGAAGCTGAAGAGATTGAAATGAGGAGTCCACATTTAAGGCAGGACTTGAGGCCTAACAGTTACCATTCCACAGACCTTTCTTTCCGTGTTTTACCCACTTCTCCACAGCATGATAAACAGCGCAAGAAACACTGGTTTGCATCCCACTTTGACAAAGGATCACCGCCACCAAAAGTTATTCTTCAGACACTACAGACTCCACTGAGACAGGAATCTCTGCCTGTCAGAACCGGCCATGACCATACCAGTGTTTCAGATGCTGAATCCAACAGGTTTTCATTTGACCCACACATGAGCTCAGTACGACAAGAGGAATATGTCAATGCCACTTCCAGACCAATCATCATAGCTCCTCCGAGAAACACTGTAACCACTTTAGATTCTGTTGCTTCCAGAAGAGCCAGACTTTCAAAGTACCTGAGCTCTTTGGATGTACCATTGTCACTAAAGGATAAGGAATCAGCCATCCCAGAACCCAAACGGCCTGACAGGCCTCCTAATTACCACGAAGCCATGGAGAGAAAGTTGATGATAAAACATAATGTACCACTTGATACTGCTAATGCTAAAACTTCACTTGAATCTACACAGATCTGCAGTGAAATCAGAAATGTTAAATGTAATATGCCTAACACAACCAGCAAACATAATACGGAAGATCTGTACTCTGGTACTGCATCTACTGGTTCAGAAAACTCTGACAGTAAGAAATCTAGATTCAATGCTGGCAGCTCAGAGACTCTTTCACCACATGGAAAACATTCCACTTCTTCAGATCATACAGATGCTGGAAAACTGCTGCCATTACCTTCCACAAACAATTCTAGGGCTGTATTCACAAAGGCCAAGTCACAATCTGTCGCTGACTCCCCACACGTCAGCAAAATCAGTGGCAAGCATTTACATCTAGCAAAAAACAATCACACACAGGATTGTGTTAATGACATTGCGGAACACAACAATAAAAATGCTAATGTCACGAGGAAAGATCCTGAAAAACTGTATTTACAATCAGTGCAGATTTATGAACAAAATAGTCCAACACCAGTGTCTTCAGTGGCAACTTCACTTCCAAAAACTCATCCGCAGCAGCCAGTTGACAGTGCAATCAGGTCACCTCAGAAATCATCATCATCTCTTCAAGAATCAAATGCACGAAGAACAATAGAAAGTGAAAAGTCGAGGTTTCAGGTTCCTCATGCCAATTTGTATAGAACTCACAGTGTTTCAGCAGAACATCTACATAATTTAGGTATATTTAGCTCCCTGCCAACAAAGAGTAGGTCTGAAACAGTCAATCATTCACAGATCTTAACTCAAAGCTCTAGTCACAAGTCCAGCACTGGAGGCAGTAATGACTTGAAACTCAAGACAGAACCCAGAGATATTAAGGCAGAAATACAAAAGAATTTTCTTAAGGCCAGATCTTATTTTAGTCAGTCGCAGGATGATCAGCACATTTCGTCAGCAGCTTCAGACTACCATCTGTCGCATCAGTCGCTAGAACCATCACAAGGGAACAGACTGAGCAAATGGTCACCAAAGACTCTGAAATCAGCTGTGTCCACCGAAGACATGACAGTACAGTCTGCTTCAACGTTAGGGTTTAAAACAAGACTGCTGTCTAAAGCATTTCACCCAGCCAGCTCTGCTCTCATGGAACACAAACGAGAAATTCACTGGAGTGTTAAAGACCTCAAAACAATATATGACAAATCAAATGATATTACTGACAAAGCCAGTACTGAACACTCCAGCAGCAATAAACAATCTACCTCAGGCATTTCCCAGCCATGCAGCCCTCCACCTTACCAAAATCCTCCTCCTTTCAGAAGCATCCAGAAGAGTGACCATGTGACAAGCAGCAGTAAAACATCAGAGACTGTGAATTCACAAAAGCATGGGCCTCAAGGCTTCATCTATGATACTAATGGTTCATACAGCTCACCTGATACCAGTTGCATTTCATCACTAGACAGAAATTCTGTCAGATCAAGTGGTTCTAGTAATAACAGCGAAACACTTTCTGACTACACTAACATAACCTATGTTTGAAATTAAAACACCAAATGAACATTATTTATGTAAATGCATGGGTCGTAATATCATAGTGGTTGATTCACTGGCCTGCCATCATGGGGACCTATGAGTTCAATCTTCATTAATGGTAGAATTGTTTTTTATCTGTGTGACTCCATGGATGAACTAGTCTCATAAACAGGTACCACAAATTTATCTGTTAAAATAATGATCACATTACTTCTGCTGTATTCGTTCAATATTTTGATTGTGTTGGATGTAATCACATTGTGCCTTTCAACCAGCACAACTGACATCTTCCCACATTTTTTTAACCAGGCTAGTCTTATCAGGTAGTTTGCTGGGCCATTCGGTTGCCTCAAAATGTTGACATAATCTTCACTGTCTTATCTATGGAAGGTGCATCCCAACAGGCCTGTCCAAAACAACGAAATGCATGTCCGTCAGCTGTAAAGGCAAGGCAGGGGAAGCATATGGGCATTCCCTACTAACACAGACAGCTTCCATAAGTGCAGAGTTGGCACATAACCGATGTTGGGCACTTCCAGGGAATCATCACACTGTCTTAGCCTCACTTCCATTTATTGAGTATCCTGTACATGATGGACTGTCCCTTTAGAAACCAGTAGGATACGGCCTGTAGACTTAAGAATTGTGTTGCTTCCACACAGTGACCAGTTAAATCCCTTAGTATGGTGCCAATAGCTCTCATGGTGTAATATGCTATTTGTTTTCATGGTCTGTGTCTTGGTTAGTGACTTCTGCATTGGTGTTAATGAAGTAAAGCATGTTGCCAACAGAGCACCAGCCCTGTGAAGACATGCTGAGCAGCACTTTGTCCTGGAGGTTTTGCCATCCTGAAACCTGCACCCCATGAACTACTGCAGTGTGAGAGAATCTGTCAGGGCAGCAGTTTTCCATCTGGTCACTTACTAGACAGATTTTTAAACATAAATGTCTTGGGGCTTTATTTGTTGTCAATTGCTTGTTTTGAACTCAAGGGTATTCCACACACGTGCTACTACATCTAGTGCACAGGACTGAATTTTGCGTGTGAATTAGCTTTCCAAATTACCGGTGTCCTTGCCATTAGGTGAACCCACTCCAACTTCTGAGCTACTTGTAATTTACAGGGCATTTGGTGTAGCAGTATTTTATCCAGTTTTGAGAAAATTGCAATGCAGCTTTTTTTTTTCTCATGGCATTGATTTGCCGTTCAGGCAGAAATTTGTACCAGTTTGTCATTTACTGGGACACTCTTTTGCTGGACATTTATTCAAGATTTGGGAATGGATTGATGAGTTATGGGTTTTATTATTTTGTTTTTCCATTTAGATGGAAACTTGTGGACATTTGAACCAGTTTGCCATTAGTAGAAGGACAATCTTACTGTGGACATTTACTCAAGATTTGAAAGTGAGCTGTTGTGTGCCAGAGATCATATAACTCAAGATCCCCTGCCAGTTTGGTTTAGGCCTGTAATGGCATGTGTTCGCTATGGCAAAGTCGCAGTCTGATATGATGTAGACTGAACATATTTGGTAGAAGTCTTGCATAGTGTTCCATATAACCATCACAGAGCCTGCTGGTGCCCGAGGTGAGGTGCAAGTATCCCTTTAAACACAACTATCTTAATTCTCCATCGAAGTCACCGCACCACCTTACAGTTTGTGTGCTATTTGGTGACATAAACTATGGGCCTAACACTTGGAACTGTGATAGCACAGTGGCTAGCACACTTGCCTGCCAGTCCAGAGGTCATGTGTTTGAATCTATATCAAGGCAGATTTGTAAAAATTGACTTTGGCTGCCAGGTTGACCATCAAAATATGAGTACCAGAAAATGTGCTGGGGAGTAAAGGCAGCTGGCACTATACCGACCACGTCACCCATCGAGTGCCATTTGGTCTATAAAAATATGGGGCAAGCACTATATACCAACTACTCCTCAAAGTGTGTTTAAGTAGTTCTGTACTTTTTTTACCCTATCAGCAAGATGCCTTACTGCATTCAAATAGCTTTACTTTGCTACTTATGTACGTGAGCAGGTAACATTGAATGTCAATTTCACTCTGCAGAAAGACAACATTGAAAGCTTTTGTCTAAAATCTGTATCTGGAAACAGAAAACTGCAGTGTCTGCCTAATTAGCTACTGTGAAATAAACAAACATTTATGTTAACTTTAATTTATCACATTATGAGTCACTGATCTTTCGAAATCAAGAAAATACAGCAGCAGAGACATGAATTTTGTGGATTATACAGTACTTGACACAGGCAATTCTAGCAAAAATAACTTTAATCATCACCAAGTGCCTTGATTTTGTTTGGTTTGTAAAGGATTAATTTCACTGCACTGGGATATCTCCATAATTGCTCCAGTCTCCCCCCATTTGCCACGTAAGGAGAATCTCAAGAGAGTGCACTAACACAATAGCACAGGTGAGGATCATTTGTGTGTATAGCAAAATCATGCATGCTACACGTTTTTCGTGAGTAGCCTTGTTTTTAACTTAGACATGTTGGCAGTGGCGTATTCAGCCTACTCTTTTCGATTTTCGACCGCTGAGGTGTGTGCACACATCTCATCTTGAGTTTTTCACCCTTGTCAGGGAAGGCTAGATGTCCAGTTCACCACCCCAGTATTAGGGGTTATATAACATTCTTTTTTATTTAAATCCAGAGGCATCATCATACACAGACCTGGTCTGCTTTGAGCCAGAGGTAGACAATGATATACCTGGCCTATTTAAATGCCTTGCCTACTGGAGTGGGCAAAAGAACAGGAAATGATTGTAGGAAACACCTGGTTCAAGCAACACCCTAGAAGATTATGGACCTGGAGGAGTCCTGATAGCAGGATTAGAAACCAGATTGATTACATTCTCATTAGCAGAAGATTTAGAAACGCCCTAACAGTAGCAAAAACAGTTCCCAGTGCTGATTGTTATAGTGACCACAGATTACTCACAGGAACATTGAGGATAAAGTTGAAGAAAGTTAAGTATACAACAGGGAACACTAAATATGATTTGTGTACATTGAGTAATGACAAGGAAATACAAAACAAATTCAACATAGAAGTACAGAACAGATTTGAAATATTGTCTGATCTAGAGATCCTATTCCAGGATGTGGATGATCAATGGGAAATGTTAAAGAATTCAATCAATATGGCTGCAGAAACAACTATTCCAAAATTAAAGAAGGTGGGTCGTAAGAAATGGATGACTGAGGAAATTTTACACTTAATGGAAACAAGAAGACTCAACAAAAATAATCCTGCCAAATATGAAGAAATTCACAGACAAGTCAGAATATTATGTAGGAAGGCAAAAGAATCATGGCTTGAGGAAAAGTGCTTAGAAATTGAAAAACAGCACAACAGTCAAAATACCAAATTAGTGCACAAAAGGATTCAGGAACTTACTAATAAAAGAACAAGTACATCAACAGGCTGTCTAAGAACTAAAGATGGCAAAATCATAATAGAAAAAGATCAGATTCTACATGTATGGACAGATTATGTGAAAGACCTGTATAATGATAACAGAGAGGAACAGTATGCTATTAGATTTAATAATGAAGGACCAGCAATTTTAAAGATGGAGGTTCAAAATGTTCTTAAGCATATGAAAGCTGGCAAGGCCCCCGGTGCAGATAACATCACAACAGAAATGATTAAAGCTTTAGAAGAATTTGGACTAGAGCAAGTCACTAGACTGCTGAACACATTATATGATACTGGAGATATACCTTCTGAATTATGTAATTCTGTATTTATTGCAATCCCAAAGAAATCAGGAACCTTAGAATGTGATCAACATAGAACAATTAGTATAATGAGTCACATCACAAAGATTTTGCTACGAATTATCATGCAAAGAGTGAGGAAGAAAATACAACCTGAAATAGGGGAAGAACAATGTGGTTTTGTAGAAGGAAAGGGTACAGTAAATGCTGTGTATATGCTGCGAACAGTTATTGAACGTGCTTTAGAAGTAAACAAGGATATACATCTTTGCTTTATTGACTACACAAAGGCTTTTGATAGAGTAAGACATGTCAACATTGTGGATATGCTGGCAGATCTACAAATTGATGGGAAAGACATTAGACTTATAAAAAACATATATTGGAAACAACAAGCTGCCATAAGAATTGATAATAAAGTAGGACAATACCAATCTATTAAGAGAGGTGTTAGGCAGGGATGTGTAATGTCTCCAGATCTTTTTTCCTTATACAGTGAAAATATTTTCAGAAATGTAGAAGACCTAAATGGAATCAGCATTGGAGGACGAAACATAAATAACATTAGATATGCAGATGATACAGTATTGATTGCAGACAATGCACAGGATCTGCAACAATTAGTAGACGCTGTGGTTGTACACAGTGAGCAGCTGGGGTTGGAATTAAATTGTAGGAAGACACAGGTTATGGTCGTCACTAGGAAGAACGAAGTACCACAATGTAATATACAAGTAAATGGGAATATTCTTCAGCAAGTGAATCGGTTCAATTATCTCGGAACAGTCATAACATCTGATGGCAGATGCCTTGAAGAGATTAGAACAAGAATCGCCATTGCGAAGGTAGCCTTTAGCAAGATGAAAAACATTCTGACCAATAAAATGATGTCAATTGAAACGAGAAAAAGAGTGTTGAGGGGATACATAGAGCCTGTTCTTTTGTATGGATGTGAAACTTGGACAATGTGCAGTCAAGCTGAAAAACATCTGATGGCTGCAGAAATGTGGTTTCTGAGGAAAATGCAAAGAATACCATGGACAGATAGAAAAACCAATGACCAAGTACTACAAGAGACAAATGAAAATCGTAGATTGATTAGAGAAATTAGACGTAGACAGTCAGGGTTTTTTGGACATGTTATGAGAAGAAATGGACTGGAGAACTTGGTGACGGCTGGCAAGATCGAGGGGAACAGACCAAGAGGAAGACCGAGAGGAAAATACCTGGATGGCTTGGCCACATGGCATGGACGAGACAGGAACACTGAGCTGATCCACGACTCTGGTGATCGAGTGAAATGGCGAATCATGACCGCCCACGCTTTCCGGCATGGCACATGATTGATTGATTGACTGGTGTGTGTGTGATAATGCTTCTCCACATCTTCTAATCTCCAACATGATCTGACAGTTTGTCTGCTGACACCTTTTCCATGCCATGACAAAAGCTTGTCAACAATCTTCTTTTACTGTCTTTCTCTATTTCTTTTTCCACAGGTCTTTCCAATTGTCACAGTATGTTCTAGTTTTTCTCTTCTCATAATGTGGCCAAAAAAATTATGACTGCCTTTTTCTCATGTTTGTGACAAGTTATCTTCGTGTCTTAGCCTCTTTCAAAACATTTAGATTACTCTTTTTGACCATCCAGTGAATTTTCAGCATTCTGTAAAACTACATCTCTGAGGGCTTAGGGGATTTTTTTTTGCTTGTTTACTTATTGTCTGGAATTCAATGGCATATGTTCAAGCAGGTTCTACATACAGTGCAAGGATTCTTTTCTAACTGCCCATGACATAACTTTACTCTTAGCATAACAAAAGCCACCATAGATGGCTAGCGCATCTGGTCAAAATTACTAAAAGCCACTTCAGATGATTATAGGAAAGGAAGTAAATTTTTTTTAAAGGATTTTCAGTGTCCAGTTAACTATTTCCTAAAAGGTGTTTATCCTCTGTACATACAAATAGAAAATCTGGCCAGTGCATTTACAACATAGTAAAAATGAAGAGTGGGTACCTGGGTTTCCATTAAATTTCTATCATTTTCTTTTGGTAAAACACATAAAAGAACACAAACCATATCTTATCTTATGACTCACTGGCATGTTTGTTTGAAGGAATAGTGAAAATTATGTGTGTTAACTTTTGGGTTTTTATAAAATTGTTAGTGAATAGATTTCATATACCTAATGAAACAGTTGGGGAGTTTTAATAACAGTTTTTAACTTTAGTCTTTGATGCTGTGTTTGTTAACTTGTGCTGCATCAGTTTTGTATTAACCAATCAGCTTTCTGATGACTGGTCACGTCCTTAAATTTACATTAGGGTAATGGAAGCTTTGTACAGACGGCGGTAGAAAACATTCATTAGTCATGTCATGAGATAAAGAAACTGGAACATACTGTAACAGTTTGTAATATTAATGGTAAAATAGATAAAAGGAAACAGTCAGAAAATGCTGGGCTAAATGGCATGGAAAGGGAAACAGTCAGCATTCTTTGGCATGTTATGAAATATGGGAATTGGAACACACTGTAACAAATGGTAATATTAATGGTAAGAGGAGCAGAGGATCACAGTGTGGGAGAAAAGAGACTGGATAATCTTGCAACATGGCCTGCATGGTGGAAGTCGATGCCTTAATTGATACATAATGCTTGGGAATGAGAGCAAAGGAGAAGCATGATTGTTCACTATCAGACCTTGAGGCTCCCAGGAATGCTACCTGGTCAAAAATGCACGCTATAGTCGGATGTGTTGGCCTACGGGTTTCGGCCCAAGGGCGCATAACAGACACACCGCAATCACATCTGAAAAAACACTCTGGATGAACGAAAAGAAGAAGAAGACCTTGAGGCTGAGGCTCAAATGACTGAGACATGGAAGTCAGAAGCGAAAGATTGATGAGTGGATGTCGTCCGCAGACTGTCCGTCCCTGGTTTGTGTGGGGAGCAACCAGTGGCAAAACGAAATGCCCAATACATGGAAGTGAGGAGTTAAAGCAGCCATGAGCAGGATGTGGCGATTCCTCGGGTGAGCCCAGTTCCAGAGCACGTCACATTATAAGGCTCAGGTGACAGTGAAGACAATTTGTATCACATTGTGGGGCTCAGGTGACAGTGAAGACAATTTGTATCACATTGTGAGGCTCAGGTGACAGTGAAGACAATTTGTATCACATTGTGAGGCTCAGGTGACAGTGAAGACCATTTGTATCACATTGTGAGGCTCAGGTGACAGTGAAGACAATTTGTATCACATTGTGAGGCTCAGGTGACAGTGAAGACAATTTGTATCACATTGTGGGGCTCAGGTGACAGTGAAGACAATTTGTATCACATTATGGGGCTCAGGTGACAGTGAAGACAATTTGTATCACATTGTGGGGCTCAGGTGACAGTGAAGGCAATTTGTATCACATTGTGGGGCTCAGGTGACACTGAAGACAATTTGTATCACATTGTGAGGCTCAGGTGACAGTGAAGACAATTTGTATCACATTGTGAGGCTCAGGTGACAGTGAAGACAATTTGTATCACATTGTGAGGCTCAGGTGACAGTGAAGACAATTTGTATCACATTGTGAGGCTCAGGTGACTGTGAAGACAATTTGTATCACGTTGTGAGGCTCAGGTGACAGTGAAGACAATTTGTACCACATTGTGAGGCTCAGGTGACTGAAGACAATATGGGTCACATTGTAAGACTTAGGTGAGTGTGAAGACATTTGGTACCTTACATCACCTTTCATTCTCAGAAAATTCTTGAAATAGGCACATATTTTTTTATGAGGCCTCTACCAGGGATTGAACCCACACCACTGTCTTGCCAGGCAAGCACACTAACCACTGTAGCACATATAAACACTACACCATTCTGCTATTTGGTATCTATTTTTGCATAACGCTTACCATATATTTTTGTATGAGTTACAAACTAAAAATGGTGTGGTATGTTTGTATGTGTGATGGGTTACAGTTTAACTTATAGCTAGCATGAATCAAAAACTTACCTAATCAAAGGCTTTAAAAGTACGGGTGAGACCACTTAACTCAATTATCTGCAAATGTTATATTTATGCTCACAAATGTAGCACATATTTATAAATGTAAATTTTGTATAAATGACTTTTCATGTCATGGCATTTCATTTGAGATTTGTTCATAATTTTGTCTTTGAATTTAGGGCTCAGTCAAGATAAACAATGCACTTCAGTTTATACTTTTTTTAAAGGTCTCTTTGAAAATGCATGGATGTAACAATACTCAAATCCTCTTTGACTACAGATGTAATTTTTATGTTTTATAACCTTGATTGTCATATTGTAAATATTTCATCCATAAGCTGTATAATGTTTATACAAATAAAATGCTTTGTTCCAATTGTTACATAATCAGATTTTGTTGATTACTTATCTGTTGTGTTTGATCATTTGTGATTCATCATCATCATGTGTCGACGATCACACTTCTTTCTCAATGATCTTGACAGTATGTATCAATTCATGTGTTGACACATTTCCATGATTTGCTTTTTCTTTTTTCTTTTTTTAAATTACAATTATAATTAACCACTGACCACTGTGCCTGTGAATCTCGCACCCAAATCTTCTTCTTCTGCTGCGTTCAGCTGGAGAATTGTTTTTGGACGTGATTGCGTTGTGCCTGTTTATAGCAGAGCTGCGTTCTTGCGCCGTTAGGCCAACACATCCGACTTCTGCGGGCATTTGTTGACCAGGTTAACCTTCCCGGGACATCCAAATCTATCTTATATAGTTTCTGTCAATCAAATAACCGGACCAGCCTAGCCTTTCTCAACGCCGGAGTCACATAGAAACTTGCAGGTCAGCATGGTCGAAAGGAAGCTATTAAACTTACGATGTGCTGATATCGAAGTAGCGGGTTCAACCCCAACACCTTCACTTGGACTGAAATGTTGACTTGGGGACGTAAATTACAAGTACCTCAAAAGTCAGAGTGGGTTTGCCTGATGACGAGGGACACTGGTAATAGGGAAAGCTAAGCCACATGCAAAAGTCAGCGGGGGGAGGGGTGGGGGGGGGGGGGACAAAAGACGTTTGTGTTCAGCAGGAGCCACTAGAAGTTCTACATACACAAATTTAACAAAAAGTTCATCACAATGAATGAATCTACATACACACAAATTGTTCTCTTCTCAGCAGAAAATTCATTAACAAATTCATTCTTCTTCTTCTTCTTCTTCGTTCATCCGGAGTTTTTTTTTCGGACGTGATTGCGTTGTGCCTCTTTACAGCAGAGCTGCGTTCTTGCGCCGTTAGGCCGACACATCCGACTTCTGCGGGCATTTGTTGACCGGGTTAACCTTCCCGGGGGTTTCTTAGGACGTTAGACTCACTGTTGTGGTGTTATCTCCCATCCCATCTTGGCCCATATAGAACAGCCAAAGGCATCCTGTCAGCCCTCAAGGGAAGGCAGGGGCAGACCATGGGCATTCCCCGCCATCCAAGGAGGCTTCCATAATTGCAGAGCCATCACACAGCGCTCTGGTACTGGGCTCACCCAAGGAATCGTCACGTCCTGCACATGGCTGCTTAGCCTCACTTCCGTATATTGGGCCTTCCGTTCACCATAGGCTGTTCTTCCAGAAGCCAGAAGAATGCAGTTTGCAGATGACATCCACACAGTGAGCTTTCGATTCAGACTTTCCACATAATGGATTTGCTATCCGAGCAATATTCCATTTTGTGCCACTAGGACACTTTTTCCACCTTTTATGAAGCCCACACAGTGAGCTTTCGATTCGGACTTTCCACGTAATGGATTTGCTATCCAAGCAATATTCCATTTCATGCCTCTGGGAGGCTTGTGTAACCGACATGCCTGTGGTATGAAGTGTGGCAGTCTAAATACTCCTTCATGTACATTTAAATGTCAACCTGAATACAGTTAAAGTAAGCTGCAGTCGACTTGAGCTTGTTGATATCTCCATAGAGCTTGTCCTCGAATGAAGCAGGTGTGGGCCAAAATATCTTTCTCTGTTCTGCATATATTTGGCACTCTTGCAGCAAATGTTTAGCTGTCATTTTACCAGTTCCACAATTACATTCATCTGTATCTCCTATCTTTAGTTTGTTGAACAAGTGGTATTTCAGCCTGTTATGTCCTGTGCAGAGTCTGAAGATTGTTACTTGTTCTCTTCGGTCGAGTTTGTAATATGCATCATCCTTCTGGTGGCCTGGATGCTCTGATTCCCATTTGGTTCTATAAGTGCTTTTTATCAACCTCTTTGCCTCATTATAGGTTATGTCTATGTCAGGCTGTGGTAGTCGTCCGCCCTCTTTTGCCAGTCTGTCAGCCTCTTCATTTCCAGGTATACTGCAATGTGATGGGATCCACTGTATTACAACTTTTTTGGAATTCTGGCATAGCCCATGGAGTGCTGCTCTTAGGTCAGCTATTTCTGTGCTGTTATTGCTCTTCAGTATTGAGACAGCTGACTTTGCATCTGTGAAGATAGCTAATTGCTTCTCTTTATTTTCCTCCATCAAGAGCATTTCTGCTGCAGTTTTCAGAGCCTCTACCTCCGCTTTGAAGTTACTTGAAAACTTTCCAGTTGCCACTGAATTTGTTTTTTTCACTCCATTTTTTAAATTTAGGAGAATTCCTCCTCATCCATTCTCTACTGAATTTTTGGCTGATCCATCTGTATATGCATGGGTCCAATTGCTGCTTGGGTAATGTTCTTTTATGTAGTTTAGGGTTATTTCTCTTCTTTCGGTTTCATGCTGAGTGTTCTTTTTCTCAATACCAGGAATGTTCTCTATCATCTCAGGCAGTTGCTGCTGTCTCCAAGCTGGGAACTTGTCTGCACTGTAAATGGGTCTGACTGTTGACATGTTAAGTATGGGATCAGCACTAATCTTTCGTTTTGAAGTTTCTACAAAGTTGCTACGCTTCAGTCTTCCCTTTCCAAAACCACTAAACCTTTTATACATAGGGTGGTCTGTCAATCTTCTAAATTTTTCAGCTTGTTGCTGGGCTCTGCTATCTCTTCTATCCTGCATTGGGTGTAAACAAGTGATCTTTTCTAATTCATTAATAGGCACTGTCTTCAGGCTTCCAGTTATGATTCGCATTCCTTGATTTTGGACTCTACTTATTTTGTTAAAGTTTGACTTAGCTGCTGTTGCCCAAGCTGCAATGCCATATTCCAGTACTGGCCTCACCCGTCCAGTATATAACTTCTTGAGAACTTTCTCATCTGCTCCCCACGTTGTACCAGCAAGCTTTTTCATGATTGCCATTCTTTGCCTTGCTCTTGTTCGATTTTTCTCAACCTGTGTTTTCCATGTTAGGCGACGATCAAATGTGACTCCTAGATAGTTTGGATTTTCTTCATGGCACAATATTTTTCCATTCAATACCAGCTTAGGTTGCTGAGTTTTAGTTGAGAGGGAGAACACTGTGCATGTTGTTTTATCCTCACTTATTTTCACTAACCATGATTTTGACCAGTCCTCTAGCGCTAATAGGGCTTGCTGTATTCTGCTGTTAGCTGTACTAATATATTCTTCAGATGTCCATATGGCTAGGTCATCTGCAAAGGATGATGTGTGTACTCTGGCTGGAAAATTGTCTGTGATGTCATTTATATATGTTAGGAATAATGTTGGTGAAAGAACTCCTCCTTGGGGGACACCTTGCTCCAACAGCATCATTTTGCTGGTTTGTCCTTGTACTTTTGTCCTGGCAGTTCTGTTCTCAAGGTAGTGGCTGATCCAATTGTACATTTTTCCACAAACATGCATGTTTTGCAGTTTTACTTTCAGTCCTTCCTTCCATACTTTATCAAATGCTTTTTCTAAATCTATCCAGACCGCTAGTGTGTGCTTTTTCTCTTGGAAGGCATCCTCTATTTCCTGAGCTATATAGGTTATTTGATCTTCAGTGGATCTGTACTTTCTGAATCCTGCTTGGTGTGGTGTTAAGAGTTGGTTTTCTTCCAGATGCCATGTTAGCCTGCCATTGATAATGCGTTCCATTAATTTTCCTACACAGCTAAGTAGACTGATAGGTCGATAGCCATTTGGTTCTTCCAAGTCTTTTCCTTTCTTTGGGACTGGTATTAGTATAGCTTCCTTCCATGCCTGTGGGACTATTCCCCTCTTCCAGCTGTAATTTAGGACTGCTAGTAGTTTCTTCTTTGCCTTGGTGCCTAGTCCTATTAGCATTTCATTTGTGATTCCATCCTTTCCTGGTGATTTCTTCTTTTTTAGGGTATTTATTGCCTGTTCCATTTCTTCCATTGTTAGATTTGCCATCATATATTCTGCTGCTGTCTCTGTATTTCTATGATGTATCTGTTTATCTTTGATTGCTTTCTTCTGTTCGGTTGTAATATCAATGTGGTTTGCACTGGCATAGTGTTCCATTAGTGCATTTGCAGCCTTTTTTCCTGTAAGCAAGGCATTTCCTTGTTTAATTGTTATTTGTTTGTTTCTAGGTCCTTCATTGTTCATGGCTTTCACTAGTTTCCATAGTTTGTTTCCATCCCTGTCAAAATTCAGGTTTTCTGTTTTTTTCCTCCAACAATCTCTTGTTGTTTGATTTACTGTTCTTTTATATTTTGCTGAGATGGCTTTGAGAGAGATGTTCGCTTCAGTTGTTTGTTCTCTCTCTGCAGTCTTCCTAGCATCTTCAACTTTGTCCTCCAAAATTTGTAGTTCTTCAGTCCAGTATGGTTTGTAATTTTTCCTCGCTCCTCTTGGAATAGACTCAGTGGCCGCCTGTATTATTGCTCTGTTTAGACTTTCCACCATTTGCTTCATGTTGCCATATCGTGTATTTATGTTTTCACAATATTTGTCTGTTAGTATGGCAAATCTGTCCCAATCTGCTCGTTTGTAATTCCAGCGGGGCAAAGGCTTTTGCTCCTGTGGAACATACTCCATATTCATTACAAGCTTGATTGGTCTGTGGTCACTACCTGCTAATTGGTCAAGCACGTGGCGATCAATTTTGTGGAGGATGTCTCCTGTGCAGAAAGCTAAGTCTGGAGTAGAAGTGGTAATCCATCTTCTGGAGTAGAAGCTCGGTGTGTCATCCACTTTGTTGAGTAGATGGAGATTTGAGTCTATTTCCCAGTCCTCCACTTCATCTCCTCTTTTGTCAGTATCTGGGTATCCCCATCTTTCTGAACGGCTATTAAAGTCTCCGACAACAATGCAATTTGTGTCAGTTATTTTCATGTTTGAGAGTGTAAGATCCTTATCTGCCGGGCTATACAGATTGTAAATTCTTATTTTCACGTCCTTTATCATTATATCAACACCTATAATTTCCGTTTGGTTGTCAGAGATCACAGATACTTCGCTGCAAGGTATTGTGTTTCGTGTAAGTATTACAACTCCTCCTTTGTGTCCTTCGCGGTCGAAACGTGTGGCCTGATATCCCTCGACTGAAAATGTGCGATTGGCGTTGAGGTGTGTCTCTTGAATGCATGCCACATCTATTCTATCTTTATGAAGACGCTGTGTTAGGGAGGCTTTCTTGTTATAAACTCCTTCGGCATTCCACTGTAGTATGTTGAGTGTCCGGGGTGTTTGGTCAATAGCTCTTAACCTACTCCTCTGTGCCTTGACTCCACAGCACAGGGGAAGGTGACCACCAGTAGTCATGGGTGGACCCCCTCGAGGCAGGGGGCCCGGCACTATCACCGCCTGATGGGACTTCACGGGATTAGCACCATAACGATTAATTTTAATTTGTGACATCATGAATTAAGTTACGTTGCACTGCTTTGTCAAGCCTGTGGCTCAGTACATCCGATTTCGACAAGCATTTGTTCGGGGTGCTTTCCCTAGCCTTTGACTGTCCCCAGTCTACCTACAAGGCAGCAGGTTTGTGTGTCACTTGGTCTGGTCCCTCTCCCTTGACCTGTCCGACATGGGTGACCCTACCAGTAGCTGTGCTACCGTCGGCATAGCTCTTGGGGTCATTGGAACACACAAGCCCCTCTACCTCGACAAGGTGGACACACGGTAGAGGGGAAATTCATTCTAGACGAACGAATGAACTTTATTTTCAAAGGATCGAGATTTTTGGTGTCTAGTTTTAAGTTAAGAAACCAAAACGTTTTTCATTGTGCCTCTCGACATGAAACCGGGAACCAACTTCTTAAGGGAACAATGAGTAGAGGTACTTTGAAATGGTTGCTGCATCCGAGGACTGACCACACACGAGAATACCTATTTGCGGGGATGTTGATCGTCATAACCAGACAGACAGCTCTTCTAATCCTTTAGCAATATTTGAGAGGACTATGTCATCTGCTTATCTAAGTTCTGGAAATGGATTTCCATCAATTACAAATGGATCAAAATGGTCTCTTGTCTCATCATTTTTGACGTTTTTCATTACACTTTGTGCACATCTGGAACAGGTATGTGGAGAGAATGCAGCCCTCTCTAATTCCACTTTGCACCTCAGACCAGCTTGTTGCTTCACCGGCTACAATATGTAAGCTGCCTTTATGTCCCAGAATATTTTCTGGTACCCAGTTAAGGTTGGGAAGAATTGCTGCCTCTATCGGGATTTGACAACGTGACCATCAAACATGCTACATCTGGCAGTGGAAATGTGGTTTCTGGGGTAAATGCAAACAAATCCTTCAAGAAACAAATAAAAATTGTGAACTGGTTAGAGAAATATTTTTATGTGTTTGCGCTCGCTCACTGTGAACTCAAGCGTAGTCCATACACACTACTTGAAGTAGTGATGGACTGAATATTTGCGTGTGGATTAGCTTTCCCTATTAGCAGTGTCCCTCGCCATCACTCCAACTTCAAAGGTCCCCAAGTCAAGGACCAGAGGTCAACATTTTAGCCCAGCTGTCCAGTGTAGGTGTTGAACCGCTTACCTCGGCATCAGCACAAAGGATGTTTAAGAACACTCGTTCTTATCCATTCGACCATGTTGACCTACGTTAGAGAAATGAAGTCATAGTCAGTCAAGATTATTTAAGCATGTTGAAAATAATTAATCTTGAAAACTTAGTGACATCTGGCAAACTGAATGCGCAAAGAGCTAGAGGAAGGCAAAGAGGTAACTATCTGGATAGCTTGGTCACTTGTCTTAATTGGGACAAGAACAGTCCTGGTCCCTGATTCACATAATTGTGCGAGATGGTGAACCATGACTGCCTGTGCCTATCCACACGGCACATGATGACAATGTTCTACTTTCATTAACCTCTTCCAGGCAATGGTAATAGGTGATGTCTCACATGTGGATTTGTTTATATTAGCATATTTGAAGTGAACAATGGACTAATAGGGTAGTCAAAGGATGTAGTGGTATTGATGCGCTTGAGTCAGGGCTTTTACTGACCAGCAGCTCTTTCCAACCTAAGAATATTGGAAGACACTAGCCTGTTGAGCATTCCAGGCAGACACTAGCCTGTTGAGCATTCCAGGCAGACACTAGTTTGTGGGACTTCCTGGAACACACTAATCTGTGGGCATTCTGTAACACACCAGTCTGTGGGTATCCTGAGCAGACACAACTTTGTAACACACTAGTTTGTGGGACTTATTGTAACACACTAGTTTGTGGGCATCTTGAGTAGGCACTAGTCTGTGTGATACTCTGGGTTGACTAGTCGGTGGGGGGAGCTCCTGGAAGACACTAGTCTGTGGAAACCCCTGGGCACATATTTCTGCTTACCAAGCAGACAGAAACATCCTATTTGTGCTTACTAACACCGACACTTATATGAACTCATCACTCTACACTTAATATAGTCACCCCTTATTTGTGCTCACCACTCTACACTTAATATAGTCACGACTTATTTGTGCTTACCACTCTACACTTAATATAGTCACGCCTTATTTGTGCTCACCACTCTACACTTAATATAGTCACCCCTTATATGTGCTCACCACTCTACACTTAATACAGTCACGCCTTATTTGTGCTCATCACTCTACCCTTAATATAGTCACCCCTTATTTGTGCTCACCACTCTACACTTAATATAGTCACCCCTTATTTGTGCTCACCACTCTACACTTAATATAGTCACGCCTTATTTGTGCTTACCACTCTACACTTAATATAGTCACCCCTTATATGTGCTCATCACTCTACACTTAATATAGTCACGCCTTATTTGTGCTCACCACTCTACACTTAATATAGTCACGCCTTATTTGTGCTCATCACTCTACACTTAATATAGTCACCCCTTATTTGTGCTTACCACTCTACACTTAATATAGTCACCCCTTATTTGTGCTCACCACTCTACACTTAATATAGTCACGCCTTATTTGTGCTTACCACTCTACACTTAATATAGTCACCCCTTATTTGTGCTCATCACTCTACACTTAATATAGTCACCCCTTATTTGTGCTTACCACTCTACACTTAATATAGTCACCCCTTATTTGTGCTCACCACTCTACACTTAATATAGTCACCCCTTATTTGTGCTTACCACACTACACTTAATATAGTCACCCCTTATTTGTGCTCACCACTCTACACTTAATATAGTCACACCTTATTTGTGCTCACCACTCTACACTTAATATAGTCACCCCTTATTTGTGCTTACCACTCTACACTTAATATAGTCACCCCTTATTTGTGCTCACCACTCTACACTGCATATAGTCACCCCTTATTTGTGCTCACCACTCTACACTTAATATAGTCACGCCTTATTTGTGCTCACCACTGTACACTTAATATAATCACCCCTTATTTGTGCTTACCACTCTACACTTAATATAGTCACCCCTTATTTGTGCTCACCACTCTACACTTAATATAGTCACGCCTTATTTGTGCTTACCACTCTACATTTAATATAGTCACGCCTTATTTGTGCTTACCACTCTACACTTAATATAGCCACGCCTTATTTGTGCTTACCACTCATAAAAACATTTTTTTTCTGCTTATGACCTAAATATACATATTTTTCTATTAGAAAAACAGCTTAATTACCTAATCACGTTGAACCAAGCAAGAAAGATATTACACAAGAAACATTTTGCAGCCACAAAACACATTTATTAAATTTAAATACATGAAATATTTTCACATAGCAAGTAAGAAAAACATTATACCCATGAAGCAGTAATTACGCAAACAATGACACAGTCAAGAAGACTGAATGTCAAAACAATCCATCAGTCATAAGGATTGATTGTCAACAACCTAATCAGTCAGGATGGTTGAATGTCAGAACAGCAGAATCAGAACCAGTCAGTCAATGAACAGCTCATCAAGTGCCCAGTCCTCATAGCTCCCATCTGGAAGATTTCTCCTTATGATGAATGGAATTTTCCGTGCCCTAAGCAGAAAAAAAATACATATCATTAATAAATGGAAAATCAACAGTTTCTCTTCTCTCCTTCTTTGCGTTCATCCAGAGTGTTTTTTTAGATGTGATTGCGGTGGGTCTGTTATGCGCCCTTGGGCCGAAACCCGTAGGCCAACACATCCGGCTTTTGCATGCTTTTTTGACCAGGTAGCATTCCTGGGAGACTCTCACTTTTGCGGTGCCATCCACAACCCAGCTGGCCAGGTTGGAACGGTCGAGACAACGGTCATTCCCTCAAACGAAGGCAGGGACAGTCCATGGCATTTTCCGCCATCCAGGGTGGATTCCATAATTGCAGGGCCAGCACATAGCGCCCTGGTGCTGGGCTCACCGAGGGAATCGTCACGTCCTGCTCATGGCTGCTTTAAATCCTAACTTCAATATACTGGGCATTTTGTTCAGACGGTATCCACTCAGCGAGTTTTCGTTCGGACATGTGCTTGTCTTTGTGCCCATCAGAGCTGTTCCAGGCACGACGGACATTCGGAAAAACTGACTAGTCAGAGCTGTTCCAAACAAGAGCGGCATTTGGAAACTAGGTAGTCAGAGCTGTTCCTAGCACGAAAGAAATTTCACTCGGACGTTTTTTGCGTTGTGCCTGATTTATTTGCACCCGAGGCCAGCACATCCAGCTTCAGCAGGCATTTTTACGGGTTAGTCCTCCCGGGGTTTCGAGAGACGTTAGACTGTTTGTGCTGTGGTATCGCCCACATCTCAGCTGGTCACAGTGGAACAGTCAACGACAACACGGTAAACCCTCAAGGGAAGGCAGGGGCAGACCATGGGCATTCCCCTGCTATCCACGGGGGCTTCCATAATTGCAGAGCCGGCACATATTGCTGTGAGACTGGGCTCACCCGAGGAGTTGCCACGTCCTGCTCATGGCTGCTTTTATTCCTCACTTCCATGTGTTGGGCATTTCGCTTGCCACTGGTCGCTCAAGCAGACACCAGGAACGGTCAGTCTGCGGTAATTTACGCGTAGATTACCACTAGGTAATCTTTCACTTTGGACTTCGGGCCACGCAATGGATTTGCTAGCCGTGCATTCCATTTCGTGTTATTGAGACGTTTTTCCACCTTTGTCTAGACTCTCTACGAGGTAGATACAGACAGTTTTCGCAACCATTTTGACTGGGGCTCTTCTACCTTTTTGTACTCGCTCACGAGGTAGGCTACATGTGCTGCCGGCTCAGCACCTTACCTCCGTGCAGCAGTGAATGAGAAACGGCCAGGCCCTCTCATTCGGGAATCTCTCATATTCCCCAGCTGAGAGCCTTCGAACAAGTATCAGAATTGGGCATGTAGCGTGCTCAGTATCACACCTCTATTTTTTGGTGGGTGGGTGTCGGCCCGGCTCTCACATCCGAGGGTTTAAGGCTTAGAGGCGTTCAGAGGAGTTCAGAGCCTTAGAGTATTGTCCGGACCAAGAAATTCTGCCTTCGTGTGCCTGATTTCAACCTTTGACTGCTATCCTCAGTCTACCTGAAATCAACAGTTTAAGTATAACTACTTAGTCCCAACAGATGGGATTTTATCTATCTTGTTTTATTTCCGTTAAATACATTTTTTTTTTAAATTTAGCAGAAATGCAGAAAGGAATTATTCAGACAACCTTCTCTGCAGTTATACAAATAAATAGAAGGATTGTCATGGCAGGAGCAGAAAACTAAGAAATAAGCACAACAAAAACCAGGATTGAAAAATAAAGCATGACACAATGAATCCAACACTAGACAACTAAATTACAGGCCATATAAAGACATAGCTTCTTGTTTAAAGAATTTTCCAAGGAGAATTGTAGAGGGAATGCCTGAAGAGGGTGGACAACATCAAGACAAACTAGAAGTGGCTTTATGATCATACTCTGAAGATGGAGGGCATAGAGTGTTGGAGAACCCATATGTGGAAAGAATGAGATTGCGGGGGATCGGCAGGGGTTCTGGAAGAATCTCAAAACTGAGAGGGAAGACCAGGAGAACTTTTAATCACATAGTGGTGGGAACAGTTAGTAGTGTGACTCTTCACTGGCTGTTGAACGAGGGGACGGAGCACGTATGGGAATGTCCTAAGTGCAGTGATGTCGGTTCTTAACTCAACTCAACAGAGTGTTGGAGACTTTACAGCTGATCTTCAATGCAGAGAAGGCACTTGATAATGGTGACACCACAAAGATATCTTTAATATTTCTATTCTATATAATATTCTACAATATTTGGAACATAGAAACAGCCTGAAACAGAATTCAATGGACTCATGACAGAAAGCCTGAAGGGTCTAGACTTCAAAGATGATCAATCTCACACACCTAACCCAAAATGTATTCTCTCTAGGCACAAAGTTTGTCTGTTGACAATGAAATATCTAAACACTGCACAGGAAACATTACCAAGCTAGGCCTAATCCCAGCCTGTCCGTACATGTACGGGTCTTCAACACCCTGCTGGTTCCACGCCTGGAGATATCTGTAACATGGTCCTCATGAAGAGGGTTCTTTTTGAGAAGAAAGTCTTCATACCGACCTCATCCCAATAGATGCAAGCCTTTTTTGGGCTCAAACAACCTGATCACCAATGCATCAGATTTAAAGAGATAAGACTCAGCCTTCTAGAGGACTCACAACCCAACAAGAATAAGATGCAAGGGTGAAAGACAAATAAGGAATGGCAATAGGTCAGATAGATCTGAAAATCATGTGAGGAAAAGGCACAGATTTTGAGAATAAACAAGGCAAATGACAATCTGATTACCCTAGGCAAACACCACATCTAGATGTAAATATCATAAAATATGGGAGTAAACCTTCAGCCTCAATCACTGTGGTGATTAGTAAACACATTATCCACCATGCAACAATGGTCCTGTGAAAGCAGCAGTGTATTCAAATTCAAGAAACTTTATAACATCCTATACTCACTTCAGTTCCTTCATTGCAATGGCCAATGGATCTGTCTCTCCATCTACTTCCACCATGACTGGCGCACCCATCCTATTTCAAGAAGCAAACAATATAAGCAAAATGTTGACACTAAACATTTAACTAATGAAAGCAACCTATGGACACTAAACAAACATTTAACTAATGAAAGCAACTTAAGGACACTAATTACCAGCTTCTGCAATAGCATGATACCTGCTGAAATCTGGTCAGTACTTGTGTGTTTCATTAGTGAATACACAAAATGGACAACAAATGTTATTACATACTGAGGCTGTTGTGATATATATAGCCAAGCCATTATTATGTAAACAAAAAGACATGATAGTCAGCTGGAAATTACTGTAGCAGACAGTTTATATTACCATAGGAGTTCATGTGTCATATATTTCAGTTTGAGGGATTAATGGTTTTGCTTTATTTTATGTTGAGAGACTTCTGCAGTATGTACCTAACAAGAGGGAGGTACGGGGTGTCAGGCATTGGTAGCACCTTTGGTAAGGATGACTCATGTCCTTTTCAGGACCCATCCCCCACTGGTCCAAGCCTGACACCCAGCTCACGCCTGTGGCTCCTAGTAGCTGTCAGCATGCGACAGTGGCCACCCCCGGGCAACAGCTGTGAGAGGCTGGCTAAATAAGGCGCGGGTAGCCGATTTGGTGTCAAACCAAGCGGTGAAGTAGGGTATGCCTACCCAGCATGTGAAGATCCGGCAGACTGCGCGGAAGAAATCATTCCTGATTCAACGGGCAAGACGGCGTTTACCTGCAAAGCGTTGTGGAATGTAATGAGCACGGCAAGGCACGTAGAGTGCCCTGGTCATCCACTGCACCTGTATTTGCCTCCAGTCGTCTTGACTTGTCCTGCCACTGGATTCAGATGGACTCAGGCGAGAGAGTGAGGTCGACGAATTGCGCAACTCTTCCTCACTTTAATCCAATTCATCGGGCAAGCCATTCTTCAGCCAACGTCATATATCACCTTCAAGCCCTGTGATGATGGGCGAGCGGCGAAGCGGCAGGCGTGGATACGCTGGCAGCCGTGGTCGCAGACCTGCACACAGGCGGCTCAGGCCATATGGTCGTCTTCTACTGACTGGAGCAGCAGTGGGATTCGGCAGCCCCCCTGAGCGACTGAGCAGCCCTCTATAGGAACACACTGCTCACCTCCATAGCATGAGGAAGGGGTTAGAAAAGGTGCCCTAAACATTGTCTGCTCCATCACTACCTAACCAGCTAGCCGCGGTTGGTGGGTACCCTAAACTGCGGTCGACATACAAAGAAAGAAAAAATAGGTAAAGCTAAAAGAGCAAACCATATTCCCTTAACAATCGGAACTTGGAATGTACGCACCCTACTTGACAGAGATGGCGCGTCGGGTCCAGAGAGACGAACAGCACTGATTGGGAGAGAGCTGGGCAGGTACAACATCGACATTGCAGCCTTGAGCGAGACACGACTTGCAGAAGAAGGCCAAATCTGTGAAACAAGTGCCGGCTACACATTTTTCTGGAGTGGAAGGAAAAGCAAGGAAAGACGCCAATCCGGTGTGGGATTTGCCATTAAGTCAGCCCTGGTCGGCAAACTAGCTGGATTTCCAAAGGCTATAAACTACAGGCTCATGACCATTAAATTGCCCCTACTGAATAGGAGGAAGCATGCAACCATTGTGAGTGTCTACGCACCAACTATGACCAATGAAAATGATGTTAAGAACAAGTTCTATGAGGACCTTCACAGTGTATTAACATCTGTTCCCAAAGGAGACAAACTTATACTCCTTGGGGATTTCAATGCCAGGGTAGGCACGGACACCACCTCTTGGAGTGGCATTATTGGAAAGCACGGAGTCAGTAATTGTAACAGCAATGGACTCCTCCTTCTTCAGACATGTGCCGAACACAATCTCCTGATTACCAACACAATTTTCCGTCTCCCCATGAGAAACAGGACATCGTGAATGCACCCTCGATCGAAACACTGGCACCTCATTGACTATGTCATCGTCAGGAGGAGTGACAGGCAAGACGTTCGGGTGACAAAATCCATGTGTGGTGCCGAATGTTGGACAGACCATCGTCTCATTATCTCGAAAATAAACATTCACATCAAACCACCACGGTGTCCTCAAGGGGTGAAAATGCAAAAAAAAAACTAAATGTCACCCGCCTAAACAGCAAGAAAATGCAGCTGTCATTTGAAAATATGCTGGAAGACCGCCTCAAGCCCAATGCTGCAGCTAAACAAGATACAGAAACAGAGTGGAGAGACCTAAATGACATAATTTACAACACTGCTATGGAAATCCTGGGTCCAACCCCCCGAAAGCATAAAGACTGGTTTGATGAAAATTCCGAATACATCAACCAATTGCTGGCCGAGAAACATCTTCTCCTCAAGGCACATTTGAATGACCCGAAGTCAACATCAAAAAACGATGCCTTCAAGAACATTCAGAGAGTAGGGCAGCAGAAACTTCGGCACATGCGGGACTCCTGGCTGAGCAACAAAGCTGATGAAATTCAAGGCTTTGCTGACAGACATGATATGAAAAACTTCTACAACTCACTGAAAGCGGTCTATGGTTCTACATCACCAGGCACAGTTCCCCTCCTCAGTGCAGATGGGGGAACATTGGTCACCGATAAGAAAGACATCCTTCAGCGCTGGGCAGAACATTTCAGCAACATCTTAAATGCAACTTCCTTCTTCGATGATGAAACCATCAACTGCCTTCCTCAAGTTCCCATCAATGATACACTTGATGACCTGCCAAACATAGTGGAAGTAAACAAAGCCATCCAGCAACTCTCCAGCGGCAAGGCACCTGGTCCGGACTCCATCCCGGCAGAGATATACAAGTCAGGTGGGCCGGTCCTAACAGAGCAGCTTCACCAAGTCTTTACAAACATATGGGTGAACAAGACCATGCCACAAGATTTCAAGGACGCGTCAATAGTCCACCTTTACAAACGTAAAGGAAACCGCCAATCCTGTGACAACCACCGAGGCACCTCCGTGCTTTCAATTGCAGGGAAGATACTCGCCAGAATTCTTCTCAATTGCCTCACGGCCCATCTCGATCAAGGTCTTCTTCCCGAGAGCCAGTGTGGCTTCAGAAAAGAACGTGGAACTGTTGACATGATTTTCGCTGCAAGGCAGCTGCAAGAGAAATGTCAGTATCAGAACTGCAAAATGTTCTCCACTTTCATTGATCTTACCAAGGCTTTTGATACAGAAAGCAGAGAAGGACTGTGTAAAATTATGGCAAAATACGGCTGTCCACGAAAGTTTGTCCAAATAGTGCGGCTATTTCATGATGGCACGCAGGCGAGAGTACAGGAAAATGGTGAACTGTCTGAACCCTTTCCTGTCACCAATGGAGTGAAGCAAGGATGTGTCCTGGCACCAACACTGTTCAGCCTCATGTTTTCAGCCATGTTGATGAATGCCTTTGAGAACGACGAAATTGGAATAGACATCAACTACCGTATGGATGGAAAGTTATTCAATTTCAGAAGGCTGAAAGCTAAAACCAAAATTGACAGCGACACCGTCAGAGAGTTCCTGTTTGCTGATGATTGCGCTCTATACGCCAACTCAGAGGCAGACATGCAACATAATGTTTCAGATTTCTCACATGCCTGTGCCAACTTTGGGCTCAATATCAATTTGGAGAAGACTGTAGGTATGTACCAGCCAGCTCCAGGGAATAATCACACTGTGCCGAATATCAAAGTGAATGGTCATAGTCTAAGTGTTGTGGACAAATTCACCTATCTTGGCAGCACTGTGTCACAAGCTGCCACAATTGATGATGAAGTGAATGCAAGAATCTCCAAGGCCAGCGCGGCCTTTGGCAGACTGTACAAGAATGTAAGGGACAGAAATGGAATAAGCCTGCAAACAAAGCTGAAAGTCTACAAAGCAGTTGTATTATCCACACTGCTATATGCTTGTGAAACCTGGACTGTTTATCAGCGACACGCTAGGAAATTAAACCACTTCCACACAGTCTGCCTTAGGAAGTTACTGAAGATTAAATGGCAAGACAAGATCCCAGACACTGAAGTTCTAGAAAGAGCGTCCATGCCCAGTATCCACACTCTACTAATGAAGAATCAGATTTGCTGGGCTGGTCACTTGACTCGCATGCCAGATCACAGGCTCCCTAAACGAATTTTTTACGCGAGTTGCGTTGTGGTAAACGCTCCCAAGGCGGTCAGAGGAAACGCTTTAAAGACACTCTGAAAATCTCACTAAATGCTTTTGGAATTCATCATGACACCTGGGAGACTGCAGCCAGAGACCGAAATTCGTGGCGTGCATCATTACGCGACGGTGCAGTCATTTGTGAGGCAACCAGGACTGCAAGAGCTGTGAAGAAAAGACAGAACAGAAAAACCACTGCAGAGAATCCTCCTTCAGAAACGTCGAGCATTCTTTGTCCACATTGTCAAAGAACATTTTGAGCCAAAATAGGCCTTATCAGCCATCTTAGAACTCACGGCTCCATACTTTCAACCCCAGTGGATGAAATGAATGGTCGTCATCATTCTTGATGGACAAACAACAACAACAACTAACAAGATGAGATGAAATATGCCAGGCAATAAATTGTGCAACCCATTGTTGAATGAATCATCATGCAAAGAGTTATGAAGTAAATACCACTTGAAATAGGAGGAGCAGAATGTGGGTTTGTAGAAGGCAAGGGCACAGTAAATGCTGTGTACTAGTTGAGAACATTAATCGAGCGTTCAATAGAAGCAAAAGACCTATATTTTGGCTTCATTGACCACACAATGTCTTTAGATAAAGTAAGACATGTCAATATGATGAAGATCCTTACATATCTACAAATTGATGGGAAGGACCTTAGACTTCCATGACTCTAATGATCTCTCATGACTGCCCACACTTACTGGCATGGCACATGATGATGATTAATTGTGACTTCATCTTTCAAATTCACTATGGGAAAACACTGTTTTGAATAAGAATATATGCCATGAACCAGTTTGCAATCACTAAAGAAGAAAACCAGCTAGTGCACTTACATATCAACTTTCACCATTACTAAAACATCAAACTATACTCATGTCCGCAAAATGACAGATAACAAACAGCATATTCACACCAACCCTATGCTACCAAGCTCAAACTTGGACTTTATCCAAATCACACTCACGTAAAATCAACACCTGCGAGATGAGATGCCTGCGGAGAGTTGCCAACGTAACCATCAGAGACTAAAGCAAGAAATGCTGTTATCAGACAGACAGTGGGATCAACACCTTGTACCACATTTATTGACAGACAGACGATCAAATGGTTTGGCTATGTCGTTAGAATGCAACACCATCATCTACCATCACTGGCCTTACATCAAAGATCATCTGTGACAAGACCAAGAGGACGTCCAAGAAGAAAATGGACTGATGACATGAAAGACATTGTACAATCACACGGAATGACAGTATCCAGTGCTGCCCATCAGGCACTGGAGCGCAAATTATTCCTCCCCACAATGTTTGATGGCAGTAGTGGAAAATGATGATGATGACAATGATGATGATGGAGGAAAATAAAGAGAAGCAAACAGCTATCTTCACAGATGCAAAGTCAGCTGTCTCAATACTTAAGAGCAAAAACAGCACAGAACTAGCTGTCCTAAGACCAGCACTCCATGGTCTATACCAGAAATTTTAAAAAAGTTGTAATACAGTGGACCCCATCACATTGCAGTATACCTGGAAATGAAGAGGCTGACAGACTGGCAAAAGAGGGCGGACGACTACCACAGCCTGACATAGACATAACCTATAATGAGGCAAAAAGGTTTATAAAAAGCACTTATAGAACCAAATGGGAATCAGAGCATCCAGGCCACCAGAAGGATGGTGCATATTACAAACTCAACGAAAGAGAACAAGTAGCAATCTTCAGACTTCACACAGGACATAGGCTGAAATACCACTTGTTCAATAAACTAAAGATAGGAGATACCGATGAGGTAATTGTGGAACTCGTAAAATGACAGCTAAACATTTGCTGCAGGAGTGCCCAATATATGTAGAACAGAGAAAGATATTTTGGCCCACACCCGCTTCATTTGAGGACAAGCTCTATGGAGATATCAACAAGCTCAAGTTGACTGCAGCTTTCTTTAACTATATTCAGGTTGACATCTAAAGGTGCATGAAGAAGTATTTAGACTGCCACACTTCATACCACAGATATGTCAGTTACAAAAGCGTTCTAGAGGCATGAAATGGAATATTGCTTAGATAGCAAATCCATTACGTGGAAAGTCCGAATCGAAAACTCACTATGTGGATGTCATCTGCAGACTGCACTCTTCTGGTTTCCGGAAGAACAGCCTATGGTGTACGGAAGGCCCAATATACGGAAGTGAGGCTAAGTAGCCATGTGCAGGACGTGATGATTCCTTGGGTGAGCCCAGTACCAGAGCGCTGTGTGTCAGCTCTGCAAGTTTGGAAGCCTCCTTGGATGGCGGAGAATGCCCATGGTCTGCCCCTGTCTTCCCTTGAGGGCTGACCAGGATGTCTTTGGCTGTTCTATATGGGCCAGCTGGGATGGGGGATAACACCACAACAGTGAGAGTCAAACGTCCTAAGAAACCCCCGGGAAGATTAACCGGGTCAACAAATGCCTACAGAAGTCAGATGTGTGGCCTAACGGTGCAAGAACTCAGCTCTGCTGTAAACAGGCACAAAGCAATTCACGTCCAGAAAAAAATAAATTCCGGATGAATGCAGAAGAAGAAGAAGAAGAAGAAGAAGAAGAAGAAGAAGAAGAAGAAGAAAAGAAAGAAGAAGAAGAAGAAAAGAAGAAGAAGGAAGAAGAAGAAGAAGAAGAAGAAGAAGAAGAAGAAAAGAAGAAAGACGAAGAAGAAGAAGAAGAAAGAAGAAGAAGAAGAAGAAGAAGAAGAAGAAGAAGAGAAGAAGAAGAAGAAGAAGAAGAAGAAGAAGAAGAAGAAGAAGAAGAAGAAGAAGAAGAAGAAGAAAGAAGAAGAAGAAGAAGATACTCAGTTCAAGACTACATTTGATACAAAACAAACATAAAACCAGTTAACCCAATGCTCTTAAATTAAATAAAAGCACAAGAAGAGTAGTTAATAATATGACCAAAACAAATATACACTACGCTATCTGGTCAGCCGACTGCCCAGTACTCTTGCCCGATCATATTTAGTCAAGTATTTTGTTGTGATTCGGTTCTGTGGCTCTACTTTTCTAGTGGGCGCATCTGTGATCACCTCATTTTGGTCACCTGAACAAATCAACGAGACAGAAAACTTTCACAGACACTGAATGCTACATACATAACACTCAAATGTTTGCATCATGACAATCATACCACCTCAAACAAGATGTAAGGACTACAGAAAATGTGTCCAGAAGCAGTTTTATGCTATAGGTCTGTAACATGATAGGGCCACCACATCTTGTAGGTCTGAATGCACGGAGGAGTAGGTGGTCAAGCTTTCTCTCACTTAGCAGGTGACGAGTCAAGACACTGAACCCCTGCCCAACCATACTCATGACATTATCAGTGCAGTTCCCTATCAACTTCACCATTGCACCTGCAGTAAAGACCAAACCTTTGCATATCTTCTTGTTCAAGTGAATGATCAAAAGCAGGCATCTGCAATCTCCAACCCTTCTATATCACGTGTGTCAAACTCAAGGCCCGCAGGCCACATCAGGCCCGGCGTACAATCATATCAGGTCCGAGAGGTCTCAACCGTCGTACAAATATATTCGGCCCGAGAGAGAATTTTAGGCAAAAATATTTTTTAATGGCCATGATTTAAGTGCAAATCAAATTCCTATTGGCAGCCTTGCCAAATGATAGGCTATCTGAGAGCGTTCTCACTTCGATCAGAATAAGCGAAAATATGAGGTAAGTTAATAAGTAAATCACAAATGGCTGTAGAAATACATAATAAATATGATAACAACTTGAAACCAGTTTATTTTTATACATACATTGTCCCTTTATTTCTCAACATAATTTCTACGAAACAGTAATGCACTTATCCCATTGTTTTATCAGTCCTCCCAAACCGACTGCATAGAAGTGCATGCTCTGTTTTCTAGACTATGTTTTCACTTCACATTCAACTTCGGCATCACTCGCGAAATGTCTTCCACCAAGGTTGGTTTTCAGTGGATTTAGCCCCTTGCGATTTCCCCGTAAAGCGGTGCATAGTTGGGTAGAAAAAGTTACGCGTATGAATCAATAAGTAAGTCACACAGTTCTGTGGGACGGCAGTAGATTAAACAAAGCACGCAGTTCTGTGCAGCCAGTTTGGGAGGACTGATAAAATGATAGAATAAATGCATCAATGTTGGTGGAAATTATGTTGAGAAATAAAGGGACAATGTATGTATAAAAATAAACTGGTTTCAAGTTGTTATCATATTTAGTTATTTTTCTACAGCAATTTGTGACTTACTTATTAACATAGCTTTGTAAAAGCTGTGTAGAGAGTGGATGTTCGTCGTTATAGTGACCTAGCAACATTCAGTTAGTTGCTCATTTTGGATTGGCGCATAAGAAATGAAAGTAATGTAGTGCCAGGATATTACATCACCTTTTCCGGCTAAGGCTAACCTGATATCAATCAAGCGTCTGTCAGTAGATGCACAATCTTTTTTTTTAAATCAAAGCTAGCCTTTGAAATGACCAAGAGAAAAGTTGATTATGAAAACAGAGCCTTTCAAAGCCGCTGAGAGGCTGAATATGTGTTTACTGATATTTGCGGTAAACCTGCGTGTCTAATTTGTGGAGATAATGTGGCTGTGATCAAAGAATATAAATTGAGACGGCACTACGACACTAAACATTAAGACAAGTTAAACAGCCTGAATGCAGAGCAGAAGCTAGAGAAGGTAAATAAATTTAAGAGGCATCTAATTTCACAGCAGATGCTTTTCACCAAAGGAAAATCACAAACTGAAGCTGCTGTGAAAGCAAGTTTTATTGTTGTGGAGGAGTGCAAAATCAGGCCGATCATTTACAGAAGGAAAGTTTCTGAAGCGCTGCATGATGAAAGTGTGTGATGCTTTGTGTTAAGACAAAAAGCAGATGTTTGCAAAGGTAAGCCTTAGCAGAAATACAGCTGTTGGTCGGGTTTGTGAGATGGCTGCTGATGTGAAAACACAGCTGATCGAAAAAGGCAAAGACTTTGTTGCATTCTCCCTTGCTGTTAATGAATGTAATGACACGACTGACACTGCACAGTTCGCCATCTTCATCCATGGAGTGGACTCCAGTTAGAATGTTACAAAGAAATATTGGACATGAAATGTATGCATGGAACAAAGATAGGAAGACATTTATGACAACGTATGTCAAGGTTTAACCAACATGAACCTGCCTTGGGACATATGTCAAGGTTTAACCAACATGAAACTGCCTTGGGACAAACTCGTTGGACTGACAACACCGGGAAGGTTAACCCGGTCAACAAATGCCCGCAGAAGTAGGATGTGTCGGCTTAACAGAGCAAGAACGCAGCTCTACTACAAATAGGCATAACGCAATCACGTCCGAAAAGTCTCCAGATGAACGCAGAAGAAGAAGAAGAAGAAGAAGAAGAAGAAGAAGAAGAAGAAGAAGAAGAAGAAGAAGAAGAAGAAGAAGAAGAAGAAGAAGAAGAAGAAGAAGAAGAAGAAGAAGAAGAAGAAGAAGAAGAAGAAGAAGAAGTAGAAGAAGAAGAAGAAGAAGAAGAAGAAGAAGAAGAAGAAGAAGAAGAAGAAGAAGAAGAAGAAGAAGAAGAAGAAGAAGAAGAAGAAGAAGAAGAAGAAGAAGAAGAAGAAGAAGAAGGACTGACAACAGATGAGCACCGGCAATGTGTGGCGAAAAAAGTGGACTAGTTGGAAGGATGCAGTTAAAGATGCAGGAGAACTGCACTGGTGAATTGATAGCATATCACTGCATCATACACCAAGAATCGCTGTGTGGTAAAGTCCCCAACATGGTAGATGTAATGAGCACTGTAACACAAACCGTCAACTTTATCAGAGCCAAAGGTTTAAATCACCTCCAATTTCAGTCTATTTTGCAGGAAATAGAGTCGGCGTTCGGCGACATGCCTTATCATACGGAGGTGTGGTGGCTAAGTCAGGGAAAAGTTCTCAGTAGATTTTTCCAGCTGAGCGAGGACATCTGTCAATTCATGGGCAGTAAAGGAAAAGATTCCAGTTTTTCGGGATAAAAAGTGGAAATGTGAGTTGGCGTTTCTGTCTGATATAACCACTCATCTCAATGACTTGAACCTGCAGCTCCATGGATGGGAATCACTTTTTCACTGAAATGCATGATGCAGTGAAGGCATTTCAAGTGATGCTGCGCTTATGGGCGACACAAATGCACCAATGCAGCCTGTCTCAATTTTCTTGTTGCCAAGCAATGTTAAACCAAGTCAACGCTATGGTGTTTCTCAATGCACACTTTGCTGAAGAAACTTAGCTTACTTCGTGCTGAGTTCGTACGACGCTTTAGTGACTTGACTTTGAAGCACAGAAAAGTAATTTTGAGGTGTTTTGTAATCCATTTGCCATAGATGTGGAAACTGTACCTGTAGAGTTAATAAAGCACAGTGTAATGATACACTAAACGCAAGGTACGACACTGTGGGGCCTGCACAGTTCACTCGTTTCATTCCGCCCGCAACCTTACGTGTGATTTGAGTTTTGGCCCGCTGAGCAATTGAGTTTGACACCTCTACTCTATATCATCTTTCTCTACCTTTATGCCTAGTTTTGTCCCACATACAGATAACTTCTCTACTCCACCTCTTTTATTGATATGCCTGATAAATTTCATTTGCCATTTCTTTACAGTTTTGATGAGTGACCTTGTAACACCTGAAAGTTCACAATAACTCAAAGTTTAATTTCTTCTCTGCCCTGATATTCTTAACATTCTTCTCAAAGGAAAATTGTCTCCAATTTTTCCTATCCCAATTCATTACTCTTTATCCGGCATACATACAGGCCACACACAACTTTTCAATAAGTGGATTAGTGACTTAATCAATCAAACATAATCAGGTCAGCTTGCCCGATTGGATATGAGAGCTCATTCTTAAAACACCAGTGTACTGATGGGTTGATTCCCTACACCAGTCAGTTGGACTTAACCTTGAGTTCGGGAGATAAATTACAAGTACCTCAGAAGTCAGAGTTAGTTTGCCTGATGGAGAATAGGGAAAGCTATTTAATCCACAAGCAAAAATCAGCCCAGAGCACTAGAAGTAGTGGCATGTCTATGGACTACACTAGAATTAAAAGCAAATAAATGGGGGGGGGGGGGGAAACGTATCACCAAGAATAAAAACACAAACATTCCCAAAGTAACTATTTTATCATATACTCAGAAACTGCATCAGGATAGTTCAGAAAACTAAAACTAAGATACTGAAAAGCTATCAATGTACTTGAATCCTCAACAGCCATAAAAAAATGTGTTAATACCAGGCCAGACACATCAAAGTAATGAAAGCACAAATAGAACAGCAAATATACCATTTGAACTCACCATACAATATAACAGCTGTAATTTATATAAATAGCGAGAACTGCAATCAGCAATAGATAACTGAGCTGCTGAAGTAACAACAAAAATAATATATATATGTATCAACATATAACAACCTAATCCCTGAAGAAAACTATACTATAACTTGCAAATTTAAGCACAACATTCAGAATATGCAGTGGTCTGAAACAACATTCTCAAGAATAAACATGGCAAGACAAATGCAAAAGTTACAAGTATAGGAGATAATTTACCTGTTCATTGTTAATGGGTTCATCAAGTGGTTCATCATCTTCCACATCGGGATCATCTTCAAATCTAGAAGGAAATAACAAACATATTTTCACAATTTTTCATTAACTTCATTTGTACATTTGCTAAATGCCTAAAGCAACTTTAAAGTTCTAAAGGATTGACTTTAAAGAACAAGTAAATTTTGTTGTATGTAATGCTGGGGTATGAAAAGCATGGCTCAGCATGCTGGCTGTTAATGTTGCCATTATATGCAATTAAGTACCATGTTGTATGGAAACAAAAACAATCAAATGCAGGGGTTCTAGAAAAACTGGGAATGAAGAGAGAGTTGATGGAGTGAGTGCGCTAGGGTAAGTGAAACATTGAGTGATAGCGTGAGGATGTGTGTCTGTCTGTGTATGAGTGAGAGAGAGAGAGAGTAAGAGAGTTAGAGATAAAGTGAAAGAAGATGGACAGAGTGAATGAATGGGGAAAATAGCGAATGTGTGTGTGTGTGTGTGTGTGAGAGAGAGAGAGAGAGAGAGAGAGAGAGAGAGAGAGAGAGAGAGAGAGAGAGAGAGAGAGAGACAGTGGGAGAGTTGATGTGTTAGTGGTGTGTGTGAAAGAATATATATATATTATATATTATATATATATTATATATATCAATCAATCAATCATGTGCCATGCCGGAAAGCGTGGGCGGTCATGATTCGCCATTTCACTCGATCACCAGAGTCGTGGATCAGCTCAGTGTTCCTGTCTCGTCCATGCCATGTGGCCAAGCCATCCAGGTATTTTCCTCTCGGTCTTCCTCTTGGTCTGTTCCCCTCGATCTTGCCAGCTGTCACCAAGTTCTCCAGTCCATTTCTTCTCATAACATGTCCAACAAATTTTGACTGTCTACGTCTAATTTCTCTAATCAATCTACGATTTTCATTTGTCTCTTGTAGTACTTGGTCATTGGTTTTTCTATCTGTCCATGGTATTCTTTGCATTTTCCTCAGAAACCACATTTCTGCAGCCATCAGATGTTTTTCAGCTTGACTGCACATTGTCCAAGTTTCACATCCATACAAAAGAACAGGCTCTATGTATCCCCTCAACACTCTTTTTCTCGTTTCAATTGACATCATTTTATTGGTCAGAATGTTTTTCATCTTGCTAAAGGCTACCTTCGCAATGGCGATTCTTGTTCTAATCTCTTCAAGGCATCTGCCATCAGATATATATATATATATATATATATATATATATATATATATATATATATATATATATATATATATATATATATATATATAGAGAGAGAGAGAGAGAGAGAGAGAGAGAGAGAGAGAGAGATGAGCAGATGCATGTCATGTAACACGCATGTTATGTAACACGCGAATCCATATGTTTGTGTATTCTCATCTGTCATATAATCAGTTAAATACCATTTGATTTTATCATGTATAATATAAACTTATGTACATTACTGTTGTTTGAGTGAGAGAGTCAGTGAGTGTGAATGAGAGACAGAATGAATGAGGGAGAGAGAGAGAGTGAGAGAGAGAGAGAGAGTGTGTGTGTGTGTCTCTCTCTCTCTCTCTCTCTCTCTCTCTCTCTCTCTCTCTCTCTCTCTCTCTCTCTCTCTCTCTCTCTCTCTGTGTGTATCTCTGTGTGTGGGAGCATGACTATTTTTTTTACGCCACACACTGTTTATGTACACATTTGTCTCCATGAGGGGATTTTTATGAGACTGCTCACGACAATTGTCAGTGTATGTGTGTGAGTAAAGTGTGGGAGTTTGTTCATACTAGTTTCAATGCTCACGTGAGATATTTTGTATGTGTCTAGATGTGAGGATGTGTGTGTGTGGAGGATGTGTGTGAGTGTGGGGATATGTGTGGGTGGTGGTATATGTTTGGATGGGTTGGGGTGTGTGGGTGTTGGTGGGTAGTGATATTTGTGGGTGTTGGTGGGATGTGTGGATGGATGTGTGGGGGTGAAAGTAGGGGTGTGAGAATGGGTGTCGGGGATGTGTGTATGGGTGGAGGATATGTGTATCGGACGGGTGCGGGGGAGGTGTGTTTGGGCGGGGGATATGTATGGGTGGGTGGAGATGTGTGGATGGTTTGGGGAAGTATGTGTGGGTGGCGGGGTTGTGTGGGTAGGGGATTGTGTGGGTGGATTGGGGATGCAAGGGCGGGTGGGGAGAAGTGTATGGTGTGTGGGTTTGGGATATGTGTGCGATGTGTTGGTGGGGGATGTGTGCATGGTGTGTGGGTGGGGGTATGTTTGTGGTGGTATGGGTGAGGATATGTGTGTGGGTGGGGGATAGTGTGTGGTGTGGGGGATGTGTGTGGGGAATATCTGTATGGGTGGGGGATATGTGGTGGTTGGTGGAATTATGTGTGGGTGGTGGGGGTGTGTGGGTGGGAGATGTGTGCGTGGATGGGGAATGTGTGGGTGGGGGTTTGTGAGTGGCTTAGGGGTGTGTAGGTGAGTGAGGGATGTGTATGTGTCTGGGTGGGATGCGTGAGTGGAGGATGTGTGTAGGTAGGGGTATTGTGATCGAGAGATGTTTGGTTGGGGTGGGTGGGGGTGTGTGGGTGCATAGTGGAGAATGTGTGGGTGAGTGTGTGTGTGTTGGTGGATGGGTGGGGAATGCATGTGTGGGTGGGGAGAGGTGTGTGGTGTGTTGGTTGGGGATATTGTGTGGGTGGGGTATGTGTGTGTGGGGGATTTTTGTGGTGTGTGGGGGTATGTGGGGTGGATGGGTGATGGTATATGTGTGGGTGTGGATATTGTGTGGTATGTGGGTGGGGGATATGTGTGTGGTGTGTAGGTGGGGATGTGTGGTGGTATGTGGGATGTGTTGGTGAGGGATATGTGTGTGTGCGGTGCGTGGGTTGGGAATATTGCTCGGTAGGGGATGTGCGGGTGGGGGCTTGGGTTAGGGCATGTGTGGGTGGAGGATGTATGTGTGTGTGGTGGGGTGTGTGTGAGTGGATTGGGGATGTATAGGTGGTTAGGGAGATGTGTGTGTGTGGGGGGGGGGGGGGTAGGGAGATGTCAGTTGGTGGGGATGTGTGTGTATGGTTTGGGGATGTGTGAGTGGATGTGCGATGTGTGGGGGATGTGTGTGCGTAGGTGGGGAATATGTGGTCGATGGAGATGTAGCTGGGGGATGGGAGGTGTGGGTTGGTAGAGGGTGTGTGGGTTAGGATGTGTATGTGGGTGGGCGTGGGAAGTGTGGGTTGGTGGGGGATGTTTGTGAGTGGCGAGTGTGTTTTGGTTGGGGTAACAGTTGAGGGCAGTGTGTGTGGCTGGGGGGTGTGCGGGAGGGGGATGGGTCGGTTGGTAAGGTATGTATGTGTGTGGTAGTTGGGGGTGTGTGTGTGGGTGGGGTGATGTATGGGTAGGTGGGAGATGGGCGTCATAACATGGTAATTTGCCTTGTTTATGTTTACAACATTCATTTCACAATGTTTATTTTTCTTCCTATGTAAATGTATAATGCTCTTGATGAACGAAAGACGCGTGATTGGAAGCCGGGCCTGCGTGCTCAATTTGTGACCCTTTTAAAATAAAGTTGATTTTATTTTATTTTATTTTATTTGCCTACTGCCCATGCTGACCATAGTTGATAGCTCTCTCTCTCTCTCTCTCTCTCTCTCTCTCTCTCTCTCTCTCTCTCTCTCACTCTCTCTCTCTCTCTCTCTCTCTCTCTCTCTCTCTCTCTCTCTCTGTCTCTGGCATGCTGGTGTGCAAAAAAATGAAAAGGCTGATAGACTAGCTGCTAACACTCCTTTAGATGGCAGGCTACATTAAAGGCCGATGTGATAAAGGCTCTCTGGCATCAGGTGGAAAGTGCAGCAAAACAGAGGATCCACATCTAGAGAAGTTATTTCAGTAGAGAGTGAGGAAAGGGTCTCGATGACACTTAAGGCATAGAGGAAAATGTAGGTGGACACTTAATCCGGCTGCCACTGATACCATAGCTACTGAATAAGGGGGCGGAGGACATGTGGGAATGCTCTGAGTGCATTTATGTTGGTATTTCCTTTAAAATATACATTTGTATTCATATTTGAGTTGTGCTTGTTTACAGCAGAGTTGCAATATTTAGACCTTTCAGCTAACACATCCAGCTCCATCCCAGCATTTGTGTCGACTGGGCGAACCTTCTCTGGTAGCTGCATAGGACAGTCAACTCTCTTGAAGTGATTTTTTTTAAAATTCTACATCCGTTATATATACAATGGGTGCATAAATAAGCACATCCAGAACAGTTGCATTATTAGGGCCTGGTCTGCCCTGCCATGGCGTTTAGTCTTTAGGTTGCATTTCCTCACACCAAGATAAGGCTTGTACCCTGGCAATTGTGCTCTGCTCAAAGCCATTGGCACAATGTAGGGTGTCAGGTTTGGTAAGCGCTGCCCAATATTTGGCGTTAACAGAAAGCAGGAAGCTCAGTCATATCTGGCAAATATATAAATTTAGGGCTGTACCGGATTCAAATTTTTGAAATCCGTCCAGAGCCGGATTTATGAAGTGAGATCCGGCTGGAGCCGGATTTGGCCAGTGCCGGATTTGGCCGGATTTATGAAGTGAGATCCGGCCGGAGCCGGATTTACAAATAAAAAAAAATAAAAATAAAATAACGTACTATATCACTTGACTTTAGGTGAGTGGAGTCACTCGACTGTTCATTACTGCAGTTCATTACTATAGACATGACAATGATGACATATACTCATATTAAATCATTTAAATATAAAATAATTACATTTACATTAGAATAAGTAATTAAGTAATATTAAGTTCCATAAGTTCAAGATGAAACATAATACATAAGCACATAATGCTAATTTAGTCATTTTAATTTTTAGTTTTCAGTTTCAGTTTTTAGTTTTCACATTGTTTTCAGTTGGCAAATTGGCAGCTCAGTTACAACTCACAACAACAGTACATTGAACAGATTGAATTTATTGAAATACATTCATTCAGTAATTTCACTATTTCAGTCAGTCTGTGAAGTTGAACTCTCAGAGTCAAGAAGGAACGAGTTGTATTTCATGAAAATCAACGTCTCCGCATTTTGTGGTAAAAGGCTACTATGGTGGTCAGTGATAATGTCTCCTGCAGTACTGAACAGCCTCTCTGATGGCACACTTGCAGGTGGTGGTGCAAGAAATGCCTGCGCCAGTCTAGCCATACTTGGAAATCTTTGCTTATTGGCATGCCACCATGAAACTGGATCTGACTGTCGAGTTTGAAGTGGCTCTGACAGGTAATGTGTCACCTCAGTGTTAATGCTGTTGCCTTCGGCACTTGCAGAACGATCTGTGGGATTTTCCTCGACAATTGTGTCAAAACAGCTCCATAGGCTGGACTCGTACTGTGTGGCAGTGCTCACAGAAGTCAAAACACTAGTACTACTACTACTACTAGTAGCTGATGGATCCTGTGGACTGACTGTGTTTGCTGAATCAATAATGGAGTTAGCTGCTAACAGCAGATGGGCTCGTGCATCACTTCTACCACGTTCGGAGAAGAAGCACAGCTTGAATCGAGGATCCAGTAGTGTGGCACAGGTGTAAATACTGTTGGATTCAATGTCCGCAAATCTGCTGCTAACAGCTTCAAGCAGGGCTGCTTTCATAGTTTTGATCCCAGGATCACTACCTTCTTTCTGGAGGAAAGCCATGAGTGTTTTCACTAGGGCTGTACCGGATTCAAATTTTTGAAATCCGGCCAGAGCCGGATTTGGCCGGATTTATGAAGTGAGATCCGGCCGGAACCGGAGCCGAATTTGTAAAAATGGCCGGATTCCGGATTTGCCGGAGCCGGAGCCGAAGCCGAAATCCGGAACACCCCTAATATATATAAATTGATGCAATCTTTGGTAAATAGCAAGTTAGTAACATTTTACTTTTTCAGCTGTATCATGAATATCCAACAAAAAAAAATGTTACAAAAAATACCTACAATAAAATCTTGTGTAAAGTATAAGCACTAATGTTACCACATATGCATGATTTAGCCAGAAATGTCTGGTAAAATGGAAATGCATAATCCCACCATAATGTTTTGACATTTAAAAAAAAATAAAGGGAGCCCCTATTCACAAAATGTTGTGAATAGTACGAGCCCCTATACACAAAAATTTGTGTCTGGTCACGTGATTATTCTGCACAAAATTTTGTGAATAGTACGAGCCCCTATTCACAAAAATTTGAAGAAGACTGCATTATTCTCTCTTCTTGACTGTCTTTTTTTTTTTTTTTTTGCAAGTTCTTTTTCTTCAAATCTCACAAAGACAATATTTGCAGACAAGGACACACTCTACGTACAGTGATATATATTTTAGTTCCTAAAACATGCAACTAGAAAGTCGCTTAATAGCCCTGGAGATGTGGATATGCAGACGAATATGTTGTATTTCATGGAAACAAAAACAATCAAATGCAGGGGTTCTAGAAAAACTGGGAATGAAGAGAGAGTTGATGGAAGAAATAAAAAGCAGGCAAGTGAAATATTTCGGCTATGTTAAAAGACATGATACTCTTATAAAAACCATACTGGAGGGCAAGGTTGAGGGCAAGCGAGCAAGAAGTAAACAATGATACAAGTGGGAAGATAACATCAAGAGATGGATGAACATCAGCCTGACAGAATGTACAGTCAAGGCAAGAGACAGATAGTGTTGGAGATCCATTGCAGCCAACCTTCATTGTGGAGACGGCACTTAATTGATTGATTAAAAATTTTAAAAATAAAAATTAAAAAAAAAGAATCGCTGGCGAGGAGTCGAACCCCAGTCTCCCGCGTGACAGGCGGAGATACTAACCACTACACTACCAAGAACACAATTATAGTTCCACAAACATAATTATGTAGTCAAAAGGAAGTAGACATCACGTGACCAGCCGAATAATCACGTGACCAGCCACAAATTTTTGTGTATAGCGACTCGCACTACTCACAAAATTTTGCGTATAGTCACTTCGAAAAATAAAACATCTATTAAAACGATACTCTTATTACACAAAAGAAAGCACATGGCATGTTCAATGTCATATAATTTTCAGTCATACTGCGACAACTTCACTTTAATTCATTCATTCATTATGAGCCATGCCGATAAGCGTGGGCGGTCATGTTCTGCCATCTCACTCGATCATAAGTCGTGGATCAGCTCCATGTTTCTGACTTGACCATGCCACGTGGCCAAGCCATCCAGGTATTTAATTCTTAGTCTTCCCCTTGGTCTGTTCCCTTCGATCTTCGAATATTCAGCACGAGGAAACGTTTTAAATAGGAGACACGCGGAAACAAGTCCTAAAAAAAAAAAAGAGACGCGGAAATAAGGAATGGAACGGAATTACTGACCCAAAACCTAAATAGTCCTGGCGAAATGTGTTGCCGTCATGGAAGTGGGCGGGGAGAAAGACAGAAAGGCAAGTGTCAGTCTGCTAGCAAACAGGATTCTTCTTCTTCTTTTCGTTCATCCGGAGTGTTTTTTCAGATGTGATTGCGGTGTGTCTGTTAGTTATGCGCCCCTGGGCCGAAACCCGCAGGCCAACACATCCGGCTACAGCGTGCTTTTTTGACCAGGTAGCATTCCTGGGAGACTCACTTTTGTGGTGCCATCTACAACCCAGCTGGCCAAGGTTGAACGGTCGAGGCCAACGGTCATCCCTCAAAGGAAGGCAGGGACAGTCCATAGCATTTTCCGCCATCCAAGGTTGCTTCCATAGTTGCAGGGCCGACACATAGCGCCCTGGTCCTGGGCTCACCGAGGGAATCGTCAGTCCTGCTCATGGCTGCTTTAAATCCTCACTTCAATATATTGGTCATTTCGTTTGCCCCGGGCCATTCCCGCACAAACCAGACAAGTTTGCAGACGGTATCCACTCAGCGAGTTTTCGGACATGTGCTTGTCGTTGCGCCCGTCAGAGCTGTTCCAGGCACGACAGACATTCGGAAAACTACCTAGTCAGAGCTGTTCCGAACAAGAGCGGCATTCGGAAACTAGGTAGTCAGAGCTGTTCCTAGCATGAGAGACATTCGGACGAGACATTTCACTCGGACGGAATTGTGTAGTGTCAATTTTTAGTTTGCCACCCGTAGGACGACACTTCCGACAACCGGCGGGCATTTTTTAATGAGGTTAGCCTTCCTCTGGTTTCGAGGCACGTTAGACTGTTGTGATGTCGCCAACATCTCAGCTGGTCAAGATAGTACGATCAACGACATCGCGGTCGGCCCTCAAGGGAAGGCAGGGGCCGACCATGGGCATTCCCTCGCTATCCAAGGAGGCTTCCATAATTGCAGAGCCGGCACATATTGCTCTGAGACTGGGCTCCCGAGGAGTTGCCACGTCCTGCTCATGACTGCTTTAGTTCCTCACTTCCATGTGTTGGGAAACTCGCTTGCCACTGGTCGCTCAAGCACACACCAGGAGCGGTCAGACTGCGAGCGACATCCACTCGGTAAACTTTTGCTTTTGACTTCGGACCACGCAATAGGTTCCCTCGCCGTGCGTTCCATTTCGCGTCATTGAGACGTTCTTCCACTTTTGTCTACACTCTCTATGAGTTAGATACAGACAGTTTCGTAACCATTTCCTTCGACTGGGGCACTTTTCTGACTTTTGTACTCGCTCACAAGGTAGGCTACATGTGCTGCCAGCTCAGCACCTTACCTTCGTACAGCAGTGAACGAGAAACGGCCAGGCCCTCTCATCCGGGGATCTCTCATATCCCCCAGCTGAGAGCCTTCGAACGTGTATCAGACCTGAGCATGTAGCTTGCTCAGTATCACGCCTCTATTTTTCGAAAGGTGGGTATCGGCCCGGCTCTCAGATCCGAGGGTTTATGGCTTAGAGGCGTCCAGCCACAGCCCTCGACAGGGAGCCTTAAGTGTTTTGTCCGGACCAAGAACTTCTGCCTTCGTGCACCTGATTTAAATTTTTGACTGCTATCCTCTCAGTCTACCTGCAGAGCAGCAGGTTGTGTCTCTCTTAGTCTGGTCCCTATCCCATGAGCTGTCCGATATGTAGTTTTTCATCCATCGGCAAGCACATGGGGTCGATGGGACACGCAAGCTCCCCCACCACGGCAAGGTGGAGACACATCGGGGGAGGAAAAACACTTATATAATCATCGTTTCCCACTCAGCAGAGGCCAGGTTCCTGCAGACCCTCTGTGTTATGGGCCCAGTGCAAAAGCCTCTGAGTAAACTCTGCCTTCAATGCTCGAGCCATGACTTTTCTTCTAGCTTGTGGTAAAATATAGTAGAACCTGTTAAAGAGAGAACACACCTGGTGAGAGCAACCCGATTCCAACCTTTATTAGGTGACTGTAGGCCGACGGCAGCACTCAGATATATAACAGAGAACCAAACTGTCATAAGGCCGAAGAGCTCATCACATCGGTCTGAGTCATGGTAAGACAAGGAAAGACTAAAGGAAAAGGGCAGAAACCCAACAGATACCCTACTGGAAGATCCTACCATTTGACATTTCCTTTATCCCCCCCCCCCCTCCCAACCATCCTCAATCTCCCTAAATATCATCCCACTATATTGCCCTTAACTCACTGAGTTAATTGATATCTTACACCAGCTAGTTTAAGCTACGCGATAGGCTGCTGTTGCCGACGCTCTTCTAATACGTTCTATCAACGCACATTACTACACTCGATTCCTACGAATAATCTAATGTAGGTCTATTTAATTCAATACCATATAGTTATTCCTGTTTGAGATTGAGACTACGAAATCACACACTGGATGAATGTCCGCCGATATAAATCAACAATAGACACTGTAGTCTCTCTCTAGAATCAAACTAGGCATATCACAAACGTCCGTCTTGCTTCACAACATTTGGTCGACTCCCGCCAAAGTTGTTTATCCAGACGGTTTTAATATTGTGTCTGAATGACGTCACAAATCTGACTAGACATTAGGCGTCTAGAATCTATTTTTCTCTCTCCTTTTTAGACTCAATGTAAACAACTGGCCGTCTGCCCCGCTTTCATCTGGGGACTTGTCCCGGTACTTCAAAAAGTCTTACCGGTCTGTGATCAAGAGAAAATTTCCCCCACAACAAAAGATCTTGCCGACTTTTACCCAGACAGCCTGTCTACCACATCAAAGGATGGCTGCCGCCTGCAGACGAATGGCGCGACAGTTTTTCCTCGATCAACAACACATTAAAGAATGACGACCGCTTGTAGACGTATGGCGCGACATTCTTTCATCGATTGACATCTCCAAGAATTTTCGTGACAGAGGCGCAGAATAATAACTTGTTCTGATTTGTCCATAACGTCGTTGTCGTTTGGAGCAGGTTTTGATGACTTTCTGACTGATTTGATCATTCTTTTCTTTTAGTTAGATAGTTATTTGCGGCTCCAACTTCACGGCAACGGGTGGTTCCCATTATGCATGTGCCAGTGAATATTACTATTACACTACTGCCTAATGTGAAAAGTGGAACAGACAGGAGTCTCGCAAGCCAATAGCCCGCACAAGTACATTGTGCATAATGCCACTGGTCGCTCAAGCACACACCAGGAACGGTCAGACTGCGGGCGACATCCACTCGGTAAGCTTTTGCTTTTGACTTCGGACCACGCAATGGATTCGCTAGCCGTGCGTTCCATTTCGTGTTATTGAGACGTTTTTTCACTTTTGTCTACACTCTATGAGTTAGATACAGACAGTTTTCGTAACCATTTCATTCCCACATTTTAGTACTCGCTCACGAGGTAGGCTACATGTCCTGCCGGCTCAGCAACTTACCTTCGTGCAGCAGTGAACGAGAAACCGCCAGGCCCTCTCATCCGGGAATCCCTCATATCCCCCAGCTGAGAGCCTTCGAACAAGTATCAGAACTGGGCATGTAGCGTGCTCAGTATGTTACCTCTATTTTTCGGTAGGTGGGTATCGACCCGGCTCTCACATCCGAGGGTTTGTGGCTTAGAGGCCTAAACCCTCGACAGAGAGCCTTAGTATTGTCCGGACCAAGAACTTCTGCCTTCGTGCGACTGATTCAAAATTTTGACTGCTATCCTCAGTCTACCTGCAGAGCAGCAGGTTGTGTTTCTCTTAGTCTGGCCCCTATCCCATAAGCTGTCCGATATGTAGTTTTCATCCATCGGCAAGCACATGGGGTCGATGAGACACGCAAGCTCCCCCACCACGGCAAGGTGGAGACACATCGGGAGAGGCCCTGATTTGAACCCCCAGGCAGGTGCAGTGCCAGGCCCTATGCATCGAAAGAGTCCAACCACAACTACTGGGGGTCCTTCTCAGATGTCCTGTGGAGCCAGGTGACCCGAGAATAGAGCGTCTGGCCATACTAAACAAAAACTAAAAATAATGCACTGGAATGCGGAGGGAGTCAGCAAGAAAATAAAAATAGAATTAGAAAACATATTGCACCAAGAAGTTTAGTTTAGTTTAGTCCTCACCGGGGTTTGAACTCGGGACCTCCAGCACCCGAGGCGGACACCATATCTCGAGACCACGCAGCCCCACCAAGAAAAAGTAAGCGTATGTTGCTTGCAAGAAACTCACCTCAACGAAAATATAGCATATAGCCTTCAAAATCAGAGGCTTCCAGTGTTACCGATCTGACCGAAAGGACAGGCAAAAGGGTGGGATACTGACCCTTGTAAAAAAATAACATCACTGCTTCCCAAATTGAAGTTTACACGGAAGAGGCTGAGTATCAGACACTTAACCTTAAGACAGGCAATGTGACTCGTGAGGCAATACCGACCTACATCTGATCAATTACTACTGTCCAAGTCACCGCCCCCGGTCTCTCTGGCTGTGGGGTTACAATACTTTCTCTCTGTAATCCCGTTTATCACGCAGAGTCTCGTAGCGGAGCGAGAGCTGAGGCGGTTCGACCCCCGCTCGTGACTTGCGGGATACTGAGCCGGCCGCTCAGAAAGCAATGGCAAACTACTGAGCGTAATCTTGCCAAGAGATCAACATACAGCTGAAAGATGCTGGTGTTGACAGCTAAGTCCTGTAAAGGATATGCTAAAAAAAAAAAAAAAAAAAAAAAGTCACCGCCCACAGGTACTGGACACATTACCATTGAAGGGAAAATTATTGTGTGTGGCGATTTCAACAGCCACTCGCAGAGCTGGGGCTATGATCACATATCACATGGACCAGAAAGGAGAGAGACTGGAAGGATGAGAATAGATTCATCTTGATTAACAAGCCGTCTGACCCAAAAAACCTTCTACTCGAGATTATGGCACACTACAGCTACACCTGACCTGGCTTTTCATTCACCAGACCTGGAGTGGAACATTAAACGAATTGTTGGGAAACAACTTGGTGGCAGTGACCACCGGCCAGTCTTTCTAACTGTAGAAAATGAGCTTGTAAGTGAAAGCAGCACCCTCTCGCGGTGGAACTACAAGAAAGCAGACTGGACAATGTACAAGCATCGCACAAGCATACTGGTTAGAAGCCTAAACGCTGGGAAAGACATAAATAAAGTAATTGAAGAGTTTGGGAAACGCATAATACGGGCAGCACGAGAAACAGTACCAAGAGGAGCATTATAAACCATATTGGAGTAGTGAACTGGAATGATGTGGAAGTGTGTAGAAAGCGAGCAGAGGCCAAACCCAGCCAAGAGCACAACAATAAATCAATCAATCATGTGCCATGCCGGAAAGCGTGGGCGGTCATGATTCGCCATTTCACTCGATCACCAGTATCGTGGATCAGCTCAGTGTTCCTGTCTCGTCCATGCCATGTGGCCAAGCCATCCAGGTATTTTCCTCTCGGTCTTCCTCTTGGTCTGTTCCCTTCGATCTTGCCAGCTGTCACTAAGTTCTCCAGTCCATTTCTTCTCATAACATGTCCAAAATATTTTGACTGTCTACGTCTAATTTCTCTAATCAATCTACGATTTTCATTTGTCTCTTGTAGTACTTGGTCATTGGTTTTTCTATCTGTCCATGGTATTCTTTGCATTTTCCTCAGAAACCACATTTCTGCAGCCATCAGATGTTTTTCAGCTTGACTGCACATTGTCCAAGTTTCACATCCATACAAAAGAACAGGCTCTATGTATCCCCTCAACACTCTTTTTCTCGTTTCAATTGACATCATTTTATTGGTCAGAATGTTTTTCATCTTGCTAAAGGCTACTTTCGTAATGGCGATTCTTGTTCTAATCTCTTCAATGCATCTGCCATCAGATGTTATGACTGTTCCGAGATAATTGAACCGATTCACTTGTTGAAGAATATTCCCATTTACTTGTATATTACATTGTGGTGCTTCGTGCTTCCTAGTGACGACCATAACCTGTGACTTCTTACAATTTAATTCCAACCCCAGCTGCTTACTGTGTACAACCACAGCGTCTACTAATTGTTGCAGATCCTGTGCATTGTCTGCAATCAATACTGTATCATCTGCATATCTAATGTTATTTATGTTTCGTCCTCCAATGCTGATTCCATTTAGGTCTTCTACATTTCTGAAAATATTTTTACTGTATAGGGAAAAAAGATCTGGAGACATTACACATCCCTGCCTAACACCTCTCTTAATAGGTTGATATTGTCCTACTTCATTATCAATCCTTATGGCAGCTTGTTGTTTCCAATATATGTTTTTTATAAGTCTAATGTCTTTCCCATCAATTTGTAGATCTGCAAGCATATCCACAATATTGACATGTCTAACTCTATCAAAAGCCTTTGTGTAGTCAATAAAGCAAAGATGTATATCCTTGTTTACTTCTAAAGCACGTTCAATAACTTTTCGCAGCATATACACAGCATTTACTGTACCCTTTCCTTCTACAAACCCACATTGTTCTTCCCCTATTTCAGGTTGTATTTTCTTCCTCACTCTTTGCATGATAATTCGTAACAAAATCTTTGTGATGTGACTCATTATACTAATTGTTCTATGTTGATCACATTCTAAGGTTCCTGATTTCTTTGGGATAGCAATAAATACAGAATTACATAATTCAGAAGGTATATCTCCAGTATCATATAAACAATAAATACCAGCACGCAAAAGCCAAATTTCAAAGTGCCAAGCTGCAGGCTAGATGGAAAAGCTGGCAAGAGAAAATAGTCTAAGAGACACAAGGAAATTGTGGAAGCTAATAAAACAACTTAACGTTGAGGGCACAGAGAGAAACTCAAAAATTGCACTACATAAAGACGGAAACACCTTAACAGGAAAGCAAGCAGCTGACCATTTGGCGGACTCATTCGCACAAGATAACAATATCGAAATTATTCCAGAGAAACAAGAGATTCGAGAGAAATGGCAACATACAGGACAGAATGAAATAGTACATGAGGTTCTGGAGGCACCATCACAATCAGCGAACTGGGGCTAGCCATATCAAAACTGAAAATTAGAAAGTCACTAGGAGCTGATGGTATCTCCAATGAAATTATCAGGAACCTAGGAACAGAGGTCAAAGCAAAGCTGTTGCAGATCTTCAATAACAGCTGGACTTTAGGCAGTGTTCCACAAGCCTGGACAGAAGCAATCATGATACCCTCTCCTAAAATCAGGGAAAGATAGTTCCATTGCCTCCAGCTACAGACCAGTTAGCCTCACCAGCTGTCTCTGCAAAACAATGAAGCGCATCATCAATCACAGACTGCAGTGGTACATTGAAAATGAAAACATCCTTGTGTCACAGCAGGCTGGCTTTAGGCAGTGCTACTCTGCGAGAGATCAGACAACCTACCTCTCTCAAGAAATTGAGGATGCATTCCAAGAGAAGAAGCTGGTGCTTGCGGCATGGATAGATCTGAAGATACTTACAATACCACCAGTAACAGGGACAATAGTATTTATATAGAGAAATTAACAATTAACATTGTTTTCCAAATGGTGAATTCCTGTGAGAAATTAACAATTAACATTGTGTTTTCCAAATGGTGAATTCCTGTGAGAAATTAACAATTAACATTTTATTTTAAAGTGACAGTAAACATTTATTTTCCTGTACAAGGGTTATCAGATCACAGAACTTTTAGTGACATATTAGTTACACTGTGTGTGTCGGATTCATGATCAGTATTGGACTACATCCACCCTTGGTGACCAGGCATCCGGACTATCCAAGAGCCACTGGAGGAGGTCGACACCTGGCCGGAGAGACGCATCATTTGGTGAGGTCTTTCTGTTCTTGATCTAAGGTGCTGTTGTGTGGCCGGTACTGTGAGGAAAGTAGACTTTGCTCCTGAGCTATTCGGTCTGATTCTGCATACACCCTAGATTATACGACAGACATTCTACACACACACTTTGCACATACCTGACACTTTTCTTTACTAAATTAATTTGTCATTTTGTTAGAAGCTAGAGTTGTGTCGTATGTTTTGGAAAAGAATGAGAGGGGGCATGATCCAGGGGTAAGAAGAAGAAGAAGAAGAAGAAGAAGAAGAAGAAGAAGAGAGAGAGAGAGAGAGAGTGTGTGTGTGTGTGTGTGTGTGTGTGTGTGTGTGTGTGTGTGTGTGTGTGTGTGTGTGTGTGTGTGTGTGTGTGTGTGTGTGTGTGTGTGTGTGTGTGTGTGTGTGTGTGTGTGTGTGTGTGTGTGTGTGTGTGTGTGTGTGTGTGTGTGTGTGTGTGTGTGTGTGTGTGTGTGTGTGTGTGTGTGTGTGTGTGTGTGTGTGTGTGTGTGTGTGTGTGTGTGTGTGTGTGTGTGTGTGTGTGTGTGTGTGTGTGTGTGTGTGTGTGTGTGTGTGTGTGTGTGTGTGTGTGTGTGTGTGTGTGTGTGTGTGTGTGTGTGTGTGTGTGTGTGTGTGTGTGTGTGTGTGTGTGTGTGTGTGTGTGTGTGTGTGTGTGTGTGTGTGTGTGTGTGTGTGTGTGTGTGTGTGTGTGTGTGAGAGAGTGATCGATCCAAAGACTGATGGGGTGTTGTGGACAGAGATCCAAGAGATCCTCAAGATAATGATATGGAGTTAAAAGAATGTGGGTGTTGATTCCCCTCACCCCAAGGACGACACTTATTACAGTGACCAAGCTGTCTGTAATGTCCTGTCTCCCACATCATACACACTCATGACCAAGCTGCCTGTAATGTCCTGTCTCCCACATCATACACACTCATGGTCAAGCTGCCTGTAATGTCCTGTCTCCCACATCATACACACTCATGGTCAAGCTGCCTGTAATGTCCTGTCTCCCACATCATACACACTCAAGACCAAGCTGCCTGTAATGTCCTGTCTCCCACATCATACACACTCATGGTTAAGCTGTCTGTAATGTCCTGTCTCCCACATCATACACACTCAAGACCAAGCTGTCTGTAATGTCCTGTCTCCCACATCATACACACTCATGGTTAAGCTGTCTGTAATGTCCTGTCTCCCACATCATACACACTCATGGTTAAGCTGTCTGTAATGTCCTGTCTCCCACATCATACACACTCATGACCAAGCTGCCTGTAATGTCCTGTCTCCCACATCATACACACTCATGGTCAAGCTGCCTGTAATGTCCTGTCTCCCACATCATACACACTCATGGTCAAGCTGCCTGTAATGTCCTGTCTCCCACATCATACACACTCATGACCAAGCTGCCTGTAATGTCCTGTCTCCCACATCATACACACTCATGGTCAAGCTGCCTGTAATGTCCTGTCTCCCACATCATACACACTCATGGTCAAGCTGCCTGTAATGTCCTGTCTCCCACATCATACACACTCAAGACCAAGCTGCCTGTAATGTCCTGTCTCCCACATCATACACACTCATGGTTAAGCTGTCTGTAATGTCCTGTCTCCCACATCATACACACTCAAGACCAAGCTGTCTGTAATGTCCTGTCTCCCACATCATACACACTCATGGTTAAGCTGTCTGTAATGTCCTGTCTCCCACATCATACACACTCATGGTTAAGCTGTCTGTAATGTCCTGTCTCCCACATCATACACACTCATGACCAAGCTGCCTGTAATGTCCTGTCTCCCACATCATACACACTCATGGTCAAGCTGCCTGTAATGTCCTGTCTCCCACATCATACACACTCATGGTCAAGCTGCCTGTAATGTCCTGTCTCCCACATCATACACACTCAAGACCAAGCTGCCTGTAATGTCCTGTCTCCCACATCATACACACTCATGGTTAAGCTGTCTGTAATGTCCTGTCTCCCACATCATACACACTCAAGACCAAGCTGTCTGTAATGTCCTGTCTCCCACATCATACACACTCATGGTTAAGCTGTCTGTAATGTCCTGTCTCCCACATCATACACACTCATGGTTAAGCTGTCTGTAATGTCCTGTCTCCCACATCATACACACTCAAGACCAAGCTGCCTGTAATGTCCTGTCTCCCACATCATACACACTCATGGTTAAGCTGTCTGTAATGTCCTGTCTCCCACATCATACACACTCATGGTCAAGCTGCCTGTAATGTCCTGTCTCCCACATCATACACACTCAAGACCAAGCTGCCTGTAATGTCCTGTCTCCCACATCATACACACTCATGGTTAAGCTGTCTGTAATGTCCTGTCTCCCACATCATACACACTCAAGACCAAGCTGTCTGTAATGTCCTGTCTCCCACATCATACACACTCATGGTTAAGCTGTCTGTAATGTCCTGTCTCCCACATCATACACACTCATGGTTAAGCTGTCTGTAATGTCCTGTCTCCCACATCATACACACTCATGACCAAGCTGCCTGTAATGTCCTGTCTCCCACATCATACACACTCATGGTCAAGCTGCCTGTAATGTCCTGTCTCCCACATCATACACACTCATGGTCAAGCTGCCTGTAATGTCCTGTCTCCCACATCATACACACTCAAGACCAAGCTGCCTGTAATGTCCTGTCTCCCACATCATACACACTCATGGTTAAGCTGTCTGTAATGTCCTGTCTCCCACATCATACACACTCAAGACCAAGCTGTCTGTAATGTCCTGTCTCCCACATCATACACACTCATGGTTAAGCTGTCTGTAATGTCCTGTCTCCCACATCATACACACTCATGGTTAAGCTGTCTGTAATGTCCTGTCTCCCACATCATACACACTCAAGACCAAGCTGCCTGTAATGTCCTGTCTCCCACATCATACACACTCATGGTTAAGCTGTCTGTAATGTCCTGTCTCCCACATCATACACACTCATGGTTAAGCTGTCTGTAATGTCCTGTCTCCCACATCATACACACTCAAGACCAAGCTGCCTGTAATGTCCTGTCTCCCACATCATACACACTCATGGTTAAGCTGTCTGTAATGTCCTGTCTCCCACATCATACACACTCAAGACCAAGCTGTCTGTAATGTCCTGTCTCCCACATCATACACACTCATGGTTAAGCTGTCTGTAATGTCCTGTCTCCCACATCATACACACTCATGGTTAAGCTGTCTGTAATGTCCTGTCTCCCACATCATACACACTCATGGTTAAGCTGTCTGTAATGTCCTGTCTCCCACATCATACACACTCATGGTCAAGCTGCCTGTAATGTCCTGTCTCCCACATCATACACACTCATGGTCAAGCTGCCTGTAATGTCCTGTCTCCCACATCATACACACTCATGGTCAAGCTGCCTGTAATGTCCTGTCTCCCACATCATACACACTCATGGTCAAGCTGCCTGTAATGTCCTGTCTCTCACATCATACACACTCATGGTCAAGCTGCCTGTAATGTCCTGTCTCTCACATCATACACACTCATGGTCAAGCTGCCTGTAATGTCCTGTCTCCCACATCATACACACTCATGGTCAAGCTGTCTGTAATGTCCTGTCTCCCACATCATACACACTCATGTTCAAGCTGTCTGTAATGTCCTGTCTCCCACATCATACACACTCATGACCAAGCTGCCTGTAATGTCCTGTCTCCCACATCATACACACTCATGGTCAAGCTGCCTGTAATGTCCTGTCTCCCACATCATACACACTCATGGTCAAGCTGCCTGTAATGTCCTGTCTCCCACATCATACACACTCATGACCAAGCTGCCTGTAATGTCCTGTCTCCCACATCATACACACTCATGGTCAAGCTGTCTGTAATGTCCTGTCTCCTACATCATACACACTCATGGTCAAGCTCCTGTCTCCCACATCATACACATTCATGACCAAGCTGCCTGTAATGTCCTGTCTCCCACATCATACACACTCATGGTCAAGCTGCCTGTAATGTCCTGTCTCCCACATCATACACACTCATTGTCAAGCTACCTGTAATGTCCTGTCTCCCACATCATACACACTCATGGTCAAGCTGCCTGTAATGTCCTGTCTCCCACATCATACACACTCATGGTCAAGCTGTCTGTAATGTCCTATGTCCCACATCATACACAATCAGTGCAGGATTTACGTATAAGCTAAACAGGCTATAGCTTAGGGCCCCCAAGAAAGTGGGGGACTCAAAAAATATTGTCCGAGTGAGCAATTGTCATATATATATACTTAAATATACTGCAGTATTATTAGCGATTTCGTTGCTAACGGAGGACGCCTTTTTTCGGATAGTTCAAGGTCATCGGATCCGCGGACCGTTTCCTGTGGCCCGTGAGTGCAGTATACGAAAGTAACCCTGTCGTGTTTCCTATTGGATAAATGCGAAACTGTTTTTATGAAAATCGAGAATGACAACTTTAACGAGGGGTCATAAGGTTATTCTTCAGTCCTGCATGCTTGAAAGCTATTGCAAGTGAATTGTTTGAAGCATATTTTCCACTGTTTGACAAAGGTAAGGAAGTTTATAGTTTGGCTTGTTTATTGTCAAAGGTAAGCTAATTTAACCTGCATTTTTGAACTGCGCACTGCGCATCCAATTTTACATATAAATGTTGAGTTTCAACAATATTCGTTATGCAGAAGACATAGAATAAAAAAATTTTGTGAGCACGGTCGTGGTGTGTACTCTTATTAAATTCATAATGTCGGAATCGCGGCATATTGGATTAGTGTCTGCTTTTTTTAATAAACAAGAAGATTTACAATCATCAAGTTAAACAAAATATCAATATACGTTTAAATTCTATTACATATTTATTTTGTTGCTTTATATTTATTGTATTTATTGTTCATCTTGCTACATGACTTAAAATTTATGAAAGTCAAGTCAGTTTTCAAACTTGTCCATCGTCCATTGCTGAAATTTAATTGACTGGTTCAGTTTTATTTGTATTGATAAATGTCTTATCAAGAGAATTATACTTTATTGTGCATTTATGAATGCTGTGTCCATTTTTGCACACAACTATAGAGGTTTTAGCAAGATTCGTTATGCAGAGGTGTGGAAAAAAAATATTTTGTGAGACTACCTGGTTACATCGTTACAATCGGGAAAATTTACAATGGCGGCATTCCAGCATATAATATCACACTAGTGTCTGTTTTTTATTGAAACACTGGAGATGTAGAATCATAATATACAAAATATCAAATAATTGCTACAGATAATTTGTGTTGATTTAATAATTTTTATTCATGTGACGTGGCGGAACCATTGTTGATTTGTCTGCCCACAGTTTGCAAGATGTCAACCAGAAGTTATAAAAGTGGAGCTCAAAAGAGGAAAAAGAAGCAGAGAGCTGAAGAAGAGCTTAGCAAGATAACAAAATTAGATAGTTTCTTAACAAAGATAGATAAGGGGCCTGATGAACCAAAAGCCTCTACCACAATGAGTCAGTCACAGGATATTCACCCTATTCCTGATACAGAGCCTGGTACATCTAATTGTATAGAATCTACTTCTACGAATGAAGCAACAAATATTAAGATTAATAAACCAGAGAGTAGTATAAGCACAGAAGATTCAGCATTAAAAAAAAAAAAACAGAATGATGTTGGGGTATGGGGTGATTTAAGTAAAGATGAGATTTTATACTGGGTAGAAAAAGGTCCGTCAGAATGTCAGCACTCAAAAGGTTCATTTGAAAAATCAAAGAAGCTTTTTGCAAACCAAGACAGATATTGCTCGAAAAGCTTGTTCTATCCCAAACGGGCTAATGGTGAAAAATATTACAGAGAATGGTTAGTATATTCGCCAGCAACTGGTCGTGTATACTGTTTCGTGTGTAAACTCTTTTCAAATTCTTCTACACCATTATCATCCGATGGATTTTGTGATTGGCGCAACACCTATTTAGTTCAAAGTCATGAAAACTCTGTAGACCATAGAACAGCTTCGGTAACATATCTTACAAGAAAACGTGGCTCAACAATTGACTGTCAGCTAGCAGAACAGATAAATAATAAACGGCAGTACTGGAAAAATGTTCTTGAACGAGTTGTGGCAGCCATAATTACTATGGTAGAGCGTGGTTTACCTTTCAGAGGAGATAAGGAAACATTTGGTTCTCCTCACAATGGCAATTTCCTTGGATTACTCGAACTTATAGCAAAATTTGATCCTTTTCTAGCAAGCCATATACAAAAATTTAGGAATAAAGGATCAGGTGTCACATCTTATCTTTCTAAAACAATATGTGATGAATTTATCCAAATTATGGCACATAAAGTAAGAGACTCAATCTTGGATGATTTAAGAACTGCAGGGTACTTTAGTTTATCTGTAGATTCCACTCCAGACCGGTCCCATATTGATCAGCTCACTGTTATTGTGAGGTATGTTTCACCAGATGATGGGCTCCCTATTGAACGTTTTCTAACTTTCCTAGAGATGGGTAGCCACACAGGGGAAAGTATGGCTAAGATGGTGCACAACTACCTTACAAAAGAGTGCAAAATATATTTTAGTAAGTGTCGAGGCCAGTCATATGATAATGCTGCCAATATGTCTGGCAAATACAAGGGTATGCAAGAAATAATATTGAAGATTAACAAGTATGCTATGTATATTCCATGTGCTGGTCATTCCCTGAATCTTGTTGGTAGAGCAGCAGTAGACTGTTGTTTAGAGGCAGTAAACATTTTTTTGGAATTGTTCAAGAAATATATAATTTCTTTTCATCATCTATACATAGATGGGCAGTACTGTTGTCATTCTTCAAAGATGATTCAACAGTTCCAAAGTCTTTGTCAAAGACTAGATGGGAAGCACATTCAATGGCCACAAGTGCAATACTTTATAGTTATGATGGAATAATTTCTGCATTGCATCAGCTGCATATTGATACTATAGAGAAAGGCAAAACAAGAAATCAAGCCATAAACATTTTGAATAAAATAGAGGAGTTTGAATTTATGGTATTGTTATGTTTGTGGAGTTACTTGCTAGATGAATTTCACAAGACTAGTCAATCACTGCAAGACCCCCAAATTAGTCTAGATGTATGTAGGAAATTGTATGCTTCACTTTCGGATTTTGTTAAAGGTTCCAGAGATCTTTTCGATCATTTTGAAGAAGAAGCAAAGAAAAAAATTGCCTGATGTTGATTACAAGAAAAGAAAATATAGAAGAAGGCATTTCAATGAAGATGAAGATGATGCTTTAGAAAACCTTGAGCCAAGAGACAAGTTCAGAATCAAAACATTTATACCTGTGATGGATGCGTTAGAGTCAAGTCTGGCACAGAGGGCCTCAGTATACAATGATGCTGCAAAAAAGTTTTCATTCTTAAGAAAACTAGAAGCTACAGAAGAAGATATTTATGAAGGAGTTAGTGCTTTATGCCAAACATATCCTGAAGATGTGGACATGAATCTTGTAGGAGAAGTCAAGCACTTTCATCAATATGTTAGACATAGTCAAGCCCATAGTTCAGCGGAACAAGATAGTCTGACACATCAGTATCTGTATAGGGTAATATTTAACGATCGTGTCCAATCAGCATTCCCTAATGTAGAAGCAATTTTGAGATTGTTTCTTAGTATGATGGTTGCAAATTGCTCTGGAGAAAGATCTTTTTCTCAGCTGAAGAGGATAAAAAAATGAATTTAGAACAACAATGACTCAAGATAAATTATGTTCCCTCAGTCTCATGTGCATAGAAAGCGACAAACTACGCAGTTTATCATTTGATGATGTCATCGGTGACTTTGCTCTGACAAAGGCAAGAAAGAAAATATTTTAGTTTAATATAATTCCTTAATTCTTATAACATGTTTCAAGAGATTAGATAATAAGCCTTTGTAAATTGTGCCTTTTAAAAGAACTTTTGTTTCTTTTTACCAGAGCTGGCATTTTTAAGTTTGTTATGAATAAAAATGATTTTAAGTTAAAGATTTATTATTTCACTATCAATATACTTCTTAATTGTATTTCAATTTAACCCTCTAGGTATCAGAAAATCATATTTGTCACTGACATAGAATATCTGGACTTATAAAGGGCCCCATATTTCAAATAGCTTAGGGCCTTATTAAGTCTAAATCCGGCCCTGTAGGCCTACACAATCATGACCAAGCTGCCTGTAATGTCCCCCACATCATACATACTCATAGTCAAGCTGTCTGTAATGTCCCCCACATCATACACACTCATGACCAAGCTGCCTGTAATGTCCCCCACATCATACATACTCATAGTCAAGCTGTCTGTAATGTCCCCCACATCATACACACTCATGACCAAGCTGCCTGTAATGTACTGTCTCCCACATCATACACACTCATGGTCAAGCTGTCTGTAATGTCCTGTCTCCCACATCATACAAACTCATGGTCAAGCTGTCTGTAATGTCCTGTCTCCCACATCATACACACTCATGGTCAAGCTGCCTGTAATGTCCTGTCTCCCACATCATACACACTCATGACCAAGCTGTCTGTAATGTCTGTCTCCCACATCATACACACTCATGGTCAAGCTGCCTGTAATGCCCCCCCCCCCACATTATACACACTCATGACCAAGCAGCCTGTAATGTCCTGTCTCTCACATCATACACACTCATGACCAAGCTGTCTGTAATGTCCCCCACATCATACACACTTATGACCAAGCTGCCTGTAATGTCCTGTCTCCCACATCATACACATTCATGACTGTCGCGGAATTCTTGGAGTTGTCGATCGATGAAAGACTGTCGCGCCATTCGTCTGCAGGCAGCCGCCATTCTTTGATGTTGGGGACAGACTGTCCTGATGAGAGTCGGCAAGACCTTTCGTTGTGGGGAAAAGATTTCTCCAGATCACAAGCCGGCGAGACTTTTTGGAGTACCGAGAACAATTCCCCAGAGCAAAGCAGGACAACCGGCCGGTTGTTTACATCGAGTAGGAAAAGGAAAGAAAAAAGTAGTTTCTCGACGCCTAGTGTCTAGTCAGATTTGTGACGTCATTCAGACACAGTTTTAAAACAGTCTGGACAAACACCTTTGGCGGGAGTCGACCAAATGTTGTGAGGCAACGGGTGTGTTTGATGTTCCTGTTCTGATTATGGAAAGAGACCACGGTGTCTTATGTTGATTTACATCGGCGGACATTTGTCCATTGTGTGATTTAGTGGTCTCGATTTCAGACGGGAATAAATATATGGTATTTAATTAAATAGACTCAAATTAGATGATTCTTAGGAGTCGAGCGTAGTAATGTGCATTGTGAGAACTTATTATAGGAGCGTCGGCAGCAGTAGGCTATCACGTTGCTTAAACTAGCTAGTGTGAGATATCAATTAACTCAATGAGTTAAGAACAAGGTAGAGGGATGATATTCGGGGAGATTGGGGATGGTTGGGGGGGGGGGGGGAATAAGGGAAATGTCCAATGGTAGGATTTTCCAGTAGGGTATCTACTGGGTATCTGCGCTTTTCCTTTAGTCTTTCCTTGTCTTACCATGACTCAGACCGAGTGATGAGCTCCTCTGCCTTATGACAGAGTTTAGTTCTCTGTTAAATATCTGAGTGCGGCCGTCGGCCTACACTCACCTAATGAAGGTCTGAATCGGGTTGCGAACACCGGGTGTTCTCTCTTCAACAGGTTCCACTATTCTTCTTCTTCTTCAGCGTTCCGAGCCATTGAGGTTCTTTGCTGCAAATACAATCCGTCTCCATTCGTCTCTCTGGTGGACCTTCTCTTGCCAGTCGTTGATTCCAAGTGCTTGTAGGTCTGTACATGTATTATCTCTCCACCGCCTTCTTGGTCTACCTCGGGGTCTACGGTCATTTATTTCCTGAGTGTAAGCGAGTTTTGTTTCCCTATTATCTTCCATTCTTTCTATATGCCCCAGCCATTGTAGTCTATTAGCCTTCATGATACCAGTGATTAGCGGGGACTTAAACAGACCATAAATGTCTTTGTTACTTCTTCTTTTCCACTCTCCACTTTGTGTATCCCTAATGGGTCCAAAGATGCGTCTTAAAATTTTGTTCTCAAAGGTTTGTAACAAGGCTTCGTCTCCTTTCGTTGTACTCCAGGTTTCAGAGCCATACAGCACAACTGGTCTGATCAGTGTTTTGTATATTGTGATTTTGGTGTTACGAGATAGCGCCTTTGATTTTAGTAGATGTTGTAGTGCATAGTATATCTTATTTCCAGAGTTGATTCTAGTTTGTATTTCTTCCCTTATGATGTTGGAGCAGTTGAAGATTGTACCCAGGTATTTGTATGTTTCCGTTCTTTTAATGGTCATATTATCTATTTGTATGTGGCCAGAGTTTCTAGCCATTCCGTCTCTTGAAATTACCATATATTCTGTCTTATCTTGGTTGATAACCAGCCCCATCTGTTGGGCTTTTCCCTTTAAGTGAGTCAATATTTCCAATGTCTTTTGTTCACTTTGCCCTATAATATCTATATAATCTGCATAACCAAGCAGCTTGGATGTTCCTCCAATATCACATTCCTCCTTTACCTTCCTTACAACTTTCTCTAGAGCCAGATTGAAGAGTAGCGGCGATAGTGCATCACCCTGTTTCAAGCCAGATGTTATTTGGAAGGGGTCTGATTTCCTGCCTTTATATGTTACTATATTATAAGTATCTTCCATGCATAGTCTGGTCATGTTGATTAACTTCCTTGGTATTCCAAATTCCTGCATAGCATTCCATAGACTATTCCTATGGACACTATCATAAGCCTTTTTAAAATCCACAAAAATGTTATGGAGATCTCTTTTATATTCCCAATGTTTCTCGGCTATTTGTCGTAAGATAAATATCTGATCTATTGTTGATCTGTTTTGTCTAAAACCCGCCTGGTAGTCACCTAATATGTCTTCTGAATATGGTTTTAGTCTATTTAGTAATACTGCGGATAGTATCTTATAGCTTGTGGACAGTAGTGATATTCCTCTATAATTTCCACATTGGAACTTGTCTCCTTTCTTAAAGATAGGTATCAATAATGACTCTTTCCAGTCATGGGGTAATTCTTCTGTCCTCCAGATTTTTATTATTAGTTCGTATAGCTTTAGATGTAATGCATGGCCACCTGCCTTTATAAATTCAGCAGCAATTCCATCAGTCCCAGTTGCCTTATTGTTTTTAAGTCGTGTGATTACATATAGGATTTCTTCAAATGTAGGTTCTTCAATTTGTGGTTCGCATGTTAGAACCTCTTCCTGTGGGAAAATGTGACTTGGAGCTTCACAATTTAGTAATTCAATAAAATATTCTTTCCATGTGTTGCACATTTCCTCATTGGTATTTATCATATTCCCATTTTTGTCTTTTACACCATATGTGTTTTGTTGGTGCCCTCGTTTCATTGACTTCAGTTCTTTAAAAAATTTTCTGGATTCATTTTTCTGGTGATTAGTTTCCATATCTTTGATTATATTACTCATATATTCTCGCTTCTGCTGTCTGACTATTTTTGTAGCCTCTTTACATTCATTTCGATAATGCTCTTCCTTTTGGATGTTATTGATGTCATTTAACCATACATGTCTGGCATTCTTCTTCCTAATGACTGCTTCTTCACATTTTTGATTGAACCATCTGTTCTTTCTATGCGTGGTTAACACACCGAGACATTCTTCTGCGGTAGACTGAATTGTATTCTTGATGTTCAACCAAATTTGGTCAACGCTTTCCTCCAAAGGGTTTTGCAGAGTTTCAAGTTTACATTTTATTTCATCTGTAAATTTCTCTTTGACTGTAATTTCTTGCAGTTTTTCTCTGTTATATGTTGGGTGTAATCTTTGTAATTTAGTATAGAAAGCTCTCTTAAGTTTTATTTTAAATTTTGCTCCAACGAGGAAGTGGTCACTGTGGCACTCAGCTCCTCTATAACTTCTGACTTGCTGTATGTTTGATGCATTTCTGTTGTTAATTAAAATGTGATCTATTTGATTATAGGTTCTCTTGTCACATGATTTCCAAGTTTGTTTGTGTATATCCTTTCTTTGTAGTCTGGTACTGCTAATCTGCAGTCCTTTGGCTTCTGCCAGGTTGATGACTCTCCATCCATTATCATTTGAAGTTGTATGTAGGCTTTCCATACCGGCCACTTTTTTATTAGTTTGCTCTCTACCTATTTTTGCATTGAAGTCTCCCAGCACAATCAGGATGTCCTGTTTAGCGGTTTCTTCTATGACATCTTCCAGATCATTATAAAAGTCTTCTTTAATATCATCTTCGTTCTCTTCAGTAGGTGCATGTACATTAATCATCGTTATATTTTTCCATTTACCTTTTATTCGTAATTTACTAATCCTGTCATTAAAAGCTTTAAAGTTTAAAACGTTCCCCCATAACTCTTTTTTGATGACAAATCCTGTTCCTAATTCATGTTTATTTTGGGTGTTTCCTCCATATATTATAATCATTCCATTTTGCTCTAAAGTACCCTCCCCTGGCCACCTTATTTCTTGAATTGCTGTTATATCCATTTGATATTCACCCAGCTCCCGGGTTAGTTCTTCGGCCGCTCCAGCTCGATATAGTGTCCGTACATTCCATGTTCCAAATCTCAAAAGTCCTTTAACGTTCCAAGGTCGTTGTCCAGATAAGTCAGTCCGATATCGAGGCTCATGTATTTGTTTCGTAACAAAGAAAGGTTTTTACAAAGGTGGGGATGTTAACCCCACGCTTCAACCCCCAACCTGGAGGACCAGGGTGTTTCTCTTTGTCTGTTCTCTACCCTTTGACCTGTCCGGCTTGGGAGACCCTGCTGGTAGCTACGCTACCGCCGGCATAGCTCTCAGGGTCATTGAGAAACTCAAGCTCCCCCACCACGACAAGGTGGAAACAGGTTCCACTATGTTTTCCAAAAAACCTAGCAGACAAGTCATAGAAGAAGATTATGGCTCGATCATTGAAGGCAGTTTTTACTCAGCGGCCTTTGCACTGGGCCCATAACCCAGAGGGTCTGCAAGAACCTGGCCTCTGCTGAGCAGGAACCGACGATCATCTAAGAGTGATTCCTCCGTGGTAGTTCTCATCATATTAGAGTGAAGATACTTATTACTTACAATACCACCAGTAACAGGGACAATAGTATTTATATAGAGAAATTAACAATTAACATTGTTTTCCAAATGGTGAATTCCTGTGAGAAATTAACAATTAACATTGTGTTTTCCAAATGGTGAATTCCTGTGAGAAATTAACAATTCACATTTTATTTCAAAGTGACAGTAAACATTTATTTTCCTGTACAAGGGTTATCAGATCACAGAACTTTTAGTGACATATTAGTTACACTGTGTGTGTCGGATTCATGGTCAGTATTGGACTACATCCACCCTTGGTGACCAGGCATCCGGACTATCCAGGAGCCACTGGAGGGGGTCGACACCTGGCCGGAGAGACGCATCATTTGGTGAGGTCTTTCTGTTCTTGATCTAAGGTGCTGTTGTGTGGCCGGTACTGTGATGAAAGCAGACTTTGATCCTGAGCTGTTCGGTCCGATTCTGCATACACCCTAGATCAGTGTTTCCCAACGTGGGGCCCACGCCCCACAGGGGGGCAATTCCACTGTTAAGGGGGCCAATTCGAAAATGGAAGAAATCGGCTGAATATAACAAAACGGGGAGACTTGAGACTGAAGTTAACTAAATTGGAACCTGACATAAGATCTCTTTGCAGCAAGCATCAAGCGCAAGGATCTCACTAGATTTAAATAATAAATAATTACTAATAATTAAAATAATATAGAAAAATCTTTCATTAAAATTATTTTGTACTTGAATTTCAGTTCTCCATTATATGTTTTGAAAATTTACTTACTGTGTTTGCTCAATAATTACCTAGTGATTTCTTCCTAAAACCTATCATTCAAGTTTCTTTAGTGAACATTTCAATTTTTGAATATTAAAAATAATGTATATGTTGAGGGGGGGGGGGGCGCGTGGGGCGGGGTAGGGGGGCAATATGAATTTTAGAAAGGCTAAAGTGGGGCATGGCACAAAAAAGGTTGGGAAACACTGCCCTAGATTATACGACAGACATTCTACACACACACTTTGCACATACCTGACACTTTTCTTTACTAAATTAATTTGTCATTTTGTTAGAAGCTAGAGTTGTGTAGTATGTTTTGGAAAAGAATGAGAGGGGGCATGGTCCAGGGGTAAGAAGAAGAAGAAGAAGAAGAAGAAGAAGAAGAAGAGAGAGAGAGAGAGAGAGAGAGAGAGAGAGAGAGAGAGAGAGAGGGAGAGAGAGAGAGAGAGAGAGAGAGAGAGTGTGTGTGATCCAAGGACTGATGGGGTTTTGTGGACAGAGATCCAAGAGATCCTCAAGATAATGATATGGAGTTAAAAGAATGTGGGTGTTGATTCCCCTCACCCCAAGGACGACACTTATTACAGTGACCAAGCTGTCTGTAATGTCCTGTCTCTCACATCATACACACTCATGGTCAAGCTGTCTGTAATGTCCTGTCTCCCACATCATAGTCAAGCTGTCTGTAATGTCCTGTCTCCCACATCATACACACTCATGGTCAAGCTGTCTGTAATGTCCTGTGTCCATCTTACTGCTGTTCTACCCTTGCCTCTTCTCCCGGGAACGATGCCTTCCATCACCGCTCTTTCCAAGCCATCATGACGTTTAACATGGCCATTTTAATTTCCCAGACATAAGTTTTCTGTGATGTTCAGATCTTGTAGAATATCAGTACTCTTCTTGGTCCATGATATTCCAAGAATTCTTGTATAATATTTAGCTTTATAGCATCAATTTACTTCTTTAGTGATTGCTAAATGGTCCATGTCACGTGAAAGATGCATGCTAAAACATTTTACTTTAACCTGTTTGCTAGTGTTGTGTCATGGGTTTAAAAACAAAAAGTTAGTTGCGTATACTTTACTGAAGTAGCAGTCAACCCCAGCATTTTTAGGCTTTTCGTGATTCCTCGGCAAGTTTACGTTTAGTAGTTTGCCATTGCTTTCTGAACGGCCAGCACCCATACCATTTCATAAAAAACAACACAGCTTGTTTCATGGGTGTACAATACTGTTTACCCTCTGCATTGTTATGGCCAGTCTGCGGCAGACTTCTTTTGTATATCGTAAATTGTTGTCAATTATAGAGACAAGATATTCAAAGTGTCAGACATTACACATGTTGTCATTGCTGATTGTGATCAATGGTTGACATGTACTTTTGCTTGAAGATTATATTTTTAAAAATCTAGTTTTAAGTTCCGAAAGCAAAATGTTTTTCACTGTGCCACTCGGCATGAAACTAGGAACCAACTCCTTATGGTAACAATGAGTATAGATAGTTCGAGATGGCTGCTGTACCTGAGGACTGACCATGCAGAGAATATCTATGTTAAAATAGCAAATAACAGACAGGATAAGCTCTTCTAACCCTTTATCATTATTTGACAGGACTGTGTCATCTGCTTATCAAAGTTCTGGGATTGGATTTCAACAAATGGATAAAAAAAGAAGTCTATAGTCTAATCATTTTTGATGTTTTTCATTACATTTTATGCATACATGTGGAAAAGGGAGAGAATGCAACCTTCTCTAACTCCATTTTGCACTTCAAACCAGCCTGTTTCCCTGGCGACACTAGTTTCCTGGTATCCAGTTCAGACCGGGCCTAATTGCTGCTCTATGGAGATTCCAGAACTTGATCATGAAGCAGGCAGGCAATCATGCTAGCCACTGTGACTCAGAATATTCTTTATTGGTTGTGAAATGGCAGACATCAGTATGTTATCGCAGGAAAGATGCATGTTCTTAAAATTCTACTGTTTTGCTGGTGTTGTGTCGCAAGCTCTTATTGCTGCCTACCTCTGCATTGCCAGTCCTTTGATTTCTTTCACACACAAGTAGTTATTAAACTGCAGTCTTTTGAATTGTGGTGACATGGTATTATGGAGGTAACTTAATATCATTTTTAATTAAATTTGTTAAAAGCCTTTCCAAACACCTCCTCATTAAATCAAGATGCAAAGATGTTAAAACTGCTAATTTTTGTCAGAACATTCAACAGAGAACCACAGAACAAGTCACCAGTAACCCACAAATGTTGACAATTTTAGCAATTGCAATTTTTTTGCGCTCGCTCGCTTTGAACTTAAGCGTAGTCCGTACACAATACTTTCAGTAGTGCTGGGCTGAAGTGTGCGTGTGAATTAGCTTTCTTTATTAACAGTGTCCCTCGCCATCAGGCAAACCCACTCTGACTTCAGAGGTACTTGTAATTTACATCCCCAAGTCAAGGATGACAGGTCAAACTGTCCGGTGCAGGGGTTGAACCCCTTACCTTGGCATCAGTATACCGGATGTTTAAGAACACACGTTCTTATCAATTCGGCCATGCTGACTTGCGACCAGCCGAAATGACATATGACACTTTGGCATTATTTCCACTTGAAACACAAACAGTAAATAGAAATAAATGTCTAATGGCAGTGGAAATGTGGTTACCGGGGGAAATGCAAATACATCAAAGATGGACAGAAAAACCAACCCAACATCCTTCATGAAACAAATTAAAACTGTAAACTGGTTAGAGAAATGACATAGACAGCAAGATTGTCTAGACATGTTATGAAAAGAATTAATCTTAACAACTTAGTGATATCTGGTAAACAGAATGCGCAAAGAGCTAGAAGGCAAAGGACACAGTCCTGGTCCCAGATTCACGTAATTGTGTGAGATGGTGCACCACGACTGCCTGCACTTATCAGCGTAGCGCACGACGACAATGTTCTACTTTCATTAACCTCTTCCAGGTAATGGTTATTAGTAACGTCTCACGCATGGATGTGAATAATTTAGCATAATTGAACTGAACAATGGACTAATAGGGGAGTAAAGGGATGTAGTGACACTGATGCACCGCAGTCAGGGCTTATACTGACCAGGTGCTCTTTTAAACCTAAGAATACTGGAAGACACTAGCCTGTTGAGCATTACTGGCAGACACAAGTCTGGAACACACCAGTATGTGGGCATCTTGAGCAGACACTAGTCTGTGGAGACCCCTGGGCACACGTCTGCTTACCAACATCCATCCATCATGTGCCATGCCGATAAGTGTGGGTGTCATGTTCTGCCATCTCACTCGATCACCAGAGTCGTGGATCAGCTCCGTGTTCCTGTCTCAACCATGCTACGTGTCCAAGACATCCAGGTATTTACTTCTCGGTCTTCCCCTTGGTCTGTTCCCTTCGATCTTGCCAGTCGTCACCAAGTCATTTCTTCTCATAACATCTTCATTACCACACAGACAGAAATCTCCTATTTGAGCTTACCAACACAGATACATTTGTGTTCACGACTCTTAAAACACCTTTTTTGTGCGTATCACCTAAATAATACACAAATCTTTCTTTTAGAAAAACAGCTGAATAACTTAATAAAGTTGAACCAAACAAAAAAGATATTACACAAGAAACATTTTGCAGCCACAAACCATATTTATTAAATTTCAATACTTGAAATATTTTCACACATGTATGAAAAAACAACAACAATGATATCAATGAAGCAGTAGTTATGCAAACAATGAAACAGTCAAAAGGCTGAATGTCAAAACAATCCAATCAGTCAAGAGGATTGAATGTTAACAATCCCATCAATCAAGATGGCTGAAAGTCAGAACAGCAGAATCAGAACCAGTCAGTCAATGATCAGCTCATCAAGTGCCCAGTCCTCATAGCTCCCATCTGGTAGATACCTCCTTATGATGAATGGAATTTTCCGTGCCCTAAGCAGAAGAAAAGACAGTTTTAGGCCATGTCATTAATAAATGGAAAGCCAAGGGTTTATGTATGATTTTTTGTGTTGCGTATCCCTTACGGGACGTTGCAGTCAACACCAGCATTTTTAGCTGCTGTTGATGTACTAGGCAAGTGTTACGTTCAGTAGTTTGCCATTGCTTTCTGAACGACCGGCCTCTATACCTTTTTCGAAAAAACCAGCACCGCCGTGTTTCGAACCCGGGTATACGGGCTCACAAACCGCGTTCGCAAGCCCTTCAGCCACAGAGACCGGTTGTATGTATGATTACTTAGTCCCAAAAGATGGTATTTTATCTATCTTGTTTTATCTCCGCAAGATAACATTTTATATACTTGTCTTCTACTAATATTTGTTATACAAATAACAATGTGTCCCGAAGCAGTTTCCTGCTAGGGGGTCTGTGAAATAACAGCCATCACATTTTGTAGGCCTGAATGCACGGAGGAATAGATGGGCAAACTTTCCCCCACTTTTGCAGGTGATGAGCCCAGATGTCAAACCACACCTGACCTGCTAACATTGTCATCGCAATTCGCTAACGCAACCGCTAACCTGTTGTTATACTAAAATAAATGTGCCACTCTGTACTGGATTTCTAATATACAGAATGGCCTTACAAGGAATATCTTTAGAGAGTGACAAAGCTTTTTATTATTCCACAGTGTGACATGGCAAGAAATTCTCGAACCAGTTTGCAGACATTTGCATAAAAGATAAACCAGTACACCATTCTTGGAAATGGCTCTTTGAGCGGGTGTTGTTGATGCAGCCCCTATAAGGAGCGGTATGTCTTACCGCCTGGAACAAAGGAAAACGGTACCTCCGTTACCTAAAAATAGCTTATTTGGCAAAGCTATTTAACCCACAGGCTAAGCCGATAGCGGCACTTGAATTTGGAAACATTCACAAGTCAAAAATGTAGCCGCTAAGGGAAGCTTGTTACTAACTGTGCTTTCTCAGTGCTAGGGTAAGATAATAAGTTTTTGAAAGTAATACCTGTATCTTATGATAAATAAGAATATATGTATGTGATGTAAATGTTGGTGAAGTAATAACTACATAATTACTTCTTGCAAAGATAACCTGCCTCTCGTTTCTGCAGAAAAATAATGGCTCTGCCACAACTGCGAATTTTCTATGCTTACATTGTTATCTTGCTAACATGCTAATACCTATGGGGACACCTACCCCACTATTTTCTGCGCTCTGAAGCAGAACTTTGTTCACTCCAATTCTTCTTTTTCTTCTTTTCGTTCATCCGGAGTGTTTTTTCAGATGTGGTTGCGGTGTTTCTGTTATGCGCCCTTGGGCCGAAACCCGTAGGCCAACACATCGACTTTAGCGTGCTTTTTTGACCAGGTAGCATTCCTGGGAGACTCTCACTTTTGTGGTGCCATCTGCAACCATGCTGGCCAAGGTTGAACGGTCGAAGACAACGGTCATCCCTCAAAGGAAGGCAGGGACAGTCCATAGCATTTTCCGCCATCCAAGGTTGCTTCCATAGTTGCAGGGCCGACACATAACGCCCTGGATCTGGGCTCACCCAGGGAGATCGTCACGTCCTGCTCATGGCTGCTTTAAATCCTCACTTCAATATATTGGTCATTTCGTCTGCCCCGGGTCATTCCCGCACAAACCAGACAGGTTTGCAGACGGCATCCACTCAGCAAGTTTTCGGACATGTGCTTGTCGTTGCGCCCATCAGAGCTTTTCCAGGCTCAACAGACATTCGGAACACTACCCAGTCAGAGCTGTTCCGAACAAGAGCGGCATTCGGAAACTAGGTAGTCAGAGCTGTTCCTAGCACGAGAGACATTCGGACGAGACATTTCACTCGGGCGTAATTGCGTAGTGTCAATTTTTAGTTTGCCACCCGTAGGACGACACTTCCGACTTAAGCGGGCATTTTTTAATGAGGTTAGCCATCCTCTGGTTTCGAGGCACGTTGGACTGTTGTGATGTCGCTAACATCTCAGCTGGTCAAGATAGAACGATGAACGACATCGTGGTCGGCCCTCAAGGGAAGGCAGGGGCAGTCCATGGGCATTCCCTCGCTATCCAAGGAGGCTTCCATAATTACAGAGCCGGCACATATTGCTCTGTGACTGGGCTCACCCGAGGAGTTGCCACATCCTGCTCATGGCTGCTTTAGTTCCTCACTTCCATGTGTTGGGCAACTCGTTTGCCACTGATCGCTCAAGCACACACCAGGGACGGTCAGACTGCAAGCGACACCCACTCGGTAAGCTTTTGCTTTTGACTTCGGACCACGCAATAGGTTCGCTCGCCGTGCGTTCCATTTTGCGTCATTGAGACGTTCTTCCACTTTTGTCTACACTCTCTATGAGTTAGATACAGTTTTCGCAGCCATTTTCTTCGACTGGGGCACTTTTTTGACTTTTTGTACTCGCTCACGAGGTAGGCTACTTGTGCTGCCGGCTCAGCACCTTACCTTCGTGCAGCGGTGAACGAGAAACGGCCTGGCCCCCTCATCCGGGAATCTCTCATATCCCCCAGCTGACAGTCTTCAAACTTGTATCAGACCTGAGCATGTAGCTTGCTCAGTATCACGCCTTTATTTTTCGAAAGGTGGGGATCGGCCCGGCTCTCAGGTCCGAGGGTTTTGTGGCTTAGAGGCGTTCAGTCACAGCCCTCGACAGGGAGCCTTTAGTGTTTTGTCCGGACCAAGAACTTCTGCCTTCGTGCGCCTGATTTAAATTTTAGACTGCTATCCTCAGTCTCACCTGCAGAGCAGCAGGTTGTGTCCCTCTTAGTCTGGTCCCTATCCCATAAGCTGTCCAATATGTAGTTTTTCATCCATCAGCAAGCAAATGGGGTCGATGGGACATGCAAGCTCCCCCACCACGTCAAGGTGGAGACACATCGGGGGAGACTCTAATTCTATACTTGAACCTAGATTCTTGAGATTAGGAAACTGTCTCTGTTAATGACATGTAAGTGAACACTTGTGTACTCAAGAGTACAATATTAATACATGTAAACCATATATCGTGTGTGAATCATGTGTCACCTGTTTATAGAATACGTGTTGTAACGTCAGTTAGATTTTATAGTCACGAGACTCCAGACCAAAATACGGCTAGGATATACAAGCAAGCACTCGACATACCAAACCCCCCCCCCCCCCTCGTCAATCAGGGAGGGACAGCTATAGTCACGGAGATAAAAGAGGTGGGGAAACCCTTCCACCACCCCCCCCCCCATTCGGGTATTTGTTATGTTCTGTGTGTGTGTGGGTTTGTTTCAAATACCAATTGATACGCTGTCAAATCTACATACATAAGTTCGTTTGTTTATTTCCTAATTGAAGGCGCTGAAGAAACGCACAAGTGGTGAGGAAAAAACATGGCCTATATAGTATGGTAAACTGAAGAAGTCAAATCCATGCTATAATTTGGACAGGAACCATAGCCTGAGTATGGAAAATATTAGGCTGGGGAAGTCATCACAAATAGCCCTTGACAACGGGAAACCATTCATCTTAGAATTGCCACCGACCACTAGAAGCAAAACTTAGTTATCCCCCTGGAACCTTCCGATCTCCAGTGATTACACCATGGAAGAGTAACGGCAATAGTTGTCAGACATACAACTAATTATCTATGGAAGAGATTACGTGTGCTGTGCCGCTTAAACAGAGCTGGTACAGAAAAGTGGATATCATTTACCCACTCCTTCATCTGCAAAACTCAGGATTAGCAATACTTAAATTACTGTAAGCGGTCGCCAGAAACAGATTCATTCTGCCAAGCGTGACGGCAATCGACAGGTATGCAAGTCGTACTAACACTGTTTGGAGCCCGCCTTTGACGACAAACGAAGAGTGAAGCCCTGACATGTGATTTGATGTGCCGCTCGAATACTGACCATCAGCCTTTACAGAATGCCCTTTTGACTAGTCCTGACTCCATGGGCAACTCATGAGAGTGAACCGGCAATTGGTAGAATCGCCAGTTCAAAATGCAGATTCACGTCAATCTGAAACAATCTACCAGAGAAGAGTCCCCCAACGGGAAATGCCGACATCATTCTTTATCATCGTGTATCATCATTATCGCATAGCGAAAAAGAATTGTAGACATTACTTACATCTGTCTGCTATGTTCCACACGCAATATTCCAGCATCCCCATTTCGTATAAATATATTCAGTCAGAGGACTGATTCGACAGTGACAGATTAATATGTACGGTCCATAAAGAAGGGAATGAATATTCCAGTCTTCATCGATGGAAAGCGTAGAGAAAAGACTGTATAGGACAGTCATATTATGTTTGTAGCAAAGAGCTTAGGGACAGCTGTTTATAAAGCTCAGTATTGGGTGACAGTACCTCATGGTTGAGTCACAGAATTTGGTTTAATTAAAAGAAGATTTGGTTGGGAGACAGATCGAATCAACAACCTGTGCAAATAAAAGGTACTACTCATGTAGTTAGTGAAGTTAGTGCTTACATGTATTATGTGAGGTAATGATGTCAAACCCATACCGATATTGGTATTGATTTGTTTGGTGAGAAGTGTGTTGTGAAATCGGAGTTTACACAGTGTACTGTTGATGATGGATTATTTTGTTATTATGTTTTTATTTGAGATATGTTAGAGTGCACCATAACTCACTATGAAGTCAATATTAAAAGCTATAGCTAGAACCAAGGGTGTTCTCGCTGTCTTGTGAAGGTGGTTCCACAGTAATGTTATTGTGAGAATGTATGTCACTGGTTTAGTTAATGAGTGAGAGTTAATGTGGGGAGGTCGAACGCACTTAGCCTATTAATTCAGAGAGAGAGAATATTTTTCCCTTGAAGGCGAAGGCAAATGACCTGACTCTCAGGGCAAGGAAGAGCACCATATATCATCTATCATCCCTTATATCTAGAGTCCAGGACCCGAACCAAAACCCCTAGACGTTAAGTCATATTAATATATACAAATAACCATACACACAGAAAACTGACTATATAAAATTATCTTGATAAATACAATACACACAATGCATAGTTCTTTGCAACAGATAAACAAATGCTCATGAAAATTTAGCAGGAATGCAGAAAGGACTCATTCAACCTACTCCGCAGTTATACAAATGAATAGAAAGATTATCACGGCAAGAGGAGAAAACTAACACATAAGCATTACAAAATCTAGGATTGAAAAAGTAACATTACCCAATGAGTCCAAAACTAGACAACTAAAGTACAGGTAGTATAGAGACATAGCTGCTTGTTTATAGAATGAACCGAGGAGTATTGTAGAGGGAATGCCTGCAAGAAGGTGGACAAAATCAAGAGATAAAATAGAAGAGGCTTTATGATCACACTCTGAAGATTAAGAACACAGAGTGTTGAAGACTTTAGAGTTGATCTTCAATGCAGAGATGGCTCTTGATAATGGTAGTACCACAAGAATATTTTTAATATTTCTACTGATTGTAGATTGGACCATGGAAACAGCTACCACCAGAAACAGAATCCAATGGACTCATGACAGAAAGCCTGAAGGGTCTAGACTTCAAAGACGATCAATCTCACACACCTAACCCAAAATGTATTCTCTCTAGGCACAAAGTTTGTGTCTGTTGACAATGAAATATCTAAATCCTGCACAGGAAACATTACCAAGCTAGGCCTAATCCCAGCCAGTCTGTACATGTACGGGTCTTCAACACCCTGCTGGTTCCATGCCTGGAGAGCTCTGTAACATAGTCCTCACGAAGAGGGTACTTTTTGAGAAGAAAGTCTTCAGATCGACCTCACCCCAATAGATGCAAGCCTTTTTTAGGGCTCAAACAACCTGATCACCAATGCATCAGATTTAAAGAATTAAAACTCAGCCTTCTAGAGGACTCACAACCCAACAAGAATGAGATGCAAGGGTGAAAGACAAATAAGGAATGGCAATAGGTCAGATAGATCTGAAAATCATGTGAGGAAAAGGTAAAGATTTTGAGAATAAACAGGGAAAATGACAATCTGATTACCCTAGGTAAAAACCACATCTAGATGTAAATATCATAAAATAGGGGAGTAAACCTTCAGCCTCAATCACTGTGGTGATTAGTAAACACATTATCCACCATGCAACAATGGTCCGGTGAAAGCAGCAGTGTATTCAAATTCAAGAAATTTTATAACATCCTATACTCACTTCAGTTCCTTCATTGCAATGGCTAATGGATCTGTCTCTCCATCTACTTCCACCATGACTGGTGCACACATCCTATTTCAAGAAGCACACAATATAAGTAAAATGTGGACACTAAACATTTAACTTATAAAAGCATCTTACGGACACTAAACACCCATCCAATTACCCAATTCTGCAATAGTATGCTATCTGCTGAAATCTGGTCAGTATTTGTGAGTTTCATGAGTGAACACACAAAGGGGACAATAAATGTTCTGATACGCTGAGGCATTTGTGACGCATAGAAAGAACAGATGGTTCAATCAAAAATGTGAAGAAGCAGTCATTAGGAAGAAGAATGCCAGACATGTATGGTTAAATGACATCAATAACATCCAAAAGGAAAAGCATTATAGAAATGAATGTAAAGAGGCTACAAAAATAGTCAGACAGCAGAAGCAAGAATATATGAGTAATATAATCAAAGATATGGAAACTAATCACCAGAAAAATTAATCCAGAAAATTTTTTAAAGAACTGAAGTCAATGAAACGAGGGCACCAACAAAACACATATGGTTTAAAAGACAAAAATGGGAATATGATAAATACCAATGAGGAAATGTGCAACACATGGAAAGAATATTTTATTGAATTACTAAATTGTGAAGCTCCAAGTAACATTTTCCCACAGGAAGAGGTTCTAACATGCGAACCACAAATTGAAGAACCTACATTTGAAGAAATCCTATTTGTAATCACACGACTTAAAAACAATAAGGCAACTGGGACTGATGGAATTGCTGCTGAATTTATAAAGGCAGGTGGCCATGCATTACATCTAAAGCTATACGAACTAATAATAAAAATCTGGAGGACAGAAGAATTACCCCATGACTGGAAAGAGTCATTATTGATACCTATCTTTAAGAAAGGAGACAAGTTCCAATGTGGAAATTATAGAGGAATATCACTACTGTCCACAAGCTATAAGATACTATCCGCAGTATTACTAAATAGACTAAAACCATATTCAGAAGACATATTAGGTGACTACCAGGCAGGTTTTAGACAAAACAGATCAACAATAGATCAGATATTTATCTTACGACAAATAGCTGAGAAACATTGGGAATATAAAAGAGATCTCCATAACATTTTTGTGGATTTTAAAAAGGCTTATGATAGTGTCCATAGGAATAGTCTATGGAATGCTATGCAGGAATTTAGAATACCAAGGAAGTTAATCAACATGACCAGACTATGCATGGAAGATACTTATAATATAGTAACATATAAAGGCAGGAAATCAGACCCTTTCCAAATAACATCTGGCTTGAAACAGGGTGATGCACTATCGCCGCTACTCTTCAATCTGGCTCTAGAGAAAGTTGTAAGGAAGATAAAGGAGGAATGTGATATTGGAGGAACATCCAAGCTGCTTGGTTATGCAGATGATATAGATATTATAGGGCAAAGTGAACAAAAGTCATTGGAAATATTGACTCACTTAAAGGAAAAAGCCCAACAGATGGGGCTGGTTATCAACCAAGATAAGACAGAATATATGGTAATTTCAAGAGACGGAATGGCTAAAAACTCTGGCCACGTACAAATAGATAATATGACCATTAAAAGAACGGAAACATACAAATACCTGGGTACAATCTTCAACTGCTCCAACATCATAAGGGAAGAAATACAAACTAGAATCAACTCTGGAAATAAGATATACTATGCACTACAACATCTACTAAAATCAAAGGCGCTATCTCGTAACACCAAAATCACAATATACAAAACACTGATCAGACCAGTTGTGCTGTATGGCTCTGAAACCTGGAGTACAACGAAAGGAGACGAAGCCTTGTTACAAACCTTTGAGAACAAAATTTTAAGACGCATCTTTGGACCCATTAGGGATACACAAAGTGGAGAGTGGAAAAGAAGAAGTAACAAAGACATTTATGATCTGTTTAAGTCCCCGCTAATCACTGGTATCATGAAGGCTAATAGACTACAATGGCTGGGGCATATAGAAAGAATGGAAGATAATAGGGAAACAAAACTCGCTTACACTCAGGAAATAAATGACCGTACACCCCGAGGTAGACCAAGAAGACGGTGGAGAGATAATACATGTACAGACCTACAAGCACTTGGAATCAACGACTGGCAAGAGAAGGTCCACCAGAGAGATGAATGGAGACGGATTGTATTTGCAGGAAAGAACCTCAATGGCTCGGAAAACTGAAGAAGAAGAAGATATATATATATATATATATATATATATATATATATATATATATATATATATATATATATATATATATATATAGAAGCAAACAAAGATCCTTCAATAAAGTAAGACATGTCAATATGATGAAGATGCTTACAGATCTACAAATTGATGGGAATGACCTTAGACTTCCATGACTCTGATGATCTCTCATAACTGCAAAACATTTACTGGCATGGCACATGATGATGATTAATTGTTACTTCATTTTTCAAGTTCACTATGGGAAAACACTGTTTTGATTATGGGTGTGTGCCATAAACTATTCTGCAATCACTAAAGAAGAAAACCAGGGCTTTTGAACATAAATTTCATTGAAACATTCTTAGAAAACTGAATCAATAGGGGGAAAAAAAAAACCACATCCTACAAGATCTGAACATTGAAGAAATCAAACTCATAACTTTGAGCATGAAAATACATGAGGCAGAGAAACTGGCGAAAGTGAGTCTTCCAAGGGGGTCGTGATGTGAGCAACATGCAGCAAATGATCTGCAACATAATATATGGCAATTCAAGACTATATACGATGCAAAATATACATAAAACCAGTTAATCCAAAAGCTCTGCACATAAAGCAATTAAATAAAAGCACACTAAGAGTAGTTACAAATTCATTCATTCATCATGTGCCATGCCGGTAAGCGTGGGCGGTCATGTTCTGCCATCTCACTCAATCACCAGAGTCGTGGATCAGCTCCGTGTTTCTGTCTCGACCATGCCACGTGGCCAAGCCACCCAAGTAGTTAATTCTTGGTCTTCCCCTTGGTCTGTTCCCTTCGATCTTGCCAGTTGTCATCAAGTTCTCCAATTCATTTCTTCTCATAACATGCCCAAAAATTGTGACTGTCTACATCTAATGTCTCTAATCAGTTTACGATCTTCATTTGTTTCTTGAAGAACTGGTTCATTGGTTTTTCTGGCTGCCCATGGTATTCTTTGCATTTCCCTCAGAAACCACATTTCTACAGCCATCAGATTTGTCAGCTTGTCTGCTCATTGTCCACGTCTCACATCCATATAAAAGTACAGGTTCTATGTAGCACTTCAACACTCTTTTTCTCGTTTCAAATTGATATCTTTTTTATTGGTCAGTATGTTTTTCATCTTGCAAAAGGCTACCTTCGCCATGGCAATTCTTGTTCTAATCTCTTCAAGGCATCTCCCATCAGATGTTATGACTGTTCCGAGATAGCTGTACCGATTCACTTGTTTAAGAATATGCCCATTTACTTGTGGTATTTACACTGTAGTATTTCTTCCTTCCTAGTGACGACCATAATCTGTGTTTCTTACAATTCAATTCTAACCCCAGTTGTTCACTGTGTGCAACAACCACATCTACTAAATTTTGCAGGTCCTGTTCATTGTCTGCAATCGAGACTGTATCATCTGCATATCTAATGTTATTGATGTATCGTCCCCCAATGTTGATTACTTCCATATCTTCTATATTTCTGAAAATATGTTCACTGTACAGGGAAAAAAGATCTGGAGACATTACACATCCCTTATTTACAATATGGCTCCAAAAATATAGACTTACGCTATCTGCAGAGCTCGAGTGCCCAGTACTCTTGCCCGCTCATACTTGGTCATGTATTTTGTTGTGATGCGTCTCTGTGGTTCTACTTGTCCAGCGGACCCTTCTGTGATCACCTCAATTCTGTCACCCTGAACAAATCAACAAGACAGAAAACTTTACACACACCGAATGCCTACATGACACTCATGTGTCAAATGTTTGCATCTTGACGATCGTACCACCTCAAATAAGATGTAGGACATTATCAGTGCAGTTCCCTATCAACTTCACTATTGTGCCTGCAGTAAAGATAAACCTTTGCTATGTCTTTTTGTTCAGCTGCTCGGTCTAAAGTAGATAGCAATCATAACTTCCCAACCCTCTATATCATCTTTCTCTGCCTAGTATGTTGCCATTTATGGTTTTGATGAGTGATCTTGTAATACTTGAGAGTTCTTAACTGATTAAGTGCCATGGGATGATAAATTGTCTTAAGGACTTCTCGCACCTGCCATAGGTGTATATATTGTTGAAATGTTGTCACTGTGTTATAATACATGTCTGCTACCATATTAACAACTTTTAAGCCTAGCCATGACACACCCCTACTTCCCATTTTTTGTCATCCAATTTTGTTAGGTCCAAACATAATTTTTGTTTGGTACAAACCTAATATTTGTTTGGCAAAGAATGGGTTAATAACTCGGTGTTTTATTTCTTCTTTGCCATGATATTCTTCATATTCTCAAAAGAAATCATACCACTACTGCCTCCAGTTTTTCCTAAGCCAACTCACTACTCATTGTCCAGCATTTGCACCAATACAGGCTACACACAACTTTTCAGTAAGTGGATAAGTGGCTATACCAACAAACACAATATCTCCAAGAATAAAAACAAAAACAACATTCCCAAAATAACTACTTTCTCATATCCTCAGACTTGAAAACTGTATCAGGTAAGTTCAGAGAGCTAAAACTAAGTTATTGAAAAGCTATCAATGTACTTGGATCTTCTATTGCTACTGGCAGCTTCCGTATTGACAGACAGCTTGTTAGATTGTGCTCCAAAAAATGCGTAATAATTACAACCAATGGCAGGGACCAGAAACACTATAACACAAAGCCTGGGCTGAATTGCAGAGTCCATGTGTTGCCCATGTAGCATGGTCCCTCTCTTGGCCTGTCTAGTTTATTCCAGAGGAAAGGTAACTAATACATCTGAAACAAGGCCAGCTGCAGAATCAGCAAAACAATGCTCTAATTGTCCACCTGTGAGAGCTGCGAACCTAGACCAAGGCTTAGGGCCTGACATTTAGTATTTAGGGTGCATTTCCTCACACTAGGATTAGGCTCTTAGATCTTCTACAGCCAAAACAAAATGTATGGATACCAGGCAAGACATAAGCACAAACAGATCAGCAAATATACCATTTGAACCCACCATACAATATCATCATCATCATCATCTTCCACTTCTGCCGCCAAGCGTCGTGGGGAGGAATAATTTGCGTTCCAGCGCCCGGTGGATGGCACTGGATAGTGTACCATACAATATAACAACCATAAAGTATATAAACAGTAAGAACTACAAACATCAGTAGGTGACTGAGCTAAAGTAACAAAACTATGTACCTAAATGTCAAATACTGATCCATAAAGGGGAAAAAAACATCTACAAAGTACACATTTAAGCACAACATTCAAAATATGTAAAAGTCATGTACTAATTACAGCTGATTGTGCACCACACTGCAACAAAGACAGAAAAGAAACCAAGAGACAACACCCTTTCAGTGTCCAATTTTCACAAGCCTACAGATGTAAATTATGTCACCAAATTCAGCCACCACCACCTCGGTGAGGAGAAGCAAGGCAACATAAAAGAATTAAGTATCCTACTGACTGGGATAAGGGAACAAAGAATAAAAACCCATCACCCAACAATTTTAAAGAAATAAGCTTTAATTAAGTCTTTCTTTTTTCTACCACTAATGACATGGATTTATTGCATGTGATGATCTTCGGTCTATGAAACAGTTTTTATTGTCATATTCTGTTTTTTATATCTGTGATATATTTTTCATCTCATTTTACCCTACCTATGTACCTAGATGATTATAGTTAAACATATAGTATTGTATGGTTATAATCCCAGGAATGCTAACCTGGTCAAAAATGCATGCAAAAGCCGGATGTGTTGACCTAAGGGTTTCGATCCAAGGGTGCCTAACGCACACTGCTATCACATCTGAAAAAACACTCCGGATGAACGCAAAGAAGAAGTATGGTTATAATTATAGAGCCGATAGCGATATACCTGATGAGCTTAGCTACACAAATTGGACAAGTGACAAGACAGTGGTCTGAAACAACATTCAAGAATAAACATGGCAAGACAAATGCAAAAAGTTGCAAGTATATGAGAGAATTCACCTGTTCATTGTTAGGGGGTTCATCAAGTGGCTCATCATCTTCTACATCTGGCCCATCTTCAAAACTGGAAGAAATCAACACACATTTTTTCTCACTTCATTAACTTAATTTGTACTTTTGCAAAATGACTAAAGCAGCTTGAAAGTTCTGAAAGACTGACTTTAAATAAGTAAATTTATTGTATGGAATGTCTGGCTGTCACTCCTTTAGATGGCAGGCTATATTAAAGGCCGGTGTGATTAAGGCTCTCTGGCAAGAGGTGGAAAGTGCAGCAAAACAGAGGATCCACATCCTGAGGTTATTTCAGTAGGCAGTGAGCAAGGGACCTTGATGACACTTTAGGCATAGAGGACACTTAATCAGGCTGCCACTAGTACTACCAGCATGGGAACCATATTTTAAAAAATGAAACATCTGTAAAATGGTACCATACATTACACAAAAGAAAACACACGGTACGTTCACTTTCATATAATGTTCATTGTCATACTGCAACAACTTCACTTCACATATGTTTCAATGCTGGTTACTTTGGGTATCGAAATCGACATATTTTTTCACACTCTGGTGTACATTTGGCATTGTACAACTACTAGTACTCATTCATTCATTCAGTAGCATATCCTTTGCAGAGCCTCGCTCCGATAACAACCTTTCGGAAAACTTCTCGGTCATGAGCAAGATGTCCCACATCTGATACACCCATTTGGAGATCATCTGCCACATCATGCACACATCTTCTCTTTGGCCTTCCTCTTCCTCTCTTCCAGGTATATACCCTTCCATTATTGTTGTTCTCTCCAAACATTCATAATGTTTCAAGTGACCAAAATACTTCAATTTTGTTTTGTTTTATGGTCTTCAGTAGCCAACCTTCTTCAATATTCATATCTTCTCGTTTGGATGCATTTGTTCTTTTCTGTACTGAAGATATTCTTAGAACCCTTCTGTGAAATTTATATTCAAAGGCATTTCTGTGCTGTTCAGCTTGTTAAGTAGGTGTCCTGGTCTCATAAGTGTATGTTGCAATGGGAAAGATGCATGCTATTAAAAATCTAATTTTTGTAGGTCTAACTGTAGGTATGCTAGCTGTGCTGCTACCCGAACTGAAATCAGAAGTGATGTACCGAGCCACCCCAGCCTGTCTCATTGTCTGGCAAAATGGCTGCTGTAAAGACGTCATTCATTTATTCAAATATCACGTGACAATAGCAGATGTCACCTTAGGTTAAGCAGAAAAGGTTAGCCTAATATTCTGTGCACAGTGATTGGTTGAAATTTTTGTGACCTTTTAAATAAATTGAATTACTTGGCAAAAAGTTAGTAATTTTATGTTCTAGAGCTTGTTTATATAATATTAAGATATTTTTAGATGGATATTCAAATTCAGCACCCAATTTTACAACTATTTGGAGAATTTCATCGCTTATATCGCTTTAGTTTATATGTCGTTTAAAAAAAAATCTGCGAGATGTTTGAATGGAACTCCAAGATGGCGGCAGCCAGCCATGGAAAGTTTTAACGCTCAAACCCGCAATTTGAACTACTAAAGTTAAAGAAACTACAAGTTTAAAGATTATTAATAATTTACTTGTATACTTCTACTATTTATTTATCATTTAACAGGACGGAACATATGGATGAAGTCGGATTTCACATCTGTCAATGACCAGTTTGATCCCATGTCGCTTGAACTGGAAGTGGAGATAAAATGGACACACTTTAAGTCTTAAAAAGTATGAATAGAATGTGAAACTCTGGTATAGAGATATTGACACTCAGATGTGAATATCTCCGCTCAGAATTAACATCCAGGCATCATTGAGGTACCATCTATCTGCCTATCTATCTGTCGTGGTCTCAATAGTAAATACTCAAATTTAAAATCGTGATCATACCACCTACTAACTGTCCCATGGTCACACTTTGACTTTATTCTTCTTCTTCTGCTGCGTTCATCCTGAGTTTTTTTTTTTTTTGATGTGATTGCGTTGTGCCTGTTTACAGCAGAGCTGCGTTCTTGCGCCGTTAGGCCGACACATCAGACTTCTGCGGGCATTTGTTGACCGGGTTAACCTTCCCGGGGTGACTTTATTCAGTTGTTTTAGTTTTTTGAAGAGCAATAGTCTGTTGCTATTGAATAGATGATATTGGTTGGTCTTTTAACTTATTTCATAGTGTCACCGTTGTTGGTAATTAGTGACCCAAGAAATTCAAAAATGTCCACCACCTCCAATTAGTATAGTATTACTACTATTACTCATCGCATTTTCATTTATTTTATAGGCAAGATTTATTTTTAAGACATAAAATTTATTATGGCTTCGGTAATCTAAGTTTTGCGCATTTACCTAGGCCTACCGTTCAAGCGTTTGTTACTAAGACAATCAAATAAAGTGACAATATATAACACATTTGTTCGCAATATTTAAAGCTCTCTTGACATTTTCATTAATGTTTATACTTTATGCTAAAGTTTATCTATTAAACTTGATTACTTACTTAAAGTACATCACATAATAATGATAATTTCATATCGAGAAATGGTAACAAACTAGCTTCACTAACTTGCCTCTGAAATTACAGTTTATATGGTTAAATGCTAATTATTAAATAAAACAATTAGTATTATAACAAGTAAGTATCTCGTATATAACGGAATATGTATGTAAATACATGTATTTATTGAAAGATGTGTTACATACTCGTCCCCCTCAAAATCGTCGCCATCCATGTTGACTGTCAAATCTAACTAAACTATTACTATTCAGGGTTGCCACTTTTTTTGACCAAAAGTATCTAGAAATGGCCTAAACAACATCCATAAATATCTAGATTTCGTTGGAAAGAATCTAGGAAAAATATCCAGATTGAGTAAGTAAGAAATTACATATGTATTGATGTGACTGCCGGACTCCCTGGCGAAAAGTTTACGGCTATCGCCGTAATCCCGTATATTCTCGTGAGTAACGCAGCTGCGCCCGAACTGGCAGCGGTTCGAGCCGCGCTGGTAACTTACAGGGGTATGTGAGCCGGTCGCTCAGAAAGCAATGGCAAACTACTAAGCGTAATCTTGCCTAGTACATCAACAGCAGCTGAAAAATTCTGATGTTGACTGCGCCGTCCTGTAAGGGATATGCAACATTAAAAAGAAAATTGTTGTGTCTTACCTATAGAATCATGTCCTCATCTTCACTGATGCCTGTCTCACAAGATGCACTTAGCTTGGATGATGAAGTTGAAGCTTCACATTCAAAATGACTCTGGTATGCTTTAGCGGTTCCAATTTCTTTTATTACACGATCAGGGAGCTGATAAGTTGAACAGCATTTGCCTGCTCTCATCAGGCCAAATCTTATTGTCAAGATAGCATTTAAGAGATCAAGTTTCATCCTGTTTCTTAGTTTACATTTTGTATAATTCACAGTACTGAAAACTATTTCCGCATCAGCATTTGAATGGGGTAGTATCATGGCAGACATCGCACATTCAAAGAGCTCACAGAATGGACTGTTACCTGAGACATCTTTAAATTGTCTTACTTCACTCCAAAAAGCTTCAGTTTCTGTTTTGTTTGTCCAGTCAACCAAATTTATTTTGGTTAACTAATATTCTGTTTCCCCCACACTATTATCAGTAGCCCCTAAAAATTTTATAACTTGGCAATATTTAGGTATGTCCTTTACTAGCTAAGGTATGTTGTTAATAGAAAAGAGTGAAATATTTTACAATACATCTAAATTTTCAGGAAGTCTCTGCTTCAGTTGATCGAATAATGAGACAAGAAAATCTTGACAGCGCTTTCTTAAGTTGTTCTCTTCATTTTCTGTTAACAGTCCTTTTGTTTTTAAACCATCAATTTTTGATTCGATTTGTTATCCCAGGTATGGCATGGGAGCCAAATAGCTCTCTATAGTGCAAGTGAACAAGTCAGCTTTACAAGTTTTGCAATATAAGTCTTTTACCAATTGAGTGAAATGGCAAAGTGAGGTCGTCAAGTAATTTAACTTTATCAACATTTTGAGATTCAAATAGTTTATTAACTTTTTGCACTTCACTTAAAATTCTTCTTCTTCTTCGTCGTCTTCTTCTTCTTCTTCTTCAGCGTTCCGAGCCATTGAGGTTCTTTGCTGCAGATACAATCCGTCTCCATTCGTCTCTCTGGTTGACCTTTTCTTGCCAGTCGTTGATTCCAAGTGCTTGTAGGTCTGTATATATTATCTCTCCACCGTCTTCTTGGTCTACCTCGGGGTCTACGGTAATTTATTTCCTGAATGTAAGCGAGTTTTGTTTCCCTATTATCTTCCATTCTTTCTATATGCCCCAGCCATTTTAGTCTATTAGCCTTCATGATACCAGTGATTAGCGGGGACTTAAACAGATCATAAATGTCTTTGTTACTTCTTCTTTTCCACTCTCCACTTTGTGTATCCCTAATGGGCCCAAAGATGCATCTTAAAACTTTGTTCTCAAAGGTTTGTAGCAATTCTTCGTCTCCTTTCGTTGTACTCCAGGTTTCAGAGCCACACAGCATAACTGGTCTGATCAATGTTTTGTATATTGTGATCTTGGTGTTACGAGATAGCGCCTTTGATTTTAGTAGATGTTGTAGTGCATAGTATATCTTATTTCCAGAATTCATTCTAGTTTGTATTTCTTCCCTTATGATGTTGGAGCAGTTGAAGATTGTACCCAGGTATTTGTATGTTTCCGTTCTTTTAATGGTCATATTATCTATTTGTATGTGGCCAGAGTTTTTAGCCATTCCTTCTCTTGAAATTACCATATATTCTGTCTTATCTTGATTCTTCTTCTTCTTCTTCGTTCATCCGGAGTGTTTTTTTCGGACGTGATTGCGTTGTGCCTGTTTACAGCAGAGCTGCGTTCTTGCGCCGTTAGGCCGACACATCCGACTTCTGCGGGCATTTGTTGACCGGGTTAACCTTCCCGGGGGTTTCTTAGGACGTTTGGCTCTCACTGTTGTGGTGTTATACCCCATCCCAGCTGGCCCATATAGAACAGCCAAAGACATCCTGGTCAGCCCTCAAGGGAAGGCAGGGGCAGACCATGGGCATTCCCCGCCATCCAAGGAGGCTTCCATACTTGCAGAGCCGACACACAGCGCTCTGGTACTGGGCTCACCCAAGGAATCGTCACGTCCTGCACATGGCTGCTTAGCCTCACTTCCGTATATTGGGCCTTGAATTCACCATAGGCTGTTCTTCCGGAAACCAGAAGTATGCAGTCTGCAGATGACATCCACACAGTGAGCTTTCGATTCAGACTTTCCACGTAATGGATTTGCTATCCAAGCAATATTCCATTTCGTGCCACTAGGACACTTTTTCCACCTTTTATGAAGCCCACACAGTGAGCTTTTGGTTCGGACTTTCCACGTAATGGATTTGCTATCCAAGCAATATTCCATTTCGTGCCACTAAGACACTTTTTCCACCTTTTATGAAGCCCACACAGTGAGCTTTTGGTTCGGACTTTCCACGTAATGGATTTGCTATCCAAGCAATATTCCATTTCATGCCTCTGGGGCGCTTTTGTAACCGACATACCTGTGGTATGAAGTGCGGCAGTCTAAATACTTCTTCATGCACCTTTAAATGTCAACCTGAATGTAGTTAAAGTAAGCTGCCGTCAACTTGAGCTTGTTGATATCTCCATAGAGCTTGTCCTCAAATGAAGCAGGTGTGGGCCAAAATATCTTTCTCTGTTCTGCATATATTGGGCACTCCTGCATCAAATGTTTAGCTGTCATTTTACCAGTTCCACAATTGCATTCATCGGTATCTCCTATCTTTAGTTTATTGAACAAGTGGTATTTCAGCCTGTTATGTCCTGTGCGGAGTCTGAAGATTGCTACTTGTTCTCTTCGGTCGAGTTTGTAATATGCATCATTCTTCTGGTGACCTGGATGCTCTGATTCCCATTTGGTTCTATAGGTGCTTTTTATCAACCTCTTTGCCTCGTTATAGGTTATGTCTATGTCAGGCTGTGGTAGTCGTCCACCCTCTTTTGCCAGTCTGTCAGCCTCTTCATTTCCAGGTATACTGCAATGTGATGGGATCCACTGTATTACAACTTTTTTGGATTTCTGGCATAGACCATGGAGTGCTGCTCTTAGGTCAGCTATTTCTGTGCTATTATTGCTCTTCAGTATTGAGACAGCTGACTTTGCATCTGTGAAGATAGCTATTTGCTTCTCTTTATTTTCCTCCATCAAGAGCATTTCTGCTACAGTTTTCAGAGCTTCTACCTCCGCTTTGAAGTTACTTGAAAACTTTCCAGTTGCCATTGAATGTGTTTTTTTCACTCCATTTTTTAAATTGAGGAGAATTCCTCCTCCTCCATTCTCTATTGAATTTTTGGCTGATCCATCTGTATATGCATGGGTCCAATTGCTGCTTGGGTAATGTTCTTTTATGTAGTTTAGGGTTATTTCTCTTCTTTCGGTTTCATGCTGAGTGTTCTTTTTCTCAATACCAGGAATGTTTTCTATCATCTCAGGCAGTTGCTGCTGTCTCCAAGCTGGGAACTTGTGTGCATTGTAAATGGGCTCGACTGTTGATATGTTAAGTATAGGATCTGCCCTAATCTTTCGTTTTGCAGTTTCTACAAAGTTGCTACGCTTCAGTCTTCCCTTTCCAAAACCACTAAACCTTTTATACATAGGGTGGTCTGTCAATCTTCTAAATTTTTCTGCTTGTTGCTGGGCTCTGCTATCTCTTCTATCCTGCATTGGTTGTAAACAAGTGATCTTTTCTAGTTCATTAATAGGCGTTGTCTTCAGGCTTCCAGTTATGATTCGCATTCCTTGGTTTTGGACTCTACTTATTTTGTTAAAGTTTGACTTAGCTGCTGTTGCCCAAGCTGCAATGCCATATTCCAGTACTGGCCTCACCCGTCCAGTATATAACTTCTTGAGAACTTTCTCATCTGCTCCCCACGTTGTACCAGCAAGCTTTTTCATGATTGCCATTCTCTGCCTTGCTCTTGTTCGATTGTTCTCAACCTGTGTCTTCCATGTCAGGCGACGATCAAAGGTGACTCCTAGATAGTTTGGATTTTCTTCATGGCGCAATATTTTTCCATTCAATACCAGCTTAGGTTGCTGAGTTTTATTTGAGAGGGAGAACACTGTGCATGTTGTTTTCTCCTCACTTATCTACACCAGCCATGATTTTGACCAGTCCTCTAGCGCTAATAAGGCTTGCTGTATTCTGCTGTTAGCTGTACTAATATATTCTTCAGATGTCCATATGGCTAGGTCATCTGCAAAGGAGGATGTGTGTACTCTGGCTGGAAAATTTTCTGTGATGTCATTTATATATGCTAGGAATAATGTTGGTGAAAGAACTCCTCCTTGGGGGACACCTTGCTCCAACAGCATCATTTTGCTTGTTTGTCCTTGTACTTTTGTCCTGGCAGTTCTGTTCTCAGGGTAGTGGCTGGTCCATTTATACATCTTTCCACAAACATGCATTTTTTGCATTTTTACTTTCAGTCCTTCCTTCCATATTTTATCAAATGCTTTTTCTAAATCTATCCAGACCGCTAGTGTGTGCTTTTTCTCTTGGAAGGCATCCTCTATTTCCTGAGCTATATAGGTTATTTGATCTTCAGTGGATCTGTACTTTCTGAATCCTGCTTGGTGTGGTGTTAAGAGTTTGTTTTCTTCCAGATGCCATGTTAGCCTGCCATTGATAATGCGTTCCATTAATTTTCCTACACAGCTAAGTAGACTGATAGGTCGATAGCCATTTGGTTCTTCCAGGTCTTTTCCTTTCTTTGGGACTGGTATTAGTATAGCTTCCTTCCATGCCTGTGGGACTATTCCTCTCTTCCAGCTGTTATTTAGGACTGCTAGTAGTTTCTTCTTTGCCTTGGTGCCTAGTCCTATTAGCATTTCATTTGTGATTCCATCCTTTCCTGGTGATTTCTTTTTTAGGGTATTCATTGCCTGTTCCATTTCTTCCATTGTTAGATTTGCCATCATATATTCTACTGCTGTCTCTGTATTTCTATGATGTATCTGTTTGTCTTTGATTGCTTTCTTCTGTTCGGTTGTAATATCAATGTGGTTTGCATTTGCATAGTGTTCCATTAGTGCATTTGCAGCCTTTTTTCCTGTAAGCAAGGCATTTCCTTGTTTAATTGTTATTTGTTTGTTTCTAGGTCCTTCATTGTTCATGGCTTTCACTAGTTTCCATAGTTTGTTTCCATCCCTGTCAAAATTCAGGTTTTCTGTTTTTTCCCTCCAACAATCTCTTGTTGTTTGATTTACTGTTCTTTTATATTTTGCTGAGATGGCTTTGAGAGAGATGTTCGCTTCAATTGTTTGTTCTCTCTCTGCTGTCTTCCTGGCATCTTCAACTTTGTCCTCCAAACTATGTAGTTCTTCAGTCCAGTATGGTTTGTAATTTTTCCTCGCTCCTCTTGGAATGGACTCAGTGGCTGCCTGTATTATCGCTCTGTTTAGACTTTCCACCATTTGCTTTATGTTGCCATATCGTGTATTTATGTTTTCACAATATTTGTCTGTTAGTATGGCAAATCTGTCCCAGTCTGCTCGTTTGTAATTCCAGCGGGGCAAGGGCTTTTGCTCCCGTGGAACATACTCCATATTCATTACAAGCTTGATTGGTCTGTGGTCACTACCTGCTAATTGGTCCAGCACATGGCGATCGATGTTGTGGAGGATGTCTCCTGTGCAGAAAGCTAAGTCTGGAGTAGAAGTGGTAAGCCATCTTCTGGAGTAGAAGCTCGGTGTGTCATCCGCTTTGTTGAGTAGATGGAGATTTGAGTCTATTTCCCAGTCCTCCATTTCATCTCCTCTTTTGTCAGTATCTGGGTATCCCCATCTATCTGAACGGCTATTAAAGTCTCCGACAATAATGCAGTTTGTGTCAGTTATTTTCATGTTTGAGAGTGTAAGGTCCTTATCTGCTGGGCTATACAGATTGTAGATTATTTTCACGTCCTTTATCATTATATCAACACCTATAATTTCCGTTTGGTTGTCAGAGATCACAGATACTTCGCTGCAAGGTATTGTATTTCGTGTAAGTATTACAACTCCTCCTTTGTGTCCTTCGCGGTCGAAACGTGTGGACTGATATCCTCTGACTGAGAATTTGCGATTGGCGTTGAGGTGTGTCTCTTGAATGCATGCCACATCTATTTTATCTTTATGAAGACGCTGTGTTAGGGACTCTTTCTTCTTGTAAACTCCTTCGGCATTCCACTGTAGTATGTTGAGTGTCCGGGGTATTTGGTCAATAGCTCTTAATCTACTCCTCTGTGCCTTGACTCCACAGCACAGGGGAAGGTGACCACCAGTAGTCATGGGTGGACCCCCTCGAGGCAGGGGGCCCGGCACTATCGCCGTCTGATGGGACTTCGCGGGATTAGCACCATAACGATTAATTTGGATTTGTGACATCATGAATTAAGTTACGTTGCACTGCTTTGTCAAGCCTGTGGCTCAGTACATCCGATTTCGACAAGCATTTATTCGGGATGCTTTCCCTAGCCTTTGACTGTCCCCAGTCTACCTACAAGGCAGCAGGTTTTACGTTGCACTGCTTTGTCAAGCCTGTGGCTCAGTACATCCGATTTCGACAAGCATTTATTCGGGGTGCTTTCCCTGGCCTTTGACTGTCCCCAGTCTACCTACAAGGCAGCAGGTTTGTGTGTCTCTTCGTCTGGTCCCTCTCCCTTGACCTGTCCGACATGGGTGGCCCTACCAGTAGCTGTGCTACCGTCGGCATAGCTCTTGGGGTCATTGGGACGCTCAAGCCCCTCTACCTCGTCACGGTGGACACACAGCAGAGGGGTTTATCTTGGTTGACAACCAGCGTTCACACACACTTCACTTAAAATGGGTTGTAAAAAGAGAAGGAATGCCAAATTGTTTTCATCACTGTACATTCCATATAGTATTTCAGCTGTTTAGGTTTAGGTTTAGGTGTAGTCGATGGATCAACATCACGGCACACGGCTGCAACCCATAAGTGCTCCGTTCTCCTCCTAACTCAAACCTGAGTCTGGAGAAACTCAGCTGAGTGCACGAACTCCGTAGCACCGCCGAGGATCCTGAAATACTTTGGGTAGATTTTTAACTCGAAATTTTGCCCGGGCAGCGCCGTTAGGCTACTCTTTTTCGATTTCCAACAGCCAAGGGATTTTTTACGTGCGCAACACTACACACGGGCGTCCGATCTCACTACCCAGAGACCAGGGGAAATTTATTACTAGAAGCCCACGAGAAAAAAATCGATCATTTCAGCTGTGTAGCACTTTTCATTTTGTCTTGTTATTTCGAAGTGTGTCTTCAACTCCAACCATTGGTTCACAATTACTTCAACAGCTGGTTGAATTGGTAACCATCTAGTTTTGCAATATGACAGAATTTTCAGTGGTGAGGAACTATCATTTAATGCTTTATATAAATTATTATATTGCTGTTGTCTGACAGATGACTTGGAGAACCAGTTATGTATTTCAGCAATAAGGAATTCCAAATTCCTTGGTAAACATTCTGATGATTGATTGATTGATTTAGGAATCGACATCACAGCATTCGGGGCATTCCCATAAGTGCTCCATCCCCATCCTCAGTAGCCAGCGAAGAGTTCCAACACTAATAGTACCAGTAGCAATCTGATTATAAGTCCGTCTCGCCTTTCCTCTGAGCGTTGAGCGTCGGCCAGATCCCCTCGTCACTCCTCGCTGTCTCATTCTTGCCAGACCATGGTAATCCATTTGCTCCTCCGAGGTGTGCACATGCTCCCACAAGGCCGCAACCACATCAGCCTTGTCATGTATCAATACTCCACCAAGTTCTGCAGAGCCAGCCAATCTGTCCGCCTGTTCATTTCCCAGCACACCGGAATGCCCCGGAGAAAAGATCCAGGCGATGCTTGTCACCCATGACCTCCGAAGCGAAGCAAGCCACTCCGCATGAAGCCTGCCCGTCCTCACCCTCGCCAGCATGCTTTCTGAGTCAGTTACAATCACGATGTGTGTGTGTGTGTGTGTGTGTGTGTGTGTGTGTGTGTGTCGTATTCTCCATCTAGCGGAGAGCCGCAGTGACTGCCTCCACCTCCATTCTTAAGCTGGATGTTGCGGTATCATATGCCAGGCTCTCCTGCCCCAAACATCGACCATTAGCTTTGGCTATTGTCACAAAGTAAATGATAACAGAGTGACAAATGGAGTGGCTATGGTTGTGTCTAGGGTATGTTCTTGTAAATGTGATGGTGAACAACTGGTTAACCACGATGCATCAAAATCAAACACCAGACTGCGCACACAATACTTTAATTTGAACATCTGGATACAACATTATTCCTCAGGAACGTTCATTATACATAAATATATATATATATATATATATATATATATATATATATATATATATATATATATATATATATATATATATATATTGCATAGTCACAGGTACAGTACACGTAATCCCAAACACTCACGCTGCTGCCAATTAGGCTCAGTCTTGAATCCTTCGCCTCCGAATTACTTCCACTGAACACACATTACGGAGTCCACTTAACTCCCTCACTATTCGAATTACTCCCACTGAAACACACGGCACGGAGTCTACTTAACTCCCACACTATTCGAATACTACGACAGCTGACCCACACTGGTCGAGTCTCCACACTCGACTCCTCGAACACCCGAACCTCAGTCGGTCTCTACCTCCACTGTCCAAACTAATCACAACTCGGACTCCCGACCTCTCCTGTCGGTTCCCAACTTCAACTCCCCCTCAGCTCGGTTTGTCCCTGTCTTTTAAACCATTCTATCCCTCACCATGCCCCCCACACAACATACAAACACTATCTAATCGCTCCCTGTCTGTCCCTTCTTGCAGCCCCTCTGCCTTACACCCTTCCCCGTTTATCTCCTTATATTTTCTTTCCGGTGAATGCCCTTTCACCTCGTGAACTGTTTTTATTGTACGGACACTCACCTTAATGCCAATGAACCCAGGCATATGTCATTACCCCACCCTCAAAAGAAAACATCGTTTTCAAATGTTGGGAGACTAAAACTTATTAAATATGTGACCCAGACATATTGCCTGGGTAGCCCTAACTATGGCTCCATCTCACTTTAGGTACCCCATTAAATAATATAACAAATACTCCTAGTAAACTCCCATATTCCCTACACATCACTACAAACAACTTTGCACTTGTGTATCAATGCATAAACTAATACATCACATAATAATAAACAACTCATCTAAAACATAATGTTTGTGTACCCGCAGGTCTCTTCCTACTTCACGACCACACAACACTATTTGTATACCGACCCTATATCAGGTGGTTCTGTTCTAGCAATAACCCTCCTCTGATTCCTGTCGATGCTGTGTCTACCTTTCATGTACCCATGACTCATGGTACTTATACAATTACAACATCTGTTTGCCATCCCTAGCTCTGGGTCAGTGATGTCGCGAACACTCTTTTGGCCGGACTCAACTTTCCTATCTGCATATTGCACCGTTACACTTGAGTCTCTGTTTAGTCTGAACTCTTTCTTCAATCTTGGTCCATATACCTGGCACCTTGCCTTCTTCTGCATACCCCTTATGCCTATGTGCCCTGCACATGCCCTATCCTGAGCTGTTCTTGTATATTGGTCTCTCTGTGCTAAAGGTACTACTAATTGCCCTCGTGCAGATCCGCTATCTGAAAACCGGCGAGTGAGAATATTGCTCTTCCTCTCGAAGCACCATCTACCCTTCTTTGACTGTCTATTTTCTACTCTACTACACCCTTCGAAACATTTGTTCCGAGTAGTATGTTGTCCCTGAGAGTCACTATCACTATATTTGAGATCCATTCTCACCTGCTCAACTGTACTCCCCTTTCTTTCAGTCCCTATGTCTACTTCAAGTGCCTCTTCTACTTCAACTATACTCTCTAATATAGGTTTTCTTGTGGTAATAACCTCGTTACTGTTTACACTATGTTTTTGGTCCCAATAAACTACTTCCTCTTCTGTACACTCTTTAACTCCTATAACATTTCCTATGATGAGATCTGCCACTGGTGAGTCCAGAACACACGCTGTCACTCTTCCAGTTATATATGGTGTTATTACTGTTATTACGGCTAATGGGTAGAATTCTACAGTGCCGTTGAATGTTATGCATCTAATCTTTTTCCCTGTGTAGTCTAAGGGATGTATTAAACTTCTTCGAAAGAACGCAGGCAATGAATTACCTGGGGATACGGTTTGATCGAAGCCTTGCTTATAATGTGCACATAGACCAGGTGATAACAAAGGCCAAGCGGGGTTTGGCAGCGATGCGGGTGATGGCGGCAGCAAACTGTGAGCAGCGCCATCTATGTCTTCTGTACGAGGGGCTGGTCATGTCTGTTTTGGAGTATGCAATGGCAATCTTGACTCTCAGCCATAAGCAGATAGAAAGGATGGAAAGGATACAGAATGAAGCTATGCGCATTATTCTTGGATGTACAAGAGATACAGCATGCAGGGTGATGCGCTACCTTCTTGATTTTCCAACCATTGAAGAGAGAATACAAGTTTGCAGGGCACGCGCCTACCTCAGAATTAACGCAAACACACAACATCCACTGCATAGTGAAATTAGGAAGGTGAAGGGCAGCAGGTTAAAAAGAGGACGGTCGTGGATGGGTCAAGCCGAAGACATTCTTCAACAGGTGTGTTCACTTGAGGACTTAGAACCTGGCGAGGAGTGGGTGCAAGTGCCAACAGACTTCTGCACATCCTTTTCAGTTTGCATCCAACTAGATAGAAAATGCAGACAAGAAAATTCGGCTGCTGTTGAGGCTGAAGTACAAGCGTTGATTTTCGAGAATTCGCTAGACGGTGACGCGGTCATCTACACAGATGGGTCGGTCGTCCGACAAGTGAGAAGCTCATGGGCCTTTACAGCTCGGGCCGGAGGGAGAATTGTGAAGGAGGACTCTGGTGCTTTCACTGAAACCACAAGTAGCCTGACCATGGAAGTCATGGCAGTAAGTAAAGCAATAACATGGCTCGAGACACAGACATTCACCAGGGTTTGTTTCCTTAGCGACTCAATGAACATGATCAAGAGGATAGAGGAGGGGTCGATCCGAAGAGAATGGTTGCTGCCTCTGAAGCGGTCTCGGCTGGCAAAGATTAGTTTCATCTTCGTGCCAGGGCATGCGGGAGTACAAGGAAATGAGCGGGCTGACAAGTTCGCAGGTGAGGCTACTGTGGAGGGCGGACGCGCCATGGACCAGGCTGACATTCTGAATGCTCTACGTGATGTGAGACTTTTGCGAGAACCAAGTGATGACTGTGAATCTACAACAATGGCCAGACTGCTAGAGCATCAAATTAAAAGAGGTGTGGCCAAACAAGAACACTACACAGGAAGCCAAAGAAGATTGATAAACCAACACAGAACTGGCGTCGTTAGCCGCTACACGCTGCGGGATTTGCTGAGGAGGGGATCCGAGCACTTATGGACTGAATGGTTCGATGTGCAGCGAGGATGATCTGTCGACTAACTAACTAACTAACTAAACTTCTTCTAACCCCGATAGACGTACATCCGGAATCTCTAATTGTTAACGCTGGTCTATCATTAACAAATCCCTGATGCAGCTTCAGACTTCCTCCTTCATGCACTGCCGATTCTGCTTTCACTGTATGACCGCATATTAAGTCTGGCTGACCGTCTTTGTCAAACAGTGGTTTGCATCCACTACAGTTCTCATTATTAATGGTCTCTATCACTTTCGCTACATTAGCGGGCTGCGTTTCTCCCATTGTACAATCATAGCTAACGTGCCCGGTCCCGCCACATTTGAAACAGATAATGTCCTTCTTCCTATTATTCGACGGCTCACTCTGTGGTTGTGCATCACACTGTGCTGCCTTGTGTCTCCAGCTCCCACAATTCCAACATCCGGCATAATTATTTGGACGTTTCTGGAAATTCCCTCTTTTATATGGGTACCGTCCTACTCTACCAAAATGGGTGCCACGGAAACCATTGTCTTTAGGTCCTTGTTCCGCTTGTCTTTGTGTTGAATCTACACTTTTTGATCTAGGTCTAATAACTGGATTCTGATCTTGTTTCGTGTACGCTGCACAGACTATTTCCTCATCTATCTGTCTGCCTATAGTACTATTAGGATGTGCAGTCATATAGTTTTGCCCTAACTGAGACATTGTGTCTATGTCCTTTGGTTTACGTTCTTCAAAGAAAGCTACTAAGTTTGTATTGCATGCAGATACTACTTTGTCCCTTAACATTAAATCCACTAATTTATTAAAATCTTTTCCTACCTCTGCCAGCTCCATCCATTTGTTAAATGTGTTCTTCACTGTGTTAACGAAATCTGTGAAATCTTGATTTGTTTCTGGCCCTAACTGTCTAAACTTTGTTCTATAGCCATGCTCAGTTAGTTGGAACTTTGTTAGCAAACGTTGACGCAGAATAGTATAGTTATTTCTTTCTTCCAAAGGTAAATTAAACATAGTATCCAGTGCCTTACTCGTTAGCAACTCACCAAGTCTCATAGAATATTCCCCCTCTGGAATGCCTAAAACTTTTACTGACGCTTCGAATCTGGACAAATAAGTTTCAAGATAGTCCCGGTCTGTAAAATATGGCAGTTTTAGTCGTTGTGATGACTGCGAAGGTCTTCTGCCTTCCTCACTTTGTCCTTTAGATGATAATTCTAGTTTTCTGAGAGCAATTTCCGTTTCCACTTGACACTTGAGTTTCTCTTTCTCAATTTCCATTTTCATTTGTGTCTCTTTCTCTTCCTGTAGACGCTTTGCCTCTCGTTCAATATGCCTCTCCTCTCTTTCAGTCTGTTTTTGTTCTTTTGCTTCGGCATACTCCTGTAACTCTTTACCCTTCAGGCCTAACCGTTCACCTGCTTCAATATATTCCATTAAAGTAGGCATCTTGTACTTGTGGACACGTTGCTGTCTGTCAGCCAACTATAAATGTAAAGCCTCTGCTGCTAGTCTTGTGTACCTTCCCTAAGTACACCACCACTCAGACTGTACGTAAATTCGTAGTACTAATAATGTCACCCTGTACTCACATAGTCACTCTATATTCACTAGGTAGTGAGGGGGGAATATTATCTATACTCCCTCGTATATATATATATATATATATATATATATATATATATATATATATATATATATCAGATAGCTGTAGAACAATTCCTGGAAATAGTTTTAAACATACATATAATTACACAAATGCGTGATACCCACTAAGTGACACCTATTAGACGCTAGACGCATAGGCCGGTGACACGCAGGCGGATGATTACATAGAAATAAAAACCACTGACATAAACATGCCCATGAAAGACCATACCGTGCGCATAATATAAACTGACAGATACCATCTAGATAGAAGCTGTTTTAACATAAGAATTACAACAATACCATATATCCGAAGAAACCAAATATCATATGTAATAGTAAAGATAACACAGTACAAATAACAAATATAACACGAATAATGTACATAGATCTGACGATAGACACTTGGACACCGTGTATAATGTCGAGACGACCCAATGCAACACCACAAAACAAACTGACTCGTCAGCTGCCTCTCAACAACATAAAATGTACTCCTAGAAACTTCACCTTTGCCTTGTCTCCCGCACTTCGCGAAACAATGCAAAAATGTCCTACTTATTACGAACACTGGACCACATACAAATACTTGAGTAACACACAACCACAATACTTAGTGTCATGAAATGCAGCCTTTACTTCCCAGAACAAATTTCGGTTCACTTTTGATGAACCATGTAGAGACATTACAGAACCAGAAATGAAATTCTCTATCATAAAGAATGCTGGGGAAAGGAGAAATAGACCCATAATTGATAATAACACCACACAGTCATGCAGGGTTAAATGGACCGCAACTGAGTGGAAATTAAAACTGTCTAGGCCTGACAAAAGCAACCTGGAGCTATAAACATGCCAAGTCCAGCCATTCACACAAACTCAACAGAGTGTGAACAGACCTTGTAAAAATGATCCTAAACTTGACTAGAGGCTAGTAACTCCTGTAGACAGGTAGAAAGGCGGGGTGTTAGAAGGATAATAAACCACGTGGACTGGATTCAGAAATTAGGTGTTGGGTGTCTGGCAGAAGCAATTAACACTGGGCCTGTGGACTCTACCAGACAGAGAGGAGCAAGGTGTGAAGGCCAGTTCAGAAAGAATTTACGACTGGACAGGTTGGGAGTCTGCACTGTAGGAATGTGTGAAACATTTTATTAGAGTAAGACTGGAGGAATGAGAGTGATGGACAGTTTTGAAGTGAGAACTGCAATTAACGGCAGGGGGAGATAAGAAGAATTTATGACGGGAATTTCTGGGAGATAATACTGTCTGCTGGACTCAGCATAAAATAGGCTTTTAGCTCTGGTCATGTTAGAAATGAAAAAAATCTCTGAACAGGTAGGCCACCAGCTCGTTTGTAGTCATATGTATGATTCTTATGTTGCTAGATTTCACTAGGAAAGTTATTTCTTAGTAACTATCTAAGTCTTGTAGCTGTATGTACTGATTTTCAGTCTATATCTGACATAGGTTATTTCTATAAATATCATTGTCTAAGTATACTTTTAGGTGTCTTGGTAGATGCTTGTCATTTCTTTGTACACTATCCTAGTTGCCTTTTGGTGTGTGCATTTGTTGTACAGAATATAGTCAACTGACTATTTCTTTAATTCTTACCACAGCAGTAACTAAGTGGTGACTAAACCGGACAGATCAGCAATATGGCTGGTCTGTGTGGTCACTGCAATTAGACTTGTTGCATATCTCATTTTGTAGGTATACAATATTATTACTCATTAATAATGCCTTATGCTATTATGTTGAGTATCCTTATATGTCTACCTTGAAATAATATAATGTATGTATATCGGAGGTTGATATAGTTGAATTGTCATATGCATAATTTGTGTATATGTTCTGTAGCGTATATGGAAACTATGTTTCCCAGTTTGTTGTAGATAAGGATATTACTTACTTTTTTGCATTATACAATGTAGGTAAGAATAGCCTTATATGCCATTTTGTATTCGCATATCTGAGGTTTATTTGATGTGATTAGTTATATGGTAACTCACTAAGAATAAATTGGTGTTATGCTACTGTGCGCGCATTGGCACCTCGCCTATTTGTCACATTGGTAGCAGAGGTGTAATGGTACAGACATTACCCACAACTGGTATAGGGTATATGGTGCTTAGCAATTTCAGGAACTTTGGACGGAGCGGCTGTACGACACAGAATGTCGGTATTAGCGACATGGACACGGGGCGGCAGAAATGTAATAGTTACAGGCGTGTGAGACAATTGAAAAGCCCGCCCCAGACTAAAGACAGTAGGGAGAAGGGGGATGGTGAACGCAGTAGAGCTGGAAGATAAACTTGGCCAGACTGGTCATTGTATATGTATGTGTTAGTATTACTTAGGATTGTGCTGATGTAGAACTAGATATAACACATTCTTGACTTTCTTTCAAGCTCTCACAAGGAGCACCTAGGTTATAGATCTCAAGAACGAGTGATGACTAGGTAGAGCCAGGACTGGCAGGCGTCAGAATACCGGCAAGCTGTTTTTTGTGTCTACTGGAGAGTGGGGATCTGGACCACAGATCCAGATAGTTCAAGTAACAAGCTATGTAATGTTTGTCATCACTATCATGTTATATGATTTCATCATCATCATCTTGAAATCGGATATGATTAGTAAATACATGTTGTAGTATTATAACTCATAGTTCTATCGTTATATTTGTAATTCCAATTGTGCATACGTGTTGTGTGTGTACATTGGTGGGGGTTCACTTAGACACCAAGGAAGAGAGCAGTCAGGGAGAAAAACCTGTACTGGGATAGTTGTCAGTACACTTTAATTCAGACTTAAAAATCTATCCTAGCTAACCTTCTCTTTCCCATTCCTTGGCGAATATTCAGCACAGTTCATTTCAATTTTGTCACGAGCCACTTTGAGCTGTACGTTGGATATTCAGGGCTTAATCTATAGTTCAGCCATATAGCTTTTGTCCCTAGTCAGTTTCTGACTATTTGGGGTTGCTCGCCAGTGAATAATACTTTTATCTAGGCGGTGGTCACCCCGACTTGTGACACTTAGAACGATGAGAACAACAGAAGCAAACAAGGGTTGCCGACAACAATGCGATGGTAGAATCTCACAAAAGTCCTTAGTTTGTTTTCAATAGTCCCCGAAAATCGCCTGGAAATGTCTGTCGGTTACTGTTTTGAAAAGATTACGACATTAGATTCCCACAATGAATTAGTGTTCTGATGCGTTGTCACTTTTTGTTGACGTGGTGACACGATTTTCGACTGTCGTAAAAGTTGAAGATGATAGTAATTATCCCACCGCCTTGTCTCTACACAGTCCGTAACGTTTTTGTAACCCTCCCTGTGGAGTTGGCTTGTGATTGTATAATGTATGTGAACGCTCTTGTTTTGCCAGAAATATAGGGTTTTCGTTGCGTTTTGGGGAGACGAAAATACCTTTACAGTCAATGAATGTTTAACTGCGTAGTCGTTGTCGCTTTGAAGTGATGGTATGGCTTCACTGTTGCCGAAAAGGTTAAACCAACGAATGGCAGTAAATGATCCGTCGCTTTAAATCCGTTTTGCAAGTCTTTTTTGGTATAGAAATGCGCTCATACTTGCGAAGACGGCACCTGAATGACTGTTGTGGATTGTTTCCCGATGACCCGATGATGACACACACACACAAAGACGTTAAACGTAAATCCTAGTTTCCGTACAAAAACAACGTGTTATTCTCAATGGAAATTTTTTTTCCCGTCAAATTCCCTGGTTCTCGGCCTTGGCGCACAAGGTCATCTCAGTTAGTACCTCAGTGTACTACAATCTTCACTGACTGATAGAAATTTTCCTTTTTCACCAAATACACGCACTGTCCTACCACCGACCTCTAGTAACTTTCCGTTGTCCACGGCCTCGAAATGAACCCACCGGTCATCTCTGTTTCTCTTTATCACAATAATCCGTGTATAAACTTTTACTTTTCTGTGGAGCAACGATTGTCACCTTTGTGTGTTCTCCACACTTTTCTCCTATAACTCCCCTCCTCTTGGCGAGTTTTTAACCATGAATTACCCCATTAACTCCCGTCGTATTCTCTGCGCGGAACTCTTGACCTGTCTGTCAACTGACATCCACTGTGGACACTTTTCCGTCCCACACAAACACTCGCTGTTCTCAAGTTCACCTGAACTCGCAAAAATCTCGTGTCCAAAATAATTCGCCCGCTGTCCGCCAGACGATTCTCTCAGCAGCGCACGCCTGTCTGTGTACTGTGCGTAACCCCCCACTGTCCCCTTTCCCCCTCCGGGTGGGCAATGGTTTTACCTGTGGTGGCTTTGTTGTGAATTAGCTGTGGTTTGTAATCCTGTCTTTGTCTACTGGCTTTCACCGGATTGAACTTGGAAAACCATGTTGTTGCGCTTAATGAACTGATTCGTACTGATGTAAATCCATATACCGAAGTCCAAGATCGGACAGCCCTCACTTCATCGTCTGTCACAAAGTAAATGATAACAGAGTGACAAATGGAGTGGCTATGGTTGTGTCTAGGGTATGTTCTTGTAAATGTGATGGTGAACAACTGGTTAACCACGATGCATCAAAATCAAACACCAGACTGCGCACACAATACTTTAATTTGAACATCTGGATACAACATTATTTCTCAGGAACGTTCATTTTTATATATATATATATATATATATATATATATATATATATATATATATATATATATATATATATATATATAAATATATATATATATATATATATATATATATATATATATATATATATATATATATATATATATATATTGCATAGTCACAGGTACAGTACACGTAATCCCAAACACTCACGCTGCTGCCAATTAGGCTCAGTCTTGAATCCTTCGCCTCCGAATTACTTCCACTGAACACACATTACGGAGTCCACTTAACTCCCTCACTATTCGAATTACTCCCACTGAAACACACGGCACGGAGTCTACTTAACTCCCTCACTATTCGAATACTACGACAGCTGACCCACACTGGTCGAGTTTCCACACTCGACTCCTCGAACACCCGAACCTCAGTCGGTCTCTACCTCCACTGTCCAAACTAATCACAACTCGGACTCCCGACCTCTCCTGTCGGTTCCCAACTTCAACTCCCCCTCAGCTCGGTTTGTCCCTGTCTTTTAAACCATTCTATCCCTCACCATGCTCCCCACACAACATACAAACACTATCTCATCGCTCCCTGTCTGCCCCTTCTTGCAGCCCCTCTGCCTTACACCCTTCCCCGTTTATCTCCTTATATTTTCTTTCCGGTGAATGCCCTTTCACCTCGTGAACTGTTTTTATTGTACCGACACTCACCTTAATGCCAATGCACCCAGGCATATGTCAGCTATGAACCCCCAGCCACTTCTCTCACCTCTTGACACCAAACCGTCTATGTAGATAATCACATCACCCGAGTGAGCATTGTCCTGAATTAGTTGCTGGATTTCCACTTCCGTGGCCCCTGCTGGCCACTCCCTGCACTCCCGGCTTAATGTGATTATAACTCTGCACAAGTCTGACTGCTTCGCTGGCACTCTGACCCACTCCTCTCCACGCCTAATGTTCTCCAAGGGGCACACCTGTCTGATCGTATCCTCCACCTGAGCCATCCATGATTTCCCTCTTATCAGTCGCTGACCCTTAACTGCGTCCAGCGCCTCATGCAGTGGGTGGTCTGTGTCTGCAGCTACTCTGAGGTATGCCTTCGCCTGCATCACCTTGAGCCTACCAGCAACAGTCGGCAGACCAAGGATGTAACGCATACACACTATTGGGGTGTCTCTAGTGCATCCCAGAATGACCCGCATAACTTCGTTCTGTATGCGCTCTAACTTCACCAGCTGACTCTCTGAGACAGTGAGCAGACCTAATCCATAATCAATTACTGAGAGGAGCAAGTGCTGGTATAGTATGAAAAGCATTCTCTGCTGTGTGTCCATTGCAGCCATAGTTTTAAGTGCACTGAGTCCCTTTTGAGATCTTGTCATAACCGTCTCCACATGGTCCTTGAAGGATAGGCTCCTGTCAAATGTGATCCCCAGATACTTCAGTTTGTTCTCTCTGCTGACATTTCTACCATCTATCGTGAGGCTTGGGACATTAGCTCTTACAATCCTGTTGTCCAGAGAGCACCACAAAACCGCCACCTTTTCCGGGTGGATGACAGCACTCATTTCTGTGCACCAGTCAATCACTTTGTCTACTGTCACCTGTAGCTCCTGAGCTGTTTGTTCCCTATCTCTCCCCTGCCTATATGCAAGAATATCATCTGCAAATGTTAGTATTCTTCCAACCCCTGGTGCTTCTAGGTTTGCAATCTTGCTCGTATACACATTAAAGAGCACCGGTGAGACTGCAGATCCCTGTGGCAGTCCCGGGGTTAACATATGTGGCTCTGAGGTCCATGCACCCAGACGGAGAGCAACCCGACGAGAGTGCAGGACGGCTGCTATCCAGTTCACCAACCAGGGATTGACCCCCTTCTCCATCAGTGCGGTCATCAAAATATCATATCGAACTCTATTGTACGCATCCTCGAGATCAAGCGCTACCGCCATCGTTTCCTGTCTACTCTGGAACCCCTCATAAACATCAAAGGCAAAAGTGGCTGCATTTGACCAGGTATCTTTTCCTGGCCTGTAGCTCCCCAGGCCTCTTGGAAGCAGCTTCCCCCTTTCCAAAAAATCCTGCAGCTTAACAGCGACTATCTTCTCTAAAACCTTCCCAAATGTATTTTGAAGGGTGATGATCCTAAAGCCGCTAAGCTTTGACTGATCCTTGAATGGTTTTGGGAGAGGTATGAGATAGCTGTGCACCCAATCCTGCGGTACTGATGCTGTCCTAATGCTCTGGTTAAAGTAGTCGGTCATCTCCTCCAGGTCTGCATCGCTCAAACCCTTCATGTGGCCATACTTGACCCCATCGGGCCCTGGTGCCGTGTCTTTTGCAAAATGTGTTTAACATCTTCCACCGGTATGATGTCTTCATACTGCATATTCTTCGTGGTGCCAGATAACTCCTCTTTAACTGCATCCCTGGTGTCCGCATCATTATGATTGGTCTGCTCTAAAAATCTCTGGAGAAACGCCTCCCCTTTCTCTTTGTCTATTGTCACGCGCACACCATCATCTCTATAAATTGTTCCCACTGTCATAGGCCGATCTCTTCTCTGCATTTGCCTGTGCAGTTTCCAGAATTTTTGCAGTGTTTTATCACCTCCAATCTCCTTCATGAAACATTCCCATTTCGCCTTTTTGGCCTCTGCAGCACAGCGCTTGAAAACCTCCACCTTGTGTTTCTTGACGTTTTCCGCTGTGTCGACTTCCTCTCGTGGGCTTCGAAGTGCCTGTCGCACTTTCTTTAGCTGCTTCACTGCAGCTCTCTTTGCTTTCCAAGCATGGTCTACTTCTGGGGTCCACCATGGGGACTGCAAAAATGGAGTTTTAACAGTCCTGTTGCATGCCCCTTGTCTGAGGCGTCCAAGAAGGCAATCGGTCCACTCATAGCGGAAGGTCTTGCGCGTTCTCCCAGCTTTAACTTTCCTGGGTTTAGAGATCAGGACTGGGCATGGCATGTGGTCACTCCCATGGTCATTCAAAACAGTCCACTTTACATCAAGGACTGATGACTGGGAGACAAGTGCCAAGTCAATAGCTGTGTCTACATCGCCAGGCCTCATTGCCATTCTTGTCGGCCTACCATCATTTATGCAGACCACATCGGAGTCCACCATGGCACCTGCAAGGGCAATTCCCTGTCGGTTTTCTCCACTACTGTCCCAATATCTGTTCCTTGCATTGAAGTCTCCACATATGAGTAGCCTATCACCTGGTAATTCCTCCAGTTCCTTAAGCCAGTCCCAATGTTCCTTTCTGACAAAACAGTCCACTGTGGCATACACATTTATGATGTTCCAACTTAAGCCACCAATCTCCATTTGTATACCCTGGACCTCTCTTGCACTGTGATTCCACTGGCTCAAGTCAAGTACCACATGCTTCACTCCTTCCTTCACCAGCAGACCTTGTCCATGTCTCTTCTGCCCAGTAGGGTTTATATAACTGACGTACCCAGGGCAATGGTATTTGTCTGTATTTAGCTCCTGGAGCATGAGGACGTCAGAATCATATATTAGTCTCTCCAATACAGGACCTCTCTGTCTGGCACTGCGACAATTCCAGTATCCCACTATTACATAGTTGAAACCTAGTCTCTCCACTTTTCGTCTTGTTCTCCTAGCGCCTGCCCTCCTATTTCTATGCCGTCTTCTCACACCATTTCCTCGTCTTCTCCTCCTCACTCTCTCTTCGTTAGCCTCTGAGGGATGTGTCAAGCGCAGAGCATGTGCTCCGTAGCTCCGGCGACGATTCCCGTGCTTAAATAAATCCATAGGCAAAGTTTGGATATTGCAGGAAATAAACGGTCACCCTAGCATTGCCTGCTTGCTAGGGAAGAGGCAGGGGATGTCCCGCAGGAGTCCGTACGCCTGTTGCCGCCCCGCACGCCTGCCAGACGTCCAACGTTCACGACCAGTTAACCCATGGCCATCCAGTTCCTCAGCACGCTGGTCCACCTTGAACTTTGGAGTTTATATTTGGAGTTTTCTGTCTCCTAGATGGACTGCTGTCCAAAGCTAACGGGTTCCACCTACCCGGGAGAGGGGTTAGAGCGCCCCGACTCGCTTGGCAGGCATGTCTCCGAGCATATGAGGTATTTTCTAAGGAACTCAGATCCCACCCTGAGATCCCTCCTCGCCCTCTGTGCCCACCGCCAGTTGGTCCGCGGCTGCTTATTGGGTATTCGCAGTTAACCTCTATATCTAGAGGCCGTTCCACGTCCCGCCACCTGTGGACACGCTGGGTCGGGTATGGTCGTCCCAGCTTTATCCAGACATTCTGATGAGGCATGTGATAATGCTAGCTGCAAGGAATGACACGCACATTTTATGAGGATTAAAAAGGGGATATCTTCCTTCAATTTTGCATACACGCCATGGTTGATACCAACCATTACCGGTGCATTATCGGTTCCAATTGCAGCCAAATTCTTGAAGTTTAAATGTTTACTGACCAAAAGTTTCTTCAGTGCCCTTATGCGCCCTTTTAATCATTACCGGGGGGGGGGGGGGGTTGCCAGATTGTTGAGCGTTGACCCAAGTCAGTTCAAAGTTTAAATAATGGTAGTAACCATAATTTACGCGCGTCAAGACCAAACATAAAATGGGTACATGATATCGAAAGCAAAGTAAAATCTAGAAAGTATTCAAAATATCCGACTCCAAATGAAAAGTATCTAGAATTGCATCCAGCATCCAAACGTCAGAAAACGGTATCCAGACGCCGGCAAAAACCTCTAGATCTGGATATAAAATATCTAGAATGGCAACTATGTTACTATTACCCATGAGGAACAAGTCTTAAAAAAAAGAGACACGCGGAAATAAGGAATGGGACGAAATTACGGTAACATTCACAGACCCAAAACCTAAATATAGTCATGACGAAATCTATTGATGTCATGTAAGTGGACTGGGAGAAAGAAAAGCAAGTGTCAGTATGCTAGCAAACCGTTTTGGAAGATGGATATAAATATAATTTTCGAGTTGGGGGGGGGGGGGGGGGGGGAGAGGTTTACACCAATGAGTACCAGAGACTTACTTTTTCTCAGGCCTCTTGGCTTTTTTTTTTTGGGGTGCTCGCTCGCTTTGACCTCAAGCGTTCCCTCTGACGTCTCTCCACCTTGCCGTGGCAGAGGGACTTGCGTGTTCCAATGACCTTAAAAGCTATGCCGACGTTAGCACAGCTACTGGTAGGGTCTCCCATGTCGAACAGGTCAAGGGATAGGAACCAGACCAAGAGTGAGAGAGACGCACCTGCTGTTCTGCAGGTAGACTGGGGACGGGCAGTCAAGGCTACAAAAAGTCCGAATCGGGCACATGATGCCACTGCATTCTTGGTCCAGACACATATTCTACGGCTCTCAGCTAAAGGATAAGGCTGAACGCCTCTAAGCCAATATCTCCGGGATGTGAGGGCCAGGCCGATACCCTGTCATTTACTGCCAATATAGTACCTTGCGGTGCATGGCAGAGGGGTCTTTGAGCCTGAGGTATAAAGGCCGCCTGGCTAGTGCAGTCGTCGCGAACTGTGCAGGTTAGGATTTTCTTTTTGCCCCCTGACAGAAAAAAAATCCCACAGCTTACAGAGGGATCACACCCGGGTCTCATGAAGGAGAGTCCAGCGTTCTAGCCACTCGACCAGCCGCTCCTCGCGATACTCACCCATGGCAAAATGGAGGTGATATGCTGAGTTTGCTACATGCTTGGTTCAGACACTTGTTCTACGGCTCTCAGCTCAGGGATCCCCTGGATGAGAAGGCCTGGCCGTTACACTCTGTTGCATGGAGGTAAGATGCTGAGTTGGCACCATATGCTGCCTACCTCGTGAGCGTAACTAAAGATGGGAAAAGCATCCCAGTTGCATGCAATGGCTACGATGCAAGTCTATACTTGCTCATCGACTGAGTCAGGGGTAGAAAAACGGGTCATTAACACTCAATGAACACTTGGCTACCGAATCCATTACATGGAAGTCCAAAGTAAAAACTTGCGTGATGGTTGTCTCATTGACACGAAATGGAACACTTGGATTGCAAGTCCATTACGTGGGGATCCAAAGTGAGCTTACTAAGTGGATGTCGTCTGCAAACTAAGATGGAAAAACGTCTCATTTACACGAAATGGAACGCTTAGCTAGCAAATCCATTACATGGAAGTCCGAAGTGAAAGCTTGCCGAGTGGATGTCGTCTGCAGACTGACCGTTCCTGGTCTGCGTGGGGAGCGGCCAGTGGCGAACAAAGTGAGGAACTAAAGCAGCCATAAGCAGAACGCGGCGATTCCTTGGGTGAGCCCAGTACCAGAGCACAATGTGCCGGCTCTGCAATTATGGAAGCCTCCTTGCATGGCGGGGAATGCCAATGGTCTACCCCTGCCTTCCCTTGAGGGTTGGCCACGATGTCTTTGGCCGTTCTATCTTGATCAGCTGAGATGTGGGCGACACCACAACAGAATGTCCCTCGATTTATGACCTAAATATACACAAATCCTTCGTTTAGAAAAACAGCTGAATTACTTAAGTTGAACCAAGCAAAAAAAGATATAACACAAGAAACAGTCTGCAGCCACAAACAACATTTATTAAATTTCAATACATGAAATATTTTCACACAGCATGTAAGAAAAAAAAACCAAAAAAACAATGACACCAATGAAGCAGTAGTTATGCAAACAATGAAACAGTCAATAGGCTGAATATCAAAACAATCCAATCAGTCAAGAGGAGTGTTAACAATGCCATCAACCAAGATGGCTGAAAGTCAGAACAGCAGAATCAGAACCAGTCAGTCAATGATCAGCTCATCAAGTGCCCAGTCCTCATAGCTCCCATCTGGTAGATACCTCCTTATGATGAATGGAATTTTCCGTGCCCTAAGCAGAAGAAAAGACAGTTTTAGGCCATGTCATTAATAAATGGAAAGCCAAGGGTTTATGTATGATTACTTAGTCCCAAAAGATGGTATTTTATCTATCTTGTTTTATCTCCACTAGATAACATTTTTATACTTGTCTTCTACTAATACCTGTTATACAAATAACAATTTGTCCTGAAGCAGTTTCCTGCTAGGGGGTCTGTGAAATAACAGCCATCACATTTTGTAGGCCTGAATGCACGGAGGAATAGATGGGCAATCTTTCCCCCTCTTTTGCAGGAGATGAGCCCAGATGTCAAACCACACCTGACCTGCTAACATTATCATTGCAATTCGCTAACGCACCCGCTAACCGGTTGTTGTACTAAAATAAATTTGTCACTCTGTACTGGATGTCTGATTTATGAAATTCCTTACAGGGAATCTCCTCAATAAATAAGTATCACAAAAACTGGGATTGAAAAAAATAATCAAATGAGACCAACGCTAGACATCTAAATTACTGGCCTTATAGAGACATGGGTCCTTGCTTAAAGAATTTTCCAAGGAGAATTGTAGAGGGGATGCCTGCAAGAGAATGGACAACATCAAGACAAACTAGAAGGTTTTATGATCATACTCTGAAGATGGAGGACACAGAGTGTTGGAGACTTTACAGCTGATCTTCAATGCAGAGAAAGCACTTGATAATGGTGACACCACAAAGATATCTTTAATATTTCTATTCTATATAATATTCTACAATATTTGGAACATAGAAACAGCTACCACCTGAAACAGAATTCAATGGACTTATGACAGAAGGCTTGATGGGTCTAGACTTCAAAGACGATCAATCTCACACACCTAACCCAAGATGTATTCTCTCTAAGCACAAAGTTTGTGTCTGTTGACAATGAAATATCTAAACCCTGCACAGGAAACATTACCAAGCTAGGCCTACTCCCAACCTGTCCGTACATGTACCGGTCTTCAACACACTGCTGGTTCCACGCCTGGAGAGCTCTGTAACATGGTCCTCATGAAGAGGGTATTTTTTTAGAAGAAAGTCTTCATACCGACCTCACCCCAATAGATGCAAGCTTTTTTTAGGGCTCAAACAACCTGATCACCAATGCATCAGATTTAAAGAGATAAAACTCAGCCTTCTAGAGGACTCAATCCAACCAGAATGAGATGCAAGAGTGAAAGACAAATAAGGAATGGCAATAGGTCAGATAGATCTGAAAATTATGTGAGGAAAAGGTACAGATTTTGAGAATAAACAAGGCAAATGACAATCTGATTACCCTAGGTAAAAACCATATCTAGATGTAAATATCATACAATAGGGGAGTAAACCTTCAGCCTCAATCACTGTGGTGATGAGTAAACACATTATCCACCATGCCACAATGGTCCGGTGAAAGCATGAGTGTATTCAAATTCAAGAAACGTTCTATACTCACTTCAGTTCCTTCATTGCAATGGCCAATGGATCTGTCTCTCCATCTACTTCCACCATGACTGGCGCACACATCCTGTTTCAAGAAGCACACAATATAAGCAAAATGTGGACACTATAACATTTAACTAATGAAAGCAATTTATCGACATTAAACACTCATCAAACTGCCCACTTCTGCAATAGCATGCCCCCTGCTGAAATCTGGTCAGTACTTGTGTTTCATGAGTGAACACACAAAATGGATAACAAATGTTATGATATGCTGAGGTGTTTGTGATATATATATATAGCCAAGCCATTGTTAATTAAACAAAGACATGATAGTCAGCTGAAAATTACTGTAGTAGTTTATATTACCATAGGAGTTCATGTGTCGTATATTTCAGTTTGAGGGATTCATGGTTTTGCTTATTTTATGTTGAGTGACTTCTGCAGTATGTACCTAACAAGATGAGATGAAATATGCCAGGCAATAAATTATGCAACCCATTGTTGAATGAATCATCATACAAAGAGTTACGAAGAAAATACAACCTAAAATAGGGAAAGAACAATGTGGGTTTGTAGAAGGCAACGGCACAGTAAATGCTGTGTACTAGTTGAGAACATTAATCGAGCGTTCAATAGAAGCAAACAAAGACCTACATTATTGCTTCATTGACCACACAATGTCTTTCAATAAAGTAAGACATGTCAATATGATGAGGATGCTTACATCTACAAATTGATGGGAAGGACCTTAGACTTCCATGACTCTGATGATCTCTCATGACTACCCACACTTACTGGCATGGCACATGATGATGATTAATTGTGACTTAATTTTTCAAATGCACTATCGGAAAACACTGTTTTGAATATGGGTGTGTGTTATGAACTATTTTGCAATCACTAAAGAAGAAAACTAGGGTTTTTGTACATACATTTTACAGAAACATTCTTAGAAAACTAAATCAAGAGGTAAAAATCTACATCCTACAAGATCTGAACACTGAAGAAATCAAACTCATAAACTTCACGTCTCGGAAACTGAAATAATTTGGCCATGTTAAGTAACAGTATTTAGAAAGAACAGTAATGGTTATGGACGGTATGGCTTTTTTGGAGAAGAGGCAGGGATCAATCAGTACACAAGTGAACAAAGAACATTAGAGATACTTTGAGCATGAAAATACATGAGGCAGAGAAACTGGCAAAAGATCCAAGTCTTCCAAGGGGGTCATGATGTGAGCAACATGCAGCAAAGGACCTGCCACATAAATATATGGCACAATACTCAATTCAAGACTACATTCAATCAAAACAAACATAAAACCAGTGAACCCAAAAACTCTTAAACCAAACAAAAGCATAAGAAGAGTGGTTAGAATATGACCCCAAAAATATACACTTACGCTATCTGCTGAGCTCGACAACCCAGTACTCTTGCCCGCTCGTACTTGGTCAAGTATTTTGTTGTGATTCGGTTCTGTGGCTCTACCTGTCCAGCGGACTTATCTGTGATCACTTCACTTTGGTCACCCTGAACAAATCAACGAGACAGAAAACTTTCACAGACACTGAATGCTACATACATAACACTCAAATGTTTGCATCATGACAATCATACCACCTCAAACAAGATGTAAGGACTACAGAAAATGTGTCCAGAAGCAGTTTTATGCTATAGGTCTGTAACATGATAGGGCCACCACATCTTGTAGGTCTGACTGCACGGAGGAGTAGGTGGTCAAGCTTTCCCTCACTTAGCAGGCGATGAGTCAAGACACTGAACCCTTGCCCAACCATACTCATGACATTATCAGTGCAGTTCCCTATCAACTTCACTACTGCACCTGCAGTAAAGACTAAACCTTTACTATATCTTCTTGTTCAGGTGAATGATCAAAAGCAGGCATTAACAATCATAACTCTCCAACCCTCTAATTCATCTTTCTCTGCCTTTTTGCCTAGTATTATCCCACATACAGCTTACTTCTCTATTCCATCTTCTATTGATATGCCTGATAAATTTCATTTGCCATTTCTTTACGGTTTTGATGAGTGATCTTGTAACACCTAAGAGTTCACAATAACTCAATGTTTAATTTCTTCTCAGCCATGATATTCTTAACATTCTTCTCAAAAGAAACCTATCTCCAGTTGTTCCTATCCCAATTCATTACTCATTGTCCAGCATACATACATGTTGTTTGTCGAGACTCCTGTCTTTTCCACATTTCACATTGGGCAGTGGGGAGCGTTTTATGTGATATTCACTGGCACAGGAACGGAGCATAATGGGGACGACCCGTTGCTGTGAAGTTGGAACCGTGACTAACTAACTAACTAACTAACATACAGGCCACACACAACTTTTCAACAAGTGGATTAGTGACTTATCAACCAAATTAATCAGGCCAACTTGCCCGATATGATATGAGGGATCATTCTTAAAACACCGGTGTACCGATGCTGAATAGCGGGTTGATTCCCTACGCCAGTCAGTTAGACGTATCCTTGAGTTGGGGAGATAAATTATTTAGAAGTCGGAGTGATTTTGCCTAATGGAGAATAGAGAAAGCTAATTAATACACACGCAAAAATTAGTCAAGTGCACTAGAAGTAGTGGCATGTCTATGGACTACACTTGAATTCAAAGCAAGTGAACAGAAACAAAAAAAAAACATCTCCAAGAATAAAAACAAAAACAACATTCCAAAAACAACTATTTTATCATATCCTCAGACTTGAAAACTGCATGAGGATAGTTCAGAAAGCTAAAACCTAAGATACTGAAAAGCTATAAATGTGCTTGGATCCTCAACAGCCACAACAAAATGTTTCAATACCAGGCCAGACACATCAAAGTAATGAAAGCACAAATAGAACAGCAAATATACCATTCAAACTCACCGTACAGTATAATAGCCGTAATGTATATAAATAGCGAGAACTGCAAGCAGCAGTAGATGACTGAACTACTGAAGTAACAAACAAATATGTATCAACATTTCACAACCTAATCCCTGAAGAAGAAAAAAACTATAACTTACAAATTTAAGCACAACATTCAGAATATGAACAAGTCATGTCTCTAATAAATATTTACTGCTGATTGTGCACCAGCCATTCTCCCTGGCCTAGGGGTTAGCGTCTTTCTACGTAATCCCGTATACTCTCGTAAGTAACGAGATGTGTGCTAGAATCGGTAGCGGTTCTAGCCGCATCGGTAACTTGCGGGGTATGTGAGCCGGTCGGTCAGAAAGCAATGGCAAACTACTGAGAGTAATCTTGCCTAGTACATCAACAGCAGCTGAAAAATGCTGATGTTGTCTGCAACGTCCTGTAAGGGATATGCAAAAAAAAAAAAAAAAAGACTGCACCATACTGCAACAAAGACAGAAATGAAACCAAGAGTCAACACCCGTTCAGTTTCCAATTGTCACAAGCCTACAGATGTAAATGTCACCAAACTTCGGCCACAACCACCTCTGTGAGGATGTGCAAGGCAACATATAAGAATTAACAATTCCACTAACTGGGATAAGGTAACAACGAATAAAAACTCAATACCCAACAATGTGAAAGAAAAAAAATAAGTCTTTTTTTCTACCACCACTGACAAGGACTTACTGCATACGATGATCTTCGGTCTATAAAATGCAGTTTTTATTGTCATATTCTGTTCTTTACATTTGTGATATATTTCCCCATATCATTTTATCCATGTGCCTAGATGATTATAGCTACACACATTTTGTTGTATGATTATAATTATAGAGCTTGTGTGCTATATAGTTGATGAGTTATTTTTTTTGCATATCTTTACAGGACATCGCAGTCAACACCAACATTTTTACCACTGTGATCTCTTGGCAAGTTTACGTTCAGTAGTTTGCTATTGCTTTCTAAATGACTGGCATGATACCAAAGCAATGCAGTCTGCTGCCAAATCGCGCGCAGCAGTATTTTGGATGCAAATATACAGGATTACAAACCGCATCTGTAAGCCCTTCGCCACAGAGACGGCAAGTTGATGTGTTAAGCTATACCAAATTAGACAAGTGACAAGATCTGCAGAAGACATGCTACTGAATGAATACCTGTGATATATTTCCCATCTCATGTTATCCATGTGCCTAGATGATTGTAGCTATACAAATTTTGTTGTATGGTTACAATTATAGAGCTTATGTGCAATATATAGGTGATGAGTTAGTTATACAAATTGGACAACTGACAAGACAGTGGTCTGAAACAACATTCTCAAGATGGTAAGATAAAGGCAAAAAGTTACAAGTATATGACAGAATTTACCTGTTCATTGTTAATGGGCTCATCAAGTGGTTCATCATCTTCTACATCTGGGTCATCTTCAAAACTAGAAGGAAATCAACAAACATATATTCAAATTTTTTCATTAACTTGATTCGTACATTTGCTAAATGCCTAAACTTTAAAGCAACTTGAAAGTTCTAAAGGATTGACTTTAAATAACAAGTAAATTTTGTTGTTGATGAGCCATGGCTCAGCATGCTGGTTGTCAATGTTGCCATCTTGATTAGCAAGTACAGGAACTTACAGTGCTGGTGGTCCTTCTCTACAATGTAATAAACTTACTGCATATACAATTAAGTAGGGGGCTGAGTGGTCTTGAGGTATGGTGTCCACCTCGAGTACTGTGAGGGCCGGGATTTTTTCATGTGGATTTCTAGTTTATATATATATATATATATATATATATATATATATATATATATATATATATATATATATATATATATATATATATATATATATATATCTCAGGTGCCGTCTCCGCAATGAAGGTTGGCTGCAATGGATCTCCAACACTGTCTCTTGCCTTGACTGTACATTCTGTCAGGCTGAAGTTAGTCCACCTCTTGATGTTATCCTCCCACTTGTATCATTGTCTACCTCTTGCTCGCTTGCCCTCAACCTTGCCTTCCAGTATGGTTTTTATAAGAGTATCATGTCTTTTAACGTGGCCAAAATATTTCACTTGTCTCTTCTTTATTTCTTTCATCAACTCTCTCTTCATTCCCAGTTTTTCTAGGACCTCTGCATTTGATTGTTTTTGTTTCCATGAAATACAACCTATTCGTCTGTATATCCACATCTCCAGGGCTTCTATGCGACTTTCTAGTTGCTTGTTCAATGTCCAGGCTTCCGAATCATATATTAGCGTTTAAAATACGTACCATTTGACAATTCTCATTTTTAATGCGTTATTAATCGGGAGAGTTTATTCGCAGGGCCCTGCGAATAGACGCTTTGTTTATTCGCAGGGCCCTACGAAAATGTCTATCTGAATATCTGAATCTCTATCTAACAAACTGTGTGTCTGTCTTTCCATATGCATGTCTGGTTGACTCTCTGTGTGTATGTATGCGTGTGTCTGACTCTCTATCTGTCTGCCTGCCAGTTTATATATCCGTTGTTTATTTGTCTGTATCTCTGACTGCCTGCCCCCCCCCCCTCTCTCTCTCTCTCTCTCTCTCTCTCTCTCTCTCGGTCGCTCGGCCGGTCAACCTGCCTGTTCAGAGTATTGCAGGGAGAGGTTGAAAGAGATGTATGAATTGGCATGGTGGAATACAGATGATCGACGAGCGAGTGTCAGGTTGGATCTAGCTACCCATCTACCTGCGTACCTACTCATCCACCTACCTGCCTAGCTACCCACATACCTGCTTACTTAACTACCTACCTGTCTACCTACCCACATATCTGCCTCTCTAACCATCTATCTGTCTAACAACCCACCTACTTAACCACTTTCGTGTCGCCGAAGCAACGGAGTACGTGCTTTGTGCTCGATACTTTTGACAACAGCCAGCGGGGAGAGAATGAAGCGGAGGAGAAGAGGTAGGGGAGAGGGGGGAAGGAAAAGGAAGAAGAGGGCTGGAGCCAGAAGGGGTAGAAGGAAAACGGATCGTTTGGGACTCAAAAATGTGTGGGTTGGGTATTGGAATTGTCGTAGTGCAAAGCAACGAGGACCAATACTGGAGAAACTGGTACTAACTAAATTACTCACTTTAAACATCACAATTCTAAATACCCAAAGAGATGAAGGATTGACTTTCACCCAACGAATTGCTGAAAAATTTAAAAAAAACATTGTCCGGCAAGGAAACGAACAATTGACATTTGACTTTCATCCAATTAATTGCTGAACAATTTTTAAAAAAAAATGTCCGGCAAGGAAACGAACCTCGAGCTCCGGCCCATCAGGCGGAGACACTATCAACTATGCCACTGACGACACGTTTTTCAATCAACGAAAATGTATAATATAGCCGCAAACTTACGTTAAATCACGTGACCAGCATATAGGGCCCTAGGAATACACTTCCGATGGGAGAGTTTATTCGCAGGGCCCTATGAATAGACACTCCCTTATTAATCTCTCTAGATGTTAATACTGATTTCATGCTGTTGAAAGCATTTTTGGCCATTCCTATTCTCTTTTTGATTTCCATTTCACTTCTGCCACCATCTGTTATTATATGTCCAAGATAGGAGAAACTTGTTACTTGTTCTAGTATCTGCCCATTTACTGTGATGTTCATTGATGACCTTTCCTTTTCACTGCTAATTTAACTAATTATCATAGTTTTTGTTTTTTGGATGTTAATATCTAAGCCACATTCTGCACTTCAGCTGTAACATCAATATCCAACATAAAAAATGTTACAAACAATCCTACAATAAAATCTTGTGTCCTGTATCATCATCATGTGCCATGCTGGTAAGCATGGACAGTCATGTTTTGCCATCTTACTCGATCACCAGAATCGTCGATCAGCTAAGTGTTCTTGTCTTGACCATACAAAGTAAAGTGATCTATACAAAAGTACAGGCTCACTGCAGCACCTCAACACTTCTCGTAGCAATTGACATCTTTTTATTGTTACACACAGTATATAATTATAGGCCTATGCACTAATGTTAACAATAAGACATATGCATGATTTCACCAGAAATGTCAGTCTGGTAAAATGGAAATACATAATCTCACCGTAATGTTTTGATATTTTACAAAAAAAAAACAAAAATGAAACATCTATTAAATAAAACTATACCATATATTACACAGAACACTATACACAACAATAAGAAGGAAACAAACAGCTTTCTTTGGTCATGTGATGGGAAGAGAGCATTGGAGAACATTGTGACAACTGGAAAGATCAAGGGGAAGTGAGGCAGAGGCAGACCAAGAGAAATGATGCTGGATGGATTGTGACGGTGGCATGAAGGAATATCATCAGCAGAATTGATCCAGAACACCAAAAACAAAGATCTGTGGAGAGCCATGAACGCCCACGCCAGCCGGTAGGGCACTTGATGATGATATTAGACAAAAGAAAACACATGGCACGTTGATCACGTTAAATTTAATAAAATTGTCACTGTCATATTGCAACAACTCAACAACTTTCTTCACTTCAAAGCTGTTTCATTCCTGGCTACTTTGGGTATAAAAACGACGTATTTTTTAACACTCGGATACCATATAACTGAGGCACCTGATTTTAAGAGGACAAGGAGTAGAAAAAAGTGTATATTTCTAGTTTAACCCTATTAAATTAATTTCATTACATTTTATACGCAAGATTTAGTTTTACGACGTAAACTTTATGGTGACCTATGTTTAGCGCATTACCTAGTCTTGCGCTCAAGCGTTAGTTACTAATGCAATCAAACAATGTGACAATATATAACACATTTGTTCGCAATATATTTAAAGCTCACTCGACATTTTCATTAATGTTTAACTATGAAACGTGTGTTTCATCGATCATATCAAAAAATGGAAATGGTAACCGACGACTACGACTACTCTAGCTTCACAAGCTTTCCTTCGAAATTACATTTTATATGGTTAAATGCTAATTATTAAATCAAACAATTAGTATCTATAACAAGTAATTATCTCATAAATAATGGTAATGTGTATGTAAATACATATAATTATATTTATTAAAAATGTGCTACATACTCGTCCCCCTCAAATTCGTCGCGCTCCATGTTGACCGTGAAAGCAATGAAAGCTAACTAAAATATTCACCACGAGGAAACGTTTTAAATAGGAGACACGCGGAAACAAGTCTAAAAAAAAAAAAAGAGAGAGAGAGACATGCGGAGACAAGGAATGGAACGAAATTACTGTACCATCTATAGACCCAAAACCTAAACAAAAACAGTCATATGTCGCTCAAATGGCCGTAATAAAAGTGGAAACAGAAGAAACTCTATCAAACATCCAAGAAGAAAGAAAGAAAAAAGATGGAACAGCCCAAGTCTAAAAACAAGATGACAGAAACAGAAGTCACAGACAGAAGAGAAAGAACCACACGAGGAAATAGAAGTGGTAGATTTTCAAACAGACAGTCAGACAGCGACCAAGAATGGACAGGTGCCAGGGAAAGAGATTACTCTCCAGCAAAAACAAGATACAAAACCGTCCACGACACAAGGTACCAAAGAAGACCCATAAGACACGAAAACAGAGCTCCAAGATCAAGACATGTCTGGAGGAAGAATGGTGTCTCTTAAAACTCTCTGAAGGAAACAGCACCATAAGACGGGACGGGAACACAATTACGTCAGGCCTTAACAAGTGTGCGACTCTGTCCTGCCATGTAAAACCACAAGGATGAAACGAACACAATTACAGCCATTCGAACATTTTCAAGGAAACAGATATAAGCATCTCCATTTACGAAAGAAGAAGAACGAGATACAACATAACGGTCCCGACTATAACGAAACCGATACAATCGACGGTTAAACGGGGTCATTCTTCTCAAGAATTGGAATTGGAATTGTCCTGACGAAATCTGTTGACGTTGTGGAAGTGGGTGGTGAGAATGACAGAAAAGCAAGTGTCAATATACTAGCAAACTGTTTTGGAATATGAATTTAAAGATAATTTTCGGTATTAGTTTATGATTGGGGGGGGGGGGGGGGTATAATTTTGAGTACCAGAGTCTCCGGTAGAAGTGCCTTGGTGGAACACAATGGGCCAAAAGGGCTTTTCCGCCATCTTGCCAGTTCTCACCAAGTTCTTTAGTTTATTTCTTCTCATAACGTGCTAAAAAAATGTGTCTGCTTGCGCCTAATTTCTCCAATAAGTTTAGTGTTATTTTGCTTCTTGTACGACTTGCTCATTGGTTTTTCTGTCCGTCTATGGTATTCTTTGCATGTCTCTCTCCCCCCCCCCCCTACCCACCAGAAACTACATATCCACTGCCATAAGCTCCCCCCCCCCCCCCCCAGTCTATACGCTCATTTTCCATGTTTCACATCAATACAAAAGTATCATCATTCATTCACTGGCACACTGCCTCTTGACAGACAATAGTTTGTTACAGTGTGCTATAAAAAAGGCATAATAACTACAACGATTAGCATTAGCGAATGTGACTGATCGGGCCATGTCACAAGGTGGTTATAGTTGACTAGGGGATGTATGTGTGAATGTTGTGTTGGACGACTGATCAACAACCATAAATCAACATCGAAGGCCAGGCGGGACACGTGATCTTTTAATTGGAACACAAATGATGATACATTATTCAGGAACACTTCAGCTTAGACCTATCTCCACATATATTGCATCTGCGCAGTTACAGCACACTCAGAGAACACAGTATCACAATACTATCTATCTTGGCTGAGATTTTCTCCTCAGCCCCGACACAGACTAACTAGCTAGTATCTTGAGGATGTAACCCAAACATTATCGCTGCTGACAGCCTGGCTAAGTCTCTAATACTTAGCCCATAATTCCACTCACTGAAATCACAAGGCGGAGTTCTCTCTCTAATCCCCCCACAATTTAACTAGCCAGAACTCAGACCTCCTCTGTCTGGCTCAAAACTCAACTGTCCGTTAATTTGCCTAGCCTGTCCTCTTATTCGCTTTTTCCCGAGACCTCACAAGAAACATCATTTAAACTCTTTAACCCCAATCTAAATTACCCCAACATCATCTTACCGAGTTTCCCTTTGTCTCCCAGTTTGCTATCCTGTTTTAGCATCTCATTAGTGACCTCCTCTTAGCCTGTACCGTGTCCTAACAATCCTTGTGTTGGGTCTTACCCATTGTTCTAGAGTTTCTTAATCCACTTCTCTGAGCCCAATTCCCCTCTACTCTCACGTATTCCTTTTATGCCTACGTGACTCAGACTGACAAGTTCATGATATACTCTCCACTGTGTTTAGGACCCGTCATTGCACCTGGCATTCCTACCTCAATCTTTCTGACCTCACATCTGCATATACTTCTCTGACCCAGTTACATTGCTAGTATTATAACATTCTTAACAAGTCGTTTACCCCAGATTTCCGCACACACATGCACGTTACAGGCCAATTCGTGCTGTAGATGTTTATCCACAATGGATGCATCGTCATTTTCACCATCACGCACCATCTTACGTCTCAAGCACTCAGTGTGTGACCTATCTGCAATAATTTTCTCCTTTGTCTTGATTCCTTTTCTGACATTTGCCCTCCATGCAACACGTTCAGCGGCGACTTGCTCCCAATGTGCATTATCAATGCCTGTATCACTCCTGTGTGTTGCCGGGGCCCATAAGGGAAGCAAAGAATAGCAACACTGCAGCCTACCACACATGTCATAAGAGGCGACTAAGGAGGCTTGATGGTTCCGTCGCCCTGCTACTGAGTGAGTGCGTGGCGCGACACTGTGAGCTGTGAGTTTCGTGTGAAATGCTTTTGAATCTGCCCGAGGTTTTTTGGAATGTGACTGCATGTTCGGAGCGATGGCAGATGGCTATGTCCCAAAGTTGACCGGTTTTTGCCTTATGCAGAAATGCGTGGCTGCTGGGCTTCTGGTTGACTGCCACTGCCATCAACAATGAACTGTATTTTGTGGACTGTGTGGGTGAATATCTAGGAAACATCCAGATGGGAAAATGACTGCCGATTCCATCAGAGATAAACTGGGTGTTTTGTGGGGGACTATTGTGTTGACATTCTGGCGGCATCATTATGCACAGTGTATCTGTGCGGGCTGTTGTTTGTCGAGACTCCTGTCTTTTCCACTTTTCACACTGGGCAGTGGGGAGCGTTTTGTGTGATATTCACTGGCACAGGAACAGAGCATAATGGGGACGACCCCATTGCTGTGAAGTTGGAACTGCGACTAACTAACTAACTAACTAATGCCTGTATCAATCATGTCCCACTTACACACACCTTTGTATCGTAGTAGAGGCCGACCCTGAGATCTCTTACCCATCTATAATTCACCAAATTCTACCATCATCCATCGTGTCCTATCCATCTAAGTCTACGAAGACTGAGCATAGTACACACCGTCACACTGATCTTTCCAATACTTCAGTATTTGTGATTTTGTCTTGCCACTTAATACCAAGTATTCTTCGCAGACACCACATATGAAAGCTGTTTAAACGTTTCTCTTGGTGTGAGTAAGTTGACCAGGCTTCAATGCCATAAAGAAGAGTACTAAGGACACGGGCTTGATAGACAAGGATTTTTCTTTTGGCAGTAAGCTTCCTGTTCTCCCAGACTCTTTTTGTTAACCTGTTCATTGTTATTGCTGCCTTACCAATCCTGATGTTGATTTCCTCATCTAGGGATAATTTGCCATGTACCTCTGATCCTAAATATGTAAAATGGTCTACTATATACAAAAGTATAGGTTCTATGTAACACTTCAACATTCTTTTTCCCGTTGCTATTGATGTCTTTTTATTGGATAAATCAATAGCTAAGGAATAAAACAATTGAATTTCAGCTATTTTTGCGGTGTTAGATCCCAACCTTTCATACTAAACAAGTACTGGTTAAAGAATACATACACACTGAAAGGCATGGCTATCCAGAAAGTATTTGTATTGTGAATAAACAACAAGCAAATACATAACCATCAGTAAATGATATGTTAATCTTTATTTAATAAAAGGACACAGGATTTCCAATTTTATTTAATGTTTGCATATCCTTTACAGGACATCGCTGTCAACATCAGCATCTTTCAGCTGATTGTTGATTTCTTTGGCAAGATTACGCTCAGTAGTTTGTCATTGCTTTCTGAGCGGCCGGCTCACATACCCCGTAAGTTACGGACGCGATTCGAACCACTGCTGATTCTCACCATCGTCACGTTACTTACGAAAGTATTTGAGATTATGAAGAAAAGTTGCTAACCTCTAGGCCAGGAAGCCGGCAGGATTTCCAATACAGCTAATGAAAATGAGGACAATATTTTACAAAAGTATCGATACTTCACATACTGTGGTGTTCTCCCTTGAATTTCACACTCACCTTGTTTTCTTTGTAAACTACCTTTAGCAGTGTTTAAGATTGTTAGGCTAAGTAAGTAACATCCTGATGAACAGACAAAATACTCCAAGTTGTCAACTTATTCAGTATCCAGAGCTGCATAAACCATCCATATAAGTTTTAGTTTAGTCGATGGATCAACATCACGGCACATGGCTGTAACCCATAAGGCTCCGTTCTCCTCCTAACTCAAACCTGAGTCTGGAGAAACTCAGCTCAGTGCACGAACTCCGTAGCACCAGCGAGGTTCCTTAAATACTTTGGGTAGATTTTTAACTCGAAATTTTGCCCGGGCAGTGCCGTTAGTCTACTCTTTTTCGACTTCAAACTGCCTAGGGATTTTTTACGTGCGCAACAATAAACACGGGCATCCAATCTCACTGCCCAGAAACCAGGGGAAATTTTATTACTAGAAGTCCACGTGAAAAAAAATCCCGGTACATACCGGGGCTTGAACCAGGGACCTCCAGCACTCGAGGCGGACACCATACCTCGAGACCACGCAGCCCCTACCATACATATAAATACACAATTATAATAATGATACATATACTTCATAAAAGAACTCACAACAAATCAGTATTTCTAGTGAAATACTTAACCACTATGATCACAGTATATTGAAACCCTCAATGAAGTATATTGAAACCCTCAATGAAGTATATTGAAACCCTCAATGAAACCAACTATTAAATAATAAAAGGTTCATATTGGTCAGGTTCACTAGTAAAAGTAGAAATTTATGTACGTATCTATCAAAACGGGACAAACAGTGTTCTTAAGTCAAATCCTCTCCCCCCCCCCCCCCCCCCCCAATATATGCATCATTTTTAATATTAAAAAATTGAAATGTTCACTAAAGAAACTTGAATTTATTTTTTGAAGGGCTCATGGTTCCCCTGCCTCTCTCTTTTTTGTGTGGACCCTTAGTCTCACTATGAGCTATTGCCCACAGTGGTCCACCAAGCCCACATCTAAGGTGAAGATATGTGTTGGGTTTTTATTTGATCATCCCGGCCTCCGACCAGACCAGGCACACTACTGGTGGGGGGGGGGGGGGGGAGCTGCAAATGCACCCGATCCAAGCCAAAGGACCGATAGGTTTTAGGAAGAAATCACTAAGAAATTATTGAGCAAACACAGTAAGTAAATTTTCAAAACATATAATGGAGAACTGAAAATCAAGTACAAAATACTTTAAATGAAAGATTTTTCTATATTATTTTAATTATTAGTAATTATTTAAATTTAGTGAGATCCTTGCGCTTGATGCTTGCTGCAAAGAGATTTTATGTCAGGTTCCAATTTAGTTAACTTCAGTCTCAAGTCTCCCCGTTTTGTTATATCCAGCTGATTTCTTCCATTTTTGAATTGCCCCCCTTAACAATCGAATTGCCCCCCTGTGGGGCGTGGGCCCCACGTTGGGAAACACTGCTTTAGACTGTAAGGTAACCATGATGAAAGTATGAACACTCTAGTAGGCTAACCATCAAAGTATTTCATGGGATGTAAGGTCTAATTAGTAGTAGCTGTTTCCACTCTTAGATCAAATTGGCCCACTGTTTATGATTTCCAGTTTCCACCATCCGGATATGAACCAACTTGGACGTAATAAAGCACAATGCCATACTATCTCAAAATCAATGTTAGGTATACTTGATTTCAAGTAATTGTGGAGACACAAGGAGGAAACATGTACATGTTATACACAATTTGTGAAATCACCAATTTCAGCTAATGTATTTTTTCTTGCTCATTCTAAGGACAAGTATATCACTTTCATAAATCATCATAGGCCATTAAGTCACAAAACTATGACCAGGTTTCACAGTCCCCTAGTCTGGCAGACATTCCAAGAATCAATTCTCCACAGATGTAAAGTTACAGCATCGAACATCTTTTATTCTGCACATGTATGTGTTACATGGTTTTACAGTTAACAGAACTATATCAATAAAGTAACTCTTGTATATTTGTATGCAGTTGCCTCCTTATATCATGTAGTTTCGTTCCGAGTTTACACAGATGGGCTAGCACAAAATTCTGTTTGAAATGAAGGAGCCGGAGTGTACACAGAATACCCAAACAATACTACGGATACGTCCGGAGTACCAACAGTAAAGTACTGCCATAACTATGATGCTTAACTCCAGGCAATTAAGATAGCAACAGAGAAATTACTAAATACCAACCATGGTACACTGATGTGGTGTTACTGACAGATGCAAAATCAGTACTTGAGGCGCTTCTCTGGGAAATTGCCAGTACTAAGGACACTACTTTTTTAACTATGCAGCCAGCGTAAAGTCACCATACAAAAAAAAGTCGCTTAAAAGTCAACAGGGTAAACTTCATTGCACCGGGTTTTATCCCATATGGCTCAGTCTCTTTCCGCAGCGCAGAAAGTGTCGCACAAAACACGAACTCCGTAGTTCTAGCGACAACCCACAGGAGTCTCAGAAAAATTTAACTCATGAACTGAAGGATGCGGCCCGGAATCGAACCCACAACCTTTGGAGCCAGAGTCAAACGGCTTGACCACTTCGCCACGGAGACTCCCGAGGTCACAGTGGATGCCATCTCACTGTGGAGTACCTGGAAATGAAAGAGCTGATCGACTGGCTAAGGAAGGAGCAATAGAAGAACAACCTGATGATGTGCTATTTACATACCATCCAAAAGAAAATAATTATCAAATTAATCAAAAGCCACCAACACCAGCTCAAGACGATTACCACTTTATAGGCAAACCAGAACAAATCATTATTCTGCGCCTCAGGACACAATTAATTACACAACATGTATACAAAATTCAAGATGGGTGAATCAGCCATGTGCACATGTGGATTGGTGCTGTACACAACAGATCACATACTCCAAGACTGCCCAAAATATGATATATCAAGGCAAACGTTCTGGCCAGAGAAACAACAATGGAAGGTAAACTCTATGGACCAGTGAGTGAACTGAAAAAGACAGTGAAGTTCATACAAGAGACAACACTGCAGATATAGACACATTTCAAGTGAATGAAAAAAGAAGAAGACAAACGTTGCTTCATCCATGTCCTCTCCAAATTATTGATTTCTGTCTCTCATTCTCTTCTCCATGTATGTTTAGTTTTCCCTCTATTTCGTTTGCACTGTGAGTTCCACACACAGGACTTTCTAGCGATACGGTAATCTCAGTGCATGTTCTATCAAGTGCCAGTATCGTGTCCCTATCTCTTGAATTACTGGTATTTAAGTTGTCTCCATGTGCTCCACATTGCCCGTTTGATTTTACCCTCCCTTATCATCATCAGCACTGCGACCAAGTCAAGAGAGTCTACCTTTTTATAAAGGAGCTAGGAATAAGTTTTGTAAAGGAGTTTATGAAGAAGTAATGAATACACTATGTCAATGAGTTTATGCACAAGTCATGAATAAGTTTCCTGAATGAGTTTCTGAAAAAAATATAATTAAGTTTTCTGAATGAGTTTATGAACAAGTCATGAATAAGTTTTGTGAATGAGCTTATGAGCAAGTCATGAATAAGTTTTTTGAATGAAATTACAGACAAATAATGAATAAGTTTGAGTTAGTTTATCCATCCATCCATCATGTGCCATGCCGGTAAGCGTGGGCGGTCATGTTCTGCCATCTCACTCGATCACCAGAGTCGTGGATCAGCTCCGTGTTTCTGTCTCGACCATGCCACAAGGCCAAGCCATCCAGGTACTTGCTTCTAGGTCTTCCCCTTGGTCTGTTCCCCTCGATCTTACCAGTTGTCACCAAATTCTCCAATCCATTTCTTCTCATAACATGCCCAAAAAATTTTGACTGTTAGTTTATAGATAAATAATAAATAAGTTTTGTAAATAACCTTATGTACAAGCCCCAACAAAATTAAATGATTCAGTCCAAACAAAAAGCAAGCATGGACCAAAAATGTTACACAATCAAATGAACAAGTATTATAAAGGACAGTTTCCGTTTACTGAGCACTGAAATTGCGGAAGAAACCACGAAACAAAACAAATAACACAATGACCCTAGTTTGGCCATATATCATCATTCTGTCCAAATGGGAGGTCATATGTGGCAATATATTATCCTTCGGCTCTGATTCAGTTAATAATAATTTTTAAAATTTAAATAATTGTTTACAATTTTTATTTATAAATCGAAGATGCATTTTACATATTTCATGTTACACTTGTTCTGATTAGTGTGGGGTAGACTTCTTTTGGTTTCCATTTTAATAACGTAGTTAGGTTGTATGTGGTGTTTTAGTGATTTCAGATTTAAACTTTGTTTATAATGTGAATCAGTTCGAGTTCCAATTGTCAAAAAAAAATTCCAAAGTCGGTCTCGTTAAACCTGCCTCCTTAGCTGTGGATATTGTTGAGATCCGTGGTTGTGTGGACTGTTAGTCCTAATTCATACTGGTTTTATTGGTTCCGCTCCGTTTGTCGGATGAGGTTGTTTTTTGTGCTGCCTGGTTATTTCCTTTCTATCTTATGATGTCCTGATAAAGACCGGTCCTTGGTCAGGCCTACTAAGTACCGTAGTCTTTCGTTTGTTAGTTTCTTACTCTCATTAGCGCTAGTTGTTTCATGTGTTGTCCTCACCGGGGTTTGCCTCGGTCATGTCCAGTCCTTATAAGGACTTGATGTAGGCAAAGGTGGTGGTGAGTTCAAGTGTAAGATTTAAGTTGTCCTCCTTCTATTGTTGGACTTTTGATGGTTGGGATTTTGCTGGTCTTTTTATTTCCTTGAATTGCTTTTATTTGCTTCCACACCTTTGTAGTCAGTGTTTCTGGCCTGAGTGTCTGACAGAACCTTTTCCACTCCTTTTCTTTTGAATGTTCTACTTCTCTGTTTGCTTCGTTTCTGCAATTCTTGTTTTCTTCGAAATTCTCTTCTGTCTTTGCCTTTCTGTACTTCTGCAGGGCTCTTTTCCTATTCTGTTGTGTCGCTGTGCAACTGTCATTCCACCAGGCCACTGGGTTTTTGTGCCACTGTTTTTGGGATGCTTGGGGCTCTTTCTTGCCCGGTCTTAGATTTTCTGGCATATTTTTGTTAGGGATGTGTTTGATTGCTATCCGTAGTATGTTTTTGGTCAGTTTCCCCATGTATTTATTAATGTCTTCCTGCTCCAGCTGCTCCAGGTCTGTGTTGGTCATCTCTTCTCTAAACTGCTCCCATTTTGCTTTATTGAAGTTAAAGGTTGGCCTGTTGTTGTTGGCGCTTAGCTGGGGTTGTGTTCTTGCGTCAGTTACTATAGGTAGGCGGTCTGTGTCCATGTCCTCTGTCACTTCCCACTGGCTGTTTGCTAGCCCTGCAGTTGCTATTGTCAGGTCAATACCCGTGTCCTGGCAGTTTGGTCTGGGGCCTATCCTGGTTATGGTCCCATCGTTGAGTACTGCCAATTGGTTGTCCTCGATGAACTCTATCAGATTTATGTCAGCCCTGTATAGCTCCCCATGTGGTGTGGTGACAGTTGAAGTCTCCCACTATTAGGGCTTCTGATGTCAGTCTGGCTTGGAGGGCTTGGGTGTCTTCGTCCTCGATTATACCTCTAGGGTAGTATACATTAATTATTGTTAGGTTTTTAGGATTTCCTGTGATAGTTGCACTGACATACTCCAAGTTCTTTGTGAGGAATATTTCCTGTGATTCGATCTGGAACTGTTCGTGTACTAGCAGGGCAACCCCGTCCCCTCTTGCTTCTGTTCTGTCCTTTCTAATTACCATGAACCCTGGGCATCTATACTTTTGATCTGGTTTCAGGTGGGTTTCCTGCAGGGCATATATGCAGTTCTTGCTCCCCAGTTGTTTCATGATGTCTGGGAGGTGGGCCTTGATGCCTTGGCAGTTCCACTGTATTATTTTCATGTTTCTAGAATCCATTTTAGTTCTACTGTTATTGCTGTCTGTCCATGTCTCTAGTTGTTCTTCAGTCCTTATCTTTCAGAGTCTGTGCTGTTTTCGTTGTCATGGTAGCTGTTTCCTTCCTCTACTGTTAGTAATCGTTCACTCTGCCAGTATGACGCAGTGCTCTCCTTGTGTATTCCTCATTGGCGAGCTATCACAGTATTACTCATCACTGTCATTTCTTTCTGGAGTGTTTCTATTTTGCTTTCCATTTCTCTCAGTCTGTGATCCATCCACATCGGTTGTTACTTTCTCTCATTGGAGTTGATAATCTTCCAAAATTCTTTGTGTTCTTCTTCCACTTTCCGTAGCTCGTTTTCCTGGTCTTCCACCTTCTTGCTGATGTCTTTTAACTTTTCTTCCATGCTTTGGGTGGTTTTTTCCATCCTTGTTGTGACTACTTCCATATGTTTGGTGACCTCTGCCAATTTTTCTTCTGCTTCCTGCACTCTTTTAAGAGCTTGTCTTAGGTTCTCATCCTCTGGCCTTGTGTCTGATCTTGCTTCTTTTTGTATCTGTTGTCTGTTGGTTTGTCGGCTACCTGTGCTCTCAGGTTGGTCATGTTTGTCTGTATTATCCGAATCTGGGATTGCAATTCGGGACCACTTTTGGGGAGGCTCTGCTTCCATTTAATTATCCTGAGTGGTGTCTTGGTCAGCACTGACTCCCTCCAGGCTACCAGCTCTCTTTTGTATGCAGGACACTCTTTATACCTTGCACTGCGGTTACCCCGGCAGTTGGTGCAGGTTCTTTTGGGGTTGTGTTCTGCATAATTTGTTTCACTATTTTCAAGCTGGCAGTCGCTTCTCCAGTGCTGTCCTCCACAGAACTTGCAGATTGGTACTTTCAGTCTGCAGGTTGTCAGGGAGTGGCCAAAGTTTCTGGCAAAGTCCGCACTGTGCTAACGGGGGCATGTATGCTTCGATGTGCTTGGGTTCCTTGTTTAGTGTTATATGACTTGGTATGTCTTATCCTTCACATTTGATTTTTATGATCGATGTGGGTTTTCCTTGCCTGTTCATTATTCTTTCTCTACGATCTGTGCATGTTTGTTTTCTTTTCTAAGGTCATTTATGATCTTAGGCATGTCCCATTGAGGGCTGATGCCTTTGACCACTATGGCGCAGGTTGGTTTGCAGATATTGATGTCCACACTGGTCTCATGTGTCAGTGGGATATTGAAGAGTTTCTCTGTATCTTGCAAGGATTTCATCCATTTTTTCCATTTGTTATTGGGATAGCAGAATATCTTCCCTTGTTTTGTTATTTTTAAATTCTTGACGGCATTACGTCCTAGGGGGATTTCAAGCATCGATGTTACCTTTGTCCTATCCAGTGTTTTGATGGGCACCTGTCCTGACTTGACTTGGGTTATTTCTAGTCGTGTCTTCTCGATCTCTGGCTTGTCCGTTGGTCTACTGTCTTGGGTTTCAGATGTCTCCCTCTGGCTGAGGGGTCGGTTGCCACTTCTGTTCGTGTTGGGCTGTGCCGGCTGCTACCGTTTTCTGGTTGCCTCTGGCAGGTCCACTGCTTGCCTTCCCCCAGTTGTTACTCAGCTTAGGACCGGCAGCTGCCTTTTCAAAGTATAATTATTTGGCTTTTGGCTATAGAGGTGCTTCTTGTGTTGTAAGCCATCTTGGCAGTTTCAGAGTATTCTTTTGTTTGCCTTTTTTATCGTGGTGGTAAAGTTTTATAATTATTTAATAATTCTTGATTTCCCTTGGAAATAATAGCACAGATGTCACAATCACGATAATCCAATAGTGCGGAGAAGACATGTGTAACTCCAGCGATGAAATACATGCGAGTATCTTGTTTTTCACTTGGAAATTATAGCACACATGTCACAATCGCGATAATCCAGTAGTGCGAAGAAATACACGTCTACCTCCAACCATGAAACACACTCGACTGTAATGTGAATCATGGAAGTGTATTTTTTTTAATAAAGACAGTCATCCAGGTACAATCCCAAAGTACTGGCAGAATTATTTCTTCCCACCAGTACAGCTCTATGGTCGACACATCATACAATGGGAACCAGATAATTTTGTAAATTAGATGGCCTGAACGCCGATGAACCTGAATGCTGATGAACCTGAACAACGATGCTTTGGACTTCAGAGTTAAAATTTAGTCTTCCAGAGGATTAACAACCCACCCAGCCAATCAACAAGTAACTAGTCAGGAACATGACAAAAATAATCTTAAATAACAACATGGACAGCAAAAATATGTTCGTAAATATTTATCTGCTATGGTATATCACAGACATCAAAGTAAAAATCTCCAGATTAAATATAGTGGGTTTCTCTGACATTTAAATACGAATGCTGGTCAATGCAGAAAACACTGTGATTCTTTAGTGATCCACGAAAATATGTTATCTGAAATAAACAATGAATAAAGCTGTAAATACAAAATGGATAAATTAACAAAAGAAGGAAGTGGAAAGGGTCAGCTGTACAAGAACACATTAACAGGTGACATGGTTATGTTGTGGCTAGAAAGTCTTCATAAGCACAGAAAACAAAGTCATTAATACAATTTAAGAAACTATAAAATGTGCCTTCTCTTAAGAGTCCATGTTTTACTGCTAAGTGTCATTTTATAGTTTCCTAAAGTAATTGTATTAGTGTCTGAACAAACAGTCAACATATTACAAAAATAAATATTGTTAATTATAGGATTACAGCAATACTAATGTACAATATAAATGCAAAGAGAGATAAAATATAATTATGTTTAAAAAAAAAGACTTAGTTGAATGGTTGGTTGTGAATCCTCTGAAAGACTGAGTATTATCTTTTAAGTATGAGGCATTAGAATTTAAATCATCTGACCCTTGAAAAGGGCTTGCATCTATCCAAGTGAGACTTTTCTCCCAATCAGGTATCAAAGTATCGTCTCCTTGAGGGTTGTCTTGAAGAGTTCTCTTTCTCTCTCCAAGCCCAGAAACAAGCGGAGTATTGAAGACCAGTTCTGGAACTCCATTATCTGCTGAGTAGCATTTTAGGATGTAACCAGGTGATAATTCAGCACAGCACATAATGACTGGCTGGGTTAGGCCTAGGTTGGTCATGCTTGCTCTTTGGGGCTTTAGGTATTCATTGTCAACAGATTCGGACATAATAACGACAGGGAAACAGACTTAGACTACGCATTTCAATTTCCATCAAGAGTACCCCATGTTTACCCATTTAAAAAAACAACCAATCAAAATGAAGAGCTCGGGTTCCTGACATGGTTGACACTGACAATAAGGACACTGATTGAGCAGCATTCACACACCAGTGACACCATCATCTACATAAACAGGTCGATAAAGTGCTGGACAAGGACATCATGGGAATACACAACACAAAGGATAGGGGAAGACAGTCAAAGATGCTTGCGGCACATACCTGACAACTATATCAAGCATGACTATGGAAATAACCGATGTCTCAAGAGCACACATGTGGGCAGCAGGACAAGAAGCCGCACACATGATTTTAATATCAGACTTGATGAACAGGCTACAGAAATTCACAAATGGCAGTCCCCATGCAGAAAGGGGAGACAGCATTTGACAGGCACGCCTCACATCACTTGCTGGATGTATGCACCTGGACATGCCGGAGTAAAGGACAACCAACGTGAGGACCAGCTGGCAAACAATGCACCAATACAAGCAGGAAGAAGAAGGGACATGACCAATATCGGCAATGCAGTATGGACCCAGCTGGCCGATAGCAATGAGTCACTAACACTAGTTCCATTACACGAATTGAGAGTGAAGTCTGGCCAAGCATGTCAATGCCGCCTTCGAGGGCCCGAGTGGAGACATTACAACAACTAACTCTTCAAGGGAACAGTGAGTATAGATACTTTGAGAGTCTGCTGCATTGGAGAATTGAGCATACATGGGAATACCCAATGTGAGGGGATGTCGATCGTGATAACATAATAAACAAAAACTGAAATTGCAATGTTAATCTAAATTAAACCACACATGATATACTTTTCAATTACAAAAAAAAAACAGGCAGCAATTTTTCACACTAAATATAGACTGCCAAGAACAGTGACGATTATACTTTTTAGAAAAAAGTTGCTTAAAACTCGACAGGGTCGACTTCATTGCACCAGGTTTTATCTCATATGGCTCGGTCTCTTTCCGCAGCGCGGAAAGCGTCGCACAAAGAACAAACTCCATAGCTCTAGCGATGACCCGCAGACGTCTCCATAAAATTTCATTCATGAACCGAAGGACAGGGCCCGGAATCGAACCCACAACTTTCGGAGCCCAAGTCAAACGGCTTGACCACTTCACCACGGAGACTCCTAACTTTTTACTTTTACTTGTTTCAGATCCTTTATGTTGTTTTCTATGATGTTTAATATTTTATTTTGAAAGTATCTCATCTCAACTCATCATGTTCCTCTTGTACCTTGCGGTGTCAAGGTGAAGTATAAACATCGTGAGAGTGCCCGATTATGGGCTTCACGTATCGATATTCCCATGGACTCTGCTATTCCCTCCGTCCAACGTTTATATGGTCGGCCTCTTCCTCTGTTTCCATCTGGTCTGTACATCATTGCTTATTGTGGCACGCTGTTGAATGGTAACCTACTTGCATGGTCAAACTATTTGACTTGCTGCTTTCTAAAAAAATCTAGTGCTGCTATAACCCCCAGTTTAGTCCTGATTTCTTCATTTCTGATCTGATCTCTTCTTGATACGTTGAGTATTCTTCTCAGGAATCTCATTTCCGTTGTGATATTTCTTTTCTCTTTTTCTGTCATTGGCCAGGTTTGGCATTGGTAGCATAGAGTTGGTAGGAAGATTGTGTTGTAAAGTGCTTTCTTAGTAGTTATTGATACATGTTTGTTCTTTAGTATTGGTGCTATTTGTCCAATGAGTTGGTTTGCCTTATTGCATCTATTTTCAATCTCGTCTTCTGATCTGCCATTTGATGATATTATACTTCCTAGGTACACGAAACTTTTTACTTGTTTCAAGGGATGTTCGTTTAGGTGAATTGTTGAAAGTATGTTGTAATTTGTTATTCAACTATTATGACAATTAGAAAGATAAGTGTGAGAAGAGGCAGAGGCAGACCGAATGAAATGATGGTGGATGTATTGAGAACACCAAGGACCGAGTGAAATGATGGTGGATGTATTGAGAACACCAAGGACCGAGTGAAATGATGGTGGATGTATTGAGAACACCAAGGGCAGAGTGAAATGATGGTGGATGTATTGAGAACATCAAGGACCAAGTGAAATGATGGTGAATGTATTGAAAACACCTAGGACAGAGTGAAATTATAGTGGATGTATTGAGAAAACCAAGGACAGAGTGAAATGATGTTGGATGTATTGAGAACTTCAAGGACCAAGTGAAATGATGGTGGATGTATTGAGAACATCAAGGACAGAGTGAAATTATGGTGGATGTATTGAGAACACCAAGGACAGAGTGAAATTATGGTGGATGTATTGAGAACACCAAGGACCGAGTGAAATTATGGTGGATGTATTGAGAACACCAAGGACAGAGTGAAATGATGGTGGATGTATTGAGAACACCAAGGACCAAGTGAAATGATGGTGGATGTATTGAGAACTTCAAGGACCAAGAGAAATGATGATGGATGTATTGAGAACTTCAAGAACCAAGAGAAATGATGGTCGATGTATTGAGAACACCAAGGACCGAGTGAAATGATGGTGGATGTATTGAGAACACCAAGGACCAAGTGAAATTATGGTAGATGTATTGAGAAAACTAAGGACAAAGCGAAATAATGGTGGGTGTATTGAGAACACCAACGACCAAGTGAAATGATGGAGAATGTATTGAGAACACCAAGGACTGAGTGAAATGATGGAGAATGTATTGAGAACATCAAGGACCAAGTGAAATGACGGTGAATGTATTGAGAACACCAAGGACTGAGTAAAATGATGGTGGATGTATTGAGAACACCCAAGACCGAGTGAACTGATGGTGGATGTATTGAGAACACCCAAGACTGAATGAAATGATGGTGGATGTATTGAGAACACCAAGGATAGAGTGAAATGATGGTGCATGTATTGAGATCACCAAGGACAGAGTGAAATGATGGTGGATGTATTGAGAACACCAAGGACCGAGTGAAATTATGGTGGATGTATTGAGAACCCCAAGGACCAAGAGAAATGATGGTGGATGTATTGAGAACATCAAGAACCGAGTGAAATGATGATGCATGTAATGAGAACACCAAGGACAGAGTGAAATGATGATGCATGTAATGAGAACACCAAGGACAGAGTGAAATGATGGTGGATGTATTGAGAACCCCAAAGACCAAGAGAAATGATGGTGGATGTATTGAGAACACCAAGGACCGAGTGAAATGATGATGCATGTAATGAGAACACCAAGGACAGAGTGAAATGATGGTGGATGTATTGAGAACACCCAAGACCGAGTGAAATGATGGTGGATTATTGAGAACACCCAAGACTGAGTGAAATGATGGTGTATGTATTGAGAACACCAAGGACTGAGATCTGTGGAGAGACATTGGATGCCTACTTCAGTTGGCAGGGCAAATGATGATAATCATGAGTGATTTGTTTGTAAAATGCAGTTTTAATACAGTGCTGAAATAATCAGCTGTCCTGTAGTCTCCCATCTTGGCTCTGCATCAGTCTTTCACCAAAACCCAGAAATCGACTACTGAACTCGCACCCATACAATCCCACCATCAATTGCAATCACACTGTTGAGCTTGGACCCACCCCAACTCCATGCCTACTCCCTGCATCCCTGCCATGGACCCTGAACATTCTCTGAAGTTTAGAAATGTGGCAGTAAGGAAGATCTACTCTGCTATATGTGGCCTTCTAAGTACTCCTCACATAAGGGCTAAAACAGAAGTCCTGGGTGCAAGTTGTGCACATTAAAAAAGTCCCACAGCAGCTGTAAATCACAAAGAGTTGGCCATAAGGCCACTGTGCTGACAACATTGTTAGGAATGAAAACTACCCACATGTGGCTATCTTAGACGGAATCTGTCTAGACAGAGCAAACCTTACACAAATGCATGCCCAAGTCTGACATACTGACCTTTGAGGTGCAAAAATAGGCTTTACTCACTATGCTCGAAAGGATTTATTTGAGGTTTCTACATCTTTCTGTTTTCCTTTTCCCTCCCCTTTCCTAATTGGGTCAGATCATGTAATGCCAAGAAAGTAACCAGTCTCTGACTTTACTCTTACCATCATCATCATTATCATCATCATCCAGTGCCTTGCCGGCTGGCGTTGGCGATCATGCCTCTCCACAAATTACAATCTCCGACATCATGGATCAATTTGTGTGTTGACTCCCTCTCCGTGCCATGATACAAGACTGTCAAGATTCTTCTCACGCTGTCTTCCTCTATCTCTCTATTTGCAAATCTTTCCGGTTGTCACAACATGTTCCAGTTTTTGCCTTCTCATAACGTGGCCAAAAAGATGACTGCCTATCTGATGTTTGTGATATGTTGTCTTTGCGGCTCAGCTTCCCTTGAAACATCCTGATTGCTCTTTTGTGGCTGCCCAATTAATTTTCAGCATTCTTCTATTAACCCACATCTCCAAGGCTTCTAGGGATTTATTCGCCTGTTTACTAATTGTCTAGGATTTGCAACCCTATGTTAAAATTGGTTCTATGTAACATCCATCCATCCATCGTGTGCCATGCCGATAAGCGTGGGCGGTCATGTTTTGCCATCTCATTCGATCACCAGAGTCGTGGATCAGCTCCGTGTTCCTGTCTCGACAATGCCACGTGGACAAGCCATCCAGGTATTTACTTCTTGGTCTTCCCCTTGGTCTCTTCCCTTCGATCTTGCCAGTTGTCACCAAGTTCTCCAATTCATCTCTTCTCATAACTTGCTCAAAAAACTTTGACTGTCTAATGTCTCTAATCAGTTTACGATCTTCATTTGTTTCTTGTAGGACTTGTTCATTGGTTTTTCTGTCTGTCCATGGTATTCTTTGTATTTTTTTCAGAAACCACATTTCCACAACCATCAGATGTTTTTCAATTTGTCTGCTCATTGTCCACGCTTCACATCCATATAAAAGTACAGGTTCTATGTAGCACTTCAACATTCTTTTTCTCGTTTCAATTGATATCTTTTTATTGGTCAGTATGTTTTTCATCTTGCAAAAGGCTACCTTCGCAATGTCAATTCTTGTTCTAATCTATTCAAGGCATCTCCCATCAGATGTTATGACTGTTCCAAAATAGCTGTACCGATTCACTTGTTTAAGAATATGCCCATTTACTTGTATATTACATTGTGGTATTTCTTCCTTCCTAATGATGACCATAATCTGTGTCTTCTTACAATTCAATTCTAACCCTAGTTGTTCACTGTGTGCAACAACCACATCTACTAAATCTTGCAGGTCCTGTTCATTGTCTGCAATCAAGACTGTATCTTCTGTATATCTAATGTTATTGATGTTATTATGATATTATTGATGTTATTAATGTATCGACCCCCAATGTTGATTCCTTCCATATCTTCTATATTTCTGAAAATATTTTCACTGTACAGGAAAAAAAGATCTGGAGACATTACACATCCCTGTCTCAAACCTCTCTTAATAGGTTGATATTGACCTACTTCATTATCAATTCTTACAGCAGCTTGTTGTTTCCAATATATGTTTTTTACAAGTCTAAGGCCTTTTCCATCAATTTGTAGATCTTCAAGCATCCTTATCATGTCGACATGTCTCACTTTATTGAAAGACTTTGTGTAGTCAATAAAGCAAAGGTGTAGATCTTTGTTTACTTCTATAGAACCTTAAATTACTGTTCTCAGTATATACACAGCATTTACTGTACCCTTGCCGTCTACAAGCCCACATTGTTCCTCTCCTATTTCATGTTATATTTTCTTCCTAACTCTTTGCATGATAATTCTTAGCAAAATCTTCGTGATGTGACTCATTAACTAATGTAACATGCAAGAACTCTTTTCTGACCTTCAAAAATAATCAGTTATATGTGTTTTCAGTAATTTTATGAAATAGTAATCAATTTATTACTATATTATTTGCAATACTTACATTACTAAATTGAATCATTTTGAGTTACAAACTAGAAAATATGAAAAATTGTTTCATTCCTATGATCATGCATTTCACTTGCAAGTTAATTCATTAAATTATTATAGTGCTGAAGATTATAGTGCTGAAGATTTATTCAACCATGTATGTATCATAATTTTTCATAAAGTATGATAATTCCAATAAAATATCTAGTTTAGACATGGCTTTTGTGACAAGGATCTACGCTACTGTAGTGATGAAGAGGCAAATAGAAGACATGGTGATCAAATACACATGTTCAAATGCAATAATTACAATGAAAAATGAAATGAATGTATACTTACTCAAAGACCATAATCAGCTTTCTCTTCATCAGGAATAAGTTTATACTGGGCATTCACATCTTTAAACAAATGAACTCTTGCCGCAGATGCACTATAACCAGGCTCTGTAAATTTACATTTCTGGCAATGATGCCAAATTGATGACACAGCAAATGTTCCACCAAGAGTTATTACAACAATAAGGCACAATATGTCTGTAACAAAGAAATAAAATGGTCAATAACAAACAATCTGCAGTTACATAGAATGTAATAAAACTAATAAGAAAGCCTGAAAATCTGACAGTCAAATGATCAAACATGAAGGCTTTAGAGCAAGAGGCAGTTCAGAAAATAAATACATGGTAGACTAAAGAAACAGTTCTCGTTTTTTCACCTGTTGTCGAATAATGAAACAGTCAATAGCTATTATGATAGTAAAGTCAATTAAAATGGTCAATTTCATTCCTGTGTTTGTCTGTAAAATGATAATCATATATGTCTTGTGGTAGTCAGCTTTGACATCTGCCTCTTACCTAAAAGGTTCAGGCTTCAAATCCCTTTTAGGGCATTTGCATGATAAGTTTTTTTTTCAGAGGAAATAAATGACGTGATACTTCTCCTTGATCTCTGGGTGCGTGATTACAGGAGACCCCATGATTATGTCACAACATTCTTCATTAGTTGACAATTTTGAAGTGTAAGGTTGCCAGAGGAAGCTATGGCAACATTTCAAATGTGGAAAACCTGCCCACAAGAGAATATTTATTGTATGTGTGAATTCTGGTGCATATACATTTGCATCCTCACTGGTGCCATGGAGTTTGTGCACTGAGCCTATTTTTCTGTACGGACGCAAATGCGGGACAATGAGTAATGAAATGATGAAAAAAAGCTGGTGACAGTGGAGCGGTGGTTTTTTAAAAAGTATCTTCGAGAATATTATGGAAAGAGGTAAAAACAAATGATGAGGTACTGCGAGAGGCAGATTTAAAACAAAATCACTGATAAAAAAAAACCAAAACGTCAAATGAAATTTATGAAGCTTAACAACAGAAGAGGTGGAATGGAGAAATTAGCCTTATATGGGAAAATACTAGACAACAGAGGCAGAGGAAAACAAATAAGGGAGTGGGTGGAAAGCCTAAACAACAGCAACAAATAATAATACAAGCAACACCAAATTCATAAAAATATCAAACAGTAGAGTGGAGGGGAGAGTTATAAGATCACCCATGTTTGCCCTAGACCCATCACCTCAAGATAAAGAAGAAGACATCCATACTATTAACCTTTGAGAACTGCATAGCAGCAAAATTATTCAAATTATCCATTAAAAAGGTATGATCGACCATTCCCAGGCACTGTCTTCTAGCCAGACAGAAAAATATGTTCACTTAAATAAAATAACATAAAAAACAATGACCACATTTATAAAATAGGCACACAAAAGCCACCAAGAACTGTCTTCTGAAAAAGTCAGTACTTACATGCTGAAATAGTCCAAATGGAATTCTGATGATCACGCAAGAACAGAGACACCACATCCAAGCTGCCATTGTTCGGTGCTGGCTGCAGCTGAAGCAAGTGGCACATTAAAGGATATAAATCCACCATGTGAAATGTTTCCACTTGAACTCCTTGCTTGAATGATGGCCCCATTGCCATAAAGAATGGATGCATGTCTTCATACTCATTATCATATCCATGGTTTCCAGCTGTTTTTGAGTGAGATAGATATTAAATGTTACGTCAAGTTATTCAATCCAAAGATTTGTATAAAGTGGTTTTAAACATGCCACCCCAACCAAATTTAACTTTGACTGTTCATTAACTTTCTCTTGGGAAATTAATGTGGTGGGTTCCTCTTTCCTTCCATGTCTATTTAAGAGATTTACATATGAATATTCTTTGGCTGGTAAATGAAAAAATGAAAATGAACCTCTTAAATGCCCTAAGATGAACAGGGCATATGGTACTAGACCCATGATTTTATAGACCAATCAGATCTCGGTGTGTGATGTGGCCTGTATCATGTTGGCCGCCTTTACTTCCTAAGATATTCCCTGGCACCCATGTTAGGCTAGTCGACCTGGAAGAACAGGTCAATATTAAACATCTGCCCTGGCTATTAGATTGATAGGTGAGAATTTGTTATTGGCAGACTGTCTCATTGTTAGAAATGTTTATAAACTGAGTTTAATTCCTTCTTTCAGCTTATGAAAACAATTAAAAATTCTGCCTCTTTCAGTCTGCTTTTTCAGTGTTGGTTATAACTGAGGTCCGTATTTTTGTGTGTGAATTTTTATCTTCAGTCTATTTTTTGCTCTCTTTCGAATTAGTCCTAAACAGGACTGGTTATATTTTCCCCACCATACTCTTCGGGAACGATACTTAGCACCTCTTTATGGTGTTTCTTCTACTTCACTCAGCCTGAACAGGAGAAGCAAATTAGACATCATGGTTTTGTATAAGCAAAGTAAAATAAAGGACATTTGTGTATGCCACGAGGCATATGGTGCTAACTTATATGTTTATAGACCATTCAGCAGTCAATGGATAATGTGGTCAACATCATGTCAGCAGCCTTTACTTTCCAGGATATTTCTAGTACCAATTTTAGGCTAGGTTGACCTGGGAGCTGAGGTCAATTTAATTTTTTTTAAACCCAATGGGGATTCAAACGTGATGACCTGGCTGGCAGGCAAGAAGCTAGGCACTGCACTAATGTGACTTACAAAATTTCTTGAATTGCTCTGAATTCTTCTTTCAAGATATAAAAAAGATTTGTTTCTTCTTTTCTGCTTTTTATTCCCCACTGGGGAACCTCCTTTCTTCTTAACTGACTGAGCTATCTAACTTTACATTTATGAAAACACGTTCATGATAGGGCGGATCTTCCAGGTAAGGGAAAGAACCTCCTTTCTTCTTGACTGAGTTATCTGCTTGCTTGCTTGCTTGTGTTCATTGGCTTGAGCTCCAATGCAAAGTCCTGTATGTCGGATGAAGGCATCCTGTTGTCCAACATCAGTGTGATGTCATACAGGACCTGAGGTTTGTGTGAGTATCCGTTGTTCCATGTCTGGCTTATTGGTGTGCAGACTGGTGGTTCCTCGCCATACAGGCAGACACTCTCCGACTTCGGAGGAATCGGCGATCCTATTGACTTCAGCCAGGACCCCGAAGGGACCTGTTGCCCAGGACGCTCGGCAAGGACGCGTCAATAGGTCTTGGCCAGTATATAACCCGGCCCTGGTGCCTTGGAAACACCTCTGCGTCCCACTGAGTTATCTAACTTTCCATTTATGAAAATTTGTTCATGATAGTGTGGATCTTCCAGGCAAGGGAAAGAACCTTCATTAATTGAAAAACACTTTCACAACTTTCTTAGTTTTGTATGCTTGGCAGAAAGTAAAAGTAAAAACACACAAGCACGCATGTATACACACATTGTTCTGTCATTACCGGTCAAACGGTTTAATATTTTAAGTTTTTAAGGGTTGGCTCCGCAACAAAGGGGTTACGGGTGTAGTTTGTGATCCTGCATACCCTCATTCGAAACACAGCTTCAGACGATTTGACAGCAGACCGCCTTGCATTGGTTTTTTACGAAATGGTATGGGTGCTGGTAATTCAGAAAGCAATGGCAAACTAGTGAACGTAAACTTGCCAAGAGATCACAACATCAAAATATGCTTTTGATTGCAACGTCCTGTAAAATTTTTGCAACTAACTAAGTGTTTAAGGTGAATTCTAAAAAAAAGTTACTGGTAGGATGTTTACTACTACATTTTCTGCCCAATACTTGCAATAAAACAGAACATAACAAATACAGAAATTAGCAGACAGAAGTACCAACTTAAACTTACCCAATATAAACTGCTCTACAGGAATACCAGTAATAAAATTATATGTGATGTCTGCTACAACAATAATTGGAGTGGTTCTGATATTGTTTCTATAGTGCATTCTATCTGGTATATCTTGTTTTCTATAAACTGTAAAGTGATTGGTTGCTGAAGCTGCTTTTAACTTTTCAAAAATGATATCCTCCTTGCCTGCAAAGAAATAAATAGTAATTTATTAAATAAGTTAGCAACATTTATTTTAAAAAATACACACATTCATAAATTATTATTAAATAATAGGGTAGAAGAAAGAAAGGTGCAACAGACGGTGACTAGAAAGCCTTTATCAGCATACAAAAACATAAAGACAAAACCAGCTAAAACTACAAAAAAGTGATGTTTTGGAGACACCTGAATCCTAGCGCACAAAAATCAAACTGTGTGAATACATGCAAGAGTGTTCATCAGTGTTGTCTTGTTCGATGTAGTTAGTGATAGTTATACTGCAAGTGTTCATCAGTTGTTTTGTTTCACATAGTGATACATGCAAAGTGTTCATCAGCTATTGTCTTGTTCCAAGTAGTGATATTTGGAAATGTGCATCAGCTCTTGTCTTGTTCCAAGTAGTGATACATGGAAATGTGCATCAGGTCTTGTAATACTACATGCAAGTATCAGCTGTTGTCTTGTCCCATGTTGTGATATATATATATACATATATATATATATATACTAGCTGACCCAGCCGGGCTTCGCCCAGGCTCTGGCGGGGATCTATCTATCTATCTATCTGTCTGTCTGCCTGTCTGACCCGGCCCGCTTCGCCCAGCTCCTGGTGGGGAGCATCTCATTTAATTCATATAAGTAGTCATATAAGCTCCTGTTCCCAACTATCTGTCTGTCTGTCTAATCTATCTATCTATCTATCTATCTATCTATCTATCTATCTATCTATCTCTATCTATCTATGTTCGGCCCGTTCCCGTTAAAAATATAGATAGAATAGAAGATTAGATAGATTGATAGTAGAAAATATGATTGGAAGAGATCTATCTAAAGTAAACTTACCAAGATATCACAAACAGCCAATAAATGGTGGGCGGTGGGTTGACTGCAGAGTACTGCAAATGATATGAAACTAACTTTCTCTCACAAAAAAAATTTTTTTATTTTTTTTTTAACGAACGAAAATATTTCACAGGCCCGTCCTACATTCTGCCCTTCGTCTCTATTTCCTCTCATACATTCTTTCATTCAACATCTCTTATGAAGCAATTCTTTGACAACAAAAGAACAATAAGCATTAAAATGCATGAAAAGTAACTCGTTGAGGAAATGTTTAACATGGGCATCATAAATACCCAATGTGGGTGTAACGCGCCATACATATGAGAATGTTAAAAAAAATTAATATGCTGTTGAAAAAAAATGAAAAGATGAGTTAGAAAGATTTCACTATTTAAATAGATGCATTATTTTTATGAAAAATATGAAAATGCCTTAAAGATTATATCATTATTTATTATAACTCATATGCCTGTAAATAACTGTAGACAAAGAGTTTATAAATCTTTGAAAACAATGCAACAATCTATATATAATATAATAGAAATGTTATTAAAAGTTATGCCCCTTGAAATAACTTTTCTTATGTTAAGTCCCCTCGCTATATAGAAATGATCATGTAAATTTAAATATTAAATTTTAGTAAGTAAATAGCTGATTGTACACTAAAAAACTATGACAGTTGGTTACACGGGAATGAAAAGAAAACATGTAGAAAATTTCATCTCATTCGGATGGACCGTTCATGAACGCATAAAGAACGGACACACATACATACATTGTGTTTTATATATATATATATATATATATATATATATATATATATATATATATATATATATATATATATATATATATATATATATTTTTCTCTCTGTAATCCCGTTTATCATGCAGAGTCTCGTAGCGGAGCGAGAGCTGAGGCGGTTCGACCCCCGCTCGTGACTTGCGGGATACTGAGCCGGCCGCTCAGAAAGCAATGGCAAACTACTGAGCGTAATCTTGCCAAGAGATCAACATACAGCTGAAAGATGCTGGTGTTGACAGCTAAGTCCTGTAAAGGGTATGCTTAAAAAAAAAAAAAAAATATATATATATATATATATATATATATATATATTCAAAACAATGTTTTCCCGTAGTGAATTTGAATAACGAAGACACAAACAATAGATTGCACGATTTATTGCCTGGCATATTTCGCTGCATATCATCAGGTACATACTGCAGAAATCACACAACGTAAAGTAAATTAACTAGATAAATCCTTCAAGTTGAAATATACACATATTCGCACAGTAATGTCAATTGTCTACCATGGTAATTTTAAGCTGACTAACATGTCTTTCTGTTTGCACAATTCTGGCTTGCGTTGATAGATCATAATTGCTTCTGCAAACTTTAACAAGCGAGTATTTTGTGTGTTAAACAACACGCGAAAGGCAGTGTCTCTGTCAACCACATGGCCGCTTTCGATAATGTGCCTACCAATTGAAGACGCGGGGAGCTTCCGGCGTGTCGGCCCCACTAGGCTAGCATCTCCTGTGTGTCGTATCTTGTTGACCCATTGAAGTATGTGTTCTGACACTCGTTTGTTAATCTGTCTCTCTGTTCTACCAATGTAGAAGGCCTGGCATCTACATGTGAATTGGTAAATACAATTGTTTGTGGCGTTCAAAGGAACAGGCTCTTTGACTGCTGGTGTAGGAATCGATATGGTTTTATATCTAATGACTGGAGTTGCAGCACAGAATGTTCGGCCTACTGCTGTAGTAAGCCGGTCTTGTAGACGTTGCATTACGTCATCCACTCGAAAGGTTAGCTGGATGAATACCTTGAGTTTAGGGACTGTAATTACGTCTGGTTTTGGTTTGGGCTGTTGGCAGTGGCGCATTCAGGTTTAAGACATTCTTCAAGAGTTTCAAATTCCTCTGTCAGTGTGTCCTGGGTGCATATCTTTCTAGCATGGTCAAACAGGGTCAGTACTAAGCCCCGTTTGTACTGGACAGGTGTGAAGCTCTGAAAATTTAGGTATTGGCCAGTCCATGTTCCTTTGCGATACATCGATCTTTGAATTGTGCCGTCTGCTCTACGTCTCATTAGAATATCTAGGAACGGCAACGCTTCGTTGTGTTCATGTTCCATAGATTGAGAGATGTTGCTTGTAGCTCGTTTGTGGTGATAATTAGTATAATGTCCACATAACGACGGTAAAAGGCCAAGTTGTTGATGTCTGAGGATCTCTTTTCTTCTAAATGTGCTATGAAGATGTCTGCTAGAATAGGACCAAGAGGACTCCCCACGGCCACTCCGTCAATTTGGCGGTATGACTTAGTTAGAAAATTGAATTGTATGTTGGCAGTACATAGTAGTAGTAGCCTCTCCAGAATAGGTGTTGGTATGCCTAATTTTAGTTGTTTGTCTTTAATGCGTTCCCTTATTATTTTCACTGTCTCCTCTAATGGGACGTTAGTGAATAGGGAGGCTATATCCATGGATGCCATGTGTTTGTTATTTATGTCCAATAATTCCACCAGTTGGAATGTATCTCTGACTATTTTTGGATCGAAGGACTGTCGTACTGGCTTTAAAATTTTGGCTAGCCATCTCGCCATTCGGTGTTGTGCAGAGTTAACCATGGACAGGATAGGTCTTAGCGGGATGCCGGGCTTGTGAAGTTTGGGTAGACCGTACATCTGAGGAGTGTGCGAGCCACGTGGTGTGAGCATTTTTGCAGTGGCCTCACTGATGAGTCCCGCATTCACAAGTGACTGAATCTCTTTCCTCATTATTGCATCCAGGTCCTCCGACTTGTTTACTTTTTGATCTATCCTGAATTTAGATTCATCTGATAATATTTCATCCATTTTTCTCTGGTAGTCTGACATGTCCATCAGTACTGTACTGCTCCCTTTGTCAGGTTTCAGTATGACGAGGGTTTTGTTAGCCTTTAATGCTTTTAACGCAGTAAGGTGTTCGTTGGTCAGTGGACATGTCAGTTTGGAGGATGTTGTGCGATACTGGTATTCTAAATCTACCAGTTTGGCCTTCAGCCACCCGACCGACTCAGCAGAAGTAGGTGATAACTTGGAGACTTGATCAAACAACATTTCAAACTGTGCTTGGGACTCAACACGGTTAATGTGTTTAGGCTTTATGCATAATTTTAATCCGTATGCAAGGGTCTCCGTTTCAATGTTGTTGAGTACGTATGACGATAAGTTCCTCACATACTTCTCTGGGTTGTCTAGTACAGAAGCAATTATGATCAATCAACGCAAGCCAGAATTGTACAAACAGAAAGACATGTTAGTCAGCTTAAAATTACCGTGGTAGACAATTGACATTACTGTGCGAATATGTGTATATTTCAACTTGAAGGATTTATCTAGTTAATTTACTTTACGCGTTGTGTGATTTCTGCAGTATGTACCTGACGAGATGCAGCGAAATATGCCAGGCAATATATTGTGCAATCTATTGTTTGTGTCTTTGTTATTCATATATATATATATATATATATATATATATATATATATATATATATATATATATATATATATATATATATATATATATATATAAGTGCTAGCTGTTGTCTTGCTTCACGTAGTGATATGTGCAACTATTCATCAGCTGTTGTCTTGTTCCATGCAGTGATGCATGCAAGTGTTCATCAGCTGTTGTGTTGACCAATGTAGTAATACATGTAAGACTACATCAGCTGTTGTCTTGTTCCATGTAGTGATGCATGCAAGTGTTCATCAGCTGTTGTGTTGACTCATGTAGTGATACATGCAAATGTTCATGAACAAATACTCCCTATCTCTTGATTTTTTAATTGAAGGGTGCCACTCTGCATGAAGCATGCCTATCCTCACTCTTCTCATAATGCTCTGTGAGTTCATTACAATCACGACATGTATGATGTTTGTCCTCTGACCAGCAAAATGCCAATGTGACTGGCTCTACCTCCATTCTCAGACTAGATGTCATTGTATCATAAAGCAGGCTCTCCTGCACTAACCTTTGCTATGAACTCCAAGGCACTTCTTTTGCCTCTTAGCACAACATAACACCAAAAACAGTTCAAGACAACAAACATATTGTTTAAACATAAAATGACATGCCCAACAGTAAACAAACAATAATTAATACCTTCTTTAGGAATAATAGCAGCAACCGGTGTGTAGTGGATTATAGTGTACCAGCTTGGGTCAATGTATTTATCAAGATAAATGAGATTCTCTTTGGAAGCAGATGCAAAACCATGGTCGCTTGTGATAATTATGTTCATATCATCTAGTAGATAATTTTTTGACAACTGACGAAACAGGTAACCAGTCAGTTCATCAACCCTGCGAATCATTTGTGTCACATTATCAGAATCTGGGCCAAACTTATGTCCTGTATGATCAGGTTCCGAGATATACAGCAGACCTAGATTGATTGCAGATTCTTGAGTGAACCAGTTTACCATGGTATCAACCATGTAATTCATTTCTATTGACAGATTGTAAGGCATGTGGTGTGTGGGCCTTGTCTTTTTCACAACATTTTCTGCACCCCACCACATAATACTGCCACTACGCCCATGTTCCTTTTGCAGCTGATTTGTTACCCAGATTGGCTCAGCTCCCGTGTCATAAAATCTTGGGTCATTAACAGCAGACCAGTTTTGGTAAAGAGGAATATATGTTGTGTTTACAGCAGGGTCAAAGAAATGATTGTCAATGATGCCATGACTTTCTGGATACAACCCCGTCACCATAGACCAGTGATTCGTGAGGGTGGAGGTAGCAAACACATTTATTAACCCTCTTCTGGCATACACGCCATTTTTTATGATATGGTCAAAGTTAGGCGTGTTTGTACGATTGAGATAATCCCAACGAAATCCATCGTAAGAGATTATAAGAAGGGGTGGTGGTGTTTTCTCGGTGGAAATGTTCACATTTGTGCTAAACACAAAAAATGTTAACGCTAAACAGAATGCAAAGCAAGTGAAGATGACTACACCGCGTTTATTCCTGGTTAACATTCTGAAAGTAAACATTAGTTCACGCAAAAACTTCGTCACTTAGAAAGTGTCATTTGATATTTCACAAAGATTTTGTTAACGTTTCATAATATTGATCGATTAAGTCATCATCATGGAAGGACCACATACGATTCCCTAGATAAACTAGACTAGGCAGCTGACGTTGTTCTGGGACGTTTCACTGGGAAGTTTGTCAGAGTTACATCCCCTTCAAGTCTCGGTCAGGTCTGTGAGAGTAATTCATTTATTAAAGTGTTGTAGTCTGCAACATTTCCCACAGCGCTATACTGCAGGGAAGTAAGCTACACTGTCCAGGTACCCGCGTGTTGTCTGTAACAGGGCCGGGGGCAGCAGTAGAATGCCCCCCGGCTCTAATCGCCAGCTCTTTGCTAGGCTCATCTGGTGTCCCCGGGAGGGGAAATATTAATTATTATTATATAGTATAGTGTGTTGATGACATTTACCATTTCGTAACTCCTACACGCTGGTTTGGTTTGTAAACCTAACAACAGTAACACCTAACTAACACAGATAGCATCTAAGCATACAAATAACTAATTATCGAATACAACCATGGGTTAGTTAGTTAATTAGTTAGTCGCAGTTCCAACTTTACAGCAACGGGTCGTCCCCATTATGCTCCGTTCCTGTGCCAGTGAATAACAACCATTGGTATCAAGAACTACACGGAATGAAGCTGAAGGTCGCGAGTTGCGATCTTGAAATAGAGATCCAGCACCCGTCAGCAGAGTTAATCGCCACAGTTTTCATAGTGATCTAAGTACTAAAGTGAAGTGTGTTATTCTAAAGGATACTGAAAATGACAAGTTCATCTCTCACACTGACGTCAGATGTGCTCAAGGGATACCTACTCCACTGCTCAGGTACGATTGTATTGTTGTGTCCTGGAGCCGCCAAGTCGACGCCAGCGTTCATAGCGAGCACACTCGCTGGACTGGCTGTCGTGCCACCAGGTGCAATAAAATTTGGTGGAACTGCGGTAAAGCTGTGAAAGTTTAAACAATATATAATGACACAAAGTAGTGCAGCTTTACATAACAGAGTTACGACACATTGTCGTAACTCTGTTATGTAAAGCTGCACCAGGTGCAATAGTATGGCCAGTCTACACAGGTATGAATCAACGACACGTTGGTTTGAAACAATAACAGAAGACATGCATGTTAACATGACAGGCTACATCGTGTACAGTTACAGCTACCAAATTCGGACATCAATATTTGTCTGGAGCATTTACACAAAGAGAGGCAAAAACTTACTTTGCATTGGATCCCGCAATGAAGAAAGAAGGAGTTAAGGCAATGGCCGAACATGCTACCGGAGACACGAATTCTACTAAAAAACTCTGGAGGAAAATGGATAGCGTTATGCAACCCCGTCCAGGAAATCCCCCATTATATAAATCTGAACATTACAGGGGTCACTAAAAACAGCCATAAAATTCAGGTCGAGTGTGGTATGGACAATCATTGGTCCAACAAATGCCCAGCAAAGCATACAAACAAACCAGTTGTGGCACCAGAAGATCTAATAAATTTTCCACCTCTGGAAAGACAACGAGCACAACTAGCACAACGATCCAATCAACAAAATGAACAGCACGGAAAACAAGGTGAACAACAGCTCAATCAACAAGAACAGCAACAAATGGATACGCCAACAGACAAACAAGAAGACCACATCCTGGAAACACAAAGAGAAGAACAGTTTACAACTGTTATTAACTCCGAAAATAGAAAAAGACAACAACAAGGATTAAGTCCAAACTCAACAAGCAGTATTAAGGAAGAAGAAGCAGAAAACTCACCAATCAAATCAACGCCCAAAAAGAAGGAAAGACAATCCAAAAATATTGACGAAACCACCAACAAGGACACCACCTTAGATGAAACACTGAATCAGAATTGATATCTATGAACACTACTACGCTGACACCAAAGAAGATGGCCTACTGTTTCAACATCTACAGTCAGATCAAGTCTGCATCAAGACAACAAGAAAGAATAACAACTACCTCAACTAGACAACCTTGTTTGTCTCTGATTTCTTATTACTGTTAGTCAACAATATCATTTGCTTGTTTTGATTAATTTATGATCTTCTTCTTCTTCAGTGTTCCGAGCCATTGAGGTTCTTTGCTGCAGATACAATCTGTCTCCATTCGTCTCTCTGGTTGATGTTCTCTTGCCAGTCGTTGATTCCAAGTGCTTGTAGGTCTGTATGTATATTATCTCTCCACCATCTTCTTGGTCTACCTTGGGGTCTGCGGTCATTTATTTCCTGAGTGTAAACGAATTTTGTTTCCCTATTATCTTCCATTCTTTCTATATGCCCCAGCCATTGTAGTCTATCAGCCTTCACGGTACCAGTGATTAGCGGGGACTTAAACAGATCATAAATGTCTTTGTTACTTCTTCTTTTCCACTCTCCACTTTGTGTATCCCTAATGGGTCCAAAGATGCGTCTTAAAACTTTGTTCTCAAAGGTTTGTAACTAGGCTTCATCTCCTTTCGTTGTACCAGGGGCGTCACTAGGGGGGTGCGGGCCGCACCGGGTGACACCATCAAGGGGTGACACCAAAATAAAAAAATTGCAAATTTGACAAAGCAGACATAGCAAAATAACAAAAATTTAACTTTGTCCGAGTTTGTCGAAGTTCTTTATTTATGTTTTACCTGAAGTATTGAAGTTATATTGTTCATTTTGTTTTCTTTCTTCTTCTTTGCGTTCATCCGGAGTGATTTTTTCAGATGTGATTGCGGTGTGTCTGGTTAGGCACCCTCGGGTCGAAACCCTCAGGCCAACACATCCGACTTTTAGCGTGCATTTTTGACCAGGTTAGCAATCCTGGGAGACTCTCACTTTTGTGGTACCGTCCACATCTCAGCTGGTCTAGTTGGAACAGTCGAAGACTACACGGTCATCCCTCAAGTGAAGGCAGGGACAGTCCATAGCATTTTCCGCCATCCTGGGTGGCTTCCATAATTGCAGAGCCGGCACATAACGCTCTGGTGCTGGGTTTACCGAGGGAATCGTCACGTCCTGCTCATGGCTGTTTTAATTCCTCACTTCAATATATTGGGCATTTCGCTCGCCCTGGGCCATTCCTGCACAAACCAGTCAGCTCTGCGGTTGGTTTCCACTAAGCGAGTTTTCGGACATGTGCTTGTCCCTGTACCCATCAGAGCTGTTCCAGGCACGGCGGACATTCGGAAAACTACCTAGTCAGAGCTGTTCCGAACAAGAGCGGCATTCGGAAACTAGGTAGTCAGAGCTGTTCCTAGCACGGGAGACATTCGGACGAGACATTTCACTCGGACGTAAATGCGTAGTGTCAATTTTTAGTTTGCCACCCGTAGGACGACACTTCCGACTTCCGGCGGGCATTTTTTAGTGAGGTTAGCCTTCCTCTGGTTTCGAGACACGTTAGACTGTTGTAATGTCACCCACATCTCAGCTGGTCAAGATAGAACGATCAACGATATCGTGGTCTGCCCTCAAGGGAAGGCAGGGGCAGACCATGGGCATTATCTCGCTATCCAAGGAGGCTTCCATAATTGCAGAGCCGGCACATATTGCTCTGAGACTGGGCTCACCCAAGGAGTTTCCACGTCCTGCTCATGGCTGCTTTAGTTCCTCACTTCCATGTGTTGGGCATCCCACTTGCCACTGATCGCTCAATCACACACCAGGAGCGGTCAGACTGCGAGTGACATCCACTCGGTAAGCTTTTGCTTGTGACTTCAGACCACGCAATAGGTTCGCTCGCCGTGCGTTCCATTTTGCGTTGATGAGACATTATTCCACTTGTTGTCTACACTCTCTATGAGTTAGATACAGACAGTTTCCGTAACCCTTCGACTGGGGCACTTTTCTGACTTTTTTGTACTCGCTCACGAGGTAGGCTACATGTGCTGCCGGCTCAGCACCTTACCTTCGTGCAGCAGTGAACGGGAAACGGCCAGGCCCCTTCATCCGGGAAACTCTCATATCCCCCAGCTGGGAGCCTTCGAACATGTATCAGACCTGAGCATGTAGCTTGCTCAGTATCATGTGTCTATTTTCCGGTAGACGGGTATCAGCCTGGCTCTAAGATCCGAGGGTTTGTGGCTTAGAGGCGTTCAGCCACAGCCCTCGACAGGGAGCCTTAAGAGTTTTGTCCGGACCAAGAAATTCTGCCTTTGTGCACCTCATTTAAATTTTGACTGCTATCCTCAGTCTATGCCTGCAGAGCAGCAGGTTGTGTCTCTCTTAGTCTGGTCCCTATCCCATAAGCTGTCCGATATGTAATTTTTCACCCATCGGCAAGCAAATGGGGTCTATGGGACACGCAAGCTCCCCCACCACGTCAAGGTGGAGACACATCGGGGGAGGTTTTCTTTCTTATGTCCTTATTAACTTTTTGACTTATTTTACAAACATTACTATATGCGATTATATATGGTACAGGAACACTCGGAAGAAGACCATGGTGAAAGTCTAGAGGGGTGACACCAAGAGTTTACCGCACTGGGTGACACCAACCCCAGTGACGCCACTGCGTTGTACTCCAGGTTTCAGAGCCATACAGCACAACTGGTCTGATCAGTGTTTTGTATATTGTGATTTTGGTGTTACGAGATAGCGCATTTGATTTTAGTAGATATTGTAGTGCATAGTATATCTTATTTCCAGAATTGATTCTAGTTTGTATTTCTTCCTTTATGATGTTGGAGCAGTTGAAGATTGTACCTAGGTATTTGTATGTTTCCATTCTTTTAATGGTCATATTATCTATTTGTATGTGGCCAGAGTTTTTAGCCATTCCTTCTCTTGATGTTACCATATATTCTGTCTTATCTTGGTTGATAACCAGCCCCATCTGTTGGGCTTTTTCCTTTAAGTGAGTCAATATTTCCAATGTCTTTTGTTCATTTTCCCCTATAATATCTATATCATCTGCATAACCAAGCAGCTTGGATGTTCCTCCAATATCACATTTGACACATGCCTGGGTCATTGACATTAAGGTCAGTGTCCGGGAGAGCAAGGGGACACATGAACAAGTTCACGAGATAAAATAGGGCGGGTAATAAGTCCCCCAGAGGGGGGAAATGAGAAGACAGTGAATGAAGGGGGAGCTGAGAAGAAGTCAGCTGGCTAGGGTAATTGCAGGGCAGACAGTTGAGCGATGAGGTAGTGTTTGTGTGTTGTGTGTGAGGCATTGTGAGGGCATAGAATGGTTTAAAAGACAGGGACACAGATTGACGGAGATCAGTTGATGTTTGGACTCCGAGCTGATGGGGAGTTGAAGCTGAGACCGGCTGCGGGTCGGGTCGTCTTGGAGAGATGAAGCTGAGACCGGCTGCGGGTCGGGTCGTCTTGGAGAGATGAAGCTGAGACCGGCTGCGGGTCGGGTCGTCTTGGAGAGATGAAGCTGAGACCGGCTGCGGGTCGGGTCATCTTGGAGAGATGAAGCTGAGACCGGCTGCGGGTCGGGTCGTCTTGGAGAGATGAAGCTGAGACCGGCTGCGGGTCGGGTCGTCTTGGAGAGATGAAGCTGAGACCGGCTGCGGGTCGGGTCGTCTTGGAGAGATGAAGCTGAGACCGGCTGCGGGTCGGGTCGTCTTGGAGAGATGAAGCTGAGACCGGCTGCGGGTCGGGTCGTCTTGGAGAGATGAAGCTGAGACCGGCTGCGGGTCGGGTCGTCTTGGAGAGATGAAGCTGAGACCGGCTGCGGGTCGGTTCGTCTTGGAGAGATGAAGCTGAGACCGGCTGCGGGTCGGGTCGTCTTGGAGAGATGAAGCTGAGACCGGCTGCGGGTCGGGTCGTCTTGGAGAGTTGAAGCTGAGACCGGCTGCGGGTCGGGTCGTCTTGGAGAGTTGAAGCTGAGACCGGCTGCGGGTCGGGTCGTCTTGGAGAGAGTTGAGTGTGGAGACTCGACCAGTGTATGTCCGCTGTCGGAGTAATTCGAATAGTGACGGAGTTAAGTAGAGGACTCCGTGCCGTGTGTTTCAATGAGTAATTCGAATAGTGAGTGAGTTAAGTGGACTCCGTGATGTGTGTTTCAGTGGAAGTAATTCGGAGGTGAAGGATTAAAGACTGAGCCTAATTGGCAGTAACGTGAGTGGTTGGGATTACATGTACTTTACCTGTGTCTATGCAATGTGTATATATATATATATATATATATATATATATATATATATATATATATATATATATATATATATATATATATATATATATATACTGAACGTTCCTGAGGAATAATGTTGTATCCAGATGTTCAAATTAAAGTATTGTGTGCGCAGTCTGGTGTTTGATTTTGATGCATCGTGGTTAATCTGTTGTTCAACATCACATTTACAAGGACATACCCTAGACACAACCATAGCCACTCCATCTGTCACTCTGTCATCATTTATTTTGTGACAACATTCCTCCTTTATCTTCGTTACAACTTTCTCTAGAGCCAGATTGAAGAGTAGCGGCGATAGTGCATCACCTTGTTTCAAGCCAGAGGTTATTTGGAAAGGGTCTGATTTCCTGCCTTTATATGTTACAATATTATAAGTATCTTCCATGCATAGTCTGGTCAGGTTCCTTGGTATTCCAAATTCCTGCATAGCATTCCATAGACTATTCCTATGGACACTATCATAAGCCTTTTTAAAATCCACAAAAATGTTATGGAGATCTCTTTTATATTCCCAATTTTTCTCGGCTATTTGTCGTAAGATAAATATCTGATCTATTGTCTAAAACCCGCCTGGTAGTCACCTAATATGTCTTCTGAATATGGTTTTATTCTATTTAGTAATACTGCGGATAGTATCTTATAGCTTGTGGACAGTAGTGATATTCCTCTATAATTTTCACATTGGAACTTGTCTCCTTTCTTAAAGTTAGGTATCAATAATGACTTTCCAGTCATGGGGTAATTCTTCTGTCCTCCAGATTTTTATTATTAGTTTGTATAGCTTTAGATGTAATGCATGGCCACCTGCCTTTATAAATTCAGCAGCAATTCCATCAGCCCCTGTTGCCTTATTGTTTTTAAGTCGTGTGATTACATATAGGATTTCTTCAAATACAGGTTCTCCAATTTGTGGTTCACACGTTAGAACCTCTTCCTGTGGGAAAGTGTTACTTGGAGCTTCACAATTTAGTAATTCAACAAAATATTCTTTCCATGTGTTGCACATTTCCTCATTGGTATTTATCATATTCCCATTTTTGTCTTTTAAACCATATGTGTTGGGTTGGTGCCCTCGTTTCATTGACTTCAGTTCTTTAAAAAACTTCCTGGATTCGTTTTTCTGGTGATTAGTTTCCATATCTTTGATTATATTACTCATATATTCTCGCTTCTGCTGTCGGACTATTTTTGTAGCCTCTTTACATTCATTTCTATATTGCTCTTCCTTTTGAATGTTGTTGATGTCATTTAACCATAAATGTCTGGCATTCTTTTTCCTAATGACTGCTTCTTCACATTTTTGATTGAACCATCTGTTCTTTTTATGCGTGGTTAACACACCGAGACATTCTTCTGCGGTAGATTGAATTGCATTCTTGATGTTCAACCAAGTTTGGTCAACGCTTTCCTCCAAAGGGTTTTGCAGAGTTTCAAGTTTACATTTTATTTCATCTGTAAATTTCTCTTTGACTGTAATTTCTTGTAGTTTTTCTCTGTTATATGTTGGGTGTAATCTTTGTAATTTAGTATAGAAAGCTCTCTTAAGTTTTATTTTAAATTTTGCCCCAACGAGGAAGTGGTCACTGTGGCACTCAGCTCCTCTATAACTTCTAACTTGTTGTATGTTTGATGCATTTCTGTTCTTAATTAAAATGTGATCTATTTGATTATAGGTTCTCTTGTCACATGATTTCCAAGTTTGTTTGTGTATATCCTTTCTTTGTAGTCTGGTACTGCTAATCTGCAGTCCTTTGGCTTCTGCCAGGTTGATGACTCTCCATCCATTATCATTTGAAGTTGTATGTAGACTTTCCATACAGGCCACTTTTTTATGAGTTTGCTCTCTACCTATTTTTGCATTAAAGTCTCCCAGCACAATCAGGATGTCCTGTTTGGGGGTTTCTTCTATGACATCTTCCAAATCATTATAAAAGTCTTCTTTAACGTCATCTTCTTTCTCTTCAGTAGGTGCATGTACATTAATCGTCGTTATATTTTTTCATTTACTTTTTATTCGTAATTTACTAAATCTGTCATTAACAGCTTTAAAGTTTAGAACATTCCCCCATAACTCTTTTTTGATGACAAAACCTGTTCCTAATTCATGTTTATTTTGGGTGTTTCCTCCATATATTACAATCATTTCATTTTTCTCTAAAGTACCTTTTCCTGGCCACCGTATTTCTTGAATTGCTGTTATATCCATTTGATATTCAACCAGCTCCAGGGTTAGTTCTTCAGCCGCTCCAGCTCGATATAGTATTATTATTCTCTCTGTGGCGAAGTGGTCAAACCGTTTGACTCGTGCTCCGAAGATTGTGAGTTCGATTCCGGGCCGCGTCCTTCGGTTTACGAGTTAAATGTTTCGGAGACTCCTGTGGGTCATCGCTAAAAGCGGTTCCAAATTGCTGTATGTAGCCGGGGCGCAGTGTTGGGGTGAGCGCCCAACATTGCTTAAATACCCCAATGGCTCGTGAATACATAACCTCTGCAGCAAAAGTCCACCTCCTGGCCTTCACGTGGCGGAACTGTTTTAACTAACAGGAGAAGGGGAGACGGCGAGTATCTGGCGCCGGAAAATAACCAGTGTGCTCTAGATGTGTATACACATACATGCATGTGCAGACACGTGTGTGCGTGTGTACAAATGTAAACTCGAGTGAGACCACAGTCTGCTCTAGCAAAGAAAAGGTGCTGAAGACGGAGGCAACCAGCCAGGAGGCGCCCCACAGAAATCAGGATGCCACGCAATTACGCAAAATGGAATATGTCGACTGCTGCTAAACGTTATGGTGCTCGCCCTGCTTTGGACCCCCAGGCAGGTGTAGTGCCGGGCCCTATGTCTCGAAAGGGTCCAACCCCAACTACTGGAGGTCCTTCTCAGATGTCCTGTGGAGCCAGGGGACATGAGAATAGAACAGCTGGCCATACTAAACTAAGACTTAAAATAATGCACTGGATTGCGGAGGGAGTCAGCAACAAAAAGGTAGAATTAGAAAACATCCTGGACAAAGAAAAAGTAAGCATATGTTGCTTGCAAGAAATTCACCTCAACGAAAATATAGCCTTCAAAATCAGAGGCTACCAGTGTTACCGATCTGACCGAAAGGGCAGGCGAAAAGGTGGGATACTTACCCTTGTAAAAATAACATCACTGCTTCCCAAATCGAAGTCTATATGGAAGGGGCTGAGTATCAGACACTTAAACTTAAAACAGGTTATACAGACCTACATCTGATCAATTACTACTGTCCAAGTGACCGTCCACAGGCACTGGACACACTACCATTCTTTCTAACTGTAGAAAATGAGCTTGTAAGTGAAAGCAGCACCCTCTCGAGGTGGAACTACAAGAAAGCAGACTGGGCAGTGTACAAGCATCGCACCAGCACACTGGTTAGAAACCTGAACACTGAGAAAGACATAAATAAAGTAGTTGAAGAGTTTGGAAAATGCATACTACAGGCAGCGCGAGAAACAGTACCAAGAGGAGCCCGTAAACAATATAAACCCTACTGGAGTAGTGAACTGGAACAGTTGCATAATGACGTGGAAGTATGTAGAAAGCAAGCAGAGGCCACACCCAGCCAAGAGCACCACAATAAATTCCAGCATGCAAAAGCCAAATTTCAAAGGGCCAAGCTGCAGGCTAGACGCAAAAGCTGGCAGGAAAAAACAGAGTCTCTGAACTTTGAAAGAGACAAAAGGAAATTGTGGAAGCTAATAAAACAACTTAACGATGAGGGCACAGGGAGAAACTCAAAAATTGCACTACATAAAGATGGAAACATCTTAACAAGAAAGCAAGCAGCTGACCATTTTGCGGACTCATTCGCACAAGATAACAATATCAAAATCAGTCCAGAGAAACAAGAGATTCAAGAGAAACGGCAACATACAGGACAGAAGGAAATAGTACATGAGGTTCTGGAGGCACCCATCACAATCAGCGAACTTGAGCTAGCCATATCAAAACTGAAAATGAGAAAGTCACCAGGAGCTGATGGTATCTCCAATGAAATGATCAGGAACCTAGGAACAGAGGCCAAAGCAAAGCTGTTGCAGATCTTCAATAACAGTTGGACCTTAGGCAGTGTTCCACAAGCCTGGAGAGAAGCAATCATGATACCCCTCCTAAAATCGGGGAAAGATAGCTCCATTGCCTCTAGCTACAGACCAATTAGCCTCACCAGCTGTCTCTGCAAAACACTGGAGCGCATCATCAATCACAGACTGCAGTGGTACATTGAAAGTAAAAACATCCTTATGCCACAGCAGGCTGGCTTTAGGCAGTGCTACTCTACGGAAGATCAGACAACCTACCCCTCTCAAGAAATTGAGGATGCATTCCAAGAGAAGAAGCTGGTGCTTGCGGCATGGATAGATTTGAAGAAAGCCTTTGACAAAGTCTGGAAAGAAGGTCTGATGAATAAACTTAGAAACTGCAAAGTCAATGGAAGAATGTACAAATGGGTGAAAGCATACTTGCACAACAGAAGAGCCCTAGTACAGATAGACGGACTAAAGAGCAAGAAAGTACTACTGCGTCACGGAGTTCCCCAGGGCGGAGTATTGTCCCCCACACTCTTTCTAATCTTCATCAATGATCTCGTTGCTAATCTACCGCATGGAATTAAAGCCGCAATGTATGCCGATGACCTGGTTCTATGGAGCACAAATGAACATGCATCAGTGGCCACCAGATTACTACAAAGAGCTGCAGATACATTTGTTGCATGGGCAAATAGATGGTGTGTCAGCATAAACACTGACAAGTGCAGCACCACCCTATTTACCCTCTCTCCAAAACAAAAGGCAGGGACCATCCAGATAAATGGAACACCCCTACGAGAAGATAAAGAACCAACATACCTTGGAGTAACATTTGATGGCAGGCTGACATGGAGAAAGCACATCAACAAAGCAGTAGCAAAAGCCAGAAGGAAAATAGCCATCCTGAGAAAGCTAAGTGGAACCACATGGGGAGCCAGTGGGAAAATACTTAGCAAAGTTTATCAACAGAGCATACGACCACACCTGGAATACGGGTCAACTGCATGGTGTTCGGCAGCAAAAACCACACTACAAGAGCTGGACAAAGTGCAAAATCAAGCACTTAGAGTCACCACAGGAGGGATGAGATCAACCCCAATAGTGGAAATGGAGAAGATGGGGAGACACAAGCACTGAGTGAGCGCAGAGATACGAAAAGGCTAATACAAGCAGAAAAGTTCCTCAGCTTGCCAGGCCACCCTATGAAGAACAGATATGAAAACCTAGCTATGGGGCGGTTGAAAAGAAGTAGTTTTATCCACCAGGCCAAACGACTCTGCAGAGAAACCACCAATCTGCCCACAGTTGGTATCCCCCTAACAACTACTCCAGAGCGAACTCCATGAAAGATGAGCATAGACTATCATTACAAATCCAGACAAAAGTGAGAGGAATATTTGACAAGGAAGATCAGAACAGTGTGCAGCGCAGAACAGCCACTCTCAGCTTCCTTGATGAAGAATACCCACAGGACCTCTGGATCCGAGTCTACACAGATGGGTCAGCACAAAATGCTGTTCGAAATGGAGGAGCGGGAGTGTACATAGAATACCCAAATAATACCAGGGACACAGTTAGAGTACCGACAGGAAAGTACTGCCATATCTACGATGCTGAAATTGAGGCAATCAAGATAGCAACAGAGAAATTACTAAATACCAGCAATGGTACACAACCTGTGGTGCTATTGACAGATGCAAAATCAGTACTCGAGGCGCTCCTGTCTGGGAAATTGCCAGTACTAAGGACACTACTTTCTGAACTTAGCAGTCAGCATAAGGTCACCATACAGTGGATACCATCCCACTGTGGAGTACCCGGGAACGACAGAGCTGATCAATTGGCTAAGGAAGGAGCCAAAGAAGAACAGCCTGATGTGCCTGTAACATACCACCAAAAGAAAAGAATGATCAAATCAGTCAGAAAGCCACCAAAACCTGCTCAAGATGACTACCACGTTATGGATAGACCAGAACAAGTCATTATTCTGCGCCTCAGAACAGGGCACAATAGATTACGCAACCACATGTATACAAAATTCAAGATTGGTGAAACAGCCATGTGTACATGTGGATTGGCGTCGCAGACAGCAGAGCACATACTCCAAGACTGCCCAAAATATAACATATCTAGGCAAACCTTCTGGCCTAGAGAGACGACAGTGGAAGATAAACTCTATGGACCGCTGTGTGAACTGAAAAAGACAGTTCAATTCATACAAGAGACAGCACTGCAGTTATAGACATATTTCAAGCGAACGAAAGAAGAAGAAGAAGAAGAATCGCTAAAAGCTACGGAGTTCGTGCTTTGTGCGACGCTTTCCGTGTTGCGGAGAGATACAGAGCCATATGGGATAAACCCGGTGCAATGAAGTCGACCCTGTCGACTTTTAAGCGACTTTTTTTAAATAGTATTATTATTTATGATGACTAATGATATTATTATTATTAAATATTAGTCTGAACATTTCAGGTTTACGAACAAAACAAAAACACATCGTCACACTCATACACAAATACAAACCTGACTTCATTCTCCTACAAGAAACAAACATATGCAAATACACAGCAAATCACTACACTATTAGGGCTCAGACACCCATGCTTCAGCCTATCGACACACCAAAACGCCATACTGCAAACTTCAGACAAATGGGAAATTACTGACACACAATGACGATCAAAGAGACATTACCATCATACAGGTTAGAAACAACACACATGCATACGCTTTAGTCGACATACATTCTTCGAACACTTAGAAAACCTATTAGCAGGAGGAATATTGTTTTACCAGCTGACTTCAATTGTTGTTTAGCTTCTGCCGACATAATAGGCGGGAAAGTGAAAACGCAGTTAAGAAGAGCTGGCCAAGAGGAATCAACTCAATGGACTGCAATACATAATCGACACACATAACATAATAGACGCATTCAGGCACAAACACCCCAACAGTTAAGATACAACACACAGAAACCATACACATAACAGATCATCTAGGTTAGATCGAATATACGTACCCACAACACACTACATAACACAGACTAAACACCTACAAGAAACTCTCCAGTACACAGATCACAAAGCAATACTAGCATACATCACTATAAATAACACAACCACACAGCCATTCAAACGATTACCACACTGGAAATGTAACAGCACAATACTCCAAAACACAGAATATTTACAAGATATGACAGACCTGATAATACATACACTGATAGTATACCAACTGACAACATTAGACATTGCGACTTACTGAAAAACACAATACGGAGCAGGACCCAAGAACTAGCATCCATCATACACAAGCGTATACTGCAACAAGAACAGATCATACAAACAGCAATACATTTAACAAAGCTAACTAACAGAAACTCACCATACTTGCATGCATTAGAAATGCAACTGGAACAGCACCAACTGCACAGATACCTGGGTGCACTAATTAGAACCAACCTCAACACCATCACACAAGAGACACCCAGCAAACAATACATGGCAGCAATAGAACAAAACATACAGCGTAGTAAACAAACACAATAATAGACATGCAAGGAATCACATAAACAGAAACCACACGCTTAACAAAAGCATTCCAGCAATACTATACACACTTATTAACAGAAGAGACAGTAAACACAAATACAAGATAGCTTCTTACAATATAAAAAGAACATAGACAAAGACATATTTGACACACAATTGACACTAGAATACATAACACATGCACTTAGTAAAATCAACAAAGACAAGGCACCAGGACCAGATGGATTAACAGTAGAATTCTAACAACAATTCTTTCCTATCATAGGTAACCTTCTTCTAAAAGTTTATCAAGAAGCCTTCGACAAACAAGAACTCGCTAATAGTTGCAACATGTCTTATATAACATTTATACACAAGGAAAAGACAGACAAGACACGACTGAAAAATTACAGCCCAATTTCATTTCGTAACACAGATTACAAAATTATGGCCAAATCACTAGCACACAAAATCACACACTTTCTACCAAAACTAGTACACCCAAACCAGCAATGTGGTGTACAACACAGAATATACAAAACCACACACACCTCAATAGAGACACTATAACATACACACACTAGAAATACTGTCAATCCTCCCTCGTGTCTTTGGACCAAGAGAAGCCCTTTGACAGAATCGCACACACCTATTTGCACAAAACCCTAGAACATTGCAATATAGAACAGTAATACAGAAAGTGGATACAGATTTTGTATAACAACACTGAAAGCAAAGTCTTAGTGAACCATTCACTGACTGCTAGCTTCAGGCTGACAAGATCAGTAAGACAAGGGTGACCACTATCACCACTTTTGTATATACCGACACTAGAGCCATTATTAGAAAAGATCAGACAAGATACCAGCATTAAAGGCTCATTCATACAGGGAAAAGGAGAGCAAAGGGTCATTGCTAATGCAGACAATACTGCCTTCTTCCCTACAAGCAACACATCCATCAGAAACATACTGCACACCGTCTCCTACTTTGGGAAAAGTAGTGGAGCCAAAATTAATATACAAAAATCAAAGATTATGGGCCTGGGAAAGTAAACAAAAGGCTGATTTCCCTCCAGAACTAAAAAAAAAAAAAAAACACTATATATATATATATATATATATATATATATATATATATATATATATATATATATATATATATATATATATATATATATATATATATATCTGAAACTGCATGGGATCACATTTCCATGTGACCCCTGAACAACACACAAAGAAACATGGCTAAAACTAATACAACAGATCACAGACATGCTGCTCAGGTATAAATACAAAACAGCAACAATATTTGGTAGAAGCATAATAGTTAACACATACATCATACCAAAAGTAATATACTTAGTGACAGTGTTAAATCTTCCAAAACAAACAATCACAGACATAAATAAACAGATCAGACATTTTCTATTTAGCAAGACAATACACAGCACAAAACACATACAGGACACGAAACAAGGAGGTATAAATACAAAACAGAAACAATATTTGGTAGACGCATAATAGTTAACGCCGGTCTCTCTGGCCGAGGGGTTACAACACTTTCTCCGTAATCCCGTTTATCACGCAGAGTCTCGTAGCAGGGCGAGAGCTGGGAGCGGTTCGACCCCCCGCTGGTGACTTGCGGGATAACTGAGCCGGCCGCTCAGAAAGCAATGGCAAACTACTGAGCGTAATCTTGCCAAGAAATCAACATACAGCTGAAAGATGCTGATGTTGACAGCGATGTCCTGTAAAGGATATGCAAAAAAAAAAAATAAAAAATAGTTAACACATCCATCCATCATGTGCCATGCCGGTAAGCGTGGGCGGTCATGTTCTGCCATCTCACTCGATCACCAGAGTCGTGGATCAGCTCCGTGTTTCTGTCTCGACCATGCCACAAGGCCAAGCCATCCAGGTACTTGCTTCTAGGTCTTCCCCCTTGGTCTGTTCCCCTCGATCTTACCAGTTGTCACCAAATTCTCCAATCCATTTCTTCTCATAACATGCCCAAAAAATTTTGACTGTCTACGTCTAATTTCTCTAATCAATTTACGATCTTCATTTGTTTCTTGAAGGACTTGTTCATTGGTCTTTCTGGCTGTCCATGGTATTCTTTGCATTTTCCTCAGAAACCACATCTCTACAGCCATCAGATGTTTTTCAGCCTGACTGCTCATTGTCCACGCTTCACATCCATACAAAAGTACAGGTTCAATGTAGCATCTCAACACTCTTTTTCTCGTTTCAATTGACATCTTTTTATCGGTCAATATGTTTTTCATCTTGCTAAAGGCTACTTTTGCCATGGCGATTCTTGTTCTAATCTCTTCAAGGCATCTCCCATCAGATGTTATTACTGTTCCGAGATAATTGTACCTGCTCACTTGTTGAAGAATATTCCCATTTACTTGTATATTACATTGTGGTATTTCGCCTTCCTAGTGACGACCATAATCTGTGTCTTTTTACAATTTAATTCTAACCCTAATTGTTCACTGTGTGTAACAATCGCATCTACTAAATTTTGCAGGTCCTGTTCATTGTCTGCAATCAAGACTGTATCATCTGCATATCTAATGTTATTGATGCATCGACCCCCAATGTTGATTCCTTCCATATCTTCAATATTTCTGAAAATACTTTCACTGTACAGGGAAAACAGATCTGGAGACATTACACATCCCTGTCTCACACCCCTTTTAATAGGCTGATATTGGCTTACTTCATTATCAACTCTTATGGCAGCTTGTTGTTTCCATTATATGTTTTTTACAAGTCTAAGATCTTTTCCATCAATTTGTAGATCTTCAAGCATCCTTATCATGTTGACATGTCTCACTTTATCAAAAGCCTTTGTGTAGTCAATAAAGCAAAGGTGTAGATCTTTGTTTACTTCTATAGAACGTTCGATTATGTTTCTCAGTATATACACAACATTTACTGTACCCTTGCCTTCCACAAACCCACATTGTTCTCCTATTTCAGGTTGTATTTTCCTCCTAACTCTTTACATGATAATTCTTAGCAAAATCTTCGTGATGTGACTCATTATACTAATTGTTCGATGTTGATCACATTCCAAGGCTCCTGATAACACATACATCATACCAAAAGTAATATACTTAGTGACAGTGTTAAATCTTCCAAAACAGACAATCACAGACATAAAGAAACTGATCAGACATTTTCTATTTAGCAAGACCCCCCCCCCCCCCCCACAGCACACAGCACAAAACACATACAGGACAAGAAACAAGGAGGTATAGCCCTTCAGTACACAAAAACAAAAATATAAGCACTTAGAATCAGCCACATAGGTAATATTATCAGACATCCAGAACAACTTAGATTAGCATTATATTATATAGCACACAAAATAATACATCTGACAAAACTAAACAGTGCAGCAGCACATTATCAGGGCATTCTGCCAACATTCTATCACATGTGTAAACAGGCAATACAAGGGATTGAACATTTAATATACAAGAAACAGTTAGTCAACAAGCACCTTCACTTATAGTGAGAATCAAAAGAGGACACAAATACTTAATGTCAGACTATACAGTCTTGTTTTGGTTTGCTCTCTCTAACTCTCTCTCTCTCTCTCTCTCTCTCTCTCTCTCTCTCTCTCTCTCTCTCTCTCTCTCTCTCTTTCCTCTCTCCTTCCTCCCCCCTCTCTCTCTGCTTTCCTTGTAAATACACGCTGTTTTTTGTACGAAATAAAAGTTTAACATAAAAATAAAGAAAAGGTAGCATATGCAAGGAATGAGTGTGTAAATACAAATGCTTATATGAAATGTTATATTATGATGTGTGTATATGAATGTTTTTGTTTTATTTGCACACGTCTCACTTAACACTAACAAATGGCAACGCTCAGTGAAATACACAAGCAAAAGAAACACACAATACGCCATATAAATACACACCGATGTATATGAAATAAAAGCTTTTTCTTTTAAAAGTTGTGGTCAAATGTCACTGTCATACTGCCATTTACCACCAATTTTGCGGTGTATGGCAGGGAGGCCTTGAGCCTGAGAAATTAAGGTCGCCTGGCTATTGCAGTTGCCGCGAATTGTGCAGACTAGAGTTTTCTTTTTTCCCCCCAACAGAAAAAACTCCACACCTTACAAAGATACCGGGTTGATGTTCTAGGCAATTTTACTTTCAGTAGTTTGCCTTTGCTTTTTGAACAACAAGTCAGCGGTTAAGTCCAACTGACTTGTGTGGGGAATTAACACACTACCTCGACGTCAGAGCACAGGATGTTTGTGTGAGCTCGATAAACCTCTCGGTAATTAGTTAGTTAGTTAGTTAGTCTTTCCTCTTGAGCCTAAGGCGGCGCATAGGGCAGAAGTCCTGTCTCTCCATGCTTGGCGGATCGCTGCTACCTGTTGTAGATCTTGGATATTCACTTGGCCATTGAATGAGCCTTCTCTAATGATGGTTCTACGCAGGGTCTCTCTTGGTCTTCCCCGTTTTCTTTTCCCTACTGGTGACCATATGAGGGTTTGGTAGGGGAGTCTTGACTTGTCCATTCTGAGTACATGGCCGATGTAGTTCCAACGGCGTCTTCTTATGAAATTGGATACTGTATCTTGCTTAGTCTCTTGTCTTATTTGCGAATTGGTTCTGAAGTCTGTCCAGTGGATGTTTAGAAGTCTTCTAAGACATTTGTTCTCAAAATTGTCTAATTTTTTAACTAAAGCTACCGTTGATTTCCAACTTTCACATCCATACGTTAACACTGGAATCACACAAGAGTTGAACATTTTGAGTTTTGTGTGTTTGCTGAGTGTCTTTGACTTCCAGATGTTTGATAGTTTATTGAAGGCACTAGATGCCAGTGCGATTCTAGATGATATTTCTGGTGTTGAGTCCCCTGTAGATGTCATTTTGCTTCCTAGGTATGTAAAGCTGTTGACTTTTAATGGTGACCTAAAATTCATATTTACACACATTGCTATGTATTCACAGAAGTCACGGGAAAGAAACTGAACACAGAGAGATAAATTCTCGGGTATTAATCGGCACTCATAAAAAGGAAAGCAAGGAAGTGGAGATCAGAGTACAGACTAAACAATACAAACATTGAAAGTTATAATATAGGCATAGCCCCGGGAAGGTTAACCCGGTCAACAAATGCCCGCAGAAGTCGGATGTGTCGGCCTAACGGCGCAAGAACACAGCTCTGCTGTAAACAGGCACAACACAATCACGTCCGAAAAAAAACTCTGGATGAATGCAGAAGAAGAAGAAGAATATAGGCATAGGTATGTCTGTACAACTATCTTGAAACAGTCATTACATCTGATAGACAATATCTTTTGGGGGATTAGAACAAGAATCGCCATGAAAAAGGTAGCCATTTTGCAAGAAGGGAAATATACTCATCAATAAGGGGGAAAAAAACAAACTATCAAGTGCAATGAGATAAAGAGTCACTAGTCGTTAGTCGCGGTTCCAACTTAACGACAGAGTCGCCCAATAATGCTCCGTTCCTGTGTCAGTGAATATCACACAAAATGCTCCTCACTGTCCCATGTGAAAAATGAAACAGACAGCAGTTTCAACAAACTAGCAGCACATACATGCACAACGTCGCTGCCAGAATGCCAATACAAAGTCCACCACTAAAATTACAGTTCATTGCTGATGGAGGCTGTAGTCACTAGAAAACCAGCAGTTGACACAAATTACTACCTAAGATAAAGAGTGTTGAAGTTCTATGTAGATATAGAATGTATACTCTTCAATGTGTATGAAATGGGAACAATAAGTTGAGAAACATCTAATGGCACTTGAAATGCAATTTTTGAGGACAATGCAATGGGATGACAAAGAGATAAATACATGGATGACTTGGTCACAGATGCAATCAGGACCAGAACACAGACCTGGTGATTGTTTGAGATTGCGAACTATGACCGCCCATGCCTAAAGGCATGGTATATGATGATGATAAAAGCAGATTGTTTGTCCAGAAACTGAAGTCATGTGTGGGTGGCTCTCTCTCTCTCTCTCTTGCTCTCTGTCCCTCTCATTATTTAAAGTTTGATGTGTTTCTTGGTGTATCCAGAAATTAAAATCGTTTGTGTAATTAGTTAAGAGTGTGATGTCCAGAAAAGAAACATTCTTTGTGTCATTATTTAGAGTGTGATGTGTTTCTTGGTGTGTATATAAATTAAAACCCTTGTTTGTGTCATTTGTTTAGAGTGTGATGTGTTTCTTGGTGTATGCAGAAGTTGAAATAGTTCATTCTAGTCATAGTTTCATATGTTACTTGTTGAAAGAGTGTGTCCAGAAATGAAAGTGTCAAATTGTAAAACCCTTATTGCAACATACGCCTGTGAGACCTGGACACATAAGCTGAACAGCTCATAAATCCATCCATCATGTGCCATGCTGACAAGCATGGGCGGTCATGTTTTGCCATCTCACTCAATCACCAGAGTCGTGAATTAGTTCCGTGTTTCTGTCTCGACCATGCCACGTGCTCAAGCCATCTAAGCTTATAAATGCCGTTGAATATAAATGTTATAGACGAGTTCTAAGAATATCTTTGATAAAGAAAAGAACAAATGCATCCATACTTCAAGAGCTGAATTTTGAAGAAGATTGGCTATTAAAGACGATAAAACAAAAGAAAATTTAAATATTTTGGTCACTTGAAACGCCACAAAAGTTTGGAGAGAACAATAATGGAGGGTAATATGCCTGGGAAGAGAGGAAGAGGAAGGCCAAAGAGAAGATGATTTCAGGATGTGGCGGATAATCTTCAGATGGGTGTATCGGACGCAGGACATCTTGCTTATGATCGAGAGGTTTTCAGGAAGGTTGTTATGGGAGCGGGTTTGTGCAAAGGACATGCTACTGAATGAATGAGGCAAATTGAGCGTATGGTGCTGGAAACTATTTGTATGATAGTTTCCATGGGTGATGATGTCTGTATCTCATGCTGGCCGCCTTGACTTCCCAAGACATTTCCTGGTACACATTATAGTCTGGGTTGACCTGGGAGCTAGGGTCAGCTTTTAAAATGTGAAAACGCCATGATGTCGATTGAGCCCATTGAGCCCATGACCACCGAGCTGGCAGGCGAGCATCTAGCCAAGGCTCTTATTGAAATAATTGTTTAATAAGATGCTTGGTATGGCTAATTAAGTTATACACAATGTACAGCGCTCTACATTCGTAAAAATATAAATCATTTGGAAACCCTTAAAGCTTTTAAAATGATAAATAAATGCATGGGTATTGATTAACAACACTTATAGAAGACAAAGGAAGGAAGCAGGAGTTATAGAACATACTAGATAGGATGGCTGTTATTATTTTAGAACTAACTGCTTCCTACTCAATTAGATCTTTCTCAGTCTCTTTAGATAGCATTATGGTCACTTCTTCACTGTCAGCTATATGGCCTGTGAAAACAGCATTGTTTCACCAGTGTGTAGAAGCTTTTTGCATGTTTCTCTCCATCTTGTTTCACATAATTTCAAAATGCTAATCTTATATTTATTTACACCACCACTTATGCTGTCTTTCCCAGTTCATACATAGTTTTAATATACCAGGTGCACATTCTGAAGATTTTCCTAGGTGAAAATGGGCTTGTCCAGACTCCTTATGGCTTTCTCCACATTTCATCATACTTCCAGGTCAAGAACCTTCTCTCATCTTGGTTGGCTGAGTTATTTTGCTTTTCTTTTCTTTAAACTTTTTCATATTTGCCTGGGTTTTGAAGCTAAAGTTTTCTATAAATGGAGTAGCCATTCCTAAATCAACCTTCTTTGTCCCCTTGTAAAATATGCATGGCAGGTTGCAGTGTCTCTATTCTTTTCTTCCCTTATGAACCCTGGTAACTGGGTGGCTAGCAGATTGTATTTCTTTATAATGCAATGCCAGTTTTACAAGCTCTCAACAATGATATATTTTATCATTATATCGTATACAGTGATACCTCGGGTTATGAACTTAATTCGTTCCAGAACTCGGTTCTTAACTCGAAACGTTCGTAACCCGAAACATTGAAATCAATGAAATAAGGACAATTCATTTCAAAGAAATCGTTATTTTTTATTAACATCCGGTCATTTACCTGACAAAACGCAAAGAATATGCGTACTTCACATATTAGATAAAGAGAAAAAAAAACAACCAAATAAATTACACGTAAAATAAAAATATTCAGTCTTTCTTACCAAGAAAATGATCATGGGAAATTTGTCACTTTCTTTGCTATTATGAATGATTAGTTTCCGGAGTTTCTTGTCTCTGTTTCTTGGCAGCCGACTGGTAATCTTTCTGCACCAAGAAACTATCAAGGGAAATTTGTTGTTTCCTCTGCGGGAGAATCTTTCTGAAGTGGGCCATCGCGTTATCATTCATCAGGTTTACTGTCCTGTTAGCAACAAGTTTGTTTGGATGATGGTTTACAATGAAGTCTTCGACGTCTGCCCACTTGCTGCAAATTTCTTTAATCCTGGCAGTTGAAACGGTCACTGGCTCCTCATGATTGGACAACTCTCCTTCTTTAATGTCTTTAGCTGTTCATTATGAAGACCGCAATTAAAGACTTGTGGAACGTAGTCTTCCTCTTTGATGATCTTATCAAATTCCACCTTGAACGCTTCTGCTTCTTTCTCATCAGAACTTGCAGCCTCTTCATGCCTAATTACACTATGAATGCCACTTCTTTTTTTTGTGAATTTTTCAAACCAGCCTCTGCTGGCTTTAAAATTGTCAGTCTCAGCACTTGTACCAAGCAATTTCGACAATAAATCACTATTCAACAGCTTTGCCTTTTCACATATTATTGCCTCACTAATACTGTCTCCTGCAAGTTGCTTTTCATTGATTCAGATCAAGAGAAGATTTTCAACTTTCTCTAAAATTTGAGGTCTTTGCTTCTGCAGCTTAGTTAAGCCTTTAGCCACATTGACTGATTTGAGTAACTCTTTGTTCTTTATGGTGGTGGAGACAGTTGATTTTGCCATGCTGTACTCATTACTGATGTCACACACACAAATGCCACTTTCATGTTTCATAATTATTTCCTTCACTACCTCCACTGTTATACGTTTCTGCTTCCTAGCAGCACTACTACTGTTTTTTTAACTCATAATTAATGGGGTTAACAAGGAAAATAATGAAAGAGATAAACTAAACACAGTGCCACTGTTATGAAATCTTTTACTGCTGTGTAGCAAGGCCAATGAAAGCGAGGCTGTGCACACGTGTAAATTTAGGCTACTAGGATAGTGCTAAGCGATGTTAGTACTGTGTGGCCTTCGTTTGTACTGTATGCGATCATTTGTCTCCAACGTTTAACCTTGCTCTCTCTCGCCTTCGTTTGTAACCTGAGGCACTGTTCGTTACCTGCGACAAAAATTGTCGAAGTTGTTGTTCGTAACCTGAATTGTTCATGACCTGAGATGTTCGTAACCTGAATTGTTCATGACCTGAGATGTTCGTAACCCGAGGTACCACTGTATATATTATAATTTGTATGTATATTATATAAACATTATTATCATTATATTATGAATTTTATCATTATACCAGCAGCACACATTGACTGGTGACACATATCTGTGTTCAATTGCATGCTGAATGACAAACACAATTTCAGAAATAAGTACATTGACAAAACAGCAAAAATAATATAAGGAATTAATAACACTATAAGTAAATTGTGGCAAAGAGTTTATTAAATAAGTCACAAGTTCACAGTTTCCTATCGTATTGTAGGATCTTCAGAATAGACAAAATTGCTTGTCAGATAACTGTACATTATTGTAAAAGTCCTGACTGACATGTCCCATGCTACGGTAATGGGACATCCGCATGACTTATCTTAACCTCTGACAACAGGTTATGTATTCATAGAAACATTATCACAGTATACAAGTCAAGAAGAAAAACTGGATGTAGGGATACCTTTAAAAGCATTCTAAATAATTACAGTCACAGCATAAAAAGGTGGCGTCACTAAGTCTCTACCTCATCACCTTTCTTTCCCAGAAATCACATATTTCCCATATTTTAATGAGGATGGATATATTTTAGAGTCTAGCTTGTTAGGAAAAAATACAATTCTGCCTTTACCGAGAATTGGTAAGCATGCAGACTAAATGCTATGCCATCATATTTCTTATCAAATGTATCCATACTAAAGAGAATTAAGAAACAATTTCTTTAGAATCTGTACCAGTTATTTAAGCCATTTTGATTCCTAACTTAGAATGTATAACTAGTTTATGGTGTTATTTAGAATTTTGACAAACTAATTCATAGGACAAACTGGCATAGAGCTAGAGTAACCACTTATAACTGGTGAAGAGCGGTCATAAATCATGGTGTGGATTGTTACACAATTAGAAGCCTGGGATGTTAAACTATCCCCTCCCTCTCCACAGATCATGGAGTAGTGGATTGATCATCTGGCTTTCTCAGAAAAAGGCAACAAACACAGAGGATCTATGTACATGCCAACATCATCTAGTGGCTTGACTTGTGCAGAACTTGACCCTATAACAGTCTTTCAAAATCTCTATCATAAGCCAGCTTCTGTGAACATTATCTATGACATCTTGAATTTATCTGCAATGTGGTTTTCTTCTTTTTCACTTTCTTTTCCTCCTTAATTATCTTTTACAAACATTCATGCCTCTTGACAAGCCCAAAATATTTCATTTTCCTAAATTTTATTTGTCTTAATAACCAGCCTTCTTCAGTGTTGAGTTCTTATTGGATATGTATGTTTGTTCTCTTTTCATCCAATGAATTTTTAATACTCTACTGCAACAATTCAGAGGCGCATATGTGTTTTCCAGCTGATTTGTTAAATGTCCAAGTTTTACAGTTGCATGATACCAAAGGAAATATGCATGTTTCTAGTACTCTGATTTTCATTTTTCTATCCGTTCTAATCCATACAGCTTTAACTGCTTTAGTTTTATTTTTCAGAGCAATGTTTGATCTGCTTATTTTTTCTGTCATCACATTTCCAGCACCCATCAACAGTCAGCCTAGATATTCATGGATGTTGTAATTGTTTAGAATTCCACAGCAATTGGAAATAGGAACAAGTAGACTGTAAGATGCCCTGATTATATTCCAAACAAGTAGACCTGTAATTGACAGAAACCATGACTTGATCTATATCAAGTCTTGTTTTCCTAGATCACTATAAAACAATATGGAAAAGACAAATGAAATTGGGGCATATCAATAGAGGAGATGAAAAAAAAGAAATTAGCCATATGTGGGAGATTACTAGGCAGAGAGGCAAAGGAAGACAGAAGAAGATGAATGTGGAAAAATTATATAGCTGGGCAACATACAATAATATAAGCAGCATCAACTTCATTCAAATATCAGATGACAGAGAGAATCAGAAAAACAAAAACACTGATATCTGCTTCAGATTAAGAAGCTGAAGAATAAGAATAATGTATCACAAAAAACTAATTTTAGAATAAAACAGTTGTATGGACTTGCATAAAGAGAGTAAGAAGCCCTTGGTTGGTTGGGTGTGAATCCTCCAGAAGCCTGAGTTTTAAATCTTAAGTCTGAAGCATTGGCGTTCAGGTCATCTATGCCCTGAAATGTGCTTGTATCTGTCAGTGAGATTGGTGTAGAAACATTTTTACCTGACTCAGTACCAAAGTACTATATCCTTTCCCTTTCCAAGTTTATAAACTGGTAGTGTGCGCAAAACTGGTGCTTCAGCGTTTACGGAGAGGCATATTACGCTTAACAAGGTCATGATTCAGCACAGCGCACAAGAAATAGATAGGATTATGCACATTTTGGTAATTTCACTATAACCCAATGCCTAAAGGAAATAGTATCCTTTGAAATCCATGCTTTAAATCGGGGCATATAACAAAAAAGCATCTGTAACCAATGGTATAAAACATGCAGAGAACAAAAGTGCATAACTATAGATTTGGGCACCCATGTAAACTAAGTATTATAAAATAATACTTTAGACAGAACAACAAAATACATAAGAAATCTCAAACAGATTGGCAAATGATTAAAACGACAACACTATTTGAAAAAACCCAAACCGCAATACAAAGTCAGTATAAGGTATCTTAAAATTACAGCAGTGTTACTTTACACCAGATAAAATAAATTATAACATTCTATAAAGCAAAATTAATGTAAAAATATACAGCATCAACATTAATAACAACTAATATTGTCATGCAGACAATGAGGGATTCATTCGGAACGCTGAAGAAGAAGAAGATATTAGAAAATATAAGCGCCCCAGAAGGTAAAATTATCATTACATTATTAAATTAACAATCCTTATTTATAGGTTATGAAAAGGATAATGCTGTTGCAAATATGGCCCTCCGACATATTATTTTGAATGAGTTTATGGAGAGGCATTGGAAGCATGACTGCCACTGGATTGAAAAATGATGGGTTCATATTCAATGGATATGGTTTCCAAGAAACTCGGTACAATATTTTCTCCTGATCTCTTGGTTGTGAGCTGGATACCCAGTCTTCTTAGACAAGGACAACAGAATAGGGCATCCCATATTTAAACTGCACATATGTAAACTGTACATAAAAAGAACTCTTTGCAGATGGAAAATTGTTGACAAAATGTCAGTTAAAAAAATTCTGCTGCAACAAAAATGTATACTGAAGAAAGACAACTTCAAAGCTGACAACAGATGTGTTAGCTGAAAGGTGCAAATATTACAGCTTAGCTATAAAACAGATTCAATGCAACCAATATACTTTATAAGATCAATGAGGAAAAAGAATAAATGAAGGAATATAGAGCCGCCAAGTTATTTATATTTGCTAGACAATCATTTCCATGAAAAGGCAAAATATGAAAATCAATTTTTCTACTCATCTATCATGCCCATGTGTTACTAGTTCTCATCCATCCATCATGTGCCATGCCAATAAGCGTGGGCGGTCATGTACTGCCATGTCACTTGATCACTAGAGTCGTGGATCAGCTCTGTGTTCCTGTCTCGACCAACTAGTTCCCATACAGGATGCAAAAATAGTAACACTGTCACCTACTATGCTTGTTGTAAGAAGCCACTGAAAAGAGTTGGTGTAAGACTGACCACTTCATACCATAGAAAACTCTAGCTGAAAAATTCTACCACCTATGAAAAAGTCTACAAAGGGAGTACTATACTCATTAAGAAATGAAAGGCACAGGAATAAAAAGCTATACTTCAATGATGCCATTACTCATTATGTACTAAATACTTCATGATACGTTTATTAATTAATATATAACATATTTTTCTGTCCCATTCAGTCATGTTAACTTGCTCTGAGACAAAGTTACTTTAACTTCTCCTGTGCCATAGTTTTAGTTTAGCTGCTCATTTCCAAATGTTTATTAAACTACTGCTTGGGATAAAAAGAGTTGTATGCATGAGACAGAAAGAGTTAACATAATGTAAAAGGGTTTTGATCACCTTTCTATTCGAAGACAGTAAATTAGGTCCAAACAAATATAAATTCCATGTGTAAGATTTACTGATAAGACTGACTAAAACAATTTAATTACAGCAACATTTATCATTTAGACCACATCATGTTGCGCTCTATTTCAGCCACGTAGGAGTGGGTTCAATGCCTCTAAGAGCAAAAAACATCTCAAGTTTATTATCAAAGTCTTTTGGCCTTTCGTTGGGATCTCGATACCTGACGGTCATGTTGTTTCCTAGGTATTTGATGAGCTCACAAGTCTCCTGAAATTGTTGCAACTTCTGCTTGTACTTTTTTCGTATGTAAGGCGAAGATTTTGGGTTAAATGCTGAAAAGTAAAAAAAATAATATTATGCAACATTTTATATCTGCTCCAACTTTTGTGAAGCTTGTAAATAAAATTTAGATTTTTATTGGTGTTTAATACCTTCTGTATGTTACTGGAGCCATTTAATATCTTCTGTATGTTACTGGAGCCCTAATGGAAAGAAAAGAATTTAACACTGTATCCTATCAGGTATGAGACAACTAAGATGGGTTGTCATGGAGTTGGCTATTACTTCCAGTGAAAAACTTCAGTTGTATGATTCAACCAATCATAAAGAACTCTTTAGATAATATAAGAAAAGCTGATTGACCAATGAAATTAAAGAAAGGCTCGTTTTTGTATACAAAAAGGTACAAAAACACCTACAAAATTAGAAACAGGAAGCATTAAAAGGGATAGTAAATGATATTTTGATTTAAAAATATCAACAGGCATTTTATGCTGCCTGCATATGACTTTTCTCTTCTTCTGAAGTAAAATATACTGATTTACTTAGACAAGGGAACAATAATTAATTTCTGCATAACTGGAAATAAAAACATGATCTTACTCCTAAACACTCCAAGAAGAGGAGGCCAGTATTTGGGGCTCATATTTCCAAGCATTTGTGACAGGAGGCCTGTACTCTTATTAAACATTTTTGTAGCATTGCATCCTGTTAATAATTTATAAATATTCCCCTTAGAGCTATGTATAAAATGAGCATACTATTTATAAAAGAAACAAGGAGACTGGTCCTTAAACTTTAACAATATATAAACACTGAAAGCGAGGACAATTGTACATTACCCAATGGAAAGTGGTTAGTGTGTTTGCCTGCCAAGAAAGAGCCAATTGGTCTATACAAATGTCGGCTGGTCTATACACATAGGGCTAGCACCATATACCCAATATGCCTCAAAGAATCATTGATCTCTAATATCACCTTTTCCCCCCGATCTCTTTAGTAGTGAGATAGATCTAGCCTTCTCAGATGGTGGTGACAAATATGCAGTCTTCTGTACCAGCTCTGCACTGCACATTAAAACTTTGAATTCCCACGGCAGTTGGACACTGCAAAGACTAGCCCATAAAACTATGGCCTTGACAAAATTATTAGAAGAACAAATCTACTCATGGGAGATAGAGCCCACTACCTTGGATGGAATCTGTCTAGATGAAGTAAATCTTACACAAACGTTTGCTGATGTCTAATACATTGACCTACATGTTACAGAAGTGTTTAATAATGGCATTCACTCCACTCAAAAGAGAAACAGAGAAGAATAGAATATTACCGGTTACATACCTTTTAAATGATAGGCAACATAAATTAGGGCTGAACGAGTTGATGAAATAAATGGATATTTCGGTTTGACATTGCCAGCAGCTGTCAGTGCTTTTATCATCGCAACAGCACAAGTCTGTTCCATGAAGCCAAGCATTGGAAGGTTCTGGAGAGGCATCTCTTCAGGAGCAGGGGGCAGCTTGTGTGGCAGCATGAGGTTGGCATACTTCTCTGGTTGTCTGATAAACATAAGAGATATGGAGGTATGAAAGCATTCTTTAAGTTTAATTTTAAAACTGCTTATATATAGGGTGTATTTTTAATGACTATGCTGTGTTTGAAAATATTGCAGGTCTAAGTTTTGTATTCACCCTCTGTAAAGTTCATGCAACATAACAGGTAAATACAAAACTTTGACCAGCAATGTTTTCAAACACAGCACAGTCATTAAAAATACACCCTATATATGCACATGGTATTTGAATAATATCAGTTTTCAGAAGGTGTATCGTTTCTGTAATGGTAAATTTAAAAATATTTGGCTTGCACTAAATGAAAAGTAAACCATCAGAGTTTAGACAGCTACCTAACAAAATTAAACATTTTAAAATTTCAGCCGGTAAAGAGCACAAGGAATGAAAATGATACACTGCTGTGTTATTATTTTCAATTTTTACATCTTATTTATAAGTAAACAAATATATAAACAGGTTTAAGAAATTTTACCAGCTGCAAGTCAATAAATTGTTACGTTCATTTGCCAATACCACAAATCATTCTATATATGATCATAACGTGGATTGAAGGCATGTACACAAATTTATTTTATATGATCCTGCATAATAACAAAATTAAATCATACATGATTACATTGCATGGAGTGATCAAATAAAACCAGGATAAAAAAGGGCAGTATGATCAGATAATATTCCTCATTAGAGTATAAGGCAAAATAAGGATACAATGAAGGCTTGCCAGGCAACGAAATGTGCATGAGAATACAGACTATATGTAGAACAGCAAAGACATAACTATGGCTAAATTTAAACAAAACAAAAGAAGTAAGAATAAATCAAATTTGAATCAATGCTCAAATCGCTGAAGAAATGCAGATTTACTTATACGAATAAATATTGAGGGAGAAACAGACAATAATGGTTTTAGCGTACAAAAGCAAGGCTTTTAGAATTCTGATCAATATGGAACTCTTCAGTAATTGTTCATAGATGCTCAATTTCTCTCTGCAGATATCCAAATTAGTGGCGGTCACGGCCTGATTTATGAAGACAATGTATGTCTATCTTTGTCAAATACAAAACTGCCAAGTCTTACTCTCCCCTACATCCTAGTATAGAACAAGAAGAAATTAAATTTCTAAACATTAATTACAGAATTTGTGTGCATATTCTAAAAGAATTATTACATTGAAAGTAAAGAAATCAATGACCAGATTATATTTTTTGTTTTGTGTTTTGTGCTCGCTCGCTTTGAACTCAAGCGTAGTCCATACACACTTCTTCTAGTAGTGCTGGCCTGAATTTTGCGTGTGGGTTAGCTTTCCTTATTAGCGAACTCACTCAGACTTCAGAGGTAGCCAGATTATATGAATCAGATGTAAATAAATAAATAACAACTACTGAATTATGATTAAGGCTTAAAAATTAATTTTACAAATAGAAATAAATTAACCAAGTGTGATTTAAACTTAGTGAATGAAAAATGTCATGGACTTAAATACAGAAGAGAAGATTGGAGTGAAGATCAAAGAGAACTTAATTAAATTAATTGAAGAGGAAGTTAAAAGATACATATGCCTAAGTACAGTTATGAAAGATATGAGACAGAAGAAGTTGATAGAATAAAAATTTATTTCATAGGCATCAAAAGAATTGTCATAAGAATGAAACTCTGATATCACCTCATGAATTTCTGAAGTTTCTCTTCGCTCTCCATCAGGTAAATTCTTCCTTTGTATTCCGCAGCAAACTGTGGGTTCCCGGGAACCAGTGCCTCATATCTAGGATTATTAGCAGAATCAAAATTTCATATATCAATATTAAAATGGTGATCAAAACATATCTAAACATTCTAGTCAATTAAAAGAATACAATCTTCAAACAAATGACTGTTTGCATTTCAAAACAGTCTAATGATAATTTCTATTCAGAAATTAAAATAAATAAATCGAGTGTGTAGTGTAGAAGAGCAGATAGATCCTCACAGCCTGGAGAGAATGGTGCTGTAAGGAGTGATGAGAGGATCTGGCTGAAACTCAGGACTCTAGGGAAAGGCCAGATGGAGACATGGTCAGTCTGCTACTGGCACCTTTAGTATTGGGACTCTTTGTTGGCTGTTGAAGATGAGAATGGAACATTTATAGGAATGTCCCATGTGCTGTTATGTCAGTTTTCTTTACTCAAATCAGCGCAACTCAATTAAAATAAATGAGGATTGAAGGAAAGTACAGTAAAGGGCCCTTTCACATGCCTTGATGTGTATGAAGTATAAGGTGCTAGCCCTATAATTTTGTAAAGGTGCACTTGATGGCTAATGTGATCAATATTTTCCTGGGCACATCCTGGTACCTATTTATTCCTATACCTATTTAAACCTATATATTCAATGAAATGAATGATATACTGCTGTAAATCTGCCCCTTTACTATTAATCATGACCATCTACATGTTCCTTGTCAACTAGGGTAGACATCCCCACAGATCTCGGTCTGGGTGTTCTTCATCAAATCTGTTCCACTGCCCCAGTCCAACAGGCATCATTTCTCTCAGTCTGCCTCTGTTTCTTCTACAGCTGATCTTTCCAGTCATGACTGTTTTCCAATGCCTCTCTTCTCAATACATGACCAAAGAACACTGTCTCCTTATATTTGTATATACAAATTATAAGAAAAATAACAACAGCTGCCTGTGTATTACTGGGGTTCAAAAGGGAGAAAAAGAACAATGACAAAGTAACCTATTAAAGGTGCCTAAGATGTATTGGTGTGGGACTGGTTACCTCATTCTATAGAAAAATATACCTGGAAAATCTAATCAATCAAGAAGAAGTCAACAAACGGCTGGCATAAGTTAGCTGATGGCCTGTGTTCCAATAGGAGATGACATGCAGAATAATAATAATAATAATAATAACCACCACACAATATTAATAGTAATAATAATCTGAGGTCACTTTGTATACACTTCTAAGCATGCAGTCTGTTAGTATTAAGTTAGTACTAAACTGAGTGTAACTTGTGGCATAAATAAAGAGCCAACAATCTTTGTGGTCAACCATAAACTGATTGTGACGTGGCATATCGAAAAAGAGCTTATAACTTATTTAGTCAGTAGTAAATAGATTGTAAGATATGATATATAGGAAGAGGTAACAACCTATTTAGTCAACACTAAACTGAGTGTAACATGACATATGGAAACAGTTTACGACCTATTTAGTCAGTACTGAGGTGAATGTGGTAAATCACATTATCCAAATAACAGCAAAATATAATAAATCTGCACCCTACCTTAAATTGCCATCAAGGTACGTTACAGGACAATAGCCAAGAATTTCAGCCTCTCTTCCTTCCAATTCCTCTTTTGTTGCTCTGTGTGGTAAATTGTCACGTGATGGTAGTGGGCGAGGGGCTAAAGGTGGGATGTACTTATCTGGATCTTCTAAGAACATTTCCAATTCTTTAGGCCCTGCCATTTTGTAATAGTGACCTGTTTTGAATATTGTAAAAGAGTTGTATATAACATCCTTTCCTGGGTGAATTAAAAAATTGAACTCTGCCTGACAAAAGTGTTTTCAATAATACATGCATTGTTGTTGTTGCTTACAGTCATGTCTGGACTCCTCCTTCCTTTTTAGTTCAATGCCCTCTAGTGATACACAAAATGTTCATCAACTGTTGTCTTGTTCCATGTAGTGATACATGCAAATGTTCATCAGCTAGTTTGTTCCATATAGTGATACTTGCAAATGTTCATCAGCTGTTGTTTTGTTCCATATAGTGCTAGATGCAAATGTTCATCAGCTGTTGTTGTGTTCCATGCAAGTCTTCATCAACTGTTGTATTGTTCCATAGATTAATACATGCAAATGTCCATCAGTTGTTGTGTTGTTCAATGAACACCACAACACATTAGCCTTCCCAGGGTTTACCACAGAATTGGTTTCTTCACATCACTTTTCTGTCACACCACTCATCTGTCTTCCCCAAAATCATTTATATTTCTTTGCTCATGTCTTGTCTATCTGAACTGGTTAGATGAAACAATACATCATCTGAAAATTACAGATTTGTTCTATTCCATAGGGTTGTACTTTGTACTTTATATCTACAAAATATACAGTATACAGTATACATGTTGAAAAGCACTGATGATAACAGCGAGCCCTGAGGTAGCCAAAGACATATGCATACTGTTTCTGATGTCCACAGTTCCAATTGAAACACCACTATTCTTTCAATAATTGCAGCTGAGTCAACTCCCGAGCTGTACTAGTTTAAAAATAAAGAACTCTATTACATCGGTGACTGAACATAGATTCTTGTCTTAAAAGCAACTGCACTAACCACTATGGCTAATATGACTCCTACTTACTCAATATATGACAAAAACAGACTCAATTTATTTTTCTTTATTTCATCAGTCACAGACAGTTTTAACTTATAATCACTATGTCCTTGCTGGTCAGTTCAATGTTCCTATTCTAGATGTTACTGCAGCTACTTCGTTTGCAGAAAACTTTACTTACCTTTGTACTCTGCAGCATACTCCAGAGTTTGGTTAAATGAGCAGTCTACGAGTTCATCCCTCTCTGCCAAGCTGACAGGACAGTACTCCTCAAACTCTCCCAGACGGGCACGGTATTCTTTAGGTGTGATGCACAAACCATAAATTCCAGCTGATCTACCTGTAATAACACAATGTCATTTGTGTTAAGTACAGGATTTTTACGTAACAAATGCTGCATCACTTCCCATGGTTCCTAAATGTGAAGAATTTAAAGATAAAGACAATACTCTTCACAGGAATTTCCAGTTAGTGAATGTTGACTGTTTTGTTTTCCATGTTGTATATGCGCTGATGAAAGGAATCACGACCGCAGCAGGATATGGCGATGTAAAATGAAACAAATTGACATGTGTAGCTACTGAGAGAGAGAGAGGCAACAAACACAGACAGTGTACATACCAAACAATGAACTCAGTTCAACTCAACAGAAATCATAGTGGTGAAATAAATAGAAGGAATAAATAATAATATTAAAATAACAATATAACACACAAAGGAAGTATGTAATAAATAAGCTAAACCACAACACAGCAATTCCAATGTCTTGAACATTTCCTTGTTTCCACTTGGTTTCTTCTGCCACAAATAGTTATATTGTAAAATATTTCAGTTTGTTCATGTTTGTTCCAATGCATTAGAAGTGGATTTATAACATTTAGATAATGTGTTTATTCCACAGTAAAATACAGAATACTTCAATGTTGTCAGTCTGGCACATATACAATATAAAATACATATAAAATGCATACATATACAATTTTATTACATTTATTGCAACATCTTTTTTTTTTTTGAGTTCGCTTGCTTTGAACTCAAGCATAGTCCATACATGTGCTACTAGGCCTAGTGCACCGGACTGATTTTTGCATGTGAATGAGCTTTCCCTATTACCAGTGTCCCTTGCCATCAGGGGAACCCACTCTGACTTCAGAGGTAGACTGCCACAGATAAAGTCAACGTCCATATTTTTCTGACAAATGATAGTTTCACAAACTTCTACTTCTGTCTGTTATATATCAACGGAGCACAGACCCTCAATCAGTTCACCCCAAGCCCTCCTCTGTGGACTTGTTCAGGATTTGTCGGAGTTTGGTGATAAAGATTTCTATGTTATAAGGCAGCCTGAACCCTCTATAATTAGTTGCTTCTTATGGTACAGAGAGATAGAGGGAGAGAAAGGTGGAAGGAGGGGAAGAGAGAAGTGCAGGGAGGGGGAGAGAGAGAGAAAAAGAAACAGAGGTGGAGGGAGTGGAAGAGGGAGAGAGAGAGAAAGAGAGCGAGACTACAAGCTACTGGAAATAATGTTCATGTTTTAAGTAATAAAATTAAAGGAACCTTTATGCCTCGAGGTGTGTTGGATATATGGTGTTAACCCCATAGTCAATCAACCGGCGGTGCTTGGTATTTGTGGGGTCAATATCACACTGCCTGTCTTTACTTTCCTGGAAATTCTTTGTACCCATTCTAGGAAGCCCAAGTAAATGAAAAAAAAAAAAACCTCCTCAAATGAGATTCAAGCACTTGATCATCGGGCTGGCAGGCAAACGTGCTAGCCACACCACTACCATGACTCCCATTTAGGTTGTGTATGAATAAATTTAACAAACAAGTCAGTAGTGTACCAAACATGGCCTACCATGACAGAACATAAATCAAAGTATGTGTCATGTAAGCTATGTGTGTCTGAAGCCTAAAGAAAGGTTTTATATGCAGAGAGGACTGGTTAACAAGCAGGAAAATGGACAGCATGGCCGATTGGATAAAAACGCACATTTTAAAACATCCAGTGTGCTGATGCCAAGATCAGGAGTTCAACGGCTACACTAGACAGTTGGACTAAAATGTTGACTTCTCATCCTTGACTTGGGAAAGTAAATTACAAGTACCTCTGAAGTCGGCATGGGTTCGCCTTATGGCGAGGGACGCTGGTAATAGGGAAAGCTAATCCACATACAAAATTCAATTTAGTGCTACTGTCAAAGAGCTGCAAATAAGCTAATAGATAAGATAGAAGTAGAACTATGGAAATAGACCTAGACAGGATAAAGAGAACATAGCTATCTAGGAAATAGGGACAGAAGGGACAGAAGCACGAGTGAGAACTATGAATAGTTCTCTGACTGGACACACTCGTGTCCAAAAAGGGGACACTGTATGACGTGAGCTGGAGTTACCCAGAATAGAGTGGGGAAACCCGCATCACGAGAAGTGTCCATTAAACACTGGTAACTCTAACCGGTTGACAAGTCACTAACCGCGTGCTGGAACTCCGAGCACGCAAACCAGCTGGCGCACGAAGGGTCAACTGCTCGTGGCTGGACACGCCACGAAGATCGTCAGACCGGGACCCGACAGCGTAGAAGACGGACTGATGTATTCGCTGTGAATACTTTGTTGCTTAAAAAGGACAGTAGCAATAGTTATGACTTAGACTTAACTTCGATAGATATTACCATCGATATCATCTTTCACATAACATCATCACGATATACAATGATATGTATTACCTATGTGGTTATCCGCTCGCAGAGCTAATGTACAACTAGCTCAGAATAAATTTGTATCATATTTGTATCCTTTTGTACGACGTACGAGTTATCATTTCGTGTGGTACAAAAGAGGAATCCTTGTATGCCTGTCATAGCTGAGTTGCTGACAGGCAGGATCCGATTTGGTGTCAGAAGGTGGGGCTTGAACCACCTTCAAGCACTTTATACGACCATTTTCCCACATAAAATGTAAAATTCTACCAGAATTCTATTTGATATTTCATTCAATTTAAATTTGGAAACTTAAACTGTGATTGTGTGTAAACTTGAAATATGTATCCAAATCACCAGTTTAACGATTAATTTTGAATATTTGTTGTATTACATTCATTATGTCAACGTTCATCGAATTTACCCACAAACTTGTACAATGTCAAATACGTTTAGTACAAGGGAAGTAAATTAGAGGTCAGACTAAGATCATACAGCATAGCTCAGTCAGAGACAGTAGAAAGTGAAGACAAGACGACAATTGACTATTCATTTGACGATTCATCTCACGATTCATTTGACGATTCATTCATACAATCATACCATTCATATCATTTATATCATTCATATTATTCACATCACATTTGTAATTTGCCGAATAAATTTGTATCATATTTGTATCCTTTTGTACGACGTACGAGTTATCATTTCGTGTGGTACAAAAGAGGAATCCTTGTATGCCTGTCAAAGCTGAGTTGCTGACAGCTACCATAAGCCATGTACCACTCGAGCCGAAGTGCAGTAAGAACACAAGAAGGTATATCAGATATGTTCACAGTCAATACAGAAGTGAGACAGGGATGTGTGCTCTCTCATTCGCTATTTAATATCTACATGGACAGAATATCCAAAGAAGCAAGTCTTGACAGAACAGATTCAGAAAATTTAGAACTCTTTACTCCAGATGAAACAACTGATCCACAAGAAATAAATGAACTTTTATTTGCAGACGATCAGTGCCTGTTTTACAGCGATTATGACAGACTACAAAATCATATTAATAATCTGAGTTCAACCTGCAGCAGATACAACATGAGTATAAACACAGCCAAAACCGAAGTAATGCAAGTTAGCAGATCGCCAGGCCCACTAAGTATACAGATAAATAACACAACTCTGAAACAAGTTAAAGAATTCAAATATCTTGGAAGTATGATCACAGAAGATGGCAGATTAGACAGAGAAATCGAAATCAGATGTCAAAAAGCTAGTGCACTTACACATCAACTATCACCCTTACTGAAACATCAAATATACCCATGTCCGCAAAACGACAGATATTCACACCAACCCTACGCTACGAATCTCAAACTTGGACTTTATCCAAATCACACTCTCGCAAAATTAACACCTGTGAGATGAGATGCCTGAGGAGAGCTGCCAACTTAACAATCTGAGACCGAGTAAGAAATGCTGTTATCAGACAAACAGTGGGATCAACACCTTGTGCCACATTTATTGAAAGACAGAAGATCAAGTGGTTTGGCCATGTCGTTAGAATGCAACACCAGCAACTACCATCACTGGCCTTACATCAAAGATCATCTGCGACGAGACCAAGAGGACGTCCAAACAGAAAATGGATTGACGACATCAAAGACATTGTACAATCACACGGAATGACACTATCAAGTGCCGCCCACTGGGCACCGGAGCGCAAATTATTCCTCCCCACAACGCTTGACAGCAGAAGTGGAAGATGATGATGATGATATGTAGTATGTATGGACTACACTTGAGTTCAAAGAGAGCGAGGGCAATACACACACAAAAAGCGACAATACTGGATATGATAAAATCAGTTTACGATAATATAATTGAAACTGGGCACTTAGTTGTGTCACATTAATTAGTTTTGCATGTTTCCATTTAGTGTAGTTTTTTTGCTTAGGAGCCCAGAAGAATAGGGTTTTACAGGCTGGATGATTTAGAGTTCATAGGGTTCAGATATTACCTTTTGATGTCCTGTTGATATAGTCCTGAATTCTTTTGATGCTAGAAGTTGCAATTTCATTGACTACATCCAGCACCCACCATTTGGATTGGTCAGCAGGCACAATAGTGTGGTTCTGGTGTTGACTTTGATACCATTCACGAACTTCTGGAACATCTCTCTGATAGTTGGACAGTTTGATAGCAAGTATCTGAGAACTGTCATGTAATGGTGTGGCTCTGAAATACATTAGAAGCATCAGTTTAATAAAACATCAGTTTACCTTTGTTATGATTTCATCCTGTAGTTATTTTAGTTTCTCTTAGAGGTTTTTTTCCCCCCGCGTTCCCATCCTGTTTCAGGATATTGCGGTCAACACCAGCATCTTTCAGCTGTATGTTGATTCCTAGGCTAGATTACGCTCATCAGCACGCCACGACTTTCTGAGCGACCGGCTCCATACTCTCATAAGTCACTGGCGCGACTCGAACCATTCACTTAGAGGTGGTTATAAAAAATGAAAAATAGCCATGACACAGATTAATATTTGCAGACATCATAGAGTTTTAAAAAAAAAAGGAAACAGAAGATAATACATCTGTGATCTGGTTATATTATGACACCACTGGAGAGTGTTGTGTACTGGGTAAAATTATCCCAACTGAATGAATAGAGAACACAATGTTTCCTTTTTGCCAGTGCAAGAGGAGAAAATTCATGGCTGTACTTAAGGCAGAGCAGTCCAAGATTCTGGTCTTCTTCTTCTGCGTTCATCCGGAGAGTTTTTTCGGACGTGATTGCACTGTGCCTGTTTACAGCAGAGCTGCATTCTTGTGCCGTTAGGCGGGCATTTGTTGACCAGGTTAACCTTCCCAGAGGTTTCTTAGGATGTTTGATTCTCACTGTTGTGGTGTTATCCCCCATCCCAGTTGGCCCATTTAGAACAGCCAGTATCAGTCATTTAGTATCAGCCCTCAAGGGAAGGCAGGGGTAGAAAATGGACATTTCCCGCCATCCAAGGAGGCTTCCATAATTGCAGAGCCTACACATATCACTCTGGTACTGGGCTCATCCAATAAATCGTCACGTCCTGCTCATGGCTGCTTAGCCTCACTTCCGCATATTGGGCCTTCCAGTCACCATAGGCTGTTACTCCGGAAACCAGAAGAATGCAGTCTGTAGATGACAACCACACAGTGAGCTTTCGAGATTCTGGTCTGATGTGTCATTTGATAGTGGTCCAGCTGGTGGTTGATGTGACATGTCCATATTTATATAGAGTGAGGTTTTTGTGACTTGCTGAATGAGAGGATGTGCAACCTGCAACAGTACCATTCAGTGTCCAGGTAATTGTCTCCTTTGTCATTTTCATCTGAATAAAGCTGATTATATCCTAGGAGAACAACACTGACATTCTACGAGATCTGAACACCGAAGAAAACTGGCCCGTAAACAGCACCATGTTTCTGAAACTGAAATACTTTGGTCACATTAATAATCACAATGGCTTGGAAAGAACAGGGATGGAAGGCATGGTTCCTGGAAGAACAGGCAGGGGTCAACCAGCACCAAGGGGTCAACCACGCTGGACATTTCCGCCATCTTGGACATGAGGATATGTATGGCAGGTGAAGTGCCAAAAGGATCAAGAAACTTTTCAATAGGCTGAGAAGAGAGCAATGTTCTGCAAAGAACCTACTGCATCATGATGCTCTCCCGAACACCTTATGTTTGAGTGAGTGCCATTACAAACCATCTTTAGTTTTGTGAGCATCATACTTATTCAAACCATAATCTCCACTCTTAATTATGAGACCCGTGGACAGCAAGTGAATGTCTCGATAAATTGATGACAGACCAACTGATAAACATCGCCAGTGTGTTACCAGGGCCCATAGGAGAAGCATGGAATAGGAACACTGTAACCTACCGACCATGCCACAAAAGGCGACTAAATAGTGTTGACGTGAGACTGGTTATTTCATCCTGTAGAAAACTAGCTAAAAAATGCAACTAATCATGAACTAGTGTACAAAGGGCTTGGCATATGTTGGTTAAGGGCCTGTACTCCACTGGAGATGAAGGGAAAAAGAAAAAGAGGAAAGATCAGCATTCTGTGATTTTCCTTGTATACAATGTGTCAAGAATCAAGACTATGACTTGTGTGGCTATGTGAGATAAGTTGGTGTTAGGGTAATAATATAGGACAGTCATTGTTGTATGTTAGTTGAGAACACAGTTGAAATGAAGTGAATGTAGAGCCAGAGCATGGAGTTAATATTAAATCAGGATGTCAACAGGAATTTATGGCATTGTGAGTAGCTGTTCAATACATAAAATGTCAGATGAGTCAGAAACTGTTACTAGACTATAAAAAGACTCACCACCTTGACCCAAGACTCCCATGTATTAGTAGCTTGCACTTCATTCTGTATCAAAGCTATGTATGCCATCTGAGGTGGGGTGTAGTCTGCACAACTTCATTTAAGAATTCAAAATCATGTGGTAGTGTTGACAATGCAGAGCTGCATGGATGATTAGCCGTAGTGTGGTGCAATTTCAGTCTTTGTACAGCCATACTACTGATGACTATTGTCAACTTTTTTTTTTCCATCACATGCTACTTCTTCTAGCACACTGGACTGATTTTTGTGTGTGGATTAGCTTTCCCTATTACCAGTATCCCTCGTCTCCATCCGAACCCACTCCAGCTTCAGTAGATACTTGTGATTTATGTCCACAAGTCAAGGTCAAGTAGTCAACATTTTAGTCTAACCAACCAGTGCAGGGGTTGAACCTGCCACCTCGGTATCAGCACACCGGATGACTAAGAACAAGCACTCTTATTCATTCGGTCATACTGACCTCCACTTTTGTCTAATAAATTATATGCTGTTCACAATCACTGTTTTCTCTGTTACACGGAGCAGGTAAAATGTCCGCCAGTTGTCTACAAAAGCATAAGAAAGTTAGTTAGTTAGTCTTTCCTCTTGAGCCTAAGGTGGCGCATAGGGCAGAAGTCATAGCTCTCCATGTCTGGCGGTTCGCTGCTACTTGTTGTAGATCCTGGATGTTGTAAGAAAGTGACACAATCCTACAAAATTATATTCTTCTTGTTCCCTCTATCACTGGGGTATAGTCCCTCAAGCAACTCACTCCAAATCCTCCTATCTTTAGCTGTCCCATGCAGCTCTGTCCATGTCCTTCATGTAATGTATTATAACAATTATATGCAGAGCATTTAAATATGTGGGCTTACCTCGGAACTAACCTATCCTTGACCCCGCGGATTAATACATCTTTGCTGCTCAGCTCCAGTTCAATTACTCTCACTGGAATAATGCTGCGTTCTGTCATAAGCTGGACTTGCTTCAAAGTCATTGGGTATCCATCAAGTACATATCTGCAGAGAATATGTGAAAATAACAAGAAATTAGCAAATTACAGATTAAAGAGTACACATTTGTAACTGAGCATTAATTAATGGTCTGGCTACAGCATTGCCATATCTAAATGCATTGCTAAAGGTAGTAGATGATCCTCACTATTAAAATATTAAACATTGCACCTCTATGACTCATGGATTGAATTATGGGATAGAAGAAGGTTGATATGTATACATATTATGTCAGCAAAGTGTAAAGAAGTAAATATTTCTGCTGTATAAACAGGGACATTGTTACCATGTGGATAAAGACAGAAAAAAGGAGAGAGAAAGAGAGAGAGAGAGAGAGAGAGAGAGAGAGAGAGAGAGAGAGAGAGAGAGAGAGAGAGAGAGAGAGAGAGAGAGAGAGAGAGAGAAGACAAACTGCAGATGCTGCTAGATCAGCAAAGACATGCTCAAACTGTATGTCTGTGGGAACTTTGATCCTAGACCAATTGCCAAACTAAGCTTATGATATGGTCTGTCCTGTCATGACATTTAGTCTTTAGGTTGTATTTCCTCGCACTAGGATAAGGCTTTTACTCTCCCAGTCACGCTCCTCCGCAATTTGGGATCTTGGGTTTGGTGAACACCACCAAAATATCTCTCTTGAAATAATAACAGACTATAAATCCCAGTTATAAAACAAAAGAGTTTAACAGGATAGTAACTATGATTTGAAAAATAAAGTAAGAAGAGACATTATATTTGTGTGACAATTGACATTATAATCATGTGAGAAGAGAGAGAGCATACAATCATATAAGAAGAGACTTAATCACATAAGCACAACATTAATACCAGGTTAAGAATAAACATTGGAACTTCCAGTCCCCAGCATGGCAGTTAGGCATTGAACCACTACGGCCTCTTGAGTATTTATCCTTGTGGCTGCGGTTTGCATTCGCATTTTCCTCATGTTGGACTGGTAGTATATGGCTCCGTCGTCCTGCTACTGAGTGAGTGTGTGGCGCGACTCTGTAAGCTGTGAAATTCATGTGGAATGCTTTTACATCTATTCGCTTTTGTTTGTACAGTGAACTGCATGTTCAGAACAATGGCTACCGGCTGTTGCTGAATTGATTGATAAGCCTTTTCGGTTCATGAGTGCATTTTTCAGAAGACTCCTGGGAGTCGACGCTGGAGCTACGGAGTTCGTGCTCTGTGCGGCGCGTCTGGCGGGTCGCCCTGCGGAAAGAGACCGAAACATGTGAGAAAACCCGGGTCAGGGAATGCTTTCTGGTGACTGCTGATTCCATCGACGATGAACTGTAATTTTCATGGATGACTTTTGTGTTGGCATTCCAGCGGCGGCATAATGCACAGTGTACCTGTGCGGGCTGTTGGATTGCCGAGACTCCTGTCTGTTCCACTTTTCACATTGGACAGTGAGGAGCATTTTGTGTAATATTCACTGGCACAGGCACAGAGCATAATGGGGACGACATGTCGCCATGAAGTCGGAACCTCGACTAACTTACTAACTAAGAATAAACATAATATTACCCCCTGGTCTGGCATCGCACATCCAGCAGTGCCACATCTAAAGCTTGTATCTGAAGTTCATCTGGCACAACTCTGCCGCGGATTAGATTCCACTGAATCTGTTGAGCAAGCTCAGACTGTGGCTGTTGTGCTAGAACATAGCGCATTGCTTCCCCTATAGAGAGTCTTACAACACCGTAGTCTTCTACAAATCTCTTGGCCACTGGAAAGCAATAAAAGAATAACCAAAATCAATGTTTCTTCACTTAACTCTGTCAGTCCCAAACAACACATGATATGGGATGGACTCATTCTCTTGAATCTAAATGTGTAATGTACTCTCTAATAATTTATATTTTGTCTATTAACTTCTTTTAAGATATCTTAAAAGATATTTTTTCACTTTCTATCCATCCAAGGTGTTCTCATCATTCTCCTATAAAATCACATCTCTGCTGTTTCCACATAATTCCTTACTTGCCAGCTAATTGTCCTCATGATTTGCTTCAATACATCAGGACTTGCTCAATATAGCTCTCAGGAACTTGTTTTCTTACCTTAATTCACAAAGATGAATTGCACAGAATATTCTTCATCTTGTAAAATATGGCTTTTGCTTGGGCTGTTATAGATTTAACTTTCTTAATGCATCTTCCATCTGCTGTTATTAAAGTACCTAAATATAAAATACATTGACTTGTTTCATACAGTGTTTACCTGGGTTGCTCCAAGTCATGAGATCATAATTAGAGCTAGTTCTCATTTACAAAACCAGCGTAAAAGCATTTTAAGTAAAATTACAGTACAGATTGCAGTTGTAATCTTTTTTCATTTATTGGTTTAGTTTTGTTAAAGACCACGTTCATTGCATGTGGATATCTTTATAAGGGCTCCAGTCTATTTCCATAGATCATACAAGGAGAATCTTAGCACAGTGCATGAACTCCATAGCACCCACTATCTGCTCTTTTTGATTTCCAACTGCTGTGCAACAAGCACACAGATTATCTGAGCTTTTCATCCTCATCTGAGATGGCTAGGCATCTTATCCACTACCCTAGGATCAGAGGGTGAATACCATCTTTATTGTTATTTTGTAAAAATCCAAACAATCAACACCATGAGATGAGCCATTTCAGCTTGAATCAGAGGCAGATGTTGTATCATCTAATCTACTCCACTCCTCATTTATTGGTTAACAGTTAACTTTTTATTCCTGCAAAAGATGTAGTCTGTACACAAATATCAATCAATCAATCAATCAAGTGTCAGTTCCACAATGAACAATGGCTTCATTTGATCTGAAACACTTTTTGTTTCTTGCACTGGTTGCACACTCTGAAAGACTGCTGTTCATCCTAATGCTATCTTTCCACTTGTATCATTGTCCACTTCTTTCTCACACTGCCTTTGACTTTTCCTTGCAGTATAGTTTTTATATTTGGAGATTGGGCTGGTTGAGATTAACACACTTAATCTTTCTCTTTTTGATGGCGACGTAGTGGGTTTGTTTCAGTTCAGCTGGATTTAAATATTGACTTCTCATTCAGAATGCAAACTACAGAACATATACTTGTCTAGTAAAGATTGATACATCCTGTAAATGATATGAAATTTTTACGTAGCTTTTATAAGTCTGTCATGTCTTTACATGTGGACAAAATATTTGACGTGACTATATTTTATTTCTTCCATCAGCTTTCATTTTCAGTGTTTCTAAGATTTTGATATTTGTTGTTTTTGTTTTAATAAAATACGACAGATTCTTATATATTTCTAGGGCCTTAATTCAATGTTCCAGTTGTCTGTTCACTGCCCACACTTCTGTGTTGAATATAGAAAACATCTGAATGTTCTTATGATTAATTTATTACTTATTTTTCTAGATGCATATATCTTTTTCATGCTGTTGAGTATATTTTGACCATTCCTAGTTCTCATTTGGATTTCTGTATCACTTGTACCATCATCTCTTATTATATGTCCAAGAAAGAAGAAATATGTTACTTATTCTAGTAACTTTATGTTGACTCTGATAATTTGTATTGGCATCTGCATGATTAATTATCATAATTTTTGTTTCTTACAGTTGAACAAAATAGCAACTGAATACAGTGCAGACCTGATAAAGCAAAATCACTGGGACCCAAGAAATAGTTCTTATCATAAACTCCTCTTATAAGAGACAAGAGACAAAGAAGAAATATTGTCGGGGATAAACAATTTGTTCTCCACAACAGAAATTCACCACATCCAAGATCGCCTTAAGCGGTTTGCACTGTACAAAGTTCACTTAGAAATTATTTGAAAAAAAGAATCTTTACTGAAGAAAAGAAACAGAATACTTAAGATTTATAAAGAAAACAATTATTATTATTATTATTATTATTATTATTATTATTATTATCATTATTATTATTATTTAAGGATAAAATCCAAAGACCTTGATTAGAGTTAGAGAATTAATCACACGCATGACACATTTTAATATGAAATTCTATGCAATTACTCACAGGTTGTCTTTCCTGATTTTGGAGGACCTATTATAGCAATCCTTAGAGGAACCATTGGCTTGGGAGTTTCTTGACTCAGGTAAAACACTGGGTCTAGCATAAAGGTTTGTCGGTTCTGCTGACTTGACAGGAAGTAAATAAATGATCGATATATGCAGGGAAACATTGGTCGCTCTGATCCATCAACTGGTGGAATGCAACAACCCTCCTTTAGCTGAAAATGTAATATTTTAGGGTAAGTGAAAGTCATGCAACAAGAATCACAGAGTGTGAAGGTACACATATTCAACTAATCTATGTGCTGGAACTCGGCCTTTGTTACCTAACAGTTCAGTTCAGTATTTACGAAGGAACAATATAAAAGTTTGGCCTCATTCAATCTGCTTCTTCAGCATCGGTTATAAATGAGATCCATTTTTATGTGGATTTTTATTATCCTTTCTTTGCTCTCAGGACTGGTTATATTTTTCCCTCTGTGTTCATTGGGTACGGCTGGGTCTTTTGGGGGCTCACAGTGACTGGCATTTTCTTTATTGCATTGAGTTAGTTTAGATCATGACCGGTCCTGAGAAGGACCTACCAGATTCAGCAGCCTCCCAGTTATTCATTGCTTTCTCTCAAAGGACTGGTGTCATTTAGTCCTCACCAGGACTGAACTCATCTAGTTCTCACCAGGACTGAACTCATCTAGTCCTCACTAGGACTTAACTCATTTAGTCCTCACCAGGACTAAACTCATCTAGTCCTCACCAGTACTGACCTCATCTAGTCCTCACAAGGACTGGTCTCATCTCGTTCTCACAAAGACTGAACTCATCTAGTCCTCACCAGGACTGAACTCATCTAGTCCTCACTAGGACTGAACTCATCTAGTCCTCACCAGGACTGAACTCATCTAGTACTCACCAGGACTGAACTCATCTAGTCCTCACCAGGACTGAACTCATTTAGTCCTCACTAGGATTGAACTCATTTAGTCCTCACCAGGACTGAACTCATCTAGTACTCACCAGGACTGACGTAACCCTACAATAGATTTCTGGTCACAAATGGTAAATGAGAATCCTGTAAACCTGCTAAATGAGAAGCTGAAAAACACCAAAGGGAAATATATCTTGCAGTTTGAGAACAGCCAAATACTCTTAGAAACAACACAAATGAAGAACAGATGGTCAAAAGAAACACTGGGATGAATTCTTCTTATTGAAATATCAAAACCAAGTAGCACTGACAACATCAATGGCCTTGGCAGAAAAAGAAAAGTCTAATTTTCCAGTTTTGAAAGGAGCATACTGAATAGTAATCTAAACCGAACCAATCCTCAACAAGCATCCACGTGTAGGCAATGCTTTCCCCCTTATTAATCCATTGACCGCCTTCTCTTAAAATGCCCCGCATTTTCAAACATCAGGGAAAAGAAACTACTATCTCAGGCCTATGCATGCATATGTGTAGACAAATAGATAGATGTACAAACATACTATGTGCATAAATGGTAAAGGTAATACCACAGCAGATACTTCTCTTGGAGTGTAAAATGTTAGGTTTTCACATATTCTAGAGCATGCCATATGATGTAGGGTAGTAGGGTGACCAGTGCCATTCCTCACCACCTTTTTCTTCTCAAACAATTCCCAGATATTTCTTTAAATTGTCCTGTACTGGTTGGAAAATATTATCCCACTTCTGCTGGTGATTAAACCCATACCACTGTCTCAGCAGACAAGCACACTAACCACTATGCCATTATGGCTCCATGCAGAAATACATAATTAAATACATACATGCATGCATATAAGATGTACAGACACAGACAGACTCTGAGACGGTCACAAATCCACCAATTTACCAAGACCTGCACCAGATCTCCTAAAACCTCGTAGTCATTTAAAAAGATAAACTTCACTCAACAGACATGAGAATTTGATACACAATTTTTTTGGGTGTAACTTTGGTGCTAAAGATTAATGGTTTCATTATTTTCAAACCTACACTGATAATATAACTAGGAATGTAAGGAATATTTAAAATGTATAACCAGAGTAAATTGATTAGAGAAATTAGACGTAGACAGTCAAAATCTTTTGGACGTTATGAGAAGAAATGGACTGGAGAACTTAGTGACAACTGGCAAGATCAAAGGGAACAGACCAAGGGGAAGATCGAGAAGTAAATACCTGGATGGCTTGACCACATGGCTTGGTCGAGACAGGAACACTGAGCTGATTCACGACTCTGGTGATCGAGTGAAATGGTGAGTCATGACTGCCCACGCTTTCCGGCATGGCACATGATTGATTGATAACCAGAGTAAAGCGAAACAATGGTTAATTGATTTGTAAAGGATCACTTTCACTGCACATGGATAAGAGCTCCATTCTCCTCCCATAGATCACAGATGGAGAATCTCAGCACAGTACATCAACTCCACAGCACTAGCAAAGATTCAAATGTGTGCTCTTTTCAATTTCCAGCAAGTGTGTTGGTGTAATGATTAGGGCATTATACTGAGAATGGCATAAGCGCCGTCAGAAAAAGGTTCAGTGTCAGCTCTCGATGTTTAATACAGTAAGATAAGATGCCTTAATCTCTGATTTACTCCAACACCCTCTCCCCCCCCCCCCCCCCAAAGTACAATTGCAGTGAGTCTGTCATGAACACTTACAAACAGCAGCCTGAAATTCTGGCTTTTGAGTGTTAAGCAAGTGTTTATTTAAAAGTACAATCACAAATAAGAAACTATGTTACAGTGATTCTGTCATGAACACTTACAAACAGCAGCTTGAAATTCTGGCTTCCAGGCCTTTAAGTTTTAATGAAGTGTTGATTTAAAAGTACAAACACAAATAAGAAACAAAACTGAAGTGATTCTGTCATGAACACTTAGAAACATCAGCCTGAAATTCATTCTTGCTTCCAGGCCTTTAAGTGTTAATGAAGTGTTGATTTAAAAGTACAAACACGCATAAGAAACTAAGTTGAAGTGATTCTGTCATGAACATTTAGAAACATCAGCCTAAAGTTCTGGCTTCCTGGCATTTAAATGTCAATGAAGTGTTGATTTAAAAGTGTAAACACGCATAAGAAACCAAGTTGAAGTGATTCTGTCATGAACACATAGAAACAGCCTGAAATTCTGGCTTCCTAGCCTTTAAATGTTAACGAAGTGTTGATTTAAAAGTACAAACACAAATGAGAAACTTACTAAAACTGGGTCCCATCTTCCAAAGCGACTGAGCTGTTTGTATCCAACATGTAACATGCGTTCACCCAGACGTTCACTGACAGGATATACCCGCTCAAATAGACTTGAACGATGGTCCACAAAAGGTTTGATTTTCTTGCTGATGATGTATCGAACAATGTGGGGCTTCCTTCCAGCATTAATACTCAGACATGGAACAGAAATTTCTTCCAGAGCTTCCTAAGATTTCAGTGGTACAAAAGATGATCATTTCATTCAGATATTCAATTATGTACTTGTCAATGATAATTAATTAATTACGAATTAGGATCACTCCTTGAAGATGATGTAGAAATTGTTTACATTTTGACCTGGGCTACCAGGTTGATTCAATCTAAAATGAGTATTAGCAGATGTTCTGGGAAGTAAAGACAATCTGTAGGATACTGATACAATGAATTAATGATTGGTCTATAAAATTATAGAGTAAACACCACATACCCAATACGACTCATGGTGTGGAAAAGGGTCATTTCCTTCACTTACAACAGATGGTTGGTTGGTTGGATGGTTGGTTAGTTGGTTGGATGGTTAATTGGTTGGTTGAATGGTTGGTTGGTTGGTTGGTTGGTTGGTTGGTTGTGAATTCTCTGGAAGTCTATGAATTGTAACTCTGAATTCTGATACACTGGCATTCAGGTCATTCGAGCACTGAAAGGGCTTGCACCTATCAGAGGGAGGTTAATGAAAAGACTTGCCTTCTGGCCTGGTGCAGAAGTACTAAATCCATGAAGACTAAGTTGCAGAGCTCTCCTTCCCCTCTCCAAGCTCAGAATCCAGGTGGATACCCTGGAACTTCACATCTGCAGAGAGGCATATTAGGATGTAACCAGGTCATGATTCAGCACAGCGCATACTGATTGGTTGGGATTGGGTCTGGATAATGTTGACGCAGATTTTAGATATTTTATGGTGAACAGATTCCAACCAATCTAAAGTGTATATAAACCTTAAAAAGTTGCATATTCTTTACATGATGTCACAGTCAATCCCATAATTTTTTGGCTGTTTATGATTTCTTGGCAAGTTTACTTTCAGTAGTTTGCCAATGCTTTCTGAACGACTAGCATTCATACCATTGAATGAAAACCAATACAAGGCTGTCTGATACCAAATTGTCCACAGCTGTGTTTCGACCATGATATGTGGGATTACAAACTTCGTTCGTAAGCCCTTTTACACAATGCTGGTTAAAAAATAAAAACCTAAATAAATACCTAGAAATAATACAAAAGAAACCCATTATTGGAACTATAAAAATGTCAACAAATTACAAATCTACTATGAGTTTACTACTCAGAAAAATTACCAGAACTCCTGCAATTCGATCGTTGTCATCTGAATAGATTTCACTCAGGTCATTTTTCATCCTCTCTACAGCATCGACCTCAAGCTCTTCATCTTCTTCCTCTTCTGCCTCTTCCTCCTCCTGTACAAATAATTTCCAGTAAACAAAAACACATATAATTTCATGCTATTCAGAATTATAATGAAAAGTAGCAAAACGTTAAATAAAAAAAACATGCCACAAGAAGATCAAGATGCAGATCAACCACTAGACAAATGGGCAAATAGATAGTTCCCCCCCCCCCCCCCCCCCCACAATGTCTAGTAATGAGTTGGAGAATGATCCTCTGTGTCTTTGACAAAGATAGATAAATGCATAAATAAAATCTTGTATACAACTTGAAGAAACATCTTGATTATTCATTAACACCTGTGACTACTTACACATAATAGATTAAATATGAACACATATATTTAACATAATAATCACAAAACTATGCCTTGAAAAATATTTCTTGACCTTTTTTCTTTTCCAAGTTTTTTTTTTCCAATTTGTTGCTGCAAATTAACTCCATTCTCCTCAATATCCTTGGTAATCACATACATGTTTAGAACCTATTGTAAGATACAGTTGCTTCCGTGTCTTGTAATATGAATGACTGAATAAACATTAATTTTATTTTGTCTCTGCTAGATTTCATTTGCTCAACAAGGTCTATCCTCATTTGCTTGAATTTGCTGATGTTAGTTACTGCTAATTTTCCTGTGTAGTTCTGTGGAGTAATTCTCTGTTTGCTCCAATTCTCCATTCACAAGTTTTAAATGGGTAAAAAATAGTGTACTTTCAAAATATTCTAGATATAGGTAATGTTGATTTGTCATATTTCACATGTAGACCATACAATGCTTCAGATCTTACAGTTTTATAAATATTATATGGTGCTGCATGCAATGTATAGCATAAGATAAAGTATAAATTAGTGAAACAATATGTCTTTATTGCTTGATATAATCTATGTGATGTTATTAGTTCTACCTGTTTGAAAGGAACATTAACATTAATTTTACATGTTTTTGTTTCATCTTGCTCTCTTAGCCATCACTATGCATTCATTCTGTTATGACCGATAAGGAGACACACCATCTCTGAAAGGTCAATGCCACTTTCATTGTTCATTGTAGTTTTCAATAAAGTGTTGTATCTACGAGTAGCAGGTGGTAAAATGGTGAAGATATTGCTCACTGAAGTTGGGAGGTATTGTATTCAGTAATGCAAAGAATTCCTATCAAATGGTATCAAAATTGTAAAATACCTGGACTGTTTTGTGCCTTATGGCTGTTTCAGAAAGTGGCTTTTAATCCTTAGCAATGAACAAAATCTTCCCAGCAAACACCAGAAATTGTACACATTTCTGTAATGGTAGCTGATTTTTGGGGTTTCTATATGTATTAATATATTTGTCCAGTTTTTTTAAAAATCAATTTTCACGTTTTTTTTATTGCATATGTTTACTAATTTAATGGACTAACAACAGCATCAAATTTAACTTTAAAACTGACCTCAAACTCCTCTGCCAAAATGGCTTCAATGTCCTCTTCCTCTTCAATTTCAGTTTCTTCTTCTTCATCAGCACCTTCTTCCTCATTATCCTCATCTTCCTCCTCTTTAATCTTTTTTGGCTGAAGCTGAATAGGAAAAAATATGACAATAAAAACAATAAAATGTCATGAACTCCAGCCAAGGAGGGAAAAGAATATGGAGAAATCAACACATAGTGTATGACACAGAATGTGGAGAAATCAACAAATTCTGTATGAAACAGAATATGGAGAAATCAACAAATGCTGGATGAAACAGAATGTGGAGAAATCAACAAATGCTGTATGAAACAGAATGTGAAGAAATCAATAAATCAACAAATGCTGTATGAGCAAGAATATGGAGAAATAAACAGATTCTGTATGAAACAGAATATGGAGAAATAAAGAAATGCTCTATGAAACAGAATGTGAAGAAATAAACAAATGCTGTATGAAACAGAATGCGGATAAATCAACAAATGATACATGAAACAGAATGTGGAGAAATCAATAAATGCTGTATGAAACAGAATGTGGAGAAATAAACAAATTCTGTATGAAACAGAATGTGGATAAATCAACAAATGATACATGAAACAGAATGTGGAGAAATCAATAAATGCTGTATGAAACAGAATGTGGAGAAATAAACAGATTCTGTATGAAACAGAATATGGAGAAATAAAGAAATGCTCTATGAAACAGAATGTGAAGAAATAAACAAATGCTGTATGAAACAGAATGCGGATAAATCAACAAATGATACATGAAACAGAATGTGGAGAAATCAATAAATGCTGTATGAAACAGAATGTGGAGAAATAAACAAATTCTGTATGAAACAGAATGTGGATAAATCAACAAATGATACATGAAACAGAATCAACACATTTGGAGGAGGGGAGAGGAGAGGAAGGAGAGAGAGAGAGAGAGAGAGAGAGAAATGAGAGAGAGAGAGAGAGAGAGAGAGAGAGAGAGAGAGAGAGAGAGAGGGAGAGAGAGAGAGGGAGAGGGAGAGAGAGAGAGAGAGAGAGAGAGAGAGAGAGAGAGAGAGAGAGAGAGAGAGAGAGAGAGAGAATGGGGATGGGGTGTGGGACTGTATCATGATATGATGAAAACCACAAATACATGCAAAGCTCAACCAGGAAAACCCAACATTCAAAGTAGTAAGCAAAGTAAAATAAAGAACCCTTGTATACGCCTTGAGGCATACTGGGTGTATATTGTGAGGACCAATCAGTGCACAGTGGATGATGGGCTGAACATTATACAGGCTGTATTTACTTCCTGTGACATTTTCTGGTACCCGTTTTAGATTAGGTTGACCTGAGAACTGAATTAATTCTGTAAAAATCTGGCTTTATGGGGATCTGAACACATGATCACTACCGTATTTTACGGAGTATAAGACGCACTTTTTTCTTCAAAAAATTGCCTCCAAAATTCAGGTGCGTCTTATACTCGAAATTAATATAAAAATGGTTAAAATGTTATTTTTTTTTAAAAATTGCTTAAAAATTAAGGTGCGTCTTATAATCTGTAGCATCTGATAGTCCGTAAAATACGGTAGTCCAGCAGGCAAGTATACCTACCATTCAAGACACTCATACAACATATAAGTTAACATTTCAACCAGTCTTTATCATCAACCAGCAATGATCCATGAAAACAAACCAAAGCAAATGTGAAACATTTATCTAAGTACTCAAATGTATATCTGAACTCAACACAATGTGGCGGATCCAAGTAATAAAGGACTGAATATTGACATGTAAAACCAGAAGAACAAAAAGTTACAAGTCAACAGTGAAAAGGCCATTGGAATACATGAATGTTGTTACACATGAAATAACCAAGATTTACTTCATTGCACCGGGTTTTATCCCATACAGCTTGGTCTCATGCCGCAGGGCAGCCTGCCAATATCATTATGCAAAGCACAAACTCCGTAGCTTCAGCCACCCCCCCCCCCCCCACCCACCCCCACCCCCACCCCAGGAGTCTCCGGGAAAATTGCACTAATGAACCAAACGATGTAGGTTGGAGTCAAACCCCAAACCTTTGGAGCACAAGGCAGGCAACATAACCACATCACCACAGAGATTCCCAGCCCATGTATATAAGATAAAGAACAACAATGATGTTCAGTATGCAGCCTAAAGACAGGGCAGCGTCAAAAATGTCAAGAGATATGAAGTTGATGGTAATATTAAGGAAAATGTATTAAATGTAGAAATAAATCTTTATAGAAAATATGTAATAAATAAAAGCTATTAGTTAAAAGTGCTCATGTGTTATTGGGGCTCCAGATAATAAGTAAATAATATTAACACTATAGACCTGTTCATATCAGAAAAAAGCGGCTAAACAGGGTGGGTCTGAGACTGGCCTTCTCACATCATAGGAAAAAAAAATGAACCAACACATAACCAGCCATGAACTGACCTACAAAGGGCTTGGCATGCATAAAACTTAAGGGCAAAAGAAGCAGAAGAATTAGGACAGAGTTAAAGACCCTGTTTCCATGCCAAGTGGAATATCAGGAATTCCACCAATTTAGACAAATCAACACTCCATGTGGTTAGTATCATACCAGCTTCCTTTAAGTTCCCATAACATTATATGGTAATCATCTTTATGAGGCCAAGTCAACCTGGTAAACTAACAACACTAGATGGGAGGTCACAACAACTAGGTTTAAAAGGTCATTTAATAAATCAAGCAAATGGAGAATGGCTAAAAGAATTATAGTAAACTAAAAACATTCACTAATTGGTGTCTGCGCAAAATAGGAGGAATAAAATTGTATGACAAAATCACCAATGTGGAGCTCATGAAGACAACTAGACAAATACCAATGAACCAAGAGGTGAAGAAAAGAAGCTGGTGCTGGGTAAGCTATACAATGAGAAAACCTGAGTATAGCATAACTAGACAAGCCTAAGACTGTAACCAACAAGGCAAAAGAAATAGAGGAAGACCTAAAATCTCACGGAGAAGAGAAGTAGAAACAAAAATGAACACTACGGGAAGGACATGAACAGAGCTGCATCATGGGATAGCTAGAGATAGGAGGCTTGAGTGAGTTGGTTATGGCCCATTAGGGGATAGACGGCAAATGAGTCAACCTAGGGCCATCTGATCTGTACCAAAAATCCCCATACAGATGGGGGTTTTAAAAAAGGGACCACTGGGCTGGCAGACAAGTGCACTAGCCACTAAGGCTCCAGAATAGAAGCTATACTTGTATTAAAATATAGACATGATAAAGTGTGTGTGGGGTGTGTGTATTTAGGTATGTTTATGTGTTGAACATGAATAAGACATCATTCAACATTTAGCCAGGATAACAGTAAAATAAACAATATAAACATATTACTTCAATTCCTTATGTGTTAATGTTCGTACAAGTTAAAACCACCATCTTTTTTTTTTCCTATTTTAAAAGTATTTTCTTTTCTTTGCGTTTTCTGTAACAATAGATACACATTTTTCTATGAGAGACTTACTGAATTGTGTTTTGTAACAGCACTTTACAAAACACAAAGTCTGTCATAGATAAATTTTTATTGTCAAAGAAGAAAACTTCTATCCAAACGCTATCTTTTACAATAAAAAGCAAGTTTCAGGGTGATATTAATTTATGTGAGAATAAATGCATAAAGAATTGAGGTATTATTGATTTTACTTATGTCAGGAATTGATAGAGGAAATAAGACACTACGTCACAAACAAATGACATAATGAGTTACAACACTGACCATCCTTGCAGCCCGTTTCCTATTTCGCTCCCGTATGAGACTTTCTCTCCGCTTTGCAATAGCAGCATCCTTAAAAAATTGCAACAAAGATGTGTTTTCTTATTGGTGCTCGTAAATCTATATTTAATATTTACAATTAATATTATTAATACGACACTTTAAAAAAAAAGAGAATTCATTCTCCCAAAAGTTTGTTTGCTTAATGGTGTAGTAAATTATTTAATATTTACTACTATTATTGACACTCTTTACAATGAATGTTCATTCGCCCTTTCCTCCCCTTTTATCAAGATTATTTCCATCTTTATAATTTCCCATTCTAACCTTTCTTCCTTCCCTCGTATTTCTAATAATTCCTACCAATAATAATTTCTTTCTCACGTACTGCACTTTTTTCACCTTTCCATTTCTCTTCTCATTTTGTCCTATTTGCTGTCTGGTTTCCCCATTTTGTTTCTCTATCTGTGCTAAGGTATCCCTCTTTTCCCCTCCATTCTATTTATAAATACATAGCCACCAGCCACACCATCTACGTTTTCATTGTCTACTTTTGCACTGAAGTCCCTGAGTAATACTGTTTTTGCCTTGTCTTCTTCTTTTTCTGCGTTTATCTGGAATGTTGTTTTAGACATAATTGTGTTGTACCTGTTTACAGCGGAGCTGCGATATTTGCACACTTCAGCCGACACATCCAACTTCTTCAGGCATTTGTTGGCTGGGTTACCTTCCCGGCAAAGCCAAGTCTAACTCATTTTAACATACATCCATAGCTTTTCTCCTGTGCTGTCTGCTGCTGTTGGATAAGAATGTATTCTTGTGATATCCAGAAGTTTGCCATGGAATATCACTAATAGCACTTTCTGAGATTGTCCACAATTCTCCAACTGTTTTTGCACACTGTTGAACCAAAGTTAGGCTATCTCCTCTTTTGTATTTCCTCCCTCCTCTATAAATCATTCTGAGTTATCTAAATATTTTCCCCCAGAACCTGACCATTGCATTTCCCTAATACCTAATTTATTGACAATCATGCTACTGATTTCATTCTCGGTGTTTTCAAATTTTCCATTCTGTAAATAGGTTTTACATTATCAAAATCTAATAAAAAATATAAAATTACTGACCCTCTTGGCTTGAGCCTTTGCCTTCTTATGTGCCCTTTTGGCCATCCTTTTGTTTCTCTTTGCTCTCCAAATGTCCAATTTTGGTGGTAGCAGACGCCCAGTTACATCATTTTCTGACACCTAAATAATTAAAAATTTATAATAGTAAAGATGAAATAACAAAAATACCAATAAAATATAACAATTTAACAGTTTCTTATTAAAATAAACTGGACATGCAGGTACTAGTCTGGTTTGGAGGAATCACTTTCAATGCCTACTTGAATACCTATATTAGTGCTCCAGCATCCTTCCCTGGATCATAGGAGATTCTCATTGTAGCACAGGTAAGGAACAAAACATGTGTGGACCACAATGGTCACATGTATTAATAGTCATTTTTGTGGGGGAGGGGGGGGGGGGTGTTCATGCTGAAATTTAGCTTGAGCATTGGCCTACATTTTAAAATTATCAACTGCAGCGGGATTTTGAATGTATGCACCTTGCACACATAAGTTATCCTGATTCAGCAATTCAAAACCAGGGGCAAGTGTAAAATTTTCGGGTTCCATATTTTGCATAATCTCACACCGTAATTCATATCCAGTTTTCTCCAGTTACTCCAGACACTATATTGTTATGCCATTCCACCCCCTAGATGTAACAATTAGAAATAACACATGAGCTTCAAACAATTCTATCAGCCATTTATCTTTTGCCATCTTTACAAATTGACCTCTGGTTCAGAAACCTTTTATTTTCTTCTTCAGATTTTGATCTTCCAGTGAAGCATAGGCCTTCAGCCAATGATAAACTGTATCAGCTCAACTTGCTACTGTAGGGGCTGGATTTAAGTGCTAAAACAATCCACTTGACTCTGAACCTCTTTTGTTCTTGTTACTTTATATACTTGCCAAATAATAGAGTTCTGACATCTCAATGTACCCAAATTATGACTTTTAAAAAATAGTAGACTTTTAAGACTTTTTTTTTTCATACTTGCCAAATAATAGAGTTCTGGTACCTAAATGTACCAAAATTATTATGACTGTAACTATGAATAAAAAGTACTTTAGTGCATTAGCACCAGCTTCTTTCACAGATTTTGGAATACCATACAAAAGACAATATTCAGTATTCAATAGGGGAAAAAACCTTTCTCTCTATCTCTCTCTCTCTCTCTCTCTTGCTCCCTCTGCACATTGTCCGTTTGTATATGTGTGTAAAAATTAGTAAGTAAAGGATCCTCTATGTGTCTTGCAATGTATTCAGTATTTATTATTATAGACCAATAGGCACTCGGCGGGTCATGTGATCAGCATTACAATGGCTGCCTTAACTTTCTAGGACATTTTCTGATACCCATTTCAGGTTGGGTCAACCTGGGAACACATATACATTTTAAATATCAACACCACAGCAGATTTGAACCCACTGAGCCAGCAGGCAAGCATAAGCATCTAGCCGCCATACTATGCAGGCCAGCAATATATATATATATATATTTATATACAGTATAGGATCCTTTCACACACCTAAAAGCACATTAGGCATAGAGTGTTTGTCCCATATTTGTATAGACCAACTGGCACTCTATGAGTAATGTGGTCAGTAACATGCTCGTCACCTTCACCTCCCAAGACATTTCTTGGTACACATTTTAGGCTGGGTCAACCTGGAAGCCCAGGTCAATTGTAAACATCTGCCAAGATACCATTCCTTCCATCACTGTTTTTGTTGTTTCCCAGACATAATGCTGTTTATGAGCCAATTTTCTTCCATGTTCAGATCTGATAAAATGTTGGGATTTTTCTTATTCTTAGCCCATGATATTCTAAGATTGTTTCTGTAACATTTAAGCTCACAAACCCTAAGTTTCTTCTTTAGTGATTGTATGTTGCCAGTGGAGGACATTCTGAAATTATTCTTCATAGACAGACAGTGACCTGTACCTGTAGTGAAAGTTTGGTAATACATATTTCTTGCTGAGAGTAAAGCCTGTAAAAGGCAGTATTATTAAGTGTTAGCAGAATGGAAGTATACGTCTTCTCATAGTTACTGATATTCTCAGAATGTCTTATCTGATTATTGTCATTTGTCCTGACATTATAAATATGTATATGCCATGTAAAAGTGTTGTCATAAGCCACTTCTATTTGCTTCATCCAGTTGTTATATTAATCCCTTATGCTTCAATTGTTACTTAAACTCCTTCCATCCCATATTTTTATTGTCTTAACAATTTGACATCCAAACATATATTACTTTATGTAACAACTGTATGGGACAGCCAGACTGACAGTAACAACTGTCTAGGACAGAAAAGGCTAAGAATAAATGAAATCTTGCTGCAAATACTTTGGGCAGATATCATGTAATACAACCTGCAGTAGAACTGCTGCATCAGGGAAAAGTCCAGATTCTTGCAAGTATCTGGCCTCTTCTGCTGTACGAGGGAAACCTTCAAGGATAAAACCTGTAGATCTGAAGACACGAATAAACAATTATTTTCATCTTTGGCAGTGTCAGATGCTGTAACTCTTGAAAATAAAATCTGTCTGCATATTAAAACACATGTTTGCAAGATGGAAAACATACTCACCAATAAAGAATTGTGAACTGTTGTGAGAAAAATTGTGTTAAGTGCTAAATAAGAATCATTGGAAAAAGATAATAAGCAGACAAGCTGAGAAACATCTAATGGCAGTGCAAATGTAGTTTATGAGGAAAATGCAAAAAAATATGGACAGATTAAAAAAAACAAAAACAAAAACAAATGAGACAGTTATTCAAAATACAAATAAAATAGGTAAACTAATTAGAGAAAGTAGGCGTAGACAGTCAAGAATATTTGGACATGTTATAACATTACAAGGAGAAATAAAGATGAAAACTTAGTGACAACTGGCAAACCGGATGTAAAAAAAGCACAAGAATAACAAAGAGATAAATTTGAATAACGAAGACACAAACAATAGATTGCACGATTTATTGCCTGGCATATTTCACTGCATCTTGACAGGTACATACTGCGAAAATCACACAACATAAAGTAAATTAACTAGATAAATCCTTCAAGCTGAAATATATACATGTTCGCACAGTAATGTCAATTGTCTACCACGGTAATTTTAAGCTGACTAACATGTCTTTCTGTTTGCACAAATCTGGCTTGCGTTGATTGATCATTATTGCTTCTGCAACCATTAACAAGCGAGTATTTTGTGTGTTAAACAACACGCGAAAGGCAATGTCTCTGTCAACCACATGGCCACTTTCGATAATGTGCCTACCAATTGAAAACGCGGGGAGCTTCCGGTGCGTCGGCTCCACTAGGCTCGTATCGCCTGTGTGTCGTATCTTGTCGACCCATTGAGGTATGTGTTCTGACACTCGTTTGTTCAGCTGTCTCTCTGTTCTACCGATGTAGAAGGCCTGGCATCTACAATTGAATTGGTAACATCCATGGATATAGCCTCCCTATTCACCAACATTCCATTAGAGGAGACAGTGAAAATAATAAGGGACCGCATTAAAGACAAACAACTAAAATTAGGCATACCAACACCTATTCTGGAGAGGCTACTACTACTATGTACCGCCAACATACAATTCAATTTTCTAACAAAGTCATACCGCCAAATTGACGGAGTGGCCATGGGGAGTCCTCTTGGTCCTAGTCTAGCGGACATCTTCATGGCACATTTAGAAGAAAAGAGATCCTCAGACACTAACAACTTGGTCTTCTACCATCGTTATGTGGATGATATACTAATTATCACAACAGACGAGTTACAAGCAACATTGTTCCAGGCCATAACGAACATGACGCATAAAAACATCTCTATATCTATGGAACACGAACACAATGAAGAGTTGCCATTCCTAGATATTGTAATGAGACGTAGAACAGACGGCACAATTCAAAGATTGGTGTACCGCAAAGGAACATGGACTGGCCAATACCTAAATTTTCAGAGCTTCACACCTGTCCAGTACAAACGAGGCTTAGTGCGGACCCTGTTTGACCGTGCTAGAAAGATATGCACCTAGGACACACTGACAGAGGAATTCGAAACTCTGAAGAATGTCTTAAACCTGAATGGGTACTCCACAGGATTTATAATGCGCCACTGCCAACAGCTGAAATCAAAACCAGACGTAACTACGGTCCCTAAACTCAAGGTATTCATCCAGCTAGAACTGAACCCACAACTTCAGACCATGAGGCTGGTGGTGTAACCACTTTGCCATGGAGATTCCCTTTAAATAAAACCTAAAATATGACTAGGAAGCTTGACAAAATGAAACATACACACATTGATACCTGTGAAAATTTTAGTCATAACCTTTACCAACAGAGTAACAAGGAATGATGTGAATTAAATGATACAACTACAGATATGAAGAAGATTGCTACAGTGAAAAGACAGTTTGATGGCAGATGCTGTAACCACTTTGCCATGGAGATTCCCTTTAACTGTCATAAACTGTCATTTACTGCTAATATAGTACCTTTCAATGTATGACAGAGGGGTCTTTGAGCCTGAGGAATAAAGGCCGCCTGGCTAGTGCAGTCGCCGTGAACTGTGCAGGTTAGGATTTTCTTTTTGCCCCCGACAGAAAAAAATCCCACACCTTACCGAGGATTCGAACCCGGGTCTTCCGAAGGAGAATACGGTGTTCTAGCCACTCAGCCAGCGGCTCCTCTTGATTCCCTTTAAATAAAACCTAAAATATGACTAGGAAGTTTGACAAAATGAAACATACACACATTGATACCTGTGAAAATTTTAGTCATAATCTATATCAACAGAGTAACAAGGAATGATGTGAATTAAATGATACAACTACAGATATGAAGAAGATTGCTACAGTGAAAAGACAGTTTGATGGCAGATTCTGCCTCTATGGTGTGAAGTGTTTGACCTTCATATATTCTCAGTCAAATATATACTGAAGTGTGGTGACCAAATCCTTTTTTTTTAGACTTTACCTTTCTAGACACTGAAATGTACAACTTTTGGACATTATAGTAATAGATAGTGTAAAAAGGAATTTTCCTTGAATATCAAGAAAACAGAAACAATGATTATATCAAGGAAACAGATAACAGAAAAATGTGATATAACAATAGAACAAATGCTTAATGAAGCTGATAAATGTAAATACCTAGGGGTAATCATAAAATCAGATGGAAGATGCAGAAAGAACGATTAAGAGGAGTATAGGTCAAGCAAAAGCTGCATTTCAGAAAATAAAAAGTATCACTATCATTGAAAGTCAGAAAGAGAGTGCTGAAATGTTATAGAGAACCTGGTTTGCCGTATGGTAGTGAATCATGGAACACATGTGAATAAACAAATTAGAGAGCTTGGAAGCAACAGAGATGTGGTTCCTGAGACAAATGTTGTGAATACCTTAGACTGCAAGAGTAGCTAACAATGATTGCCTTGAAGGGGTTAATGAAAGTACAATATTATATACAACTATAAGAAGGGACAAACAGCATTCTTTGCTCATTTAATGAAAAGACAGGACATTGGGAAACATAATGATTTAAAAGATCAGTGGGAGAAAGACAGGTTGGCCACACACAAAAAACGATGCTGGATGGACTGAGGTGGTGGAATAGTGCAACATCTTCAGCAAAGTTGATTGTGAACACCAAGGACAGAGATCTGTGGAGAGACATGAACACCTACGCCAGTTGGTAGAGCACTTGATGATGATGACAATGAAATGTAAAATTGCAAAGGACAAAACATAAAAACAAATGCTACCATTGAGTAGAGTGCTGTTTAGGCTTTCTAGGCTAGCACAAAAGAGATCTGAATGCCAACACTTACTTGTATGGTTCCCAAATCCACCAAGTTTTAACTATTTTGTCCAGCAGCTCAGTAGACAAAGGCTCATTTGTCTCTAAATATGCCTTGATAGCTTCTTCATCTTCAGTGAGTTCAATTACTTCCTCTTTCTAAACATGAACATAATATGTTAACATTAACATAGAAATTGGATGGAGCTGCATATTATAGGAGCAAAAACAAAGTAGTTCTTCATATACAAGGTGTGTTACTGTTATTTGCATCACTTAAACAATTTTGAATAATGAATCTGCTCATAGCTACAGCATTTACAATACTGTTTCTTGGTTGGTGAATCCCCTAGAAGTCTGAGTTTTAATTCTGTTGTGCAATAAACCACCATCACTGAATGTCGGAAAGAGAATATTGAAATATTATATAGAACCTGTTTTGTTGTATGGCAGTGAATCATGAAACGTGAATGGAAAAAAAAATAGAAGGAGCTTAGAAGCAATGGCGATTCATACCTACAGCATTTACAATGCTGTTACTTAGTTGGCGACTCTAGAAGCGTTTTAACTCTAATGCATTATGCTAAAGGTCATCAGAGTATTGAATAAGGCTTGCTTCTCTGTTTATTCCTCAGGTTTTAGGTATTTATTTGTGCAAAGACTCCAACCCAATGTAGGGATACACATTAATCCTGCCTAAGATTTTTTCCAGGTTTCTTTAGTTGAAAAAATTAACTGTACTAGCTGAAGAAGCAAACTGGTATTTTCTCAAGTTTTTTTTTAGTTCAAAAATCACCATGGGTGATTGCTTTGCAATTGTGATAGCCATGCATGTTATTTTAGGGGGAAAACATGCATCCTTAGCTTTAAACACATATAATAATTTGGGCATTTGTGTCAATGAAACATCACTTGTTTACAAATTTAAATTATAAATCTTGCTAACCCCTGTACTACCATTTACACATAAATTATCATACAATATACATACGTTACATAATGACACCTAATATCTTATGAATGCAGACATTCTTGGCAACATATATTATTCTATATACTGGAATAATACACGCATGAAGTCAAGCCACATATTAATTTTAATTTTATATGAAAATATACATAAAATGACAAAATTGTCTTATCAACTTAAAAGCCAGTTGGAGATGTGGCAGCACAGTAGCTAGATGCTTGCCTGCCATACTAGTGGTCTCAGGTTCAATACAGAGCAGTGCTGTTTTTCACATTTTAAAAATGTCTGGGGCTCCCAGATCGACCCAACCTAAAATGGGTACCAGAAAATGTCATGGGAAGTAAAGATGGCCTGTGTGATATCGCCCACACCCACTGAGTGCTGTTTGGTCTATGGAAATATGGGTGTAGCTCCACATGGCCATGTGCCCTTAGATAAAAGGAACTTTTTTTAAAAGGCCAGCTAACAGTATACTACAACAAGCTGTGGAACTACAAACCGAACTCAAACGCATAAGTACTTGGTGTGATGAAGCTGGGGCAATGGTCAATACAACAAAGGTAACAGTGACTTGGTTCTCGTTGAATAATCATATTGTCAAAACTCCAACACCAACTGTAATGCTGTGTTCAGAGACGGTGGAAAGAACGCAGGCAATGAATTACCTGGGGATACGTTTTGATCGAAGCCTTGCTTATAATGAGCACATAGACCAGGTGATAACAAAGGCCAAGCGGGGTTTGGCTGCGATGCGGGTGATGGCGGCAGCAAACTGTGAGCAGCGCCATCTATGTCTTCTGTACAAGGGGCTGGTCATGTCTGTTTTGGAGTATGCAATGGCAATCCTGACTCTCAGCCGTAAGTAGATAGAAAGGATGGAAAGGATACAGAATGAAGCTATGCGCATTATTCTTGGATGTACAAGAGATACAGCATGCAGGGCGATGCGCTACCTTCTTGATTTTCCAACCATTGAAGAGAGAATACAAGTTTGCAGGGCACGTGCCTACCTCAGAGTTAACGCAAACACACAACATCCTCTGCATAGTGAAATTATGAAGGTGAAGGGCAGCAGGTTAAAAAGAGGACGGTCATGGATGGGTCAAGCCGAAGACATTCTTCAACAGGTGTGTTCACTTGAGGACTTAGAACCTGGCGAGGAGTGGGTGCAAGTGCCAACAGATTTCTGCACATCCTTTTCAGTTTGCATCCAACTAGATAGAAAATGCAGACAAGAAAATCCGGCTGCTGTGGAGGCTGAAGTACAAGCGTTGATTTTCGAGAATTCGCTAGACGGTGATGCAGTCATCTACACAGATGGGTCGGTCGTCCGACATGTGAGAAGCTCATGGGCCTTTACAGCTCGGGCCGGAGGGAGAATTGTGAAGGAGGACTCTGGTGCTTTCACTGAAACCACAAGTAGCCTGACTATGGAAGTCATGGCAGTAAGTAAAGCAATAACATGGCTCGAGACACAGACATTCACTAGGGCATGTTTCCTTAGCGACTCAATGAACATGATCAAGAGGATAGAGGAGGGGTCGATCCGAAGAGAATGGTTGCTGTCTCTGGAGCAGTCTCGGCTGGCAAAGATTAGTTTCATCTTCGTGCCAGGGCATGCGGGAGTACAAGGAAATGAGCGGGCTGACAAGCTCGCAGGTGAGGCTACTGTGGAGGGCGGACGCGCCATGGACCAGGCTGACATTCTGAATGCTCTACGAGAAGTAAGACTTTTGCGAGAACCAAGTGATGACTGTGAATCTACAACAATGGCCAGACTGCTAGAGCAGCAAATTAAAAGAGGGGTGGCCAAACAAGAACACTACGCAGGAAGCCAAAGAAGATTTATAAACCAACACAGAACTGGCGTTGTTAGCCGCTACACGCTGCGGGATTTGCTGAGGAGGGGATCCGAGCACTTATGGACTGAATGGTTCGATGTGAAATGAGGATGATCTGTCGACTAACTAACTAACTAACAAGAGGAACATGATGAGATGAGATTAAAAGGCCAGTAACACTATCAACTGACTTAACAAGCATCTCATCTCATCTCTCATCTCATCATGTTCCTCTTGTACCTTGCGGTGTCGAGGTGAAGTATAAACTTCGTGAGAGTGCCCGGTTATGGGCTTCGTATATCGACATTCCCATGGATTCTGTTATTCCCTCCGTCCAGCGTTTACGTGGTCGGCCTCTTCCTCTGTTTCCATCTGGTCTGTACGTCATTGCCTGTTGTGGCATGCTGTTGACTGGTAGCCTACTTGCATGGCCAAACCATTTGACTTGCTGCTTTCTAATAAAATCTAGAGCAGCTTTAACCCCCACTTTAGTCCTGATTTCTTCATTTCTGATCTTATCTCTTCTTGATACGTTGAGTATTCTTCTCAGGAACCTCATTTCTGTTGTTGTGATTTTTCTTTTCTCTTTTTCTGTCATTGTCCAGGTTTGGCATTGGTAGCACAGAGTTGGTAGGAAGATTGTGTTGTAAACAAACTTAACAAGCCACAGATAAAATACCAGTCTTATTTCCAGTTTATAACAGGAGATGCTATTATCAACAGCAATTTACACTGTATCAACTCCCAAATGCACTTTTGTGCAGACATGGCAATCAATCATATGAAACAAGCAATCATCTTGCCAGTAACCTTTTCATGAAATTCTTCACATTTTATACTGCCAAGGTAAACATACAGCAATTCAAGTAATTTATGTACAAGGGCAATATCAGATATAAGATTTACAAAATAAATCAAGAACATAAAGAGTTTCCAATCTCTCCTTGAAGATTTTTCACTCTCATTCAAAAGTAATGGTAAGCTTCTTCTGCAGTTTATTTGTAAACTGTATTAATGTTATACATGGTGGGGTGGTTGCTCGATTGGTTGGGTGGTTGTTTGATTAGCTGGGTAGCGGACTGGTTCATTCATGAATCCTCTAGAACAGTGGTTCTCAACCTTTTTTGGCCCCCCTTCACCATATTTTCAGTACATCATTCCCCCCCTTCCTATCAAAAATTTGGCCCGTGCCCCCCTTCACCATATTTTCAGAATGTCATCCCCCCCTCCCCTTTCATATTTCCTATCTAAAAATCCCCCCACCCCTACACAGTATACGTAAAAATGGAAGGTAAATTTAATAGCATATACTAAAACAAGTCTAGACATCCACATAAAACATGATTTGTGGGTCTACTGACTTCATAAAATGAATTTTAGAAGGATGAGACGTACATAAAAGTAAAGTATGAAGGGAAAAACAATATCAAGTAATCGGTTCTTGTATTAACGCGATCTTGAAATGGTCTTCATTCCCCCCTGGAAACCCTAAAATTCCCCCCTGGGGGGGGAATTCCCCACCGGTTGAGAACCACTGCTCTAGAAGACTGAGTTTGAACTCATATGTTTGAAGCATTGGCCTCCAGGTTGTTTGTGTCCTGAACAGGACTTGCAACTATCAGAGTGCGCCGGATGTAGAAACTGTCCTCCTGATCCAGTACTGAGGTACTGTGTGACAGAGCACTCCTTCCCCTCTCTGAACATCAGAAACATGTACGGTACAACCGGTCACCATGGCGAAGGGGTTATGGACACGATTTGTAATCCTGTATACCCAGGTTTGAAACACAGCGGTGCTGGTCTTTTTAAAAAAGGTATAGATGCCGGTTGTTCAGAAAGCAATGGCAAACTACTGAACGTAAAACTTGCCCAGGAATCATGAACAGCCAAAATGCTGGGGTTTACTGCTACGTCCTGTGAAGGACATGCAACTAAATTTTAAAAATACAAGAACAATACTGGGACTTCACATTTGTGGGGAGGCATATTAGTATGTAACCAGGTCATAATTCAGCACAGCACATACAGGATAGCTGGGATTAGATCTAGGTCAGTATTGTTTTCCCCACAGCTATTAGGTACAGTTTTCATTGTCAGCAAACTCCAATGCATTGTCCAGAGAGAGTTGTGTATGGTTACAACTGAAATATTAACAAAATAGGAAAAAGTCTAATCTCATCTCATCATGTTCCTCTTGTACCTTGCGGTGTCGAGGTGAAGTATAAACTTCGTGAGAGTGCCCGATTATGGGCTTCATATATCGATATTCCTATGGACTCTGCTATTCCCTCCGTCCAACGTTTACGTGGTCGGCCTTTTCCTCTGATTCCATCTGGTCTGTACATCATTGCTTGTTGTGGTATGCTGTTGACTGGTAACCTACTTGCATGGCCTGTGACGAAGTCTCCAGCTTCCCCATCATCTTTTGCTTAAATTGGGGAAACCTCTCTTTAAAACCCTTATTTAATTGTATACAAGTTTATCTGCATATTTATACCTAATTATATATGTATAGATAGTCCACGTCTATAGCATAAATCAACTGCTATTTAATGTTATTACTCTAGTGAGAAATAATATGTTACAGAAGCGAAGGTGGAGAGGCTTAATCTACAAATTTGGCTACGACTATTTCACAATTTGGTCGGATAAATTAAAGGAAACGAACTCCCTGGCACGACCACTTCCGGTCAGGAGAAAAATAGCTAAACTCGTTCTTTCGCAATCCAGACGTTGGGGTTGAAACATCTGCTAGTCGCTAGGCTCTATAAAATACTTTTAAAGTGTTAAGAGTTTTATCTTTGGCGCGTATTACGGCCATAAATATATTTAGATATATTAGAAAGATTCCTAGAGCAGTTTTCGTACCCAAGTGTGGTCAGAAGAGTAGAAGGATTTGACACCTTCAGCACCAAGCTTTAGATGTGCCAACCTGTGTGACATTGTGAAGCATCACTCTCCATCTCACTTATGCCTACTAACTAGGGTTTACACTCACTGTGTAAGCCGGAGAACCAGAAGATAAGTGGCCAAACTTACCGTTGGCCACCACCACCATCATCATTCAACTCAAAATATACTATAGGCCAAAGAGTTACTTCAATGATTAGACAGTTAGTAGATTCAAACCATAATATTAGATATTCAATAGAATAGAGGGAAGTGTACCACCCTTTTTATGTACAGGGCTGCCTCCAGTGGAGCACCCAAAGTGTTATCATATATTAGATGTTAATGTGATTTTAATTTTACAAACTCTAGTTGTTACCTAATTAACCTTAGTCATAGTAGAATGAGAAGATATGAAAGTTTGTCTCTTTTAAATATTTTACTCTGTCTTTCTCCGTGTCGGTGAGAGTGATTAGAGTTTGGGGGCTCGAGCTTTTTATTTCAGGCACGTAGCTAGACAACCTTGGCAGACTGTCTGTATCACACCAGTATAGTTGTACGCCATTCCTGTCTGCCTGAACACTGTCAGAAGATTAGACTTGTTCTGGGACCTTTACTCTGTCTAGAATTACGAGCTATTCAGTCTTGTCTTCTCCAGCGACTTATTTTTCTATTCTTAGAAAGTCTATCCGCAGCAACTTTGATAGATTCCCTATCATCGTAGCTGACGCTACGCTACATGGCCAAACCACCTACGAAAGAGGAGTTGAGAGAAGAAGGAACTTTGTTAGGGTATGAAGGTGTCGATTTGGGCAAGTATGTAAAAGAAGCAGAACGAGAGTGGAGAAGGGAACAACGGGACATCATTAAGGAAAGAGAGAAAGAAGCAAGAGAGGAAAGAATTAGAATTGCAGAAATTGAATCTAGAGAGAAGATGCAGATGCGACAAGCTGAAATAGACCAACAGCTGAAGCAAGCGGAACTGGAAATGAAGAGGGAAGAACAGTTGAGACAGCATGAATTGGAAGTCAGGAGATTGGAGTTGCAAAATCCTGATGCGTCCCGGTACAGTAGTGCTAGTTCTCCCCATCACAGTAGTGAAATTTCTTCAGGACCGTCTCTCTCCCAAGGATCCATGAGCTTTCCACTGGCCCACTTCAACCCGAAGGAGGATCAGATGGATGAATACCTTGATCGCTTTGTCATCATGTGTGAAGCTTATAATCTGCCTAAAGAGAGATATAATATCAAACTATCCCCAGGACTCCGCGGTCCGGCTTTTGATGTATTTTCAAAGCTTCCGCCTGGTCTTGAGCGGGACTTTGATACCCTCAAAAATGCTCTCTTACAAAGATTTGAATTAACCTCTGAAGCCTACAAGCTGAAGTTCCGTACAGCCAAAAGATCTCAGGGAGAACCGTTTGCGCAGTTCGCCTCACGACAACACACGTATTTTACGAAGTGGGTAGGACTGAGCAAATTTGATACTACCTATGAGGGGCTACAGGAAATTATGCTTGCAGATCAATTAAAAGAGGGTCTCCCGAAAGCTCTCCAAATGGTCATAGCTGAAAATGGTGGAGTTAGATTAGAAGAGATAATTTCATTAGCCGAAAGGTATTTAACTGCACATGGTGAGGCAGGTACTGCTAAACCTAGTCATACGGATAAGGCCCAAAATAATCATTCAAATCACAAGAGTTACCAAACAAATGACTCTTCAGGTAAAGACACCAGAGGGCACACTGGAGGTCCGCGCCAAAATCCAGGTTTTCAAAACCCAACTGCACCAAAACCACCAGCAAACAACAGTGGATGGGGTAAGCCTATTGCAAGAATTGCAAAAATAATTATCACCATACGAGCGTGTGCAGGAATAAACCCCCAACCCAGTATGCTGCGTGTATGACGACGGGGGTGAGTACCCGAAAGGACATAGAGTCAAGTAATGTAAATAGACCGCCCACAGTCGAGACTATTGTAGTTAACGGGAGTCCGGTGCAGTGTCTCTATGACACGGGATTGCAATATGATGCCGTCATAGCTAGCCAGTTAGTGAAACCCTCACAGCTGACCGAAGAAACCGTAGCAGTTACGTGTGCTACCAGGAGTTCCCAAACTATTACGGCTAAAATAGCTAAATTAAGGGTGAATTCCAAGTATGTCCAGGGTATTATTTCAGCTGCGGTGCTTGAAGATCCCATATACCCATTCATGTTAGGATGCAAATATGTGTATTTAGGGGAGCCTTCAACACCTATAATAATGGCTGCAGTAGAGACCCGAAGTCAGGCTGCGAAGTCGGAGCCTGCACTTTTAATCAACCCACTACCTCGGGAGATTAGGGCTGCACAAGCGGATTGTCCCACCTTACAACCGTGTTTTGACAAACTGCCAAAAGCTAGAAATCCACCCGTAGCTGGGAATTTCTATGTGAAGGACAAGTTGTTATACCGTAGAGCTGGAACTACGGGGACCGCCCACGGGCAACTTGTCGTGCCAAAACCTTATCAGGACCAAATCTTACATATGAGTCATACGATATTTTTCAGTGGGCATATGGGGGTAGGGGCCACTACTCAACGTATTGCTTGCCACTATTTTTGGCCAGGGATGACGGCTGATATCCACCGGTATGTCAAGTCGTGCCCGGAATGCCAACGGGTCTCCCCAAAGCATTGGACTGCGCCGGTTACCTTAGGGGAAATGCCAATATTGAGCACACCGTTTGAGCGAGTTGCCGTCGACATTGTAGGTCCTCTGCCTCGATCTAGGAAGAAGAACGCGTATATCTTAACCCTGGTGGATACATGCACGATGTGGTCCGAAGCCATACCTCTCCCGGGAATTGATTCCAAGAAGGTAGCTGATGCCCTTGTGAACATTTTTACTAGGGTGGGTTTTCCGAACCAAATCTTAACCGATAATGGGTCGCAGTTCCGGGGGAAACTTATGGAAGAGGTTTTCACGATGTTTCGGACGCGCCACATCCATACCAGCCCTTACCACCCTCAGTCAAACGGGGCAGTAGAGCGGTTTAATGGGACTATAATGGCTATCCTGCGAAAGTTAGCTCAGGAAGAGCCAGAACAATGGGATGAATACCTTCCAGCGACGCTTTTTGCTTACAGGGAGGTACCGCATGCTTCCACAGGACATCCACCGGCCACGTTACTATTTGGTAGGCCTATTAAAGGACCATTAGAGGCCTTGATGAGAACCTGAACAGAAGATACCGTTGATGAAACCGTCATCACCGCTTCCCACTATGTAGGGGAACTAAAAAGAAAACTGGAAACGGGGTGGAAATTGGTGAATTCTAATCTCCGGCGTGCCAGAAAGAAACATGCCTCCTATTACAACAAGAAGGCAAAAGAGAGAGCGCTTGAGGTAGGCGACAAGATCTTGTTATTATTGCCGCAGGGAAATAATAAACTGGAAATTAGTTGGCAGGGTCCTTTTCCCATCCTAGAGAAGGTCTCCCGGACTAATTATAAAATTTTTATTAGGGGTAAACCCAAAATCTTCCATATCAACTTATTAAAGAAATATGTGGAACGAGTAGGTGAACAACCGGTACATTTGATGGCACTGTCGATGGCAACTGAGGTCAAGGGTGAAGAGGACTCAGGGGTGGAATATCCCCTAAAACCTCAGGAGACACTGAACGATGTCTTCATCAACCCTACCTTGGAGACGTCCGAGTCAGAGAAGATGAGACGAGTTCTACGATCTCATGCCCCGGTGTTAACAGATAAGCCCGGCTGGACTAAACTGGTCGAGTTTGACATGAAACTCAGTACCACGGACCCAGTCCGCCAAAAACACTACCCGGTTCCGTACGCGAAAAGGGACGCGTTACAGGAAGAAATAAAATATCTTCTTAAGGAAGGGATTATTTCGCCATACGAATCTCCGTATAGTGCCAGTGTCGTACTATTAAGAAAACCCAGTGGCGAGCATAGACTATGTATTGATTACCGCCAATTAAATGGGGTAACAGAATTCCAAGCTGAACCCTTACCCAACCAGGGACTGTTATTTGCCAAACTTAATAAGGCTAAGTATTTTTCAAAAATTGACCTTAGTAAGGGCTATTACCAGATCCCGGTAAGGAAATAAATTCGGCCATATCTAGCCTTCAGCACCGCAGATGGGCATTATGAATTTAATGTACTACCGTTTGGGTTAAGCAATGCGCCGGGGGTATTCACCCGCATGATGAGGTTACTGTTAGAACCCTTACAAGATCCTAACATTAGCAACTTTATGGACGATTTCCTCATTGCGTCAGAAACATTTGAGGACCATCTACAGTCACTCGACAGGCTGTTAGGAAGATTAGCAGAGACGGGATTGACCGCTAGACCTACTAAATGTCAGCTCGCCTTTAGACAGTTGGAGTTCTTGGGACATACTGTAACGCAAGAACATATGCTCCCGGAACAGAAGAATATTGATAAGTTGTTGAAAGCGGCCAGACCCAGGACAAAGAAAGATGTACGATCCTTCGTATCTTTGGGCGGGTTTTATAAAAAATTCATCAAAAACTTTAATGTCCTTGTGGCACCATTGACTGATGCGACAAAGAAAGGGGCACCAGAGCAAGTTAAGTGGACTCCGGAATGCGAAGAAGCATATACAGCATTGAAGGACAAGCTTACCGATAAACCCATATTACAGTTACCAGATTTGTCTCGCCCATTAACCTTGAGGACGGACGCGAGCAATGTGGGGATTGGGGCGACACTTTTACAACACGGCCGGGAACAGGCAGAAATGTTATTCCCTGTGGCGTATGCGAGCCTTAGGCTCAATGAGGCAGAGAAAGATTACTCTACCATTGAGAAGGAGTGCTTAGCCTTGGTCTGGGCTATTAAGAAATTCCAACCATACTTGTATGGGACAGAATTCACCGTGCAAAGCGACAACCAACCCTTGATGTTTCTTGCATCATCGAAACAACTGAACACCAGATTGATGAGGTGGTCTTTGCTACTACAACCGTACGCATTTAGAGTAGAATACATCCCAGGTAGTCAGAATGTAGGGGCGGATTTCTTAAGTAGGCATTGTTCTACTGAAGAAGAGGGGGAGACTGGTCCATATGTTCCAGGGTTGTTGGAGTCAGTGCCAACAAAATCTGATGAGTGTGCTAGTTGGAGTAAAGTCTGAATTCTCAAACTTTACTTTCAACGGTGGGCATATGTGACAAAGTCTCCAGCTTCCCCATCATCTTTTGCTTAAATTGGGGAAACCTCTCTTTAAAACCCTTATTTAATTGTATACGAGTTTATCTGCATATTTATACCTAATTATATATGTATAGATAGTCCACGTCTATAGCATAAATCAACTGCTATTTAATGTTATTACTCTAGTGGGAAATAATACGTTACAGAAGCGAAGGTGGAGAGGCTTAATCTACAAATTTGGCTACGACTATTTCACAATTTGGTCGGATAAATTAAAGGAAACGAACTCCCTGGCACGACCACTTCCGGTCAGGAGAAAAATAGCTAAACTCGTTCTTTCGCAATCCAGACGTTGGGGTTGAAACATCTGCTAGTCGCTAGGCTCTATAAAATACTTTTAAAGTGTTAAGAGTTTTATCTTTGGCGCGTATTACGGCCATAAATATATTTAGGTATATTAGAAAGATTCCTAGAGCAGTTTTCGTACCCAAGTGTGGTCAGAAGAGTAGAAGGATTTGACACCTTCAGCACCAAGCTTTAGATGTGCCAACCTGTGTGACATTGTGAAGCACCACTCTCCATCTCACTTATGCCTACAACTAGGGTTTACACTCACTGTGTAAGCCGGAGAACCAGAAGATACATGGCCAAACTTACCGTTGGCCACCACCACCATCATCATTCAACTCAAAATATACTATAGGCCAAAGAGTTACTTCAATGATTAGACAGTTAGTAGATTCAAACCATAATATTAGATATTCAATAGAATAGAGGGAAGTGTACCACCCTTTTTATGTACAGGGCTGCCTCCAGTGGAGCACCCAAAGTGTTACCATATATTAAATGTTAATGTGATTTTAATTTTACAAACTCTAGTTGTTACCTAATTAACCTTAGTCATAGTAGAGTGAGAAGATATGAAAGTTTGTCTCTTTTAAATATTTTACTCTGTCTTTCTCCGTGTCGGTGAGAGTGATTAGAGTTTGGGGGCTCGAGCTTTTTATTTCAGGCACGTAGCTAGACAACCTTGGCAGACTGTCTGTATCACACCAGTATAGTTGTACGCCATTCCTGTCTGCCTGAACACTGTCAGAAGATTAGACTTGTTCTGGGACCTTTACTCTGTCTAGAATTACGAGCTATTCAGTCTTGTCTTCTCCAGCGACTTATTTTTCTATTCTTAGAAAGTCTATCCGCAGCAACTTTGATAGATTCCCTATCATCGTAGCTGACGCTACGCTACATGGCCAAACCATTTGACTTGCTGCTTTCTGATAAAATCTAGTGCTGCTTTAACCCCCACTTTAGTCCTGATTTCTTCAAGGTGTCTGCAAGGTGTGGAATGTGCCTGGCCCTGCAGCCAGCAGGGTTAGGATCGGCTAGCCTCTCCCAGGAGTGGTGAAGAGCGAAAATTAGTAGCCTGCCGATGACCCGCAGACTACACAAGTCAACCCCCACCTCCGCGTGGTGCAGACCGGGCAACCATGACCGCGAGGTCATGGGCTAATGGGGCTATGGCTCGCCATAGGGATGGACTCCCTGTGGTCAGATTAGTGTCCTAAACCTGCGACTGGCCTAGCAAGCCAGCAGGGGATCTTCATACTGCTCGTAGAAAAAAACTAAGAAGTATAATAGGACAAAGTGAAAGAAGCAATTTGGTTTCAGTTACCACTGAAAAAATCTAGCATTCCAGTATGAAAATATCGACCACAAAATCCTGGCTCCCTGCCATTTAAGATTTCTTGTTTCACCCATTGGGGCAAGGGTCCTCAAGCACCTCACTCCAAGCCCTGTGATATCCATAGCAATCCCATGCAGCTCCAACATTGTCCTCCCTTTATTTTTTTTTTGTGCTCGCTCGCTTTGAACTTAAGCATAGTCCCTACACACTATTTATAGTAGCGATAGACCTGAATTTTGAGTGTGGGTTAGCTTTCCCTATTAACAGTGTCTCTCACCATCAGGTGAACCCACTCAAATTTCAGAGGTACTTGTAATTTACATCTCCAAGTCAAGGATGACAGGTCAATATTTTAGTCCAGCTGTCCGGTGTAGGGGTTGAATTGCTCACCTCGGCATCAGTACACCGGATGTTTAAGAACACGTTCTTATCCATTCGGCCATGCGGACCTGCTCCTCCCCACATTATTCATTTACATCATTTAGGACTTCACAAAACAAACTTGAATAACACATTTGTATAAAAATTGCTACTTACCTCTGTATCAGCATCACCCTGTATAGGAAAAGAGAATAGTTGAGTTCAAATATTCATCAATTTGTTAAAATGATAATCAGGAAACTTGAATTATAATCAGCTTCATTTTCCACCAATAATTCATTCTTTGAAGATAGAAAAGTCTTTACTGCTGCAAGTAATGAATGTCTGCTTGGCATAGTTCCATCCATCATGTGCCATGCCGGTAAGCGTGGGTGGTCATGTTCTGCCATCTCACTTAATCACCTGAGTCGTCGATAAGTTCCATGTTCCTGTCTCGACCATGTCATGTGGCCAAGCCATCCAGGTATTTACTTCTCGGTCTTCCCCTTGGTCTCTCACTGCACAAAGAACCATTCATTTCATAAGTGCTCCGATTCCCTCCTTGGTATCTCCCTCAGTGTGCAGTGGCTGACAACCCCAGTTCTGTGTTGGTTTACAATTCATCTCTGGCTCCATGGATAGTGCTCTGGCCTGGCTTTACTCCTTTTAACTTGATGTTTATGCACTCTGGTCAAGACTGCAGAATTACTTTCATCCATTATCGCAATAGAAAGCACATTTACCCTAATGCTTCTGCAACTCTTAAACAAATACAATCGACAGCCAAACTGAGTACTTAAAATGCTGAGTCTAAGATACAAAGAAAACCTATGAAAAAGGAGACGTTTTCTGGGAATTGTCAGAGTAAGTGGTAGAGAATGTGTGGAATTGGTGACCAGACTTCATTACACTATGGCCTAAATATGTGATAGCCTAATAATTAGCAGCATCTTCTCGAGGACAATCTGTACTTTTACCTAAACTCCTCTTTATTTGTCAACTCAACCAATTCTGATCTCTTATCATTGATAATGTTGATTAAAGTTCTTAATCAGTACTATATCCCAGTGCCTGCAACACTTCACAGGAAGTAGACAGATTATGTCCAGTATGTTATCTGTGACTAGTACTTACATCTAGTATGTTTTCTGTGGATAGTATTAGTACTTTACATCTACCGGGCATTTGTAAAGTCTCACTACACTTTGTATGTAGAACAAGTTTGAAAAATGAAGTACGTGATGTCATAAAAAATGTGCTACACAGTCCATCACACCACAATATGTGGCGAATGGCTGTCGAATGCTGGAATAATTCTTTGCACTCCAAACAGAATGATGTTATCAACGGAAGAAAGCATGTTTTTGGTTGAATAAGTGTTTTAAAATAACGATCGATGCACACAGATGGTTATTCAAAGATTTATAGCTAGATTTCCTGATAAACAACCCCCATATCGCATTACAGTTAGAAATTTGTTAATAAGTTTCTTGCTACGAGAAATGTGGAAGATGCTCCGCGATCTGGTAGACCTGCTGTGTCTGAAGAAAAATTTCTAGACATCCAAGACAGCATCCTGAAAACGTCCAAGCAAGTCCTTAAGGTAAATGTTGCAACAAGTGAATGTATCAGTGAGCACAGTGCACAAAATTTTTAAGCAACAATTAAATTGTCATCCATACAGGAATACTGTTGTGTATGAACTAAAAGAGTGTGATAATCAATCCAGAGTCAACAACTCCACATGGTTTCAAGCATTTGTAGCTAATGAAGACGAGTCAATTCAAGCAATTTTAGTTAATGAAGACGAGTCAATTCTCGAAGTAACATTCTCACACTGTAATTCGTATCCAGTTTTCTCCAGTTACTCCAGACACTATATCGTTATGCCATTCCACCACTTAGATGTAACAATTAGAAATAACACATGAGCTTCAAACAATTCTATGACACATGGTTTTATCTATCTGGATACTTTAATAGCCAAAATAAACACATTTGGAGCACTTTTAATCCCAATGCATTTCATGAAGCGCTTCTATACAATGAGAAAATTGGGGTATGGTGTGCTGTCAAGTAGAAAACGTTTTATTAGACTGATTTTCTTCACAAACACTATAAATGCTGATCGGTACCATACTGGCATTTTGGAACCTTTTTTAGAACAGCTGAATGAACGTGAAATTGAATAAGCGTGGTTCCAGCAAGATGGTGCAACTGTGCACATAACTATAGCATCACTATTTTTGTGAAGAAATTTTCACAAATCGCATAATATCACATGGAATTCGGCCTGCTTGTTCTCCAGATCTAACTCCATTAGATTATTATCTATGGGGTTACTTGAAAGGAAATGTTAATAAAAATAATGTACACACAATTGAGGACCTGAAAGAAGCAATAAGAATTACCATTCAAGAAATGACAACAGACACATTGCAGAAAGTGTTAGATAATATGAAGAGACGTGTACTGTCATGTCTTGAAGCCCGTTCATTGGTACTTTCCAGCTTCCCCAAAACAGTGTTAGACTATTTTAACTAATTTAATACATATTTAGCACATTTTTATGACATTGTGTACTTCATTTTTCAAATTTGTTCTACATACAAAGTGTAGTGAAACTTTACAAACACCCGGTATTATGTTGTCTATGGCTAGTACTGTATATCTTGTACTTTCTCTATGGCTAGTACTTTATATCTAGTATATTCTCTGTGGCTGAGTCTTACATCTATTATGTTGTCTGTACTAGTAATTTACATCTAGTATTTTCTCTGTGGCTAATACTTTACATCAATTATTTTCTATGTGGCTAGTACTTAGAGCATGTTTGTTTGTCTCATTAATTGAGATATTAACAGAGAAAATCATGGTCAGATTTAATTTAATGTTCACTGCTGAGCACAACCATCTATGTTTACAGCTATCTCCTGATGCCTTCAAAAGATAAAAACGGTGATTGGTTGATATTTTAAGCCTTCTATTGATAGTATGCCAGCACTGTGGCTTAGCATCAGTAAATGTGTTTAACAATTCCCAGACATGCCGAGCTGAGGGTTCGAAATCAGTCGAAGATGATTCCGACCCCAGTGTAACCCCATATGCTACAATGAACAATCTTACCAAGCAGAACTAAACAAGAAACATGTAGCCCTACCTGTTTGGATGAACCTCTAAAGGTATTACCATCTTCTGCATCAAAGTCACCAAATGTCTCCTGGCCTTTAGAAAAGTCATCTTTGGATGCAATAGTATCCCCTTCACTGTATAAAAATATACAGCCATTGATGAAAAGTTGACAAGATGACATGCATCAACAAAAAATAGTAATAGCAAAATATACAAAGCAAAGTAAGAACACAGAATGGTTAAATCCTCATCATCATCATCACTATAAGTGCATTGCTAATTTGCTTGGGCGATCATACTTTTCCCCTTTTCCCATTCTCCAGCAGATTGTATCATTTGATGTTTTGATATCTTTCCATGCCATGATGAAAGGCTGTCAAGAATCTTCTATCACTGCATCCTTCTATCTTGTTATCCATTAATCTAACCAAACGTTTACATAATTTCAATTTTTTCTCTCTTACAACCTTTCATTAGAGCATGGTAAAATATCAGTATATGAACTTACAGATTCTGTTGAATGTGGAAAAGTATGGTTGCCCACACTTGATGGTAATGCTATTATGATGAGATAATTAATTTCCAGCTTTTAACAAGAATCTGACTCAGTCTAGAACTGTGTTAGCATAATGGTTAGTGCATTGACATACCATTTTGGGGTCTAAAGTTGAATCTCCATTAATGGTGATAATTTTGTTATAATCATTACAGTTCTGAAGACTGACCAGATCTTATAAAACGTATCAATAAGGTTTCTCTGGGAAAGTACAAGTGGTTGATATGGCACTGATTGTATGTACACCTTCTATTGTATGCATAAAGTACAAGTGGCTGATGTGGCACTGATTGTATGTACACCTTCTATTGTATGCATAAAGTACAAGTGGCTGATGTGGCACTGATTGTATGTACACCTTCTATTGTATGCATAAAGTACAAGTGGCTGATGTGGCACTGATTGTATGTACACCTTCTATTGTATGCATAAAGTACAAGTGGCTGATGTGGCACTGATTGTATGTACACCTTCTATTGTATGCATAAAGTACAAGTGGCTGATGTAGCACTGATTGTATGTACACCTTCTATTGTATGCATAAAGTACAAGTGGCTGATGTGGCACTGATTGTATGTACACCTTCTATTGTATGCATAAAGTACAAGTGGCTGATGTGGCACTGATTGTATGTACACCTTCTATTGTATGCATAAAGTACAAGTGGCTGATGTGGCACTGATTGTATGTACACCTTCTATTGTATGCATAAAGTACAAGTGGCTGATGTAGCACTGATTGTATGTACACCTTCTATTGTATGCATAAAGTACAAGTGGCTGATGTGGCACTGATTGTATGTACACCTTCTATTGTATGCATAAAGTACAAGTGGCTGATGTGGCACTGATTGTATGTACACCTTCTATTGTATGCATAAAGTACAAGTGGCTGATGTGGCACTGATTGTATGTACACCTTCTATTGTATGCATAAAATACAAGTGGCTGATGCAGCACTGAAGCAACTATATCTTCTATTGTGTGCTGTTCAAAGACAGACACACAGAGTTAAAACAACCATCATCATCATGTGCCATATCATATCGCATCGTCATTTATGTTTCTTGACAGATCTCGGTCCCTGGTATTTTGGATCAATTCTATTGATTTTATTCCATGCCACCTGTCTTAGGCCACCCAGCATAATTTCTCTCAGGCTGCCTCTTCTACCACTGATCTTTTCTGTCATCACGATATTTCTCAATGCTTCTCTTCTCATTACATAATCACAGAATATCATTTTTCTCTTTCTTACAGTTTTAGATACTTTTCTACTTTTATTAGCATTTTCCAGGCAGCATTGTTAGTTACTCTGGTCATCCCAGGTATTCAACATATTTGTCTCTGAAACCACATCTCCATTGACCCCAAGCTCTTTCTATTGTAAACACAATATCACAAAATATTCCTTAATGAGATAGAAACAAGTTTACTTTACTTATGCTTATTTGGAACACTTGATGTCTATCAACTAGTCATAAAACTGGTCTGTCCATTTCTTAGCCTATATAGTTTTAATCTATAATCACAAAAACTGTGATTGTAGATATTGTAAACCTTCTATTAAGAGTATGCCAGCACTGTGGTTACCAGCCAAAACAATGGCTTCATTTTATAAAGTGGAAAAAATAACTGTAATCACAAAGAAAAGTCCTCAAAGATCATAGTCTATGTAGAATTTATGAAACAAGTCGATGAATTCTGTCATCTCATCATCATCATACAACTGAGAAAATAAAGTACTAGAGGTCATGCGGTCAAAATAACACTGGTGACCTTTAGTTCAAAAAGACATTTCCTGGTCCCCATTTTAGGCTGTGTCAACCTGGGATCTCAGATCAATGGTTAAATTCTGCCTCAATATGAATTCAACCCCTTGACCACAGGGGTGGCAGGCAAGCATGCCAGCCAATGCACTGCCTTGTCTCCCATCATCATCATCGTGCATGCCAGTAAGAGTAAGCCGTCATGGTTCATCATCTCAGACAATCACCAGAGTTTTGTTTCAGGTGTGTGTTCTTTCCCTGATTATGACATGTGGCTAAACCCTCCAGGTATTACCCCTTTGCCTTCCTCTTTCTCTTTTCAGAATAATTTTACTAGTTGTCACTAATTATCTGGTACCTGATAACAGCAGAAGGACTTGCATTAATGAGGTGGAATCTAGAACAGCTCAAGCCAAAAGAAGAAAATGATTCCACAAGAAGATACATATGCAGCATACTTTTGTCAATGAATGTGAGAACAGGAGTTCCTAAAAGCTATATAAAATCAATCTTGTTGTATAAAAACATATTTATAAAAACTAATGGTCTCTTTTACATGTCTAAAGTGGACTGGGCATATGGAGCCAGACATATAATTTTACAGACCAAACGGCACTCTGTAGGTCCACCTTGATGTATGGAAGTGATTTATGGACGGTCAGAAGAATGAGAAATTACATGGAGGCTGCTATGGTGTGATTCAGTTTAAGAATGCTGAATATGGTATCGGTAGCTATTAAGAATAATAAAGACTTCTTTAAAGATACCAACTTGGATCAGAAGCAGACAATCTAGTCTATTTGGACACACCATGAGAAGATGAAATCTGGAATACATAATAATATAAAAGTTGCAGGGGAAGAGAGTAGCAATAGAGACCTAGAGAGCTTGACATTGTGGCACGGAGGGACATCTGTATTGGATGTGTTGGCAGTAAGCAAGACAAGACACTGTGGACAAACATGGTGACCAACAACTGCACAGTGTGAACTATATGAAAAGAATAGTTTTACATGTAGCAGAAAGTATGGTACAGATATTACACTCGGTCATGTTGAGCTAACACAGAAATAAATAATGGCACATTATGTGAAATATCTAGATCTAAAAGAGATGAATGCTATGGACTGGAGAGCCGTCATTAGGGATTGAAATACGTGGTGAGTGTGCTTGTAACAAAGAGCCTTGCAGTTCGAGCAGCAGCAGCAGCGGAAGCAGACGTATAGAAGCAGAGGAAGAATAGGAAGTGGAGGATGAAGAAGGAGAGAAGGAGAAGTAGCAGAATAAGGAGGACAATCATTTGAAATGCAGGAGGTCAGCATGACCAAATGGATAAGAGAACTTGCTCTTAAATTTCCGGTGCGCTGATGCACAGCTAGCGGTTCAACCCCTACATCGGTCAGTTGGACTAAATGTTGATATCTTGTTCTTGACTTGGGGACGTCAATTACAAACCTCAGAAGTCAGAGTGGGTTTGCCTGATGGTGAAGGACACTGGTAATAGGGAAAGCTAATCCATACACAAGATCAATCCAGTGTACTAGATGTAGTAGCACATGTATGGACTACACTTAAGTTCAAAGAGAGCGAAAGCCAAACAAAATAAATAATTTGAAATGCAATAAACTCTACAGTGGTAGAGAACCTTGAGAGCTAAGCAAAACAACACTGCTCCGTTCAAGAAACAATTATGAGTCAATTGGGTTATAATACCTTTTACATTTCTCACCATTGTCTAGTTTGTGGCAGGGCTGAGAAATGAGTAGACACCAAAGTAAAAATAGTCACTTCAATTACATTAAATAAAAAGAAACATTTGTAGAACATAAGCACTGTTAAATAAAATTTACAATGGGGTAAAGCTAACCTCAAAATCGCAAGCAAAATGAACCTAGTAATTCAAAATTAGTACAAATAATTATAATAAAATGACAGTGCAATGAGATATATAAAATTTGCTTATATTTAATACAAAAACTATTGCAGTTTAACAAACTATACATCAAGTCAAATAAAACAGAGCAGCAGAAACGTAGTCTGTGAAATGTGAAGCTGACATGATCAACAATCTCACAAAAATGTGAATAACGAAGACACAAACCATATATAGTACAATTTATTGCCTGGCATATTTCGCCACATCTCGTCAGATACTTACTATCGTACTATATATGGTTTGTGTCTTCGTTTTTCAAATTCACTACGGGAAAACACTGTTTTGTCTCACAAAAATTATAATCAATGCATTCTTCTGCCTTTTATGTTGCAATGGAGCATAGACCTTTGAAGAGTTGTTCATGTTTGGTTGGATTTTGCAACTAAAGTTGTCTACATGATGAGTTATCCAGTCTCATACACCAACCCGACTTAGTCACCTCACATGTGATAGTTAGCCGGTCTCACACCAACACTACTTAGTCACCTCACATGTGGTAGTTAGCTGGTTTCACACACCAACACTACTTAGTCACCTCACATGTGGTAGTTAGCTGGTTTCACACACCAACACTACTTAGTCACCTCACATGTGATAGTTAGCCGGTCTCACACCAACACTACTTAGTCACCTCACATGTGATAGTTAGCCGGTCTCACACCAACACTACTTAGTCACCTCACATGTGATAGTTAGCCGGTCTCACACCAACACTACTTAGTCACCTCACATGTGGTAGTTAGCTGGTTTCACACACCAACACTACTTAGTCACCTCACATGTGATAGTTAGCCGGTCTCACACCAACACTACTTAGTCACCTCACATGTGGTAGTTAGCTGGTTTCACACACCAACACTACTTAGTCACCTCACATGTGATAGTTCGCCGGTCTCACACCAACACTACTTAGTCACCTCACATGTGATAGTTAGCCGGTCTCACACCAACACTACTTAGTCACCTCACATGTGGTAGTTTAAGTGTTACAATTCTTTGTTTCCCTTATGGGCCCTGGTAATACACAGGGCAAATGAATGCATTAATTAATTATATACTGAGTCCTATCAGGTAGCTGTGGATTTGTGGATCAAAAGGTTACAAAGAAACCTGCTATTCTATAGAAAATAGTGTACTGGTTTTCACAGATTGTGTTCCTGTCAATCCATGATTCTTATCCTTAACCTCTGATCTCCGAGTTCATTTTGTGTAATGTTTTTTTTTTTTTTAAATCAAAAATACATTCAGTGTTAAAAGATATGTCATATCTCTCTAAAACAAACAAACATAAACTAACATTTCTAATGGGATCAACACATTAATGTTGTATGATTCTAACTAAAATATGTACAATACTTCTAGGAAATGCAGATCAGTATGACATAATGTACAGCTATTGCATAAATCCAAATCCATATAAACTAAGAAAGCATAACTGCCCTTACTATTTAAACACAGAATTAAAGTCAAGTGTTAAAACATAATCACACAGCTGCAATGAACACAGTGAATATAAGACAGTGCTTACAAGAGTTTCAGCACAAAGTATATTACACTTGACTTGTCATGAAGTTTCCTAATCATTCCATTTCATAATTGCCTGACTTATGCTGCTCTTTTTAAGTATATGTATGTTTGCAATTTTTCAGTCGAGCTAGCTCTTCTCTTTCTTAGGTAACAATAAATCTCACATGCCTCCATGTGCTTTTCATCACCGTTATTCATGACCTATGGCTCAGAATCATTGAATGCATATAGCCAGATGTGTATGTGGAGGATTCATTCCTTAATTAAGTTGTATATTCTTGGTTTTCAGGACGGTTTGTTTTTCTCTAAGAGCTCTCTTGCATTCACATATATGTGCAATTACTAACTTACTAAATATTAACATCTGATGACTGAATGAACTTTTACGAAAAATAAACACTATATAGTTTTTGGAAAAATATACAGTATAACATTTTCAGTAAAAGAATGATGGTTAATTATATCCACAGAACCAAAGTGCACAGCACACCATATTAATTATTATTAACAAGATTACTTTTTAAACAAACTAAACAAACATTGTTTTACAACAAATCATTCATGCTACTCTCTTCTGTTTTCTACACGCAAGATCTCTAACTTTCATTATCAAATGTTTTTATTATCAAATGTTGTTTCTGCCACTCCACACAATTATCTCTTATGAGTTATAATCTCTCTCTCTCTCTCTCACTCTGTGTGTGTGTGTGTGTGTGTGAGTGTGTGTGAGTGTGTGTGTGTGCATGCGTGTGTGTGTATGGGCTGGGCAGGTGTGTGTGTGTGTGTGTGTGTGTGTGTGTGTGAGTGACTATGTGTGTGTGTGTGCCACTAAGCTGGGTATTGGATGGTTTCCCATCTCACACAATTACTATAGTCTTGGATTATGTCTGTGTTCTTGTCTTGATTTTGCCATGTAGCCAAGCCATTCATGGATTTGTCTGTGTCTTCCATTTACTAGTTTTCCATGAATTTTGCCAGTTGTTATTAAATTTTTAAGTTTATTTCTTACATATCACTAAACTTGTACATGAAAAGACTCCAACTACAGCTCACTTTGGAGTTTCAACTTTGTATATATCCTTACGAGATTGTTGAAACACCACTTCTGTGTTAAACATCTCTTTGAGTGTACAGCTCTTACATATATAAGAAATGTATTACTCCCACCTGAGCCAGATAACATGGAATCTTCATATGAAACAACACAACTGCAAGTATCATTACATGTATGGGTCTGAAGGGTTGTAATCCATGGGCTGCTGGATCCATAGCAACAACTGAGAGATCTTCTGATGGCAAAAAACATGAAAGATGTGACCACAGCATGAAGAAGATTCCATTTCTATGCTCATTTGTCTGTCCACAGATAACTCAAATCAAAATTCTCTGAATAAAAGTAACATAAACATTTAGCAACAATGAACAAAAACATAAAATAATCCCAAATAACTTGGATTCTGGCAACATAATGTGGGATCAACTTACTGTTCCCCTAGTGAGAGTTTTACTTCTGGTGAAATTTCATTTTCCTCTGATTCCTGTGATCGGCTCTCCTCCTCATCTTGGCTACCTTCATCACCCTCTTCAGATTCATCAGTTTCATCTTCATTAAGATTGGACACGCCATGTGCTGATGGTATCCCATCACCTTTCTCTCCTCCAGCTGCACTGTTATATTCAAATCAGCCAACACATAGATGAGATAATTTACCTTTAACAGAACAGAATTATATATAGCTTCTTTTCATAAAGGATTAAGAGAACTGGGATACTTTGTTGAAGGTGAATATATAGAATGAATCAAATTAAACACACAAGCACATACAAACATATCTTTCAATGACATATTACTCAACTGTCAAAAATATTCTATTTGTATACCTTCTTCTATTTTTTTCTCTAAATCACCTTACCAGTTGCTGCAATGTTCCAATTTATTTTTCTCTACTCAAAAAAACCCAATCTTCTAAAATGGGTAAAGAATAATTTAAAGTAATTTATGTGAAGAACAAATAGCGAGGAAAAGAGCTGGTCACTATAACTTATTATGCATTAAGGCTTATGTGAAGACATGTACACTTTATAGTTTCAATAAATGTATGCAATGGGATTATTTTTATTATTATCTAAACACCCATATGTGTGTGCAAGCACATGCATACCTAAGTGTAAGCACACAAGAGCGTGCATGTATGTATGTGTATGCTTGCAAGTGTGTGCATACATGTAAGCGCACTTATAAGCATGTATGTATGCGTGTGTGTATGGGTGAGGGATTCTGCCTCAATACCATAGTGACACATTGCAAGCTCACATTTTCCATGGCACTCCATGGAAGAAGTAGTCAGTATCACACTGACAAGTGTGTGTGTGTGTTTCTTTGTGCATGTGCGTGTGTGTGTGTGCATGGTGGTGGTGGGCAAAATTTATCATAAAACTGTCTAAATATTAATGTAACAACATACATGCATGTGTTGTTTAATGGCCAAGCATCAGGTCACACCTAGACATATTAATTTATTAAATTTTCTAATTGTATGTTTTTCTTTAGATCTTTTTGTGTTGTTCCTGAGGAAGATTATTATAATCAAAACATCATTTTGTTGTGTCATTGTATATTTATTTTTATTTTATTATTTTAAAAAAGTATCATCTTTGATTTTTCCCCCTGTGATTTACGTTTGCTGTAGTGGAGTTTGTTGTAAGGTATTACACTGTGTCTATGTTTAGTGTCTTTCACTTTTGTTTGCAGGAGTTACACATACCTAATTGTTTTAATTTCCTATACGTGCATTGCTCTGCACATTACATGTTAATTATCTGTCAGAAAATTCTCTGACTAAAGTAAAGATGGTAATAGTTCCAAATATGGTTTCATTTATTTTCAATGCAGTTATCGAAACCTTATCTGTTTCCATTAGGACTTCAGTTTTTAATTTAACCTTTCCTTACTAAATTACAAGCACGATAAGTTGTAAGTGAAAATGTATAGATAATAAATTTACCGTAATTTACATGTGTAAATAGCATTTGAATAAAAAGTCAGTGCCAGTTTCATAATACAAAATTAAAAGTAAACTCATACAACTGTAAATGATATAAAATATAAAAGCAATCAAAGCAAAATTTCAACAACACTTCAATACATTCAGCAATAAACAGTTACAATGGAGAAACAGAAAACCCATTACAAATCAGCAACAGTTCTAATAAATAAAAGCTGTACAAAGCCAATAAAACATGGTAAACAACTGGTTGTTTTTATCCCTGCCTGTATGAAGTTCTTGTTAATAGTGAGTATATTAACACAATGTACTGATTCCGATGTCAAGAAAAAAAGCAATTTTAGATAAAATTTTATACAAATACTTCAGCATGCAATTGTAAAATATTACTGGCATCAATATCGTCAATACATTTAGAAAATATTTCTTTAGATTTTTTTTTTTAATAAGCATATATTTCTTCCATTAATTTTAACAAAGTATTCTTCAACAAGTGAATAGGTACAATTACCTCGGAACAGTAATAACATCTGATGGGAGATGCCTTGAAGAGATTAGAACAAGAATCGCCATGGCAAAAGTAGCCTTTAGCAAGATGAAAAACATACTGACCAATAAAAAGATGTCAATTGAAACGAGAAAAAGAGTGTTGAGATGCTACATAGAACCTGTACTTTTATATGGATGTGAAGCTTGGACAATGAGCAGCCAGGCTGAGAAACATCTGATGGCTGTAGAAATGTGGTTTCTGAGGAAAATGCAAAGAATACCATGGACAGCCAGAAAGACCAATGAACAAGTCCTTCAAGAAACAAATGAAGATCGTAAACTGATCAGAGACATTAGACGTAGACAGTCACAATTTTTTGGGCATGTTATGAGAAGAAATGATTTGGAGAACTTGGTGACAACTGGAAAGATCGAGGGGAACAGACCAAGGGGAAGACCTAGAAACAAGTATCTGGATGGCTTGGCCTTGTGGCATGGTCGAGACAAAAACACGGAACTGATCCACGACTCTGTTGATCGAGTGAGATGGCAGAACATGACCGCCCACGCTTACCGGCATGGCACATGATGGATGGATGGATGGATCAACAAAATAAACACGCAAACTGCTTACGTGCCCTTGTATAGATGAAAGTGTAAGAAATTACCATAAAAATTATGCTGAGCAGCAAAGAGACAGTCAAAAAGAAATCTGCATTTTGTATACTGTATTCTACAAACAATAATCGATGGCTCAAATATATAAAGCATTATACATTAGTCAACTCCAACCACTACTATGTAAACAGAAGGACTTCCTGCTAAGTGTCAGACTTCTATGGATATAACGTTCTACACATTCTCACAATGTCAGCAACGATCTAATCATATTTCAGCCAAAGTATCATTCATTTTTCACATAACAAGTACAGCGTGTATTTTTAATGACTGTGCAGGTTCTGAAAATATTTCCGTTCCAAGTTTTGTATTTACCTTTTATGTTGCATTGTGTTGCATGAACTCCACAATAGGTAAAAACAAAACTTGGAATGGTAATATTTTCAAAAACTGCACAGTCACAGTCATTAAAAGTACACCCTATATATACACCTCTGCAATATGTACCTGACAAGATGCAGCAAAATATGCCAGGCAAGACATTGTGCAATATTTTAATTATGGAGTGTGTGTGTTTTAATTCAATAAGGGAATACATTTTTTAAAATAAAAATTATGGTTTCTCTGTACAAATTGACAGCTATGCTTGAGAGAATACAATCCAACTTTTTTTTAAACAACTATTTAAATTCTCTAATTTCAATTATTTTTTTATCAATAAAAGTAATGGACCCCTTTCTATCTTTTGAGGGGTAATGGGTATATGGTGCTAGCCCCATATTTGAATATACTAACCGGTATTCGGTGGCCGGCATGATTCTAACCACATAACCTATAGCGTGCCAATTGGTCTAAAAATATGGGAAGTGCACCGCATTCCCAATACACTTCACGGTGTGAAAAGGGTCCTTTTATTTTATTTTTTACTTAAGCAAATCAAAAAGAGACTTTTTATATTTAGAAAATAAATTCCTTAAAAAATGAAGCATTTGATATTCCAAAATTACGGAATATCATACTCACAATAATAACAGAATGTATAACCAAACAAAATACCAACAAAAACAATGAAAAACAAGTATTTTACAAATCAAAGAACACAAACAAAGCTGCAACTGCATATAGAAAGTGAATAAACTTTTTAAAAAATACACAAACACATCATTACAACTAACTTGTTTACATAACAAGACAAACAATCCAAATAATTTTCAAAGTTTTACGCAATGAATTCACAATTGTCCTATTTTTTAAAATTTCCTTTTCTACCCTAGGGTACAGAGTTATCTTACAGTGCTGTTTTTTTTACCTTGGTATATTCACACTCGCTGTTTAAATGTACAGAAACAAAGAAACATCATGGTGGGTTGCTGCCACCATCCAGGGAGTCAGGTAAGCTGAATCATTATTCTGTTAATTATTTTATGATTAAACCATTCTAGAAGTTACATCATCATGTGTCATGATGATAACTTGGTAATGTCTGAGCCTTGGGAGAAGAAAGCAACTTTACAGCCGCCATGTCCCCCCCCCCCCCCCCTTCCATGTCTCAGTGGTGAAGTGGTTAAGCTGCCTGCTTCATGCTCCAAAGGTCGTGGGTTCATGTCTGGACTTTGTCATTCGGTTCATGAGTGCAATTTTCTCCTGGGGGTCATTGCTGGAGATACAGAGAATCTGTCTATGTGATGCTTTTAGCAGGCTGCTCTGTAGAAATAGTCTGAGCCATATGGGGTAAATCCTGGTGCAATGAAGTCCAACCTCTTACCTTTAAAACACCTTTTCAAACCGACCAATTGCATAAAACTGAAGATGAACTTCTGGCTAATTTATTAGCTCATTACAAAAGCTGAGCAACTATTGTTTTATACGTGTTCCGGAAGAATTCTAAGACTAAACTTGATTTCATTGTAATTGAATTCTTAGACTAAACATCGCTTTATTTCATTGTAAATGAATTCTGAAACCAAACTTTACTTTATTCATTGTAAATGAATTCTAAGATTAAACCTATCGCTTCAGGGAACATGTTAGAGATATCATTTAAAACTCTGACAAACCTGTGCCTAACTATTTCAGGTATTTGAAGCTCTTTACTTGTTTCAGGGAATGTTGTTTTAGATGAATCTTTGTTATTGTTTTTTCTTTGCTTATAGTCATTACCTCTGTTTTACTGATGCTAATTTTCAAGTTATGTTCCTTACATACTTTGTTTAGACTATTCATGTGGTCTTTAATTCTGCTTTGGATTTTGCCATTAGTGCTTGATTGTCCGCAAATAGGAGTTCTCTAATGGTGTAATTTGCCATTGGTTCTTGTTCTGCGTTCTTTTCATCATGCAGTGTTCTTGCGGTCTCTGTTTGGCTGGTTTCTTTACATTTATTGCCTATGAACAGGAGAAGGGACAGGACACAACCTTGTTGTACTCCGGATCTTATGGAGAAGGGTTCTGAGTTCCCCCATTTGTTCTCACTATGCATTCCCTGTTGTTGTATTAGCTTCTACATAAGTTTGTTAGATGTGTACTCGCTCATTATCGTTTGAGGACTTCCCACAGCTTATATCTATCTACTCTATCAAATGCCTTTTCTTAGTTGACAAAGGCTAAGTAGAGTGTTTCATTAAATTTGATTTATTTTTCTGTAAGTTGTCTAATTGCAGAGATGGCATCTGTGCATCCTTTGATTTTTCTAAATCCAAGTTGTGTTCACTTAGCTGGGGTTCTATTCTAGTTCGTAATCTTTTCTCAAAAATATTGTAAAATATTTTTCCAGTATGACTCAAAAGGGAAATGCCTCTGTATTGTGTGCAGTCTCTTTTACTGCCCTTGTTTATCCAAATTGGAATAATTATAGCGTTTCCCCAGTCTCATGGTGTCTGTTGTTCTACCAAAACATGGTTAAATAATCTTCTCTTGCTGCTTTAATTAGTTTATTTGATATTTCGTCTTGTCCCGGTGATTTATTCAATGGGGCTAATCTGACGGCTTCTCCCATTTCCTCTTTCAGTATGTATGGTTTTAGTTCTTTGATGGCATCTGTGTCTGTTTCCTGAATTTCTGTGGCATCTGATGGGTTGTTGAGAAGTTGTTCGAAGTACTGCCTCCATCTGTTTAGGATTTGTTTTTGTTCACTTACAGGTTCTCCTTTTTTGCTGTTAATTATTTCAGTTGGATTGAAGGGTTCTGCTCTGGTTCTCATTGCACTCATATTTTTGTAGAAGTTTCTAGTTGCCTCTAGTTGAAACTAAATGTTTTTGCTAAGGCTAAACTCTAATTTATTTAATTGTAACTGAACAAGCCATAATTGATTCTATAGATTTACAATGACTGAATTAACAATGAAAAAATTATCTGTCAACACAAACTATGAAGACTCGATCACATCATCTCATCTCATCTTGTTCCTCTTGTACCTTGTGGTGTTGAGGTGCATGTAATCACAAGAAGTGGTTATTAAGTCTGACAAAGTTAACTTTATTTTGTCTGTTTAATTTTAACATTTCTAGATGTTAGTTCTTAAATATGTAATGTGCATTTATCTTCAATTTCTCATCAATTTATTATAATGTATCAATGAAGACATGACATATAAAACTTACTCAAGCTTCCCAGTGCCAGACTCCAGCTGTGATTCGCTAATACAGAGAGATAAATGTACTGTTAGAATGCCTAAATCACAAGCAGTTGTAAATTATTTGGCAAGACTATGTGTCATGACAGGTAGCACAATGTATCGTGTTCCTCCATTACAATGTTTTCTGTGTCATTGTCTTCTTATATTTTCCACATTCAACTACCTTTAAAAACTGTTCATACTGCCTATAGTATCTTGGGGTGCAGGACAAGGAGATCTTGAGCCTGAGGAATTAAGGTCGCCTGGCTAGTGCAGTCACCGCAAACTGTGCAGGTTAGGGTTTTCATTTTGTCCCAGACAGAAAAAAAATCCACACCTTGAAGAGGATTCAAACCTGTGTCTCCCAATTAGGAGCCTAGCATTCCATCTGCTCAGCCAGAGGCTCCTCTATTTGAATATACATCCACATAAAAAAGATAAAGGCAATTAAGTGGCAGATACTTCTGTTGGTGTGTGAACCATTAGGTCTGTTGATGTGTGAACCATTAGGTCTGTTGGTGTGGAGTGGTCAAGCCGTCTGCCTCATGCTCTGAAAGTCACGGGTTCATATTCTGACTGCATCGTCTAGACCACAATTACAATTTTTACGGACACCCCTAGAGGTCATCACATGAGCTATGGAGTTTGTGCTTCGTGCCATGCTCTTGACAGACAGCTTTCTATTCCGTGAAAAGAAACTGAGCCAGATGGGGTAAAACTCAGTGTAATGAAGTCACTCCTCTCACCTTTAACTTTGTTATAATTCTGGGGCATAATACTAAAAGACCTAACACTTCATTCTCCAAGATAGAGTCTTGAGACAAGTACGTAGTTGACTTTGGCTGCTTCTCTCTTTCAAAAAGCTTCCTACAAAAGGCATCCAACTTGGATGATGAATATAAACGAAAATAAATTGAACTGAGAAACTTAGAAAAAAAAACAACAGCAACTCAGATGGCAGGAAATATCTCAAGTTTTTTTTTTGCATTAGTTACATGTTTATGTGACCTCCGACAGAAGATTTGTTTTTTAAAAATAATTTCCTTTACTTTCAAAGTTTTTCTCATACAGTTATCCTATCAATAATTCTTTCTGTCACGAAAGCTGGGAACACTTTAATTGTTGTTGTCCTCAAGCTAAAATCAGAATTAAACTTTTGAGCAAAACTAAATAAAGAAACAAAAAAACATGAATCTAGGATGAACAATGACCAGACAAAACCATGATGTACAATAATTTAAAAAAAAACACTAATGAAGCAACGGTAAACCATTTTTATATTATGTAAATAAATACAATTTTGCATACAATTGGTGGAAATGTTGTGAAAAGTTATAATGCCCACCTCGGGGCTCACAAGTTAACTGGTTCAAATTCCAGTATAGACGGCATATTTACAGAAACTATTGGTTTCTGGTGATGTCTTGGCTAGTAAGATTGGATACACAGATTTCTTAGATAATGACGAAACAGGAGGTTACATATGGAAGTTGTGCATGTTAACAACGCCATGGCAGTTGGAAATTACAAACACTAGGCCACAAGGCAGTTGCCCTGGCAACATTTGCTAGGAAAGGAAAACTACCCATGGGTAAATAAAGCCTGCTAACTTGGATGAACTCTGTCTAAAAGAAAATCTACCCATGGGTAAATCAAGCCTAAAAATGCTGAAGTTCACCAACCTCTGAGATGCAAATTAAGATTAATGTACCGCCCTTGAAAAATGGAAGAAGAAAAAGAAAATGTATACATTTGCTAGCCATGGGTTTGTTTTTTATTATTTTAGAAATGGTAACCCGGGAAGGTTAACCCGGTCAACAAATGCCAGCAGAAGTCAGATGTGTCGGCCTAACGGCGCAAGAACGCAGCTCTGCTGTAAACAGGCACAATGCAGTCACATCCACACAAAAAATCCGGATGAACGCAGAAGAAGAAGAAGAAGAAGAAGAAATGGTAACGCCAAATGGTTCTCGACTTGTCGATTTACACCAGATTATCATTTTAAAAAATGTTAAATTATAGTTATTCTAACTTAAAGGAATTTGTGAAAGATTTTAAAAATGATAGCACGTGCAGTAATGTGGTTATTCAGTTTAATTATTTAGCATTATGGAAAACAAATGTAACAGTGAAAGTTCATCATCATATAATGGCACATGTTGAATTATGCTTGCTCTAATGGGCCACACTTGTGTCTCTAAGTTGGCTTTGGCTATCATAAATAAGCTGAGGAGTATTTAAATAATTACATTTAAAAGAATAATAATTATAACTAAATAGAAAATTTGTGTATATATTGTAATTAGTACAAATCTGCCTCATGTTTTCCCAACTTTTTCCATTTTGTGTGAAAATGATGTGTTTCCAAATATGATGTTTTACTTGTGTTTTGATGGTGTTAAGGAGCGGTTCTTGTGATATTGGCGAAGAAAAGTGGTGTATTTATCATTATTCAGTAAATGTAAATGGATTATCATTAAAGACTGAGGAGTAGTGCCATTGTAAGTGGAAATTTTTTAATAATTGTCACCCCTGTCTTTAAATTTTCTTTTACAAAATCTAACATTATTATTATTATATTTCTAACATATAGCAATAGTAGCAATACTAATGTGTTCCTTGTGCAATTCTTTTAACTTGATACATAATAAAATATAATTGCTACCATTTTAAAGATTTTTAGAGCATTACTATGACACACCCCTACTTCCCATTTTTTGCCATCAATTTCTGTTTGGTCCAAACCCACTTTTTTGTTTGGCAATGAATCAGTTAAAAGAGGTTGTATGAAAAGTCTCAGATTCCACGATAAAAGAAATGTAAAAATGAAATTTCTAGAAAGTTAGTTGCATATCCTTTACAGGACATAGCAGTCAATCACAGCATTTTTTGGCTGCTTGTGATTTCTCGGCAAGTTTACATTCAGTAGTTTGCCATTGATTTCTGAATGACCGGCTCTCACACCATTTCATAAAAAAACCAATGCAAGGCTGTCTGCTGCCAAATCGCCTGCTGCTGTGTTTCGAATACGGTATGTGGGATTACTAACTGCATCCGTAACTCCTATGCCATGGAGCAAGCCACATTCTATGTACTAACAAATAAATATCTTAACAGGTAGGAAAACATGAAATACCACTAGATGTTTCAAATCAGAGGATGGAGTGCAATATTAATGGGACAAAATAATATAGCAAATAGTGTGTAAACACAAAGAGATCCATGAAGACAACAAGTCTGTTATTCATACCTCTCATCAAAATCAGAATCTTCAATTTCCTCTTGAAATTCTGGGCCAACTCTCTTTTTTGTTTTGGCAATGATCATCTCTTGAAGTCGTTCTCGAAAACAGATATGGAAAATACCAAGTTTCTCTGCCAGGTGAGAACCATTGAGAGTTTTTCCAGCACCTCTGGTTCCCAATATTAGAAGCCTAAGGGGAGGTGTCTGTAAATTAACCAAACAAAAACCTTTTTAACTCAATTTGCATGAAGCACTTCATCATCCTTAACATCACGTGCCATGCCAATAAGCTTGCCCAATCATGTTTTGTCATCTTACATGATCACCAGAGTCATGGATCAGCTGTGTTCTTGTCTCGACCATGCCATGTGGTCAAACCATCCAGGTATTTACCTCTCTGCCTTCCCCTTGGTCTTTCCCCCTCAGTCTTGCTGGTTGCTCCCCCACCCCTCCCCCACCATCACTAACAACATCAGAAGTGAGAAAACAACACACACACAAATTCATTAACCCTACCAGACCTGAGGTCCTGAACCTAACTGTCCCTATTACCTGGGCTCCTGAGCATTAAAGAGAAAAAACCAACATGATATAGAAAAATGTTAGTTACATGCAAACAAGTGGTTAGAATAAGATGTAACTTGGAGACATTGTAGAAAATAGATCTACCTTTCATCTAGCACCAATATTCCACCTTTGTGTGCCAATCCAGTCTGAATAAACCAAAGTATCGATCACCTGTTGGACTGTGAAAAGCCTAGGCCTACTTCGCTTTCTTGTTGAAGTGCTTGGTTCATCAGCCTACGATTCATTGTGAATTTTCAGAATTTTTTCGCGTTAAACCACACAAAGTCAATTCAAATATATGGTAGCAGACATTTGCAATGGCTAACCATGAGGTTTGACCAGGATTGGTTGGTTATTTTTAGTTTGTGACGCATTTTTTTCACGTTCTAGGCAAAATACCGAAAATTAGGTTCAGACAGCGGTCTGGTAGGGTTACATTTATTTTTTCCTTTTAGTGACAACTTGGGAGAAATATTCACTTGCTATGCAACATTTCTAGTAAACTTTCAAATCACATTGATGTATTTTTTTTTTTGGCATTTGCTTGCTTTGAACTCAAGCATAGTCTATACAAGTCCTAGTACTTCTAGTAGTTGCCATAACTAAGTAATGCACTGGACTGATTTTGCGTATGGATTAGCTTTTCACCATTTTGAATAATTTAATTTCTTTAATAAACTGAGGCCATACTTTTATGTTTAATACACTTAATACAAATATAGACAAACTCACCTTTGGTGGTTTATCCATTGATAGAAACTGTGTGGGTTCTTCAATAAATTTATCCCTATTGTCATATGAAGAAAAGTAATAAATTCTTTCTCGGTACATGGCAGAAATTTCTGCATTTCCTGGATATAGTACATCCATTTCTTTCAAATATACTGGATCAAAGAAGTTGGTATCTCCCAAAGACTTCTTTATGCCTCGACTTGGGTCTTCCTCCTGCAGTATCAAATAATAAAAAGAAATTGTTCTGTCATAAGTTACAGACTAACAATAAAATTGCCATAGCCTTCGCGCATAACATTTTCATGTTTCCAGTTATTGATTGGATCTGCAACAATTAGTAGATGCAGTTGTTGTACACAGTGAGCAGCTGGGGTTAGAATTAAATTGTAAAAAGACACAGGTTATGGTCGTCACTAGAAAGAACGAAATACCACAATGCAATATACAAGTAAATGGGACTATTCTTCAACAAGTGAATCGATACAATTATCTTGGAACAGTCATAACATCTAATGGGAGATGCCTTGAAGAGATTAGAACAAGAATCGCCATGGCGAAAGTAGCCTTTAGCAAGATGAAAAACATTCTGACCAATAAAAAGATGTCAATTGAAACGAGAAAAAGAGTGTTGAGGGGATACATAGAGCCTGTTCTTTTGTATGGATGTGAACTTGGACAATGTGCAGTCAAGCTGAAAAACATCTGATGGCTGCAGAAATGTGGTTTCTGAGGAAAATGCAAAGAATACCATGGACAGATAGAAAAACCAATGGCCAAGTACTACAGGAGACAAATGAAACTCGTAAATTGATTAGAGAAATTAGACATAGACAGTCAAAATTTTTTGGACATGTTATGAGAAGAAATGGATTGGAGAACTTAGTACAACTGGCAAGACCGAAGAGAACAGACCATGAGGAAGACCGAGAGGAAAATACCTGGATGGCTTGGCCACATGGCATGGACGAGACAGGAACACTGAGCTGATCCACGACTCTGGTGATCGAGTGAAATGGCGAGTCATGACCGCCCACACTTTCCGGCATTGCACATGATTGATTGATTGAGTTATTGATTGTTTCCTTTCCTATGGTTATCATCATCATCATCATCATCATCATCATCATCATCATCATCATCATCATCATCATCATCATGTGCCCTGCTACCTGGCATAGGTATTCATGTCTCTCCAAAAATCTCTGATTTTTATGGTCTGGATCACTCTACTGATGATATTCCTCTAGGCCGGTATCTCAGTCAAACCAGTATCATTTCTCTTAGCCTGCCTCTGCCTCAGCTGCACCTGTACATGGTAGAAACCTGGAAACAGATCATGGTTGGCAGTCACAGCCCTGGCTACTGAGTACCCACTGAGATAAGTGGGCAATTCTGCTGCTGAGCAGAGCAGGGCACTCACTTCTCCTGACAGTCAGAAATTGCTCAAAGGCTGAAGTAAAATATCCCTGCGTGGATGTGGATGTCAAGGAAAACTACATTTTCATCTGAAAATTTCATGGGATTTGTGTTAATGGCTGTTTGTTACACAAAGTGATGACATTCTTGTTTTGCAAGTACCTGTACAGGAAGCAGAAACACTGATATTTCAGGACCTGGGTCTGCACTGATCAAAACCTTCCTTGATTCCCCCATAGAACATCCAGAAAACAGACACTATTCTGGCTTAAGTACACTTCAATTGTGTTTTCCATGACGATGAAGCCTACAGAGGATTACAAACTGCAAACAATTTACAGTAATTCTGCATGGTGATGTAGATGCCTAGATGACCATACCCACATTTTGAACACCCTGCACGGAGAGCTTATGAGTATGGAGCCAAGCCATTAACCGTCCTGAACCATGCCTACCACGCATGTCGTAAAAGACGACTAAGGAGGCTTGATGGTTCCGTCGCCCTGCTACTGAGTGAGTGCGTTGCACGACACTGTGAGCTGTGAGTTTCGTGTGGAATGCTTTTGAATCTACCCGAGGTGTTTTGGAACATGACTGCATGTTTGGAGCGATGGCAGCTGGCTATGTCCCAGAGTTGACCGGTTTTTGCCTTATGCAGAAATGTGTGGCTGCTGGGCTTCTGGTTGACTGCCACTGCCATCGACGATAAACTGTATTTTCGTGGACTGTGTGGGTGAACATCTAGGAAACATCCAGATGGGAAAATGACTGCCGATTCCATCAGAGATGAACTGGATGTTTCACGGGGGACTATTGTGTTGAGATTCTGGCGGCGGCATTATGCACAGTATATTTGTGCGGGCTGTTGTTTGTCGAGACTCCTGTTTTTTCCACTTTTCACATTGGGCAGTGGGGAGCGTTTTTTGGGATATTCACTGGCACAGGAACGGAGCATAATGGACACAACCCGTTGCTGTGAAGTTGGAACCGTGACTAACTAACTAGCTAACAGCCCTGAACACCATGAGCTGTAAGAACAAACAACCTAATGTGTGTTTTGAATCAATCAATCAAACAAGTGCCTTTTTTTTTAAAGTTATAGGTTGAAAACCATAAAGATGGACACAGAACATTGAAGACACCTTGGACGTGAAGATACAGAAGGCAATAAGGCAAGGGAGCTAGCCAAGGATTGAGCCTCTTTTTGACAGGTCAACTTGAGAGAGATATTCGGCCACGGACTGAGCCTCTTTTTTGACAGATCAACTTGAGAGAGATATTCAGCCAAGGACCTGCTACATGATGATTTATGTGTTTTTTTTTTTTTCCATATCCTATTTACAGGACACCGCAGTCAACACCAGCATTTTACTGCTGTTGTTGTCTTGGCAAGTTTACGTTCAGTAGTTTGCCATTGCTTTCTGAACCGGCTCCCATTGACTTCATTGCACCAGGTGTTATCCCATATGGCTTGGTCTCCTTCCATAGAGCAGTCTGCCAAAAGCACTGCACAAAGCAGGAAGTCTATAGCTCCAGCGACAACTCACAGGAGTTTCCGAGAAAATTGCAAGCATGAACCAAATGGAATTGAACCCACAACCTTCTAAGGATGAGGCAGGCGGTTTAACCACTTCATCACAGAGACACCCTACCCCCCCCCCCCCCCACCCATTACATGTCATTATTATTCAAGTGAAAATGAGAATTGTAAGAATTTGGACATTTTCAGTGTTTACATTCAATACCTCTTCTTCATTGTCTTCCTTCTCCTCTGTAGCCTCCTCATGTTCTACCTCTGTAGTCTCAGCTTCCAGATCTTCCTCTTCTTCTTCTTGATCAACTTGACCCATCTCCCAGGCAATGTATCTATATGGTTCTGAAAATAATTTAAACAATAAAATTATAACATAAACTGTTAATTTCTGTTATCTGTAAATTGAACAGACATCCCTGCAGGAATAATGCTCTGCCACCCTTAGCAGATAGACTGACTGAGTTATTACCAGAACAGACATAATTGCAGCAAGATTGCTCTATCAATCATAGCAGATAGATTGATTGATTATTAGCTGAACAGACAATTATTGCAGCAAGAATTCTCTGTAAACTTTAGCAGATTGATTTAGTTTTTAGCTGAACAGACATAATTGCAGCAATACTACTCTGTCAACCTTAGCAAATTGATGGAGTTATTAGCTGAACAGACATCAGCAGACGAAGTGTCTGGAAGTTAATTTTTCTAATAGTATCTTGATTATGAATGTACCTATCTTGTCTTCACCTCATGATCACACGTGATACTGCCACAAGTATTGTCGAATGATACAAGTTTAGTCAGGATGATTCACAAACCTCTGAATCAGCATGTGACACAAATTGTGTACCTTTTGTTCATTCTGAATGTCACCACCATTGGTGCTCTTGAGGTCAGCATGTCGTCATCATTATCTCGGATGTGGCGAATTTCTGTTGTGAAGAACAATTTATTTATCCCTGGCAGTTTTATTCTTTGTCTTTTGAATCTTATAAGAGGAATTTCTGATAAGAAGAACTATTTCTTGGGTTCCAGGTGAGTTTTCCTTATCAAGTCTGCACTGAACCGAGTTTGGATTGTTCTCACTGTGTATGTCTACTCATAATCATATCTGAATGTGGAAATCAGTGTCTAAAAAAAGTCGCTTAAAAGTTGCCAGCCTCGACTTCACTGCACCGGGTTTTTATCCCATAAGGCCCAGTCTCTTTCCGCAGCAAACTACAGAAAGCGTGCACAAAGCACGAACTCTGCAGCTCCAGCGATGACCCCCAGGAGTCTCCAGAAAAAAATGCACTCATGAACTGAAGGAACTGGCCCAGAATAGAACCCACAACTTTGGAGCCCGAGTCAGACGGCTTGATCACTTCGCCATGGAGACTTGTACCTGATGTTGTCTGCTGACATATTCAATACATATGATCACTGCTTGTGCATTGGATCATAAATCATGATACTCAACCAGATACATTTTTCATGGTACTACAAGGAGACATATTCAATGTATAACGCTGCAAGCAGATGAATTCCATAGCATGATATTCATTCCCTAATACACACATCGACTTATGTTGTTTTGAACAGGCCTCCCCGTGTTCTCGCCAGTCAGCTGATTTTATAAACCGCTTGATTGACCCATTTACAGTCTGTCATCGCAGTCCATGATTCCACCTGAGCTGCCGTGAGCTCATGAATTGTCACCAATTCTTCATGACTGTTCATGCCTCTCTCTCTCTGTGATATCTCATGCATGACCTGTCCTATTCATGACGATGATCATCGTCATGTGTCTCCTTTACTGAAACGCTGTTATCATCATCATCTTTTCATATTATACTGCTCTCTCTCTTTTATGCACTATATAGAACTTACACTGCTCTGAATGTGTGCATATGTGAGTGTGTGTGTGTGTGTGTGTGTGAGAGAGAGAGAGAGAGAGAGAGAGAGAGAGAGAGAGAGAGAGAGAGAGAGAGAGAGAGAGAGAGAGAGAGAGAGAGAGAGAGAGAGAGAGAGAGAGAAAGTGACAGAGAGAGAGAGAGAAACTAGAGGAAAGAAGAGAGAGACATGTACAATAAATAGACAAGTAAGAAACATCTGGAGGCAGCATAAATGACATGTTTGTGGACAGTGCAAAGATTCAATGGACTGATAGAAACAGATGAAGCAGACCTTGAGGAAGCAGATAAAAGTCACACACTGATGAGAAAACTAAGTTGTAGGCAGACAAGATTTTATGGAAATGTTATGAGGAAAGATAAAGGTGAAAACACTGCCAGCTGACAGGATTTGATGAGACAAGAAAGACAAGAAAACACTGTCAGCTGACAGGATTTGATGAGACAAGAAAGACAAGAAAACACTGCCAGCTGACAGGATTTGATGAGACAAGAAAGACAAGAAAACACTGCCAGCTGACAGGATTTGATGAGACAAGAAAGACAAGAAAACACTGCCAGCTGACAGGATTTGATGAGACAAGACAGACAAGAAAACACTGCCAGCTGACAGGAGTTGATGAGACAAGAAAGACAAGAAAACCTGGATGGCTCGATCAAATCGTGTAATTGAAAACAGAACAGTCAGACTGGTGATCAATGAAATGACTAAACACAATCACTCACACAAACTAGCATGGCTGACAATGAAATAAAACTAAAATTTCTTACTTACTTTCTTCATTTTTAACAACAACGTCCAGTAGAATTTCTATTGAACAATCTTCAAACGCAAGCCTGAAAGCCACAACGTGCGATGTTCCTGCAATGATTGCTAGAAGCTTAGCCATGTTCTGCTCAAAGTACATTAGTTTCTCCATAAATGCAATGGCCTCAGGCTGCTCCATCATCAACTACCAGGATGATTAGAAATATACTATACATAAACTATACGACAAAGAAACCATTGGTATTCTTGTTAGTAGCTTTCACTATACAAATAATGATTTGTTATGGATTTCTTCATGTGGTTAAAAGTTAGTTGCATATCCTTTACAAGATGTCACCTTCAACCAAAGCATCTTTTGGCTGATTGTGATTCTTTACTTTCAGTAGTCTGTCAATGTTGTATGAACAACTGGCACTCATACCATTGTATGAAAATCAACACAAGACAGTCTGCTTCCAAATCACCCGCAGCTTCATATGGTTACATACACTGGAAAAAAACCTGATAATAGTATAACTAGAAAGGCAGTGGTCTGGAATGCACAAGGCAAAAGAAATAGAGGAAGACAGAAAAGAAATAGAGACAGAATTAAATAATATGGAGAGGATAAGGATGAACCTACATGAGATATACAAGTTACAAATACAAATATTGAAGTGAGTTGCGTGAGAGCTTATGCCCCAATGGGAGATAAAGTATGAAAGAAGAGGACCACATTTCTGTTACCAAAAAATAATTCAATTCGGTGGGTTGCCTTGCAGAAAGAGACCGAGTCATATGGGATAAAACCCGGGTCAATGAAGTCTTTCTGGTGACTGCCGTTTCCATCGACGATGAAATGTATTTTTCGTGGAGGACTTTTATGTTGGCATTCTGGCGGCGGCATTATGCACAGTGTACCTGTGCGGGCTGTTGGCTTGCCGACACTCCTGCCTATTCCATTGTTCACATAGGGCAGTGAGGAGCATTTTGTGTGATATTCACTGACACAGGAACGGAGCAATATGGGGACGACCCGTTGTCGTGAAGTTGGAACTGCGACTAACTCACTCACTCTTCATTTTCTGAAATGCGGCTTTTGCTTGCCCTATTCTGCTCTTAATCTCTGTTGTACATCTACCATCTGATGTTATAAATGCCCCTATGTGTTTAAAATTATCCACTTGGTTAAGAATGTTCCCTTCTATTTCTATGTCACACTTTGGTGTCACCATTTTCATTGATATCACCATTGTTACTGTTTTCTTGATATTCAAGGAGAGTCGCTTCTTTGCACTCTCTGTTATTACCATGTCCAACAATTGTTGTAGGTCTGTTGAATTATCTGCCACCAATACTGTGTCATCTGCATAGCGTATATTATTTATATTATAACCTCCAATTAGTATTCCTGGCATCTCTTTGATCTCTCTCATTATTACTTCGATACATAGGGAGAAGAGATCTGGAGACAAGACACACCCCTGTCGTACTCCTAGCTTTTATCTGTTCATAACTGCCCTCTTTATTTCCCATTTTAATTGCTGCTACTTGGTTCCAGTAAATATTCTTTATTATTTGTAAATCTTTCCCATCAATGTTGATATCTTCCAATATTTTAATCAGTTCATCATGTTTTACTTTATCAAATGCCTTAGTATAATCTATGAAGCACAAATATACGTCTTTCTGTGTCTCCATTTACCTTTCTATTAGTGTCCATAATGTATATATTGCATTGTTTGTACCCTTTCCTTTCACAAATCCATACTGTTCTTCACTAATTTCCATTTTTAATTTCTTTCTGGTTTTTCTCATTATAATTCTGAGTAAAATGAGAAGAACCAGAAAGAAAATAAAAATGGAAATTAGTGAAGAACAGTATGGAAAATAAGTATATATGAAATGACTGGCAGTGTATGCAGTAGAGAAGACTGTTATAGACATGATCACCAACGTCACATGACGTGGGGTTTAAGAAGTCAGATGTGTAACATGGTTAAATAATAATCTCACTGTCAGATGTGAAACACTCCTAAATGTTCATTCCATTGTACGAGTGGATTTCAAATGAAAACCTTAAAAGTGTGATATAAATTGCAATAACCATGCCATTGTCTTGTAATCTGTCAATATTGTTGTTAAGGATGTCAAGAAAGCTAAGCACAGGACATCACGGTGCAGATGAACATGATGATATCATAAGAACAGTTTAAAGATGGCTGCCAACTTTTGACATGGACCAAAGAGGAGCTGCGTTCTGTTATCCGTTTTTTTTAAATCAGTGAAGTGGTGAAACCTATAGAAATTCATAAGCGAATGAAGGTCCAGTATGCTGGTGAATGCCTGTCAGTCCAGCAAGTTTATGAGTGGAGTAGGAATTTCAAAACAGTGTGATTTCTATGACAGACTGTTCACGACCGGGTCAGACACACCGAGTAGTGACCCTGGAGTCGACTGCAGCCATTGAAGACCTTGACACTGCCACACATCTTGACATCAGTCAAGGTTAAGCTCACCACATATTATATATAATTACGTATATTCATCTAAAAAAATTTAAGGTTTTCATTTGAAACCTCTTGTAAGATGTGAATCACAGGTAAATATTTATCCTACTATCAGATGTGAATCACAGCTAAATATTAATCCAGCCATCAGATGTGAATCATGGCTAAATATTTATCAAACCATCAGATGTGAAACACAGCTAAATATTTATCCTACTATCAGATGTGAATCACAGCTAAATATTTATCCTAACATCAGATGTGAATCACGGCTAAATATTTATCTTATTGTCAGATGTGAAACACAGCTTATAATATTTATCCTACTATCAGATGTCAATCGCAGCTAAATATTTATCCCACTATCAGATGTGAACCACGGCTAAATGTTCCATCTACAATTAGATGTACATCACAGCTGAATGTTTATGTCATTGTTAGATGTGAATTTTACCAACATGTTCATCTTACCAGCAGATGTGAACTATATTTCCATGTTCTTCCTACTGTTTTACACCATTGTCTTAAACGTAAAATGCTAAAGCCACACTGGCAAGTAAATCCTTGATTTTAAACACAGAAGCCACAAACAATATGTTGCATGATTTATTGCCTGGCATATTTCGCTGTATCTCATCAGGTGCATACTGCAGAGTTATATATCACATGAAGTGAGTGAATTTAAGCGGTAACAATGAAAACACATAGTCACAGGTATTGTTTGAATGTGGAACATCTGTTATAACATAGTCACAGGTATTGTTTGAATGTGGAACATCTGTTATAACATAGTCACAGGTATTGTTTGAATGTGGAACATCTGTTATAACATAGTCACAGGTATTGTTTGAATGTGGAACATCTGTTATAACATAGTCACAGGTATTGTTTGAATGTGGAACATCTGTTATAACATAGTCACAGGTATTGTTTGAATGTGGAACATCTGTTATAACATAGTCACAGGTATTGTTTGAATGTGGAACATCTGTTATAACATAGTCACAGGTATTGTTTGAATGTGGAACATCTGTTATAACATAGTCACAGGTATTGTTTGAATGTGGAACATCTGTTATAACATAGTCACAGGTATTGTTTGAATGTGGAACATCTGTTATAACATAGTCACAGGTATTGTTTGAATGTGGAACATCTGTTATAACATAGTCACAGGTATTGTTTGAACGTGGAACATCTGTTATAACATAGTCACAGGTAATGTTTGAATGTGGAACATCTGTTATAACATAGTCACAGGTATTGTTCTAATGTGGAACATCTGTTATCCCCATGGTAATTTCTAATTTAGAACAAACTCTTTCTGTTTGCACAAAACCGGCTGGAAATCACCTGATTACTAACACCTCACTATATTTGTGCAATCATTTATTGTTCATCGAATAGAGTATACAAAATGCTTTGTTCACACTATGACAGTGTTTTATTAGATATTAACCCTTTTAGGACGGAACAACATTGGATCAAATTTAGGTTTCCCTCTGAAGAAGACGGAGCCATTTTTTTTGGAGTACAGAAATGACTTAAGTGACAATTTTATAAATTAAAAAAAAATATTAGAACCCTATATAAATATATACAAGTATATATATTCTTAAAGAGGATATAGTAAAGTTTATTTCTGTGTATGATTGAAGTTGTTCTGTTCATGTTTATGCAAATTTGATGACCTCATTTGTATTTTGTGAAAAATAAAATATTTCATACCACTATGTATGAATTGGTACTAAATATTTTTTTAAAAATGGTACTCACCTAAAATTTCCTCATTGAATACCTACACCACTTTAGAATAATTTTTAAACACTTATGGTTAAATAAACAACAACTATGAAGTCCCTATTGACATTTGTAATAGGTTGGCTATCAACTGGTGACATGTTTTTTGGTCCGGACATTGCCATGAATGGGTATAGATAAAACGATCCTCTTTATTCCCAATACACAAAACTACGGGGCCACGAGGTTGAAATCCTCATGGACACTTTCTGTATCACTAAAGTCATTATCTGACAGTCTTGAACTAACAAAATCGCTACTATCAGAGCTAGTCAATGCTAGTACGGTCTTCGGGTTCAAAGCTGCCCATTTTAGAACTCACAAATCCACGAAAAAATGGGTTACTTTGGAAAAAAAAGCACAAAATTATATCCACTTGTTTGAATCACGCTAAAAACGGCCACGTGAAGGCTAAAATGGCTGACGATTGCAAGGAAGCATTTGATTGGTCTGTACTATCAGCAAACCAATCAAAGCAGTTCTTACAATGGGATCGGTCGATATCAGCCGAATCGGGTTTTTCACTATGACCGTATGGTGACGTCAGGGCCGAATTTCCAGCACGATCGGGTTATAAGGGTTAAGTATTTCATTATTTTAAACCTTGATGACAGCATCTGTTGTGTTTCATCACTTTATAACATTTATTGTTACAATTTTCAAAAATTCCTATGAAACGTATATGTGTCAATAATGTTCTATGCAGTTTATATTTTACCTCCAGCTCAGACTTTTCAACTTCTACTTCAATTATCTGCTCTTCAGGCGTTCCTTTGTCCTCTTCTTCATCTGTGGCCTTCATATCTTCATCCAACACATTTGAGGGAACTTGAACTAAGTGAAAGAAAACACTTAACATTAATTGGATATCTTTGTTAAACATAATAACTTTATGTTGCATTGTTTTGTCTGTGTTATATTCTGTATTTAAAGTTGCCAATTCCACATCTCAGTTAGGAGTTTTGACTCTGTTATTTTATAATCTTCATTAATCTAACAAGAGCATTTGATATATAAACTAAGTAACTATAAGACCTCTTTTCCTGTCAAGAGGCAAACTGGGTGTATGGCGCTAGGGCCATATTTTTATATCAATTGGCATTTGACAGGAAAAGTAGTCAATCCCAGGCTGGCTGTCTTTACTTCCCAGAAAACTTTCTGGTGCCCCTTTAAGTTGTGTTGGCCTGGAAGCCCAGGTCAATGAACAAAAATGTCCTGCCTTCAAGAGAATTTGAACACCTACCCACCAGGCCAGCGTGCTAGCCACTGTGCTACTGCAGCATCCATTAGCTAGAAATATGAGCTGAAATATAAACCTGTCTTTTACCTGAATGTATTGCATGTTTTAGAATTACATAATGTTAATTCACACTTTTGGATATTTATAAACAGACTCTCAAGGAGTTTCAACGTATAGAAAACTACAAAACAGCTCCTAATAATGTTGTTTGTCCATCAAGAATGATGATGACCATTCATTTCATCCAGTGGGGTTGAAAGTATGGAGCCGTGAGTTCTAAGATGGCTGATAAGGCCTATTTTGGCTCGAAATGTTCTTTGACAATGTGGACAAAGAATGCTTGACGTTCCAGGAGGAGGATCTCCTGCAGTGGTTTTTCTGTCCGGCCTTTCCTTCACAGCTCTTGCAGTCCTGGTTGCTTCACAAGTGACTGCACCCTTATGTAATGATGTATGCCACAAATTACGGTCTTTAGCAGCAGTCTCCCAGGTGTCTAGATGAATTCCAAAATCTTTCAGTGAGATTTTCAGTGTCTTTAAAGCGTTTCCTCTGGCCGTCTTGGGAGCGTTTACCACACCACAGCTCGCTGTAAAAATTCGTTAAGGTAGCCTGTAATCTGGCATATGAGTTAAGTGACCAGCCCAGCGAATCTGATTCTTCATTAGTAGAGTGTGGATACTGGGCAAGGACGCTCTTTCTAAAACTTCAGTGTCAGGGATCTTGTCTTGCCATTTAATCTTCAATAGCTTCCTAAGGCAGACTGTGTTGAAGTGGTTTAATTTCCTAGCATGTCGCTGATAAACAGTCCATGTTTCATAAGCATATAGCAGTGTGGATAATACAACTGCTTTATAGACTTTCAGCTTTGTTTGCAGGCTTATTCCATTTCTGTCCCATACATTCTTGTACTGTCTGCCTAACATAATAGTCTGCCCGCCTAATAGATTAACCTCCTTCGGGAGACCCGGGTTCGATCCCTCGGTAAGGTGTGGGATTTTTTTCTGTCGGGGGCAAAAAGAAAATCCTAACCTGCACAGATCGCGGCGACTGCAATAGCCAGGCGGCCTTTATTCCTCAGGCTCAAAGACCCCTCTGCCATACACCGGAAGGTACTATATTGGCAGTAAATGACAGAGAAATGGCTGTAGCAGTCTGCGTTTGGTATAGTTTTTGCGACTTTTAAGGCATTTCGAAATCTTTTGTTGATGAGGATGTAATCAATCTGATTTCTGTGATACGATAGCACCTTCATAATTTGTAGGTCTGAGAGCAAGGAGGGCGGTCATGTTCTGCCATCTCACTCGATCACCAGAGTCGTGGATCAGCTCCGTGTTTCTGTCTCGACCATGCCACAAGGCCAAGCCATCCAGGTACTTGCTTCTAGGTCTTCCCCTTGGTCTGTTCCCCTTGATCTTACCAGTTGTCACCAAGTTCTCCAAATTATTTCTTCTCATAACATGCCCAAAAAATTGTGAATGTCTACGTCTAATGTCTCTAATCAGTTTACGATCTTCATTTGTTTCTTGAAAGACTTGTTCATTGGTCTTTCTGGCTGTCCATGGTATTCTTTGCATTTTCCTCAGAAACCACATTTCTACAGCCATCAGATGTTTTTCAGCCTGACTGCTCATTGTCTAAGCTTCACATCCATATAAAAGCACAGGTTCTATGTAGCATCTCAACACTCTTTTTCTCGTTTCAATTGACATCTTTTTATTGGTCAGTATGTTTTTCATCTTGCTAAAGGCTACTTTTGCCATGGCGATTCTTGTTCTAATCTCTTCAAGGCATCTTCCATCAGATGTTATTACTGTTCCGAGATAATTGTACCTATTCACTTGTTGAAGAATATTCCCATTTACTTGTATATTACATTGTGGTATTTCGTTCTTCCTAGTGACGACCATAATCTGTGTCTTATCATGTGTAGTTATTTTTCTACAGCCATTTGTGACTTACTTAAAATGATTAATTAATTCAGATTTAAATTATTCCCATTGTCAAGACTACAACTATACCCTTTGTAAAGATTAAAACTATTTACTTGGGGTTGCCAATCCAGATTCTTCATCTGCTGGTATAGTGTCTGCAGTGGTGGCATCATGGTCATCTTTCTCTGCAAGTAAAAAGTAAAGCTTGGTTGATAAACTTAAATTATCAAAAGAGTTACAGCAAGTTTTCAGAATAAGATTCAGTAGCATATAATGATATCCTTGGCACAAAGACAACTTCTGTGGCTACTAATTATAAACAAAGAGTCAATAAATCATGAGGTACAGAATTAAAGCTAAATAAATATGAAATACAAAATAAAACAGCATATGCACATAAAAGTAGTAAAAATGTTAAATATATTATAGACAGCCAAAATGGTATTTGGTCAGAAGAAATCAAAATATTAGTTACAATACATAAAATACAAATTAAATTATGTAGGCAGCACATCAGACTTAAAAAGACACATTTATCAAGGTGATAATTTGTCATGAAAATATGAAATAATCAGCGTCTTATTATACAGCTTACATTTTAAAATATGTTATCCAACAAATTATCAAACACAATTCTGAACTGGTTTGCACTTTTTAACAATAAAATAAAGATTACTAACACATCAAATATTTTTCAAATACATTTTACCACCAAAAGGCTTTAAGCAGCATTGTTACCACATTATTTAGTTACTGTAAATAATTAATTGCAACAGTAAGTCAAAACATTTTGCTTCCTGGCTGTAAATCATGGAACATGAATGAACAAGTTAAGAAAAGCTTGGAAGCAATGGAGATGTGGTTCCTGAGATAAATGTTGCAAATACCTTGGACTGCCAGAGTAACTAACAATGATTGCCTGGTAGAGATTAATGAAAGTAGAACAATGTATACAACTAAAAGAAAGAGACAAACAGCATTCTTTGGTCAAGTAATGAGAAAAGAGGCATTGGAAAACAGCGTGATGACTAGAAAGATCAGTGGGAAAAGTGGCAGACGCGGATCAAGAGAAATTTTGCTGGATAGACTGAGATGATGGCATGGAGGAATATTACCAGCAGAGTCGATCTAGAACACCAAGGACCAAGATCTGTGGAGAGACATGAATGCCTCAGCCAGCTGGTGGTCACTTCATGATGAAGAAGTCAAAACAAAGGCATTTTAATAGCAGAAAGATATACAGTACTGGTAAAATATGTAACGGAAAGCACCCCTTTCCCCATCATGAAGTGAACGGGGTATATGGTAAAAAGTAAAGGACCCTTCACACGCCTTGAGGTGTTTTGAGGATAAGGTGCTAGTCCCATATTGTTACTGACCAGTCAGCAGTCAATGGGTGATGTGGTCAATATTACGCTGGCCACATTTCCCGGTACCCATTTTAGAATGGGTCGCTCTGCGAGCCCAAATCAGTGGACAAACACTGCCTGGATGAGGGATTCAGACACATGACCACTGGGTAAGTGTGCTAGCCACTGTAATACAATAGCTCCCATTGGGTTTATGGCAAAAAAAGTAAAGGACCCTTATACACATCTTAGGCCCAATTGATATATAGTGGTTGCCCCATATTTGAATGAACCAGTCAGCACTTGGGTGATGTGGTCAATATCAAACCTGTTGCCTTTACTTCCTAGAGCATTTCCTGGTAGCCATTTTAAGCTGCATCGTTTTGGGAACCCAGTTAAGCGTTTAGAAAATCCTAACCTTAAGTGAGGTTGGAACACTTGACCATGAGGCCAGCAGGTACATGTGATAGCCATTTAAAGTAGTAGTGATCACAAACAAGTAAGTGTGGTAGCCACTGCACTACTATGCCTCCTTAAAGTAAAAGTGATCACAAAAACATTAAATTTTTTGTAATGCAAGATCATAGTAAATAGGAACATTTGTGTGTGTGCATGCAGGATTGTGTGCATGCAGGATTGTGTGCATGCAGGATTGTGTGCATGCAGGATTGTGTACATACATGCATGTGTACATACATGCATGTGTGCTTGCATGCTTGCAAGTATGCTTACATCTGTGTGCTTATGTGTGTGCATAGTATGAAACAGAATCAACCTCATAAAAAGACTTACAACAACTTTCTAAAAGTAAACAGTCTGACTGAAATATGAATCATTATAATTTTGAAATTTTAAAAAAAAACGGCAATAAACAATAAACGTCAAACAGCATTCGGATCTGTAATCGAATTATACATCAAAATTCAATCATAAGGTAGAAAGAAAAAAACAGCGCAAATTTTAACAAGTCAATAATGATAAAAGTAGTGAAACACCAACAATAAAAAAACAAATTAAAAATGAATGCACGTCATTTTTGTCCCTTCTGTGTCAAGTGTTCTCACTTCGTGTTCTTCTCCTGCTATTAATGTCATCTAGAGCAGCATACAGCTCTGAATAGTCATGGAATTCTGCGGTCAGTGTCGCAATAAAGCTGGGTCCACGAGGTTGCAGCATCCCCATGTCATGAAAATTGCGTTTAGTTTGTAGTTCTCCTGCTAGTGTATCCCACAAAATCTGGTCAACGCGAAGTTGAGCTGTGTGGGCCAGAGAATGTAGACTTATGCATGAAGTTTATGTTTTATAAAGTTAAAAAAATGAAAGGTACTGTAATTACAAGTCATTAAGGTTTATTGTAGATATGACCCACATTTTGTTTGAGTAAACAACACATAGGGATCAGTGCCACACTGGCTGTTTTTACTTTCCCAGAGAATTCTTAGGTACTCATTTTATGGCATTGGTAGAGGGCATTATCGAGGTAGCCAGGGTATAATTCGTTGTTTGGAAACCTGGGACCAAGGTGGGATAGTGGTTAGTGCACTTGTCTGCCAAGACAGTGGTGTGAGTTCAATCACGAACAGAGGCAGGATAATTTATTTTTCCAATCAGTATGGTCCTAAAGTCATCATAAAAATTGGCACCAGACAATTTCCTGCATTTTTTGGAAATTAACTAAGGAAAAGAAGGTGACCAGAAAGGGAACTGGCCACCCACCTCATATGTCATCTATTAGAATATGTGAAGGCTTAACATTTCATGCCCCAATGGCAGTATCTACTATGGAACTACCTTTACCCTAGAGCGATGTTCGTCCATCACGTAGTGATGAGGACCATTAATTCATTGCATCTTTTGATTTGATGAAGAACGAATGACTTGCGCTTTAGTTTGAATTATAGAGAGGTAGTGGTCGCGCAACTCCGTCAACCTCGCTCTCTCGTCTGCGTCCATCTGGTTCCAGCCGCAAGCATGGCAAGACGACTGGAGACAGATACAGATGCAGTGGACGTTAGGCTGCCACGGCCAGTTATCCCTGTAACTATTGGCTCTCGAGAGCCTCATGCAACGGCCCTTCCGTCAATTCCTTTAATTTTCAGTTTTAAGACAAGGGTAACCAGATATCTATCGGATAGGCCATTAATTCGGGCAGGTAGCGACAAGCAATGAGCGTATGATTACTGATGGGATCAACCAGATTTCCTTCGCCGAAGACGGACTGACCACCAGAACAGACCACACACATATGAGGTGAGAAGCAGCCCACAGAAGATATTGCTCGTCTAAGTTGCGAACAGATCTCCCGATTTACGGTTGAGCCTCACCAGCGCACAAATGCATATGGCGACTGACAGGACAGACGTTCACGCACACGCAAGCCAAGAGTAGCATCGCTAAAGCGCGCCCTCCCGGTACAAGGTGATACATGCAAAACCACTGGACGCCTACCGACGAGCTTTCAAGCTACGCCGGCAGGACTGACCAAAAAAAAAAGCTATACCCTAGAGCAAACACCGTGCAGAGTGCTACCTTTACTGTTTTAAACTGTATTAATTCCCGCATGTACTTCTGTACAGACAATTTTCTCACACTTATTATAGAACTGACCATCTTCTCTTTCAGTGCCCTATACTATGCAAATGCCAATGAAAAGCTATTGCAGTCATCTCTAGTTGTTACTAATTCATTCTATCAATTCCTGTAGCATCTGCAGAGGACCTATACCTTCATTAGAGTTACATCTGCAGAGGACTTATACCTTCATTAGAGTTACATCTGCAGAGGACCTATACCTTCATAAGAGTTACATCTGCAGAGGACCTATACCTTCATAAGAGTTACATCTGCAGAGGACCTATACCTTCATAAGAGTTACATCTGCAGAGAACCTATACCTTCATAAGAGTTACATCTGCAGAGGACCTATACCTTCATAAGAGTTACATCTGCAGAGGACCTATACCTTCATAAGAGTTACATCTGCAGAGGACCTATACCTTCATAAGAGTTACATCTGCAGAGGACCTATACCTTCATAAGAGTTACATCTGCAGAGGACCTATACCTTCATGAGAGTTAGTCTCTAATTCTCTTCTCCAAATGTTTTTAGGCTTCCCTCTATTTCTTTTGAACTGTAGGTTCCAGAAGAAGCACTTTCTAGTTTTACCACTAACAGGTTTTCCTTGAGTGTGTCCTATCCAGTGCCAGTATCTCTGCTTCACCTCTTGATTCACTGGGATTTGTTCAGGTCCCTCCAAGAACATACTGACAATTCTGTCATACCATTTGAGTCCAGCTTTTCTGTGCTGGCACCAGTTAATGGACATTTGTAGTTTCTTAGTAACTGGTTTACTCATTCTCTGAGCGATTCAATGAACATGCTCAAGAAGTTCCAGACTGACCTCATAGAACATGAGTGGCTCAACACTGTGCACATCAATATTAATCCAGCTAACTCTCATCTATGTAACGGGGCACTCAGGCACGAAAGGCAATGAGCAATCTGACCAATGGCAAACATGGTGATGATCGAGGTGGGAAAAACATGGATGGGCCAGACATCATCAGAGCCATAAGAGATGCTGGACGAATAGATGACTTTAAAGGAAACCTTGGGAATCTGTGACATATTCACCTATCCATCATTTTCAGCGCGTCAACGTTACACAGCAACCCAGAGATTATCAAAACAATTACAGCACCGTAGAACATCGAACGCACTAAGCGATACTAATGACAGACAGATGCCAGGATAAGAATAGAAAAGGTAGCGTCAACAGAATAGAATGTGACTGGTAGAGACACATCACGTGGATATAGCGTCCCCCAGCTTGGGCGCCGCTTTAATAAAACCGCGCACTTCTATGACTTCAGAGCGAGCGAGCAGTCGCCAAAGCTATGTGTTGTCCAACTTTCAAACTTTTACAACGGGCAGTTTGATCTAGTCTGAGGTAAGCGTGTGATTCTCAGATCTAAGTGGTACCAAGATGTATAACGTAAAGGTATCCAGTGTTGTGCGTCCAATGAATTGTATTTTTGATAAAATAAATCTCTGAAAATGTGAAAAACTGCCGATCGCAACTTCAATACTGGTGCCACTTCCCCGGCGAAACCGACATCTTATAATTTCTCAAAACTGCAAAACTCTGACTTTCTACACTACATCTAACAACTTCACTATGTGCATATGACTATAATCTATCACAGAATAATGTACGAGATGAAATTTCCAATGCACTCAAATGCTTTTCATCAAAAACTTCTAGGAAAACGTTTCTGCAGAGATAGTCAGCTGGTGCAAACGAAACACTACCTTGCTTAAAAATGTACTTAATTCTGTCTATTTTGCAATCTAAAGAACTGAAACAGGAATTATACTCTTCCTTTTCTCTTTACGAATTGAAAACAAATAGTATTTGATAGAAATTAGTTTATTCATGTGTCAGATTTTATTTAGACAACGCACTACATCAACTGCATTGCTTAAAATAGGTTTATGTTCACAAACGTCATTTGTGATAGCCGACCTACTTAATCTGCTCAGACTAACGGGTGAAAATTACCTTGGTCTATAGCCAACTGTGTCGCCAACAGAATGGACATGATATGCACTGGTAAAAGATGTAGGAGAAGTATAAGTAGACAGAGAGGAGGAGAGTATTAGGGAAAAATACTTTAAGTAATAATTTTTTTCTAATATATTGTGTCATGACCTTGTATAGATTACATTTTGTAACAAATACACATCAGAAATTCTGTATGTTGGACATGAACCACAATAAAAGCACACTAGATGAGTTAAACTCATATTAACTGATGTAGATGTGAGGACAATTAGTACAAGCTATGGAACCCCACACAACAGAAGTTAACTCAACACAATACACTTCACACCACACAACTCCACACCACAACAGCAGGAACAAGGAAATGATTTAGAATAGGAAGTAGTTGCCTTGGAAAGTACAGATAAACAATTATATACACAATGTAGAACAAATAGAGGAATGTGGATGTTTAAATGTATGCCATTTATACAAATGCATCTCATACTTGTGTTGATCTTGCCTGTCAGCTTGATTACCATGATTCAGGGAACATCACATTATCACTCTTATCTGTGTCTGACTGTACACTACTCACTGAACTACAGGTCCACTGAGGAAATGCATACAGCAGGTACCAGACAACAGAAGCTGCATCCAGTGTAATAATCTCTGACCCACCCCAAAGTAACACAACAATACTTCTTCTGATCTTATCATTTTTGTTTTGTTATGTTGTGTTCATACTATGAACATGCTGTAAAGGATTATACATACCTGTATGAATTTTAAACAGTGATGTCTTGGTGCCACACCTAACCAACAAGGAGGGAAGAGGAGTGAATGAGATGATCAACACCTGTGATGGCAGATGACTCCAGCCTTAAGCAGAGAATGAGAAGTCTTCAGTGAAGCTAAACTGGCCCAACCTGAAGTGGATCCATCAGACCATGGACCCAGGCTTATCCACATCTCATCACACCAGGTTTTCTTATCACTCCCACAAACTTCACCCTCTCAGAAAATGATTTTCTTGAATTATTGTTGGATGTAGAAATTGTTAACTATAACACATTTTGGTAGTTAAAATATCTCACTATACAATGAATGTTATTATTTATTGACTGACTATACTTGGTCCTATGAAAGTTTTTTTTCTATTTCATTCTGTAAATGTCAACAGCTGATGAAAAAACGAAGAAAATGTCAAATAGGCCAAAGGAAACTGGCACAGTCAATAAATTTGTTTAAATGTGAAGATCTCTTCCACTTAATTTGTCAGTCCAAACTATCTGTGGGAAAATCTCTATCTTGTGTGTAGAACATGTCTCAATGCTCCCTTGTGTTTGTTGAATGTTTAATTAACAGATACACATTCACATAAGATAAATTCTTAGTTGGAGAGAGAGAACAGGAGACTCTTCATCTTTAACTGTTCCAAATCCATGTTATATTGCACCTGATTCTTATTGAGAAAGTCTTTTCAGACAATTTCTTAAGATGGAAGAAGGGGGTTCGTGAGCTATACCATTAAATACCAGGTGGAAAGACAGGGGACAAACCTAGTGATGACTTTTCTATTAAAAGAGGACCACACACCCTTAGACGAATAACCAAATCCGAGTCTGTAAATCTTTCAAGGGTCGTATTCTTGATCTATTTACATATAAGAAGAGGATGGGGCCCAGCTACCTTTAACAGAGATGGGTCATGCACTTTAGTGATTGCCAGTCCCTTCAAAATATACGACATATATTGGATGCCCGTCCCGGACTTTGAAACCCAGCAGACAGTTTAGATAACTATTATCCTAGATGATAAACCCTGGGAATAGATAGATATCTGACGAGGGATTCTAAACTATAGTAGATCAGTGACACTAGATGTGAACAGTATTCATGTGTGAATTGGTGACATTGTACTTGTTTTGAAAAATTATAGAAATTGTTACACAAATTTAGATTTCCAACTTTGTCATGTTTACATATGTTGAATAGACATCATGTGGGGTACTGATTGACTTCCATATGATATGATTGACAATTATAGAGGTTGTTAAACAAATTAAGATTTTTAACTTTGTCACTTCACATATGATAAATGAACATCATGTGGGGTACTGATTGACCTCCATATGATATGAATGACAATTATAGATAGAATATGGCAAGTGACTGATCATTTCTTCTGAAAAAAGGAGGGCCTCTTTCAAATAGGTCTATATTTCAGAAAAAGGTGTTCCAGAGGAAATAGAGTGAGAATTTACCATCTACAACATTATTCTCTTTCGAGAAGATGTCTTTCTATAGAGGAATTTGGACTTAGAGAATTTCATCACCGACTGGGAAAAATTTTTCTCCATAGGGAAATCTCTATCAAAATTTCAGGTTCTTTTGGGAAGAGTGCAATCATTCTGGGTACTTCTTTGCTTCTGTCTTTAGCTTGAGGAGCATTGACAGAAAGACAAGAATTTAAGTTGCAATTATTTCTTAGGTCAGATTCTCGTGGTGTATAAGAACTATTTTACTTGGGTCAGCGGACATTAGTTAGTTTTTGCTTGTTAATATTGTGCATGTTATGCTGTATAATTTCAGATCCGGGAAGTGACAGGCTTACCCAGACCTGAGCAAACTGCACAGTATTATTATTTTTTACAAAGAGATAGGGTAAACAAAAATATAGCATGGCCGAGGCTGCTAAGTTCCGTGCCCAGACAGTAGAAATAGGCAAGCTATGCAATTTAGACGGCCCTGAGCTGGCTAAATTTGTATCAGATGAATTCGACAGGAGGGAGAAGTTGCAGGCTGAAATCGCTGAAAAGGAGAAGCAACGCCTACAATCATATGAATTAGAACAACAGAAACTTCAGGCTGATATCGCTGAAAAGGAGAAGCAACGCCTACAATCATATGAATTAGAACAACAGAAACTTCAAGCTGAAATCGCTGAAAAGGAGAAACAACGCCTACAAGCTTATGAGTTAGAACAAAGGAAACATGAAGATGAAATAAGGGATAGGGAACGAGAACGTCAACATCAACTGGAGTTGAAGAGAATGGAGACTGATCTGGAGATCCGAAGACTGGAGGGAGGGATTCCCCCCACCCCCTCAAACTCACTAGGTTTTCCAGTGACAGAACAACATTCCAACGTCTCGTACCAAAATTCCGGAGCGATGTCATTTCCACTAGAACCATTTAATGAACAGACGGACAATGTCGAGGCTTTTTTATCACGTTTCGAACTTATGTGCGTCAGTTGTGGTCTAGAACAGGAAAAATGGGCGACGAAACTATCGCAAGCTTTAAGGTCTACCTCGTATGACGTGTTCTCTAGACTCACTCGAGAAGAACAACAGGATTACGAAACACTCAAAAAGGCACTCTTGAGCCGATTCGAAGTGGACGGGGACTCTTACAAAGTTCGATTCAAAACCGCAAGGAAAGAACCGGGCGAAAGTTATGCGCAATTAGTTGAAAGGCTGAAATCTTATGTTCAACGATGGGCAAGTCTAGGTAGGTTTGATGAGAGTTTTGAAGGGCTCCGAGAGATGATCATCATAGATCAGCTAAAAGGAAAGATGTCGAATGAAATGAAAGCATTCTTAACCCAGAACGGAGCTGACCGACTAGAAAGCATCATCATCCTAGCCGAGAGATTTGAGAAATCTCAGAAGGAAATCGGAGGTAAGGGACGTTCGGCCAACATTCCCCCTCAGGATAAAACTTCAAAAGCAAAGGAAGGTGATGGCAACTTAGGCACCAAGAAAAATGGGAAAACCAAAAACATCCCTCAGAACACAGCCCAAACAACAGCGAAGGAGGAAAAATTATTCTGCACTAATTGTAAAATTAAAGGACACACATTGAAGAATTGTCGGAAGAAGCCACCTCCACACACAGCTGCTTGTTTGGCCAGCCGAAGAGAGAAAGGAGTGAACACTGATGAAACGTCCAACCAGACACCTCATAAAGACACCGCATCTCATCTTCCGGTTGTCGAGTCCATATTGCTGAATGGATTCAAGACGACCTGTCTCTATGATACCGGGTTATCGTACGACTGTGTTGTATCATCATCCTTAGTTCACCCGGAACAGGTGACAGAGGAGATCGTCGAATTACAGGGACCCCTGAAGAGCTCTGCAACTATGTCTCTTCCGGTGGCAAAGGTGAGCATAGCATCTCGTTATGTCACTGGGACAATCAAGGCTGCAGTCTTAGAAGATCCTATATATCCCGTAATTCTTGGCTGTAGATTTATAATTCTAGGAGAACCTGTTCAACCTGTGGCGATGTCGACGATGACAACTCGATCCCAGACGAAAAAGACTCCGGAAACAACTACGCCAATCCCTCGAAAGGAGGAACTGAAGAGGGCACAAGAAGCCGATAGCACCTTGGAACCCTGCTTCAGGAAACTGCCTAAATCACATTTACCTCCACGTAAAGGTGAGCTGTTTATGAAGTCAGCACTTCTATACAGGAAAGCAGGGAGAGCTGGACAAGAGTTCAACCAACTTGTTGTACCAACTCCACACAGGGCTCAGATTCTTGAAATGGGCCACAGTCTACCCTTTAGTGGGCATATGGGTATCAACGCCACTACACAGCGCATTGCAACTCACTACTTTTGGCCAGGGATGAACGCAGACATACAACGGTTTGTAAAATCATGCCCACAGTGTCAGAAAGTATCACCAAAACACCGGACACCACCGGCAATGTTGGGTGATCTGCCCATAACAGGAATACCGTTCGAGAAGGTAGCTGTAGACATAATCGGACCCCTCTCCGCAACGAAGAGGCGAAATCGATTCATATTAACGCTTGTGGACACAACGACCATGTGGGCCGAAGCGGTTCCTATGCCAAGCTGTGACTCCAAACACGTTGCTGAAGCATTATTAGGAATATTCACACGTCTAGGATTCCCCCAAAGAATCTTGACGGACAACGGTTCACAGTTTCGTAGTAAACTTATGGAGGAGACATTTAGACTTTTTCATTCACGCCATATCTTTAGTTCACCATATTACCCGCAATCCAACGGACTTGTGGAGCGGTGGTACGGGACCTTGATTAGTATTCTGCGCAAAATTGCCCAGGAGAATACGGAGGATTGGGATTTGTATTTACCCGCAGCACTATTCGCTTATAGGGAGGTACCCCATCACTCAACAGGTTTTGCTCCAGCAACATTGTTGTTTGGACGACCAATCAAGGGGCCATTGGAGGCATTGCTACGAACATGGACTGATGATCATACAGACGATACAGTCGTGACTGCATCTACGTATGTTGCCGAGTTGAAGAATCGTTTACAACACAGTTGGAAACAAGCGAATGTCAATCTACGTAAAGCCAGACGAAGAATTGCTAGCTACTTCAATCGCAAGGCAAAAGATAGAGAGTTAGAGGTGGGAGAGAAGGTGATGTTGCTGCTTCCAACCAGTCAGAATAAGCTGCAAATAGGATGGAGAGGACCTTATGTAGTGACGGAGAAAATCTCACGTACCAACTACAAGATTTCTGTCAAAGGCAAGATGAAAGTATTTCACATAAACCTTCTGAAGAAATATAATGAAAGACCCTCAACCACCGAACCTGCACATCTGATGGCCATGAGTGTGGCTACTGAAGTCGAAGAAGGATCAACAATGGGAGTCGAGTACCCACTGCAAGCCAAAGAAACCTTTAAGGATGTGGAAATTAATCCCAACTTAACAAAGGATCAGCAGGAGCAGATTCGGGAACTTATGGTTATGTATGCAGACGTACTTACAGATAAGCCAGGAAGAACTGATTTGGAGGAATTTGACATGAAGTTAAATGACACAGTGCCTGTGCGAGTCAAGACTTACCCAGTTCCTTATGCAAAGCAAAAGACTTTAGAGGAAGAAATACAACAGCTACTCACCGCAGGAATAATTTCACCATCTGAATCACCTTACAGTGCCAGCGTCGTATTATTGAGAAAGCCAAGTGGAGAACATAGATTGTGCATCGACTATCGACAGCTCAATGCTATTACTGAATTTCAAGCAGAACCTCTGCCTGATCAGAACAAACTCTTCACAGCACTCAACCGAGCGAAGTACTTTACTAGGATTGATCTCAGTAAGGGATATTATCAGATTCCTGTAAAGGAGGAGGTTAGACCATGGTTAGCTTTCAGTACGCCTGGAGGACACTATGAGTTCAACGTACTTCCATTCGGATTAAGTAATGCTCCTAGCGTTTTTACACGTATGATGAGAAAATTACTTGACCCACTACACCATCCAGACATTAGTCACTTTATGGATGATATACTGATCGCAACTGAAACATTTGACAAGCATGTAGAAACACTACATCTTTTGTTCAGACGACTCAGAGAAACTGGATTAACGGCTAGGCCAAAGAAATGTCAAGTAGGATTCCAAGAATTGGACTTTTTAGGTCATAAGATATCTCATGGACTAATAACTCCACAGGAAGGAAACGTGGACAAACTCCAGAGAGCACCTCGTCCAAAGACAAAGAAGGATGTGAGATCATTCGTATCTTTGGGTGGATTCTATCAACGATACATTAAAGACTTCAATACTCTGTCAGCACCTTTAACGGATCTTACCAAAAAAGGGAACCCAGAGAAAGTCAATTGGTCTGCTGAATGTGAGAGAGCTTTCACAGCACTCAAACAAGCCTTAACCAATCACCCAGTTTTACATCTGCCAGATCTCAACCAACCATTCGTACTGCGTACAGACGCCAGTGACGTAGGAATTGGGGCAACGCTGTTGCAGAGAAAAGGAGATGAAACATCAGAGCTATTCCCTGTAGCTTATGCCAGCAGGAAATTGAATGCAGCGGAGAAGAATTATAGTGTTATCGAGAGAGAATGTTTAGCTCTCGTATGGAGTGTACAGAAGTTTCAGGCATACCTATATGGAAAACACTTCACTGTACAATGTGATCATCAACCACTTATGTTTCTCGCAGCATCCAAAAATTTGAATGCAAGACTTATGAGGTGGTCACTACTTCTACAACCATACTCGTTCCAGATAGAATATGTCCCTGGAAAGATGAATGTGGGAGCAGACTTTCTAAGTCGACACCCAGTGTCTGATGAACCAGGTCAATCAGATACAGGAGAGAATACATTGGAGTAAATCATATAGGAAAAGCTTGACCACTGTAAATGCTGGAAACTTAGTTCCATACCCTAGAACAATCTGGAGTGGGGCTATGTGACATATTCACCTATCCATCATTTTCAGCGCGTCAACGTTACACAGCAACCCAGAGATTATCAAAACAATTACAGCACCGTAGAACATCGAACGCACTAAGCGATACTAATGACAGACAGATGCCAGGATAAGAATAGAAAAGGTAGCGTCAACAGAATAGAATGTGACTGGTAGAGACACATCACGTGGATATAGCGTCCCCCAGCTTGGGCGCCGCTTTAATAAAACCGCGCACTTCTATGACTTCAGAGCGAGCGAGCAGTCGCCAAAGCTATGTGTTGTCCAACTTTCAAACTTTTACAACGGGCAGTTTGATCTAGTCTGAGGTAAGCGTGTGATTCTCAGATCTAAGTGGTACCAAGATGTATAACGTAAAGGTATCCAGTGTTGTGCGTCCAATGAATTGTATTTTTGATAAAATAAATCTCTGAAAATGTGAAAAACTGCCGATCGCAACTTCAATACTGGTGCCACTTCCCCGGCGAAACCGACATCTTATAATTTCTCAAAACTGCAAAACTCTGACTTTCTACACTACATCTAACAACTTCACTATGTGCATATGACTATAATCTATCACAGAATAATGTACGAGATGAAATTTCCAATGCACTCAAATGCTTTTCATCAAAAACTTCTAGGAAAACGTTTCTGCAGAGATAGTCAGCTGGTGCAAACGAAACACTACCTTGCTTAAAAATGTACTTAATTCTGTCTATTTTGCAATCTAAAGAACTGAAACAGGAATTATACTCTTCCTTTTCTCTTTACGAATTGAAAACAAATAGTATTTGATAGAAATTAGTTTATTCATGTGTCAGATTTTATTTAGACAACGCACTACATCAACTGCATTGCTTAAAATAGGTTTATGTTCACAAACGTCATTTGTGATAGCCGACCTACTTAATCTGCTCAGACTAACGGGTGAAAATTACCTTGGTCTATAGCCAACTGTGTCGCCAACAGAATGGACATGATATGCACTGGTAAAAGATGTAGGAGAAGTATAAGTAGACAGAGAGGAGGAGAGTATTAGGGAAAAATACTTTAAGTAATAATTTTTTTCTAATATATTGTGTCATGACCTTGTATAGATTACATTTTGTAACAAATACACATCAGAAATTCTGTATGTTGGACATGAACCACAATAAAAGCACACTAGATGAGTTAAACTCATATTAACTGATGTAGATGTGAGGACAATTAGTACAAGCTATGGAACCCCACACAACAGAAGTTAACTCAACACAATACACTTCACACCACACAACTCCACACCACAACAGCAGGAACAAGGAAATGATTTAGAATAGGAAGTAGTTGCCTTGGAAAGTACAGATAAACAATTATATACACAATGTAGAACAAATAGAGGAATGTGGATGTTTAAATGTATGCCATTTATACAAATGCATCTCATACTTGTGTTGATCTTGCCTGTCAGCTTGATTACCATGATTCAGGGAACATCACATTATCACTCTTATCTGTGTCTGACTGTACACTACTCACTGAACTACAGGTCCACTGAGGAAATGCATACAGCAGGTACCAGACAACAGAAGCTGCATCCAGTGTAATAATCTCTGACCCACCCCAAAGTAACACAACAATACTTCTTCTGATCTTATCATTTTTGTTTTGTTATGTTGTGTTCATACTATGAACATGCTGTAAAGGATTATACATACCTGTATGAATTTTAAACAGTGATGTCTTGGTGCCACACCTAACCAACAAGGAGGGAAGAGGAGTGAATGAGATGATCAACACCTGTGATGGCAGATGACTCCAGCCTTAAGCAGAGAATGAGAAGTCTTCAGTGAAGCTAAACTGGCCCAACCTGAAGTGGATCCATCAGACCATGGACCCAGGCTTATCCACATCTCATCACACCAGGTTTTCTTATCACTCCCACAAACTTCACCCTCTCAGAAAATGATTTTCTTGAATTATTGTTGGATGTAGAAATTGTTAACTATAACACATTTTGGTAGTTAAAATATCTCACTATACAATGAATGTTATTATTTATTGACTGACTATACTTGGTCCTATGAAAGTTTTTTTTCTATTTCATTCTGTAAATGTCAACAGCTGATGAAAAAACGAAGAAAATGTCAAATAGGCCAAAGGAAACTGGCACAGTCAATAAATTTGTTTAAATGTGAAGATCTCTTCCACTTAATTTGTCAGTCCAAACTATCTGTGGGAAAATCTCTATCTTGTGTGTAGAACATGTCTCAATGCTCCCTTGTGTTTGTTGAATGTTTAATTAACAGATACACATTCACATAAGATAAATTCTTAGTTGGAGAGAGAGAACAGGAGACTCTTCATCTTTAACTGTTCCAAATCCATGTTATATTGCACCTGATTCTTATTGAGAAAGTCTTTTCAGACAATTTCTTAAGATGGAAGAAGGGGGTTCGTGAGCTATACCATTAAATACCAGGTGGAAAGACAGGGGACAAACCTAGTGATGACTTTTCTATTAAAAGAGGACCACACACCCTTAGACGAATAACCAAATCCGAGTCTGTAAATCTTTCAAGGGTCGTATTCTTGATCTATTTACATATAAGAAGAGGATGGGGCCCAGCTACCTTTAACAGAGATGGGTCATGCACTTTAGTGATTGCCAGTCCCTTCAAAATATACGACAGAATCTACTTCCTTGTCCAGAGCAAGGAACATTGGAGTGAAGCAGGGAGCCGCCAAACATGAGCATTTTGTCAAGAGCAGAAGACATTTAATAACCAACTCAGAATTGGCACAATCGCTGGCAGAGATGTTAAGTAGGAGACCTGAGCACATAAGGAACTGTCAGGAGTGTGATTATAATGATCCATACTAATTGCTAATCCTTGTTTATGATCCAAATAGCAGAACTGATTTGATGTTGGAGTTAAATATTCTAAAATCTGTGAAAAATTACAAGTGCATAACTTTCATAAAGTAATATATAATTCCTCTACATATTAAATTACTCTAATATAACATTACTATATAATTAACACACAGTGAAAATGGCAAATCAATGGAGAAGCCAGATTTTTTTAATACAATCTTGAATAAATGTAGCCAGAGAGAGAACACTTTTACGTGATGGTTGGGATTGACAGGAAAGAGTCAGTCACTTATAACTCATTGCTTGGAACTGGTAGATTTCATAGAGAAAGACAGTTGAAGGCAGAGAGAAGACTTTGGACTGTCTTGCATCATGGCAGAGAAATATATCAGCATATGAACTGATGAGAAGTGCTAGACAACAAACATTATACAGAGACAGTTGGTACACACGTGATGATGATATTATTCTTCTCTTCTGTAGTCCATGGTGCGTGGTGCTGGCGATCATGACTGTCCACAGCCTTGTTTCTCAAGTACTACCAATCTATTCTTATCCTAGTGTACCTCCATGATTGATGCCAAACTGCCCAGCATGTTTTGGTCTCTCCCTGCTTCACCTCCCTTCCAACTTTCGTGTTTTCATTATGTGCTTCAGTTTTCCTTTTCTCATGACATGTCCAAATAATGTGGACTTTATTCTTCTGATGTGAGTAACTAGTTAGCTCTCTTTGTGAGTTAACTTCTTTCAAGACATCTTCATTACTTTTACTACCCATCCTCAGTGTTCTCATCATTTTTCAATAAAATCACATGACTGTAGCTTCCACATAATTCACCACTTTTCTGCTAATTATCTTCTTCTTCTTCGTTCATCCGGAGTTGTTTTTTTTTCGGATGTGATTGCGTTGTGCCTGTTTACAGCAGAGCTGCGTTCTTGCGCCGTTAGGCCGACACATCCGACTTCTGCGGGCATTTGTTGACCGGGTTAACCTTCCCGACCTGCTAATTATCCATGATTTGCTTCCATACATCAGGAATGGCTCGATATAGCTCTTAAAAAATTTTTTTTTCAAGTGTCTGTTGCAACTAAAGGTATCTTATTAGCCTGATGTGGAAGTTTATTTATGGTAAAACCTCTAGGAATAAATGTTACACCAGCTGCCGCCGTGGCTTTGTCTTGATCCTTTCGCCTGAAGTATCTGCCAGATTCTTGTGTGTACGAGCCAATGTTCAAGAAATCACTGCCAACAGTATTATCCTCACTGTGACTGACAGAGATTTATTGCAGAGAATATTCTTTATCTTGTGATAAACTTGTGATATGCTAAGGATGTGAGAACAGAGTGAGGTTTGGTACAGCCTGAAAAGAACACCACAAAAAGCACAAAAAGCTCTGTCAGGTATCTAAATAGAATAACTATAAGTGAAAGACAAGACGTAAAGAGTTAAAGACAGTTACACAACAATTCAACTGAAAACAGACTATAATGAGGCAGAAATATGTGATATGCTGTCGTTCTGAATCAGGAAAGAAATAGCCCCTTATTCAGGTATGAGGCAGCTAAGCAACAAGACATACAAGTTAGGGAAGTTATACAAGTTAGACATCATAAGAGGATTCGCGAGTGACATTCTGTTAATACTAAGAGAAAATGAGTAAGCAATTGTAAACTAGAATGAGCGATGGAAAGTTCCAGTAGTTAATGGCAATGTGAATCATTGAGTGGAAGTCGCAGTAAGCAAGAGTGAGTTCTTGCCCATTGTCTACAAGTTAGAGTGATACGCTGGCCTACTGAGCAGTACTAAGTAGCGCCAGAGCGAGAGTACATTGTGATAAAGATTATTATGGTTGGAATGTGTTGCAAATGTTGAGGGCCAGCAAGTGTGCTGCCCACAATCGAGAACTCCACAAGTATGAGTGCCTATTGTGACTAAAAGTATCTGAGCCTGATGTGGGAGTATATTTACGACAAAACCTCTGGGAATAAATGTTACACCAGCTGCCACAGTGGGTTTGTCTTGATCCTTTCACCTGAAATATCTGCCAGATTCTTGTGTGTACGAGCCAATGTTCAAGTAATCACTGCCAACAGTATTATCCCTGAGTCAACACCCCCACACTAGCATCTTGGCCCCAGAACAGCCATTCAACATAAAGCTAACACGTTTGACTTGTATTCTTCTTCTAATGTCTTCTATCTCCCAATGGACCATAGGCCCTCAAGCAACTCACGCCAAGCCTTCTGTAGACTTGTACATGATTGGTTGGATTTTGCAGCTAAGTTTCCGATGGAATGAGGAACCCAGTCTCCCACCAACCCTCCTCAGTTGCCTCCTATGACATGCATAGTAGGTTACAGTGTTACTGTTGTTTCCTGAATGGGCCCCAGTAATACGCAGGCGATCAGCTACTCTACATTGATGAATTTGTTAACATAGAGAACAGAGTTCTCATGGTCTTGCCTAGAATGCAATGAGGATAATCCTTCAACAAGTTTTACCTGATTATTGGTCAGGTTTTCTGTCTAGATATCGAAAACTAACGAAAGAGAAGTATTTGTAAATGAGTACAATAAATTATAATCCATCCTGGTCACATTTATGACTCTATGAGACTATAATCTATACATAATTAATAATAAATAATTTGACCAGATGCAGTTTCCTGCTCTAGGTCTGTGATGTGATAGCCCCATCACATGTTATGACCTGAATTCAGAGAGCAATAAGTGGTCAGTCTTTTCCTCATCTTTGCAGGTGACAAGCCCAGGCATCAAATCTACATCCGATCGTGCTCTTGACATTATCAGCACAGTTCACCTTCAACTTTGCTAGCGTGCCCACATAATCTAGGTCTAGTGGGATTATTTTGTCTAGATTCAAAACTCAATTTCCTTACCAAGTGCTTCTTGTCTGGCCAGTTCTGCTACTCTAGCTTCCTCCTCTTGTTGAAGGACATGGTTTGAAATAAAGTAAAAATGTCAGATAAATTATGACATACAGAGAAACAAAACGTTTATTATCAGTATTAGTGTGGGAGGCATGGTTCATTTTTGTATGTTAAGGGGCTGGCCATGAATCTTTACTCTGACTATGAAGTAGTAACAGGAGAAAACTGATACTAGGCACATTCAAAATTGAGAAAACTGACTCTAGCACATTCAAAATTGAGAAAACTGACTCTAGCACATTCAAAATTGAAAAAGGATAACTCAAAGTTTTTCATATTTGCAATGAATATGTGCTGGAAATGTGATGCTGGCTGGTTTTTAGGATGTCAGCGGTGTCCAACTGAATTATTATTATCCATCTCAGAGCAACACAGTGAATGGACAGTACAATGCAGATCTCCTTACAAAACTAAAACAGTGTGTGACTAGAAAACAAGACATAGCATGCGCTCAAAATCCTCCTTTGTTTCAAATGTACCTTCTCACAAAGCATATTTTGCGCAGCTAACAATCAAGAATTCGAATATTGAGATTCTTCCAATACCACTCTATTCTCCAGATATGGCTCCTGCAGGCACTTTTTCTTTCCCAAATATTACTAAACAACTAAAAGGCAATCATTTGCCACAGTGATAAAGAAGTCATACTGGCATGTGATAAATGGTTAAGTTTGAAAAATAGTGTTCAATTCCAAGATCTTTTCAAGGTCAAGCATAGTAGATGGCATGTGTCAATTCAAGTGGTGGCTATGCTGAACTGGAATAAACATCACACAATTTCAGTTCTGTACGACACTTCCTTCATAGTCATGGTAAACACTTATGGCCAGCCCCTTGTCATATATTATGGACAGTTCATATGTTCTAACTGGATAACATATGATGTATGCTGAGAAGTAACAAAATCACCGAGACAAAACCAGTCTATGACATGCTGGTGTCATGTCTGCCAGCTGGGGTTGCTGACACATTTTAACTCATAGCTTTTCAACTGAGGCAGGGTTGTTTGGGGATATGTCACCTGTTTCTAGCCATGCCAGGATAATGGCTAGACCCTTGCCTGCTGGCCTGGTGGTCATGGTTTAGAATTCATATGGAGGTGAATCTTTAAAATTGACCTGAGCTCCCAGATCAACATGACCTACAATGGGTGCCAGGAAATGTCTTGGGAAGTGAAGTCAGTCGGAGTGATCTTGACCACATCTCCCCTTGAGAGCTGATTGGTCTACAAAATATGAGTATAATATATACCCAATATACTCAAGATGTATCAGGTTCAAGAGTTTTTATGGAGTTTTACATTTTTAACAAAATATGGAAACCAAGAATTGTATACTCCCCCTTTATGCCTAGTAAGTGAATCAACTGGCCAGTCTTCTCAAACAAGGGCAAAAAATTAGATGCATGTTCATTATCATCATAAGCCATGCTGACAAGCATGAGCAGTCATGTTTTGCCACCTGACTCGATGACCAGAGACTTGGATCAGGTCTGTGTTCTTGTGTTGCTTACACCATGTGGCCAAGCTATCCAGGTATTTCTCTCTTTGCCATCTCATTGCTCTTTTCCCACAAATTTTGCCAGCTGTCACTAAGACATTACACACACCTTTCCTGATTGGCTGGTATTGACCTACGTCATAACCAATTCTTTTATGTAGCTTGTTGTTTCCAATATATGTCCTTTACAAATCTAAGACTTTTCTCATCGATTTAGAGATCTGCAAAGCATTTAAGCATCTTTATTATATTTCTTTATTTAAAACCTTTTTGTAGTCAATGAGGCAAAGGTGTATGTCTTTGTTTACTTCTATTGAATGTTCTCTTAATATTTTCAGCAAATACACAGCATTTGTTATATCTGTCTTCTAAAAACCCACATTGTTGTTCCCCTATTTTTGGTAAAAAAAAATTTTTCTAACACTTTGCTTGATGATTCTTAGCAAAATCTTCATGATTTGGCTCATTATGCTAATTTTATGATGTTGATCACATTCTAAAAAGCTCCTTATTTCTTCAGGAATGCAATAAATATAAATTTACATAAGTGTGCAAATTGCACAAGTTGAAAATCCCTCGGCAGATAGAAACTATATATAATAGTCTGTAATGGCTACAGCCCTGGCAAAATTTAAAAACAAAAAAATATGAGGCTGAGTATTCTCAGTCTGTCTGTGATCTTGTGTCTGGAGATTGAGCACCACTAAGTTTTGAAATTACTCAAGACCACCACAACTTAGAAGAAAATGGTGTCCCAATGACCTTGTAGGCTGGAAGAAGAAAGGAAGGAAGGATATGTCATATAAAGCTCTAGATAAGATGAAGTCTACTGGAAGGATGACTTGACACTAGGTCCATATTTTTAGACCACTCGCACTCAATGAGTGATGAGGCCAATATCATTCCAACCACCTTAAATTACCAAGAAAATGCTCTGCTATATGACATGAGTCACTCCAAAGTCATGCCATTAATTAAAAATCCCATTAGAAGGGGGATTTGAACACTAGACCAAAAGAAAGCAGGTCATGCACTAGCCAATCTGATACCATTGCCTTTTATAGGAAGCTAAACATTACATTCTCAAACATTCTTAAGAAACAAGAAAAGAAGTGTAACACTCTCAGTGAGCTGAAGCAAGCTAGGAAGGATGTGCAAAAGGCTGCCAGGCAGTGTGCAAATGACTATTGGATCAAGTTATGCGAGCTTGTGGTCCAATGATCAAATGAAGTGTACCACTGAAAACCTTGACTGGAGAAATCATCACTGATAAGAAACAGCAGATGGACAGATGGGTAGAGCACTATTTGGAGCTTTACTCAAGTGAGACCAAACTAGCGGATGATGCCCTCAGTGCCATAGAGGCTCTACCAACTCTTGACCACCTGGACACACTTCCCACCATAACAGAAGTTAAGTGTGCTATAAATGAACTTGCATCTGGCAAGGCCCCAGGTAAGGATGGGATTCCAATAGAGGTTATCAGGAGTGGGCAAGACACACTCACTCTACAGATCCACCAGCTAATAGAGCTAATACAGAGATTGAAGGCCAAGATCAAAATTAGGAGGGTACTGATCAGAGAGTTGCTTTTTGCTGATGATGCTGCAATTATGACCCACTCTGAGGAAGAATTACAAAGTCTACTATCTGCATTCTCCGATGCTTGTTCTGAATTTGGTTTAATATTCAGCAAAAAGAAGACACAGATTATGTCACAAGGTTTACATGGTGTACCATCAATCTTTATTGACGACGCCGAACTCGAGATAGTAGACCATTTTACATATCTAGGATCAGAGGTAAATAGCAAATTATCCCTAGATCAGGAAATCATCATCAGGATTGGTAAGGCAGCAACAACAATGAACAGGTTACACAAAAGAGTCTGGGAGAACAGGAAGCTTACTGCCAAAACAAAAGTCCTCGTCTACCAAGTCTGTGTCCTTAGTACTCTTCTTTATGGCAGTGAAACCTGGACAACTTACTCACGCCAAGAGAAACGTTTAAACAGATTTCATATATGGTGTCTGTGAAGAATACTTGGTATTAAGTGGCAAGACAAAATCACAAATACTGAAGTAATGGAAAGATCAGGTTGTGTGACGGTATAATCCATGCTCAGTCTTCATAGACTGAGATGGATAGAACACGTTAGGAGGATGGATGATGGTAGAATACCAAAGGATATCTTTTTTGGTGAATTACAGATGGGTAAGAGATCTCAGAGTCGGCCTATACTACAATACAAAGATGTGTGTAAGTGGGACATGATTGATACAGGCATTGATAACGCACATTGGGAGCAAGTCGCAGCTGAATGTGTTGCATGGAGGGAAAATATCAGAAATGGAATAAAGACAAAGGAGAAAATTATTGCAGATAAGTCACACACCAAGCATGTGAGATGTAAGATGGTGCATGATGGTTGAAATGACCATGTGTTCACATGCATCCACTGTGGATGAACATTTACAGCGCGAATTGGCCTTATCAGTCACAATCGCCACCGCCATGGGTTGTAGTTATTAAGCCTTTTTTAAGTAAGAAACTACTGTCTGTCAAGACGGCAATGTGCCAATGGAAACATTACATATTTCCAGAGCAGTACATCTAATCTACTCACACCATTTATTTACTCGGTTTTTCTAATTCACTAAGAACATATACAAATGTGTATAGATAATAAAAACAAACCTTACCTAAGACCATCTGTCTTTGCATCTCTTCTTCCATCTCTTTTTTCATTTTTTCCTCTTCCTGACTGTTCCAAAAAAAAAAAAGAAAAAAAAAAGAGAAAATAGAAAAATATCTAAAACCTCATGAAATTAAATATGTTTTATTCTTTTTGGTCAGCAGATAAAAAAATGCAAAATTGTATTTAATAGTTACTCTTTCTTCTCTTTTTAATTTTTTTTTCCATTATTTTGGTGATTGCTTTAACTGATAAGATGTATAAATGATGTTCTATGATTTCTCCTGCAGGATACAGGGACGTTGTGGTTGCTATAAGCCCCTGAGGTCACCAATGTAATGTTATATCTGGTTATTTAATCCAAAGACTGAGATCAAACTTTTCAGACATATAATTCCACCATAAATCTAGCTATGTGACTGCTCATAAACTTATGATTGGGAAATTAATGTAGTAGTTTCCCCTTTTATTCCACATTCATGACATAAATTTACATGCTATAAATAGTGATCGTGCACAAATGTACAATTAAAATAAATGATGTTATTTTGCAACAAGTGTGAAAATTCAAATATCTAGGCACATGATAACATCAGATGCAAGATGCATTACAGAGATAGGACCAGCAAAAAATTAATTCTATCAAATGAAGAACAGTTTATGCAATAAGTCCTTGCCAATGGATCTTATAAAAATAATTTTTTCATGTTACATAGAACCAGTTCTAACATTTGGCTGCAAAACCTGGACAATTAGTAACCAAGTGAAAAAAAACTCTGAAGACTTTGGAGATGTAGCTTTACAAAGAATGCCAACAATTTTTTGAATAGGCACAATGAGCAATCTAGGATTGAGGGAGGTAAGTCGCAAAGACGACTATCTCAAGCATCAGAAAGAGGCAGTCTTTATTTTTTGGCTACATTATGAGAAGACAAAAACTGGAACATATTGTGACAACCAGAAAGATTTGTGGAAAAAGAGATTGGGGAAGAAAGTGAGAACAATTCTCGACAGTCTTGTCTCATGGCATGGAAGGGAGTCTGCTCATGAATTGATATATGCCATTGGAAATCGCAGGATGTGCAGAAGCATGATTGCCCATGCCAGTTGGCAAGGCCCTTGATGATAAATAGTATCTTGTGATTGGCTTTTCTAATATTTGAAATGTTGCTACAGTAGTGGTCAATTATCCTTACTGCTGTAAACATAAGTAATAAAGATGAATAAATTTATATTATCCCTACTGCTGTAAACCAAAGTAATAAAGATAAATAAATTTATAAGTACTGATTGGCACTTATAAGCAATAAGCAAGAATAGAAGAAGAGAGAAGCAAGCATCTAGGCACCCTCTAAATAATAATAATATAAAGCTTGTCAACTTATAGCCTTTAATTATTCTAATTCTTTCCCCTTTCATTTTTCCCTTCTATGAGTTAAAACATAAAAATGTTGCATGTCCTTTGCAAGACGTTGTGATAAATCCTGGATTGATTTTCCAGGCAATTGTATCTTCAGTAGTTTGCCAATGTTTACTGAATGAGAGGTCAATGTTTAAATCTAAACGACAGGTGAAGGGAATTAACCCACTATCCTATCACCAGTGCACAGGAAGTTTAAGCATGAGTGCTTTAAACCTTGCTGCCACGCTGCCCTTCCCTATTAGTTAGCAACTGATATTTATAGATGTATTAAACTTGTTACTTGTTCTTTTCATTTACAAAATTGTGTTTCTAACTATCACAAAATATGAAAATGAGTAGTTCAATGTTTACTTCAAAAGCAGACGTTTGACACAATATATTAACGTTTCTTCTTATTTTCATAGATTACAACACACCAAATTTCGAGTTAAAACTAAAAAAGAATATGCATTTTGATGTTTGGGTTCATCAGCTGCTAAGTGAAGAAAAGATTTGTCACCTATTTCTCTGAGCATTCAGGCCTAAAAATGTCTTCCCTATCATATCACACAAACTACTGAGCGTAATCTTGCCAAGAAATCAACGGCAGCGGTAAAATGCTGGTGTTGACAGCGATGTCCTGTAAACGATATGCGAAAAAAAAAAAAATCACATCACAGAACCATAGCAGGAAACTGCTTTAGACACATGAAAGAATATGCATGGAGAGAAAGCAGAATAGCCAGTATTTTACGCAAGTGAAGCCTGAACAACTGACCTTGTTTGTCAACAGCAGTCATACATCTGGTTTCAAAATGTGAAAAAGACCTAGATGCCCAAGGATTAACTCTTTCTGTGAGGCTCACCACAATGAGTGGCTCGCATCTTTTCTGTTAATCCGCAGTCGATGTCGCTGCAGTGGTCTTCTGTTTCTTTGTAATACCTTACAGTTTTTAAATGGTATTTATTTAAAGTGACTTAGTTTTCAATGTATGGGAATTTATCTATGGTAAAAATTTTAAATATGACATTTTTCTATGTTTTGATCATTAGTTTCAGTGATGCTTAACATAACAACAGCCAATGCATCAACAATGTAAAGAGATTCCCAGCTTTGAGACAACAGCGCCTGCCTGAGATGATAGAAAACATTTCTGGTTTTGAGAAGAAAAAACACTCAGAATGAATCAGAAAGTATAAAAAACAGTCAAAACCTGCACTGAAGAACATCCCAGCAGCACCTGGATCCATGCATATACAGACGGATTAGCTAAATACTCAACAGAAAATGGAGTTGGAGGAGATTCTCCTTAATCTAATAAATGGAGTACACACAAAAACACAGTCAGTGATAACTGGAAAACTATCAGGTAAATTCAGAGCAGAGATAGAGCTGCGTAAATTTCAACAGAAATGCTGTTGACAGAAAAAAATAAAGAAAAATAAATTGCTCCCTTTATAGATGTGAAGTTAGTTGTTTCAATACTCAAGGGCAGAAATAGTGCAGAACTTTGAGACTTAAAAGCAGCTCTACATGATCTATGCCAGAAATCTAAAAGGGTTGTAATACAATGGATTCTCTCACATTGCAACATACATGGAAATGAAGAGACTGACAGACTGGCAAAAGGAAGGTAGAAAACTACCCCAGCCTGGTGTAGACATAGCCTATGAGGCCAAGAGATTTATAATAATTGATTAGAGATCCAAGTGGGAGTTAGAGCATCAGGCTACCAGAAAGATGGTGTACATCATCAAGTCCACCAAAGAGAACAAGTACCAATCTTCAGACTTTGAACAGGACACAACAGGATGAAATATCACATGTTTAATACACTAAAGATATAAAATACAGATGAATGCAACTGTGGGACTGGTAAAATGACAGCTAAACATTTGTTAAACAGAGAAAACTATTTCAACCTAAAACCACACCATTTGCCAATTGAAGACACACTATGGGCAGTCAGCTGATGATCATACTTGTCAGGCTAATCCGGAAGATGGGAAAACCAGTCTGGACACAACTGAACATCATCCCAACCTGAAAGTGATGTTGCTGTAACCAAACAGTGTGAAACAAATATTACACTTGTGCTCCACTTACATTCTCTTACGCTCTGCATCAAGCCTTGCTTCTTGATCTTTAAGGTCTTTCTCAAGGACTCGACGATTCATTTCTCCAAAAATGAAGTCCCTGTTCTTCAAACAAAATCTTTCACATGTGGTCCTCAGTTTATTGATGTCAAGTGCCTTGATCTCTTCTCCAAGCACGTAGACAGCATCTGGAATAACATTTCTTTCAAGACAGGCATTCCACAATTCTGGGGTTTCCGGAAAGTTATCCAAAATCCAGCATCCATTTCTGAAAACATGAAGACAACTATTTTGAAATCCTAATAATTTAGAAATTAAAGTTTACAATATTCTAGCCCAGATTATATTGTTTTACAATGCCTCAGACATTTTCTACTCTCAAAAAATAACAGAAATCATAATATTTGATGTCAACATTTAACTTTAATATTTTTCTGTTTGATTGCTTTTTTCTCATGAAATAAGTGTCTAAAAACATTGTTAGTTGAATGTCCTCTACAGGACATTGCTATCATCCCAGTATGTATTGGTTGTGTGTGATTTACTGGACAGCGATAGTTCAGTAGTATGTCATTGCTTTACTGCTTTCTGAATGGTCAACAACTCACACCATCAAAATCAACGCAAAGAGATCTGCTTCCAGGTTGCCTGCACTGATTTCGAACCCTTGGCTTAGTATGATGGGGAATTATAAAACAGTTTATCTCACTATCCTCTAAGCTACAGCTTACTTATCCCGAAATAATTAGAACTGAGGCGTTTATGAAAAGAAATATATGATATTTAACAGTACGACATAAAGAGATAGTACAATTGTGATAAAGTGAGCTGAGACCCAATATATGCCAGCTTCTACAGTTAATACTACTTGTCAGCTAACACAGTTACCACTACTTTTAAAATCACAGTTAACACTACTTGTCAAAGTATAGTTAATACTACTTGTCAACTTACACAGTTAACACTACTTGTCAAATTATAGTTAACACTACATGTTAACTGACACTGTTAACATTGCCTGTTAACTCACATAATTAACAATACTTGTCAGCCCAAACAGTTAAAATTGATTGTAGTTAACACTGCTTGTCAACTCATGTAATTAACACTACTTGTAAGCCCACACAGTTAAAATTGATTGTAGTTAACAATGCTTGTCAGCTAACACAGTTACCACTACTTTTAAAATCACAGTTAACACTACTTGTCAAAGTTTAATTAATACTACTTGTCAACTTACACAGTTAACACTACTTGTCAAATTATAGTTAACACTACATGTTAACTGACACTGTTAACATTGCCTGTTAACTCACATAATTAACAATACTTGTCAGCCCAAACAGTTAAAATTGATTGTAGTTAACACTGCTTGTCAACTCATGTAATTAACACTACTTGTAAGCCCACACAGTTAAAATTGATTGTAGTTAACAATGCTTGTCAGCTAACACAGTTACCACTACTTTTAAAATCACAGTTAACACTACTTGTCAAAGTATAGTTAATACTACTTGTCAACTTACACAGTTAACACTACTTGTCAAATTATAGTTAACACTACATGTTAACTGACACTGTTAACATTGCCTGTTAACTCACATAATTAACAATACTTGTCAGCCCAAACAGTTAAAATTGATTGTAGTTAACACTGCTTGTCAACTCATGTAATTAACACTACTTGTAAGCCCACACAGTTAAAATTGATTGTAGTTAACAATGCTTGTCAGCTAACACAGTTAACATTGCTTGTCAACTCACATAATTAACTCTACCTGTCAGCCCACACAGCTAACTCTACCTGTCAGCTCACACATTTAACACTACTTGTCAGTTCACACAGTTAACTCTATCCATCAGCTCACACAGCATGCAATGTCCCAGTTCTTAAAATCAAACCTGCAGATATCTCACTTCTGGAATCCATGCCATTATGGGATATATAATATAATTTCACATATTTGGGGGATGTTCTGGTCTTTTCAGCCACGAAGAAATAAAATAAATATTAGCTACAACTAAGACTTGGCCACAAATCAAACAGAGTGGTTCAGAAAGAACAGTACTGGAAGGCATAGTTCCCAGAGGAGGAGCAGGGTCCCACAAGCATAAAAGTGGATATAGTACATTAAAGGCACCATGAGCAAGAAAATGTATGAGACAGGAGAACGACTAAAACAATTACTAATAAACTAGACATTCACTAATTGATTTCTGCAGAAAATAGGACTAACATGATATGACAGAATAACGAATGTGGAGCTCATGGAGAGAACTAGACACATACCAATGTGGAGCTCATGGAGAGAACTAGACACATACCAATGTGGAGCTCATGGAGAGAACTAGACACATACCAATGTGGAGCTCATGGAGAGAACTAGACACATACCAATGTGGAGCTCATGGAGAGAACTAGACACATACCAATGTGGAGCTCATGGAGAGAACTAGACACATACCAATGTGGAGCTCATGGAGAGAACTAGACACATACCAATGTGGAGCTCATGGAGAGAACTAGACACATACCAATGTGGAGCTCATGGAGAGAACTAGACACATACCAATGTGGAGCTCATGGAGAGAACTAGACACATACCAATGTGGAGCTCATGGAGAGAACTAGACACATACCAATGTGGAGCTCATGGAGAGAACTAGACACATACCAATGTGGAGCTCATGGAGAGAACTAGACACATACCAATGTGGAGCTCATGGAGAGAACTAGACACATACAAGGTGAAGACAGGACACTGGCCCTGGATAGGACATAATTGAGATAACCTGAGAATAGTGTCACTTTATCTGAAATCCACAGGGCAAAAGAAATAGGGAAGACCTACAAGACATGCTTTGATGATGATATGATAGCTTTATTTAGAAGAAAGACTTATCTTCATCAAGCTCACTGCATAAAGAATAAATCACTGTTTGCACTTTTCAAACTAAAAACATTCAACAAAACAATTGTCATTAACAATAAAATTTCAGCAATGATAAATAATAAGCATACTCACAAAGGACCATCATGTCTTGTGCTTCTAAGTTCTTTTTCCCAGGCTGCAATAGTATTTTCAAGGATCTGTGCCTCAAACTCAGGTTCAAGCTTCACTGGGGCTATTTCGGCTAGAGACACAGCAACATTCACAATAGCCCTCACTTCTGGATGAGACTCATCAACCTACATAACACATCAACAAAATTATTTACTTAGTCTGCTAGATGTGTTGTTGTGAAATTAGAAAATTTGAAGGAGTAGAGTGGTAAATGAAGACAGGTAGAATATACAGAAAGCTTGATACCATAGCATGGAGTAGCAACTGTGTCATAGAGTACTGGCAATACATGAGATAGGAGGCTGTGGACAGACATGACAGCAAACACTTTATAGCATGAACTAAAAGAAAATGTGTTATGTTTAATTGTTGCATAAGACTAAATACCAAAACACTATATATTTTCATTACCATGTAGCACATAATGTGTTAAATACAGATATATGTTTAGTTGTTGCATAAGACTAAACACCAAAACATAACATATTCTTATTACCATGTAGCAGATTGCCCGTTTTTTACTGGGGTCTATAAGGGAAACAAAGAATAATAACATTGTAACATACCATGCATGTTGTTGGCGTGAGACTTTGGCTGCAAAACCCAACCAGTCATGAACAAGTCTACAAAGGCTTGGCATGAGTGGTTGAGGGCCTATGCTCCATTGAGAGATGAAAGGCAGACAATGAAGAAGAAGATGTGCATGTCATTTGCAGAACTTCTCTTTCAGGATAGCCCACTAGAAAGACACTTGATCTTTTGTCAGTTAACCTGCCTCAGACATTTCCATGCCCAGGGTGTCTTTAACGTCCTATGTCCACCTTCATGTTGGTAATAAATATACTTCTTTACTACTGAATCTATGTCATCATCATCAAGTATATTTCAATCCTTCAGCTAGTCATGAAACTTCCTGGTAATTTGTTGCAAAGTTGTCTGTCTTGTGCTGCTCTTGTTATCCCCAGTATTATGCCACCCAGAACTCTCTTTGCTCTTTCTTCACGTATTTAAGTGTGGCTAATCCATGAGAGACTTGGTATTTTTTAATTACTTTAAGATGTTTTCAGAAACTTTAAAAAGTAATCAAAATATTTCAGTAGTATACTCTGATCAAATGTAAGAAGTGCAATCATACACGACACATTGAATGAGAAACAAAACAAATAGCTAAACACTTAAGGAGCGTTGGCTTTCACAGAAAGAGCTAACAGTCTAGGGTTCACAGCCATATGTTAACATGAGTTCTGTTTAACATGACTGTCTTTGTTAACCTACACTAAATAACATCACTTATGCAGAGTATTACCATCAAGTGCTTTGTTGCCTGGCATGAGCAATCAGACTTCTCCACATCTTACAATCTCCAATGGCATGTATCATTTTGTGTTCTGACACCCTTCCATGCAGTGACACAAGATTAAAGAATTTTTATCACTGTCTTCCCCAACCTATTTTTCCACAAATCTTTCTTGTTGCCACAATTAGTTCTAGTTTTTGTCACCTCATAATATGACCAAAACGATTATTCCTGTCTATTTCTGATGTTTGTGATAAGTTGTCTTTGTCTCTTAGTTTCTTTCAAAAGTTAGATTACTCATTTGGCTTTCCAGGAATTTTCAGCATCATTCTATAAAATCACATCCCCACAACTTCTAAGGATTTGTTTGTTTGTTTACTAATTATCCAGGATTCCCAGCCATATTTTTAGAACTGGTTCTATGTAACATGCGAGAATTCATTTTCTGAATATTCACAGGGCAGAATATAAAAGCTAAAATACTAAATGATAAATTGGTGTCAAAAGAACAAACCTCTGGCTCTGGAATTGTCATTGAACTATCAGCTTCTGAAAGAGGCTGTGCCACACTAGCAGCTGCTGTAGAAACTTCATCTATTTCAGGTATGCCGTCTTCTGTTACTCTGTCTTCTTCTTCCACATGTTGCTTTTCTTCTTCTTCCCCTAGCTCTTCCTTTTCTTTGGCTTCTTTAGATGATGATGCTTCTACATCAGAAGTCTTTTCTTTGATCTCTTCATCCTTTTCATCAATCTGTGACTGGGTATCCTCTTTTACCTCTTCTACCGTTCCAAGAGTATCATCTGCATTGTCCCCAGGACTTTTAGCGTCTTTATGATCTTCCCATGATTCAGCATCCTCTGAAATAATTCAAGGGCATAAAGCTCATACTCAGTAGATTCTTAGACTGTTGAGAACACACTCTAGCTGTAAAATATGTGAAGACATAATAATTAAAACACAAACAATATAATGCACAATTAATTGCCTGGCATATTTATTTGTATCTCGTCAGGCGCAGACTACAGAAAAAGTTCAAATTATGAGGGACAGTCAATACGTAATGCCTCCTATTTTTTTTAAATCTATGTAAATACTTTATCAGTTTGCAATTTATTAATTTAACAGGATTTTTCAAACACTATTCTGCACTGTGTATCATTACCAACCTGTTTCAGTCACAGGTTGCGCAACAGTAATGGTTTAAAAATGGCCACTAAAAAAGTTAGGTTAAAGGAATGTAATGAACAATGCTGGAAGCGAGACCCCAATTTGCATTCATGAATGTTTGAGTATTGTTTATGGAGATTCAACAGTGGATGTTAGCACTGTCTGACACTGGGTATGTCGTTGTGATGAAGCTGAAGTAGGTCAATCCTCACTGGCTGACTTAAAGTGGACTGGCCGTCTGTTAAAAATTAGGAGGCATTACTTATTGACCGTCCCTCGTATATTAAAACAAGGTAATGAATCCTTTTAACTGAAATACACAAAAATATTGTCATATGTTTCATCATTTCGTTGGTCATTTTAAAGAAATTAATTTTGTAATAAATATTTAACAATTAGATATTACACTGGGTGCTGCTGTAGCACAGTGGCCATATGCTAATCTGCTGGCCCAGCAGCCAAGGGTTCAAATCCACAATGAGGTAGATTTTCCAAATTGTCCAGGGCTCCAAGGTTGACCCAGCCCAAAATGAGCAGCAAGAAATGTCCTGGGAAATGAAGGGAACTGACGTGAAGTTAACCACATTATCCCTGGAGTGCTAACTGCTCTCAAATATATAGGTGAAGTTAACCACATCATCCGTGGAGGGCTAACTGCTCTCAAATATATAGGTCTAGCACCAAAAGTCTAACGCATCTACACGTTATATCTTGGATGAATATATAACATTGGCCAGATTAAGACTGATATATTATGAACAGGAAGATCGAGATGGGCTAGGCTTGAAGACAGTGGATGGAGTCTCTAAGGAGGTCGAGACTGAAAAAAATCAGGTTCATTTATGTGCCAGGCCAGGCAGGTGTAAGAGGAAATGAGCAAAGTTTAACATAAATCAGGTTCATTTTTGTGCTAGGCCAGGCAGGTGTTAGAGGAAATGAGCAATGCCTGACAAAAACCAGGTTCCTTTTTGTGCCAGGCTAGGCAGGTGTAAAAGGAAATGAGCAAGGTGATAGGTTTACTGACCGGGCTAGTGTGGGAAGCATACAAACAAAGAAGTGAGCTGATATAGTGAATGCCATCAGAGAGGCAGGGTGATTAAACAAATAAAGAGACGATTGTGAATCTGCAGCCTTGATCAGACTGAAATAATATCAGTTCCAAAAGGTCAAAGTTAGACAAGAGTGCTATGCAGGTAGCCAAAGAGGAAAGTCGACCAACATAAAACTGGACCACTGAGGGAGATACTAAGGGATTCAAGCACTTATGGACTTGAATAGTTTGATGTGCAGTGAGGATAATCTGATGACTAATGAACTAAGTCAATCCAATATTTATGAGAGGAAAAAAATAAAAATTTGGCCTCGTTCAACCTGCATCTGCAACTTCGGTTATACTAGTAACTGAGGTCCTTTTTTGTGAGTTTTGATTTTCTTTCCTTTCTTTGTTTTCTTTCGAGAACAGGACTGATTATATTTTCTCCTCTCTGCTCATCGGGCTGGTTGGATCTTATGGAGCTCATGCTTACTGGCATTTTCATTACTGCATTGAACTAGTCCTGATGAGAACAGGCCCTTAGGAGGACCTACCAGATTCAGTAGCCTAACTAAGACTGACATAGTTTCTTAAATCAAATAAAAATACAATCACCAGAAAAGAAGTCTGGACGTTTATACACAACTAGCTGACCCGGCCCGGCTTCGCCCAGTCCTTGGTGGGGAGCATCTCATTTAATTCATATAATTAGTCATATAAGCTCCCGTTCCCGTTACCGACTGTCTGTCTGTCTGTCTGTCTGTCTGTCTGTCTGTCTGACCCGGCATCGCCCAGTCCTTGGTGGGGAGCATCTAATTTAATTCATATAAGTAGTCATATAAGTTCCCGTTCCCGTTACCGACTATCTGTCTGTCTGTCTGTCTGTCCGTCCCTCCCTCTCTGTCTGTCTGTCTGCCTGTCTGTCTAATCATTTATTGGTTGCAGTTAGAACAACCTTAGATAAACGAAGACCAACTTACAAAAAGCATTTGAAAGAGCACTTGAAAGATCTTTACATCTTCCCCCAACAATTAACTTGAGTAAATGGAGCGGCGGCAGCAGCATCAGCAGAAGAAGGAAAAGGAGGAGTAGACAACTGCAGCGAAAAGGTGGGTCTGTCTATCTATCTGACCCGGCGTGACTTCGCCCAGCTCCTGGAGTGTAGCGTCTCATTAAATTCATACAACAAAAAAAGTAACTTAAAAAAATGCCCTTCTACACACCATCCATTATTTTTAATGAAAACGCTTTCTAATCACCTGCATGACTACAGTAACTTCTTAAGCAAAAAAAGATGAGTTACAATGTTATGCATTGTGCATTATTTTTATGAAAACTTTGAAAATGCCTTACAGATTGTATCATTATTTATTATAACTCATATGCCGGTACATAACTATGGACAAAGAGTTTATAAATCTTTGAAAACGATGCCACAATATGACTATAAGTTATACAGAAAAGTTATGCCCCTTGAAATAACTTTTATAGAGTTAGGTCCCCTGAGATATATTAAATTATGATGAAAAGTGAAAAATGAAATAATACTGGGTAAGCATGCGATTTCACACTAAAAAAATATGACAGTGGGCTGCACTGGAATGAAAGAAAGGCGTGTAGAAAATTTCATCTCAATCGGATGGGCCGTTCGCGAGTGCACAAAGGACATACGGACATACAGACATACAGACAGACAGACAGACAGATAGACAGACGGAGATCGCAATTTAAATATAAGATGACTGTGCACATACTAAACAGCAATAATCATAATCATCCAAGAACATCATCATCAACAGCTTCTCTGAGGCTAGTCTTGAAGTTTCCTGACCATGGTTCACCAATGCTGTCTGTCCACTGCTGCATGTCTTCAGAGACAGATCTCTGAACACCTGAGCAATAAATGTGCTGGTTTCTTGTCCTGTTTATCGCTTATCAAGAAGTTTGCCTGTTATAACTTTCTTTACTGGACCTTCAGGTCTTCAGTTATACCAAGAACAACAACTTTTTATTTTGTTATTGTTCTGAGAAAAGTTCTACTTATATTTATTTTTTCCAGAATATTACTATTTGTCTTTTTTCAGTCCAGCTTATTCCTTGCACTGATAGATCATCTGAAATGTCTTTGGCTATTTTTGTTTGCCACTTTTCCCCTTCTTCTTCTTCCTTCTTCTTCTTCTTCCTCTTCTTCCTTCCTCTTCTTCTTCTTACTCCTCCTCCTCTTCTTCTTCTTCTTCTTCTTCTTCTTTTTTTGTCAATTCTTCTAATGAAGATATTGGCTGTGTCTGTTGCTAATTTGTCACATCTGCACCTTTTTTTACTGACAAATTTAACTTTACAAACTTCATTCAAAAGTTCAGTGTATAAAACATTATATATATTTCTGAGTTAGATCATTTTCACATTAGACATTGATTAGTACAAGTAGAACTTGTCTACTTCTCGTGTTTTGGTGATTCATTCATTGCATTAATACAAGTAGTTTGCTGCCACATGGCGTTTAGACAGAATGACGTCATCGGAAAAGGCGGTAGAAAATCATATAGGGAAAACCCCACAAGAAACTAGGAAACTGTCGGTAAACAACACAAACGTCAGGGTGACGTCAGAGGACAACAGGAAGGACATGGATTGGGAATGTAAGAGCAGGCCGTGAAAATGCAAATGTTGGCGATGGAATAGTGTTGGCACATAAAGCAGTGGCTGTGACGGAGATAGCAGGGAAAGAAGATATATAGGGATTGCTACAAGGTGTTGCTACAGAACTTACGGGAGTACCTAGCCCTATATCGTGCAGAGTGGCAAAGGAGAACTTCAGGCAGAATGACAGAAGGGCAATGGAAGATAGGAAGGTACAATATCTCTGTAAGCAGGTTAGTGTTGAGTATCAATGAGTTCCTGTAAATAGAACTAGGTCCTGCTTGACAACAAGCCCCTAGGTACGGATAGAATTGATAGAAAATCTCAAACTGACTGTGAGCTCTTATTAAATGTTATTACGTATCAAAATCTTCAGCATGGCCGTTATCTTCAAAGTCATTTACCTTGCGGTTCCAGCGTTGAACGTTTGTTCATTTTGCATTTACGATTGTTGTGTCGAGCCAGACATTTAAGTGACATACTATTTGCTCAGTTGCGTTTAACAGTTTATGAACACGCCGGACTTATAGTATGGCATTTGCCATGTCATGTTACTCAGTTCCAAGACTGGTAAGTCATGTCATGTTATTCACTCAGGGACGTATCATGCATGCCATAAGAGACAACTGAGAAGGGTTGGTATGAGATTGGCTACCTCATCCTAAAGAAAACTTTAGTTCCAAGATGAAAAAAGAGGAATAAAAATATATCAATTAACCAGATGACTTTATGTTTTCCTACTTACCTTCATAGTTGACCAAACCTGTATGAGGAAGTGGTAAACAACGTAGCTATTATTAATCATTGCTACAATTACATATGTTTATTAACTTCTTCTTTACCAGGCATCTCATGATATGTTTGTAGGTTACCTCATATAGGAGTGACTTGTCTTAATTCCAACAGTCACATATAGTTGTTACAGTCCCATTATAGTTGTTACAGTCCCATACAGTTGTTACAGTCACATATAGTTGTTACAGTCCCATATAGTTACATGAACTCTTAGTATACTGTATACCACCTGAAGTGCCTCTAATTCCAACAGTCCCATATAGTTGTTACAGTCCCATATAGTTGATACAGTCCCATATAGTTGTTACATGAACTCTTAGTATACTGTATACCACCGGAAGTGCCTCTAAAATCACCCCAAATTTACCAAGTTCCAGTTAGAGCTACCATATGTCAGTAGATGGTACTACCTGCTTTCTGTATGTTGGGTGACGCTCACCAAACCCAACACCCCATATTGTGCCAACAGCTTCAGGCAGAGGAGTGCAATTGGAAGGATACAAGCCTTATCCTGGTGCAAGGATATGCAACCTACAGACTAAATGTCAGGGCAGGACAGACCAAGTCCTAAGCCTTAATTGGCAACTGGTCTAGTATCAAAGCTCCAAAAGGTGGACAGTTAGAGCACTGCTTTGCTGATCCAGCAATTTCTGCAGCTTGTCTTTTTCATGATGTATTGGTGTTACCTTTCCTCTGGAGAAATCTAGGCAGGCTGAGAGAGGGATCATATTGTATGGGCAAAACATGATCTCTACAATCAAGCCCAGGTTTTATGCTATGGAGAGGTCATTAATTTTTTAAGCACAATGTAACAAACTATCGCCAGTCGAGACAGCAAGGTACCAGTACTTGAGAAATGGAAGTGATCTGGATAGGAAAGGTGTTGATGAAGGAAATGAATTACCTCATCTCATTATGTTATGATCTAGTGAATGTGAAATCTTCACATTTCATCCCCATTTGGTAGTCCTGCTATGAGGTTGTCTATATATATTTCATAAATGTGCAGTAATTTGCTTATTATAAAAAGAATGGGTTACATTTGTTAATCTTTGACCATAGAAATTATCAGAATCTGATTAGTTTAACCCTTTACAAGGCAGAGCGTCCGTTTCCGTCCGATGCCTTAAACGCGCAGAGTGGCCCATTACGTCCGATACTATTATGCATTGTAAAAACACGATCTTTCGGCTTTCCGACACTTCCGACGGCTAGTTTTGCTTTCGCCGATAGCTTGACAACGTGGCCGTCATTTGTAAACGCGATACTATGAATTTGAACGGACTTTTTTGGATAGTTTTCGGAACTTTTACGCTGTTTTTCAAAACGGATTTTGGTGATTCTTCAAGTGATAGCCGAGATTTCGCTAGGTTCAATTTAAATGACATTAAAGGGCACGAAGTTGACTATTAATCGGAGCTAGATATCAGTGCAAAGCGTTACTTTGCATTAGCAGTCTGAGTCAGACTTTAAAGAAAGTGATTATGATTCTGAAAATGTGTTTGTAAATTGCCGTATAGATGACGGAAAATCACAAACAACATGCTGTATTTTGTAAATATTTGTGTTCATATATGGATTACCAACAACAATCACATGAGTAACATATTCTGCATGCTTTTCCCTTCATTGTGTTGTTTATTTAACTAAACATGCTGTATTTCGTAAATATTTGTGTTCATATATGGATTACCAACAACAATCACGTGAGTAACATATTCTGCATGCTTTTCCCTTCATTGTGTTGTTTATTTAACTAAAATCGGTTGACTAACACCTTATTTGTGATGTTTTTACTAACGCAACCCGAAATTTTACTAAACCTGAAAAAATCTTGCCCGTTCAGGGCTAAAAAACGGACAAGCGTCTGCCCTGTAAAGGGTTAAAACAAAAGTTAGTTGCATATCCTTTACAAGTCATTGCAGTCAACACCAACATTTTTTTCCTGTTGGCATGTTACGTTTATCAATCGCAAAAAAAGAGTGGGTTGAAGTTCTGGAAGACAGGATGGACTGGTACAATGTAATAGTAACACTGGGCCATGAGTGCAGAGAATGGGCAGCGGGCCGCACTGAGTTTGAAGTGCAACAACTGATCCAGAGTAACACACAACAAGGTGACATAGTCATCTACACCGATGGGTCAGTGGTGAGAAACAGGCGTAGTGGTTGGGGTTTAATTGCAAAGGCTAATGCACAAGTCTTGAAAAAGGAGAGTCTAGCATATGAGACTACGACCTCCAGCATGAGAATGGAGGTGGAAGCAGTAACAGCGGCATTCCGTTGGTTAGAGGAGACTACTGCAACTCACATTGTATTTATTACAGATTCAAAGAGTATGCTTAGTAAGTTGGAGAAAGAAATGTTTTGTGTAGAATGGCTATCGTAGCTCCAGAGGTCACAGAGAATTGTATGGATATTTTTTCCCTGGCCGTGTGGAGGTGCGGGGGAATGAACAGGCTGATAGGCCTCTTGGTGGTAGACTGCCTACGGACAAGGGGGAGGTGGTTGTTCACTTGTGGGACCAGGTGGAGAAGGCGGGGAACAGATTGAGAACCCGTTTGTGGAAATAATGAGATTGCGGGGGATCAGCAGGGGTTCTGGAAGAATCTCAAAACTGAGAGGGGAGACTAGGAGAACTTTAAATCAGCGGTGGGAACGATTAGTAGTGTGACTCTTCGCTGGCTGTTGAATGAGGGGATGGAGCATGTATGGAAATGTCCTGAGTGCAACTCAACTCAACTCACCTCAAGAGTACATGATTAGTTGCTTAGAATAAAATGAATTATGTAAATGTAATGCAATCTCCACTAGGAAAGGTGGACATCTCTGGGGTGCTCTGAGAGTATGAACAGCAGGGTAGCCACTTACCCTGCCAACTCACAAGTTTACTAAAGGATGAAGATGTAGTCTAGAGCCATGTGAATGTGGAAATCAAGGGAGAAATAAAACATTATGAATACCAAGAAACTCCAAATGGAAGTCTCCCAGAGAACAGAGGCCTTAATTCCTCAGCTGAAGGCAAAGGGTAAAGGGGCAGACAACATACATCTGTTACTGATATGAATAAAGAATGGACTCTTCCACATTGATGAAGAAAGGGAACAATGAAAGACCTTGACAAAGGGAACAATGAAAGACCTTGACAAGGAACTCCTCCATCCTAGAACTTTTACAAACCACAGGGGGAATTATGGGGTAGAGGAAGAATAGAAGAACACATTTTGATAGTGAAAAGCCACATGAGAAAAGAGTTACTTACTTTCCTGCTCCAGTCTCAAAGCTTCAGCTTCTGCAGCTAAACGAGCTTGTTTCTCTGTGAAATTACAAATCAATGAATGATTTAATCACAACTGTCTGCAGCACATTTCAGAATTTAATTTTCAAAAAGTCATCACTAAAAGTTCCGGTTTTAAATTATAAATGGCAGCAATAACATTTCATGCAGAATCAACACAAAAATAATTTGTTTATTGTGAGTCCAGTTTTAATTTCTCCCCCGATGGTGTTTCCACATTGTCGTGGTGGGGGAGCTTGAGTTTCTCAATGACCCTGAGAGCTATGCCGGCGGTAGCGTAGCTACCAGCAGGGCCTGCCAAGCCGGACAGGTCAAAGGGTAGAGAACAGACAAAGAGAAACACCCTGGTCCTCCAGGTTGGGGGTTGAAGCGTGGGGTTAACATCCCCACCTTTGTAAAAACCATTTTTGTTACGAAACAGATACATGAGCCTCGAATTCGGACTGACTTATCTGGACAACGACCTTGGAACGTTAAAGGACTTTTGAGATTTGGAACATGGAATGTACGGACACTATATCGAGCTGGAGCGGCCGAAGAACTAACCCGGGAGTTGGTTGAATATCAAATAGATATAACAGCAATTCAAGAAATAAGGTGGCCAGGAGAGGGTAGTTTAGAGCAAAATGGAATGATTATAATATATGGAGGAAACACCCTAAATAAACATGAATTAGGAACAGGATTTGTCATAAAAAAAGAGTTATGGGGGAACGTTTTAAACTTTAAAGCTGTTAATGACAGGATTAGTAAATTACGAATAAAAGGTAAATGGAAAAATATAACGATGATTAATGTACATGCACCTACTGAAGAGAAAGAAGATGATATTAAAGAAGACTTTTATAATGATCTGGAAGATGTCATAGAAGAAACCCCAAATGGGCATCCTGATTGTGCTGGGAGACTTCAATGCAAAAATAGGTAGAGAGCAAACTAATTAAAAAGTGGCCGGTATGGAAAGCCTACATACAACTTCAAATGATAATGGATGGAGAGTCATCAACCGGCAGAAGCCAAAGGACTGCAGATTAGCAGTACCAGACTACAAATAAAGGATATACACAAACAAACTTGGAAATCATGTGACAAGAGAACCTATAATCAAATAGATCACATTTTAATTAACAACAGAAATGCATCAAACATACAGCAAGTTAGAAGTTATAGAGGAGCTGAATGCCACAGTGACCACTTCCTTGTTGGAGCAAAATTTAAAATAAAACTTAAGAGAGCTTTCTATACTAAATTACAAAGATTACACCCAACATATAACAGAGAAAAACTACAAGAAATTACAGTCAAAGAGAAATTTACAGATGAAATAAAATGTAAACTTGAAACTCCGCAAAACCCTTTGGAGGAAAGCGTTGACCAAACTTGGTTGAACATCAAGAATACAATTCAATCTACCGCAGAAGAATGTCTCGGTGTGTTAACCACGCATAGAAAGAACAGATGGTTCAATCCAAAATGTGAAGAAGCAGTCATTAGGAAAAAGAATGCCAGACATTTATGGTTAAATGACATCAACAACATCCAAAAGGAAGAGCATTATAGAAATGAATGTAAAGAGGCTACAAAAATAGTCCGACAGCAGAAGTGAGAATATATGAGTAATATAATCAAAGATATGGAAACTAATCACCAGAAAAATGAATCCAGAAAGTTTTTTAAAGAACTGAAGTCAATTAAACGAGGGCACCAACAAAACACATATGGTTAGATGACAAAAATGGGAATATGATAAATACCAATGAGGAAATGTGCAACACATGGAAAGAATATTTTGTTGAATTACTAAATTGTGAAGCTCCAAGTAACACTTTCCCACAGGAAGAGGTTCTAACACGTGAACCACAAATTGAAGAACCTACATTTGAAGAAATCCTATATGTAATCACACGACTTAAAAACAATAAGGCAACTGGGACTAATGGAATTGCTGCTGAATTTATAAAGGCAGGTGGCCATGCATTACATCTAAAGTTATACGAACTAATAATAAAAATCTGGAGGACAGAAGAATTACCCCATGACTGAAAAGAGTCATTATTGATACTTATCTTTAAGAAAGGAGACAAGTTCCAATGTGGAAATTATAGAGGAATATCACTACTGTCCACAAGCTATAAGATACTATCCGCAGTATTACTAAATAGACTAAAACCATATTCAGAAGACATATTAGGTGACTACCAGGCGGGTTTTAGACAAAACAGATCAACAATAGATCAGATATTTATCTTACGACAAATAGCCGAGAAAAATTGGGAATATAAAAGAGATCTCCATATTTTTGTGGATTTTAAAAAGGCTTATGATAGTGTCCATAGGAATAGTCTATGGAATGTGATGCAGGAATTTGGAATACCAAGGAAGTTAATCAACATGACCAGACTATGCATGGAAGATACTTATAATATAGTAACATATAAAGGCAGGAAATCAGACCCTTTCCAAATAACATCTGGCTTGAAACAGGGTGATGCACTATCGCCGCTACTCTTCAATCTGGCTCTAGAGAAAGTTGTAAGGAAGGTAAAGGAGGAATGTGATATAGGAGGAACATCCAAGCTGCTTGGTTATGCAGATGATATAGATATTATAGGGCAAAATGAACAAAAGACATTGGATATATTGACTCACTTAAAGGAAAAAGCCCAACAGATGGGGCTGGTTATCAACCAAGATAAGACAGAATATATGGTAATTTCAAGAGACGGAATGGCTAAAAACTCTGGCCACATACAAATAGATAATATGACCATTAAAAGAACGGAAACATACAAATACCTGGGTACAATCTTCAACTGCTCCAACATCATAAGGGAAGAAATACAAACTAGAATCAACTCTGGAAATAAGATATACTATGCACTACAACATCTACTAAAATCAAATGCGCTATCTCATAACACCAAAATCACAATATACAAAACACTGATCAGACCAGTTGTGCTGTATGGCTCTGAAACCTGGAGTACAATGAAAGGAGACGAAGCCTTGTTACAAACCTTTGAGAACAAAATTTTAAGATGCATCTTTGGACCCATTAGAGATACACAAAGTGGAGAGAGGAAAAGAAGAAGTAACAAAGACATTTATGATCTGTTTAAGTCCCCGCTAATCACTGGTATCATGAAGGCTAATAGACTACAATGGCTGGGGCATATAGAAAGAATGGAAGATAATAGAGAAACAAAACTCGCTTACACTCAGGAAATAAATGACCGTAGACCCCGAGGTAGACCAAGAGGACGGTGGAGAGATAATACATATACAGACCTACAAGCACTTGGAATCAACAACTGGCAAGAGAAGGTCCACCAGAGAGATGAATGGAGACGGATTTTATCTGCAGCAAAGAACCTCAATGGCTCGGAACGCTGAAGAAGAAGAAGAAGTTTTAATTTACAACATTTATTCATTTTATGGTGTTTCCAAAGTTTACAGAGTGTGTTTATGCATGGAAATGTGTAGTGTATCAACATGTATAAATGCACATGTACAATATGTAGATTTTTATATATACAAGGGGCCTTCAAATGAAAACTGTAAATGTTTATTTTTTTGGGGGGTGAACATATTCTGAGCAGTCAAGCTGAAAAACATCTGATGGCTGTAGAAATGTGGTTTCTGAGGAAAATGCAAAGAATACCATGGACAGCCAGAAAGACCAATGAACAAGTCCTTCGAGAAACAAATGAAGATCGTAAACTGATTAGAGATATTAGACGCAGGCAGTCAAAATTTTTTGGGCATGTTATGAGAAGAAATGAATTGGAGAACTTGGTGACAACTGGTAAGATCGAAGGGAACAGGCCAAGAGGAAGACCTAGAAGCAAATACCTGGATGGCTTGGCCTCGTGGCATTGTCGAGACAGAAACACTGAGCTGATCCACGACTCTGGTGATCGAGTGAGATGGCAGAACATGACCGCCCACGCTTACCGGCATGGCACATGATGGATGGATGGATATTCTGAAAAGCAGAGTGGCTGGCAGAGTGGCTAGAATGCCAGATTCTCCTTCAGGAGACCCGGGTTCGAATCTTTGGTAAGGTGTGGATTTTTTCCTGTCAGGGGCAAAAATAAAACCCTAACCTGCACAGTTCACGCCGACTGCACTATCAGTGCAGCCTAAATTCCTCAGGCTCAAAGACCCCCTGTCATACACCACAAGGTACTATATTGGCAGTAAATGACAGTTTTTTTTTTTTTACAGTATATTCTGAAAAAGTGTAGAACAAATGTATCATTTTTTGATGTAGTCACCACTGCATTCAATGCAAGTCCTCCAGCACTGATAAAGTGCTTGGATTCGTGTCGAAAATAATTCTCTTGGGCACGCACGTACCAACTCATGCACCACCTGCTATACCTCTTCATCAGACCGAAAAGTCTTTCTTCCTAATGACTCTGTGAGTTGTCCAAACAGGTGGAAATCACTTGGGTCTAGGTCTTGTGAATACGGGGTATGTGGTACTCACTGAAAGTGGAGGTCTTCAATGATTTCAACCATTGCAGTATTGAACCATAAAAACAATTCTTAAACAAATGATAGTGTGGATTACTGCACGAAAACAATGATGATACAAACCTGAATTTAGTTAAAGTTATGCTGATAAAGGGCATACTATCAGAATATAAATAATCAGAGTCATAATATGCTTACACCTGCCTTAGGCGTAGTAACTAATTCAAATCCTAATTGAAAGAAACAGTTACAAATAATTAGGACTGTGATTACAGTGTGCGACATGGACTTCCCCCGAACCAAATTTTGCCGACATGGACAACTGTCAACTGGACAGTCGTTGTGGAAGACGAAATGTGTTAACATTGTCATGAGTTCTCTGCTGGCATGTGAGATACAGATTCTTGTTGTTTGTGCCATACATGCGGAAAATCTCTCTTAACATGATTTCAGAGATACAAATGGATTTGTAGCATTTATTATTGAACCATCAGTGGAAAGTGCTCTCAGTTACTAAGAACAAACAGACAGGCAATACAGCTTTACAGGAGTTGCAAAATCATACATGTTGCAAGTGTTTTAATGTTTTTCACTGTTGGAAAAAAATGAGAAATAGATTAAAGAAACACGGAGATAGACTTAAAAAATGCAAGTGTAATGCATAACATTAGTAGCACAGATTTAGAATGAAGAACTTTGTGTAGAGTTATTTCAGACTTACAGGGAGCAGTTAACTAAACTGAAAATCCACTGGTTAACATGGTCATAAACAATTATAAAAAATAATATGTGCTAATTTTGCCTGTATAATTTTAGCACATTGAGAAACCTGGCAAAGATATGACGACACACTTGAATGGATATGATGCGATCAAGATCATCAAGATAACCAAGAGGGAAACGGCAAATTATCCTTTAATAATCATAAGGTTAATTACAATTTAATTAATATATATAAACAGAGATTATGTTTTAAATTACTTAGCCAATTCAACTCATCTTATCTCATCTCATCATGTTCCTCTTGTACTTTGCGGTGTCGAGGTGAAGTATAAACAGCGCTAGAGTGCCCGCTGATGGACTTCATGTATCGATATTCCCATGGACTCTGTTATTCCCTGCGTCCATCGTTTACGTGGTCGGCTGCTTCCTCTGCTTCCCTCTGGTCTGCAAATCATTGCTGGTTGTGGTATACTGTTAGTTGGTAACCTACTTGCATGGCCAAACCATTTGACTTGTTGCCTTCTAATAATACCTAGTGCAGCTACAACTCCCACTTTAGTCCTGATTTCTTAATTTCTGATCTGAGCTCTTCTTGATACATTGAGTATTCTTCTCAGGTATCTCATTTCTGTTGTGATTTTTCTTTTCTCTTTTTCTGTCATTGTCCAGGTTTGGCATTGGTAACAGAGTTGGTAGGAAGATTGTTTTATAAAGTGCTTTCTTAGTAGTTACGTAGTAATAGAATGTTAGACGGGCCTGGGTGCCCAATTCCTAACCCTTTCAAAATAAAGTTTTGTTGTTGTTATTGATATATGTTTGTTCTTCAGTATTGGTGCCATTTGTCCAATTTGTCCAAAGGTTTGCCTTATTGCATCTAATTTTCGATCTCGTCTTCTAAATTGCCATTTGATGATATTATACTTCCTAGGTACTTGAAACTCTTTGCTTGTTTCAAGGGATGTTCATTTAGGTGAATCGTTGTTGCTGTTTCTTCTTTAGTTACAGTCATTAACTCTGTCTTACTTGTGCTAATTTTCATGTTATGTTCCCTACACATTTCATTTAGACTATTCATGTGGTCTTGTAATTCAGCTTCTGATTTGGCTATTAGTGCTTAGTTGTCTGCAAACAGGAGTTCTCTAATGTTAGATTTGCAGATGGTTCTTCTTCCGTGTTCTCGTCATGCGGTGTTCTTGTGGTCTCTGTTTGGCTGGTTTCTTTACATATGTTATCTATATATGTTATGAACAAGCGATCGGACAGGACACAACCATGTCGTACTCCAGATCTTATGGTGAAGGGTTCTAAGGGTCCTCCAGTTGCTATCACTAAGTATTCACTGTTGTATAAACTTCTACATAGGTTTGTTAGATGTGTACTCATTCCATATTGTTTAAGGATTTCCCACAGCTTGTTTCTATCTACTCTATCAAATGCCTTTTCTTGGTCAACAAAGGCTAAGTAAAGTGTTACATTGAATTCGATTGATCTTTCTAAAAGTTTTCTAAGAGCAAAAATGGCATCTGTGCATCCTTGGTTTTTCCTAAATCCAAGCTATGTTTCGCTTAGCTGGGGTTTTATAGTAGTTTGTAATCGTATCTCAATTTTGCAAAATATTTTCCCAGTATGACTCAACAGTGAAATGCCTCTGTATTGTGTGCAGTCTCTTTTGCTGCCTTTGTTTTTCCAAATTGGGATAATTATGGCATTTCCCCAGTCACGTGGTGTCTGTTGTTCTACCCAAACATGGTTGAATAGTCTATGTAGCCATGCAGTTCCTACTTCTCTTGCTACTTTAATTAGTTCATTTGGTATTTCATCTTGTCCTGGCGATTTGTTCAATGGGGCTAATCTGACGGCTTCTATAATTTCTTCTTTCAGTATGTCTGGTTCTAGTTCTTCGGTGGCATCTGTGTCGGTTTCCTGAATTCCTGTGACATCTGATGGGATGTTGAGAAGTTGTTTGAAGTACTGTTTCCATCTTATTAGCCAATTCAACCTCACTTTAAAATACAATCGTCACTGTTTTATAATATATCAGTTTTACAGTTTTTCATTTACTGTCTTATACTGTCTCTATGTTTCACTTATATAACATATATTCAGGAATTTAATATTTGCCGTCTGAATAGTATCAAAGAATGTAAATAGGGTTACTTTACTTCTATTTTAATTGTCCTTATATACATATACTTATATGCCCACCTCTAAGTTTCTCCAAAGCTTCTGCTTCCCATTGTGCTCTGATCCTGTTTTTGACCTCCTGTATGGCTTTCTTCGTAGCCTCGTGTTTCACCTGTTCCACGTATTTAAGTTTCTCTTCCATTTTAATTTCAGCTGCCAGGCTATGAATATCAAAAACCTGATAGCAGTAAAAGAGGTGTGCATATTAAATATTGCTTGCAATAAAGTTGGAAAGCTCTACAATAAAAGCAAACTAAACAATAATTATATGAATGATAAAAACAATAACTGCATTTTTCAAAGACAGTACAAAAGGACAAAAGAACAGGACACATACATCTTTCATAACATTAGAAGATGAACAAAATAAGTTGATATATTTCCAAATCTTAGCTGAAATGTTTTGTCCATTACCTTATTACTCATCATGAGCTCTTTTGTCATTTCTAGATTTGTAATCACCATTGTCTAGAATTGTTCTATGTTGCAAACCAATTAGTTCGCAATGCATGTCTTTTTGTGGCATAATGTTTAGTAATTGTATTTCCTTATCGTCCCTTTGTGTCCTGCCAAATGGTGTAAGCTTTCATGTATCTCTACAGATATTGGTGGCAGTTAATAAATCATAATATTTGTCTTTTGCACATTTTGTTTCTATTTGTCAAATCATCCATACTCTGTAAAAATGCTGCCTAAATATTCAAACTTTAAGACTTTTACTATAGGGTTGTTTATTTGTATATTTAGAGACTTGCTGATATCCATTGTTTCAGTCTTGTGCGTGCTGATTTTTATGTTGCACTTTTCACATATTGAAAGAGAATTGAACTGACATGATCTTTTTTTTTTTTTTTTTTTTCGCTCGCTCGCTTTGAACTCAAGCATATTCCATACACACTATTTTTATAGTAGTGATGGACTGAATTTTGCATGTGGATTAGCTTTCCCTATTAACAGTGTCCCTCGCCATCAGGTGAACCCACTCTGACTTCAGAGGTACTTGTAATTTACGTCCCCAAGTCAAGGATGACAGGTCAACATTTTAGCCAAGCTGTTCGGTGTAGGGGTTGAACCACTAACCTCGGCATCAGCACACCATATGTTTAAGAACACGTGTTCTTATCCATTCGGCCATGCTGACCTGCACATGATCTTATAATTGTACTTCATCATTACAGATCAAATCCTACTCATCTGTGTGAGTTGTTTAATTCTGTGTTGTAACCTCTTCAATGTCTGTAAGATCTTTCTTCACATGTTGAACTTCTTTTTCATTACTCTGTTCATGTACACGTTGAACTTCTTTTTCATTACTTTTTTTTATGTACATGTTGAACTTCTTTTTCATTACTCTGTTCATGTACACGTTGAACTTCTTTTTCATTACTTTTTTTAATGTACATGTTGAACTTCTTTTTCATTACTCTGTTCATGTACATGTTGAACTTCTTTTTCATTACTCTGTTCATGTACATGTTGAACTTCTTTTTCATTACTTTGTTCATGTACATGTTGAACTTCTTTTTCATTACTTTGTTCATGTACATGTTGAACTTCTTTTTCATTACTTTGTTCATGTACATGTTGAACTTCTTTTTCATTACTTTGTTCATGTACATGCTGAAAAGTAGAAGTGATAGCTCATAGTCTGGGGGTATACCTGAGTACATCAGTTGTTCTGACCAAACTGTAACACCTGTGGAATAATTCTTTTACACTGCCTAACAGTTGCCCCTTTATTCTGTGGATTTCTCTAATTTCCCAAAGACTGTTTCCAACTACTTTACTGAATATTTTTTCCTGGCTGACAAATATTAAATTGTTCTTTCACTCAGTTGCCTTATAATGAATAAAGCATGTGTGCAAGTCATTAATCTCATGAAGCCAAATTGCAAATTACTAAGTTGTGGATCCTGAAATATATATATATATATTTTTTGTTCGCATAACCTTTACAGGATATCACTGTCAACATCAGCATCTTTCAGATGATTGTTGATTTCTTGGCAAGATTACACTCAGTAGTTTGCCATTGCTTTCTGAGCGACCAGCTCACATACCCTGTATGTTACCGATGCGAAGAGAACCGTTACCAATTCTCACGCACATCATGTTACTCACAAGAGTATACGGGATTACGGAGAAAGTCATGTAACCCCTAGACCAGGGAGACCGGCCCTGAATGAAATATAAATTTACATTTTACTATTGCATAATCTTCCATAGAGAAAAACCGTTATTTAACACTTTTGTAAAGAATGAATATATGAATCATGGCAGGCTCTTCAAGTCTGATTTCAGTTTCAAATACATGCACTCAGAGGGTAAAGTTCAACACTAGTATTAAGTCAGACATCTTTCTACACCCAATGGGAAATATGTCAACAGAGAACTTCAGTTTCTGACTGAAGTGTTTATACAACAGAAAAAATATTTAAATAGTCCTGCTAGGAGGGGGCTTCAAATGAAAACCTTAGAAGTGTGGAAAAATAATTACAATAACCATGCTTTTGTCTTGAAACCTGTTAATATTATTGTTAAGGATGTCAAGAGTGTACATCATGTGACATCATAGTGCAGATGAACACAGTGACATCATAAGGACAGTTCAAAGATGGCCACCACACTTTTGACAAGCACCAAAGAGGAGCAGTATTCTGCTAGCCGCTGTTTGATCAGTTGTCAAAGAGCTGCAAGGAACCTAATAGAGAAGATAGAGGTAGAACTATGGAAAGAGATCTAGACAGGATCAAGAGGACATAGCTATCTAGGAAGTAGGGACAGAAGCATGAGTGAGAACTATAAATAGTTCTCTGACTGGACACACTCGTGTCCAAAAAGGGGACACTGTAAGACGTGAGCTGGAGTTGCCCACAATAGAGTGGGGAAACCCGCATCACGAGAAGTGTCAAGGAAACACCAGACAGTTGACCAGCTACTAACTGCGTGCTGGAACTCCGAGCACGCAAACTAGCTGTTGCACGTAGAGTCAACTGATCGTGGCTGAACACGCCACGAATATAGTCAGACCGCGACTCGACAGCGTAGAGGACAGACGACTGTATTCGCTCTGAATACTTTGTTGCTTATAAAGGACAATAGCAATAGTTGTGACTTAGCCTTAGCTTCGATAGACATTACCATCTCATCTTTCATACAACATCATTACGATATACCATGATGTGTATTACCTATGTGATTATCCGCTCGCAGAGCTACTGTCCAACGAGCTAATAAACTTGTATTATATTTGTATTCTTTTGTACGTTCTCATTTCGAGTGGTACAAAAGCGGAATCCTTGTATGCCTGTCAAAGTTAAGTTGTTGACATCAGTGAAGCACCTATAGACATTCAGCTGTGAATAAAGGTCAAGTATAGTGATGCATGCCTGTCAGTCTAGCAAGTGTATGAGTAGGGGAGTAGAAAGTTTGTAAATGGTGTGACTTCTGTGACAGACTGTTCACGACCTGGTCAGCACACAGAGTAGTGACCCCAGAGTCGATTCCATCCAGTGTAGGCCTCGTACAGGAAAACATCTGATTGACTGTAAGTGACATGCTGCACATCTTGACATCAGTCAAGGTTCAGCACACCACACAATCCATGATATGCTACCTACAGTACCGCAAAGTGTCTGCAAGGTGGATGCCCCTCTTTGGTGCATGTTAAAATTGGGGCGCCCATCTTTAAATTGTCCTTATGCAGTCACGGTGTTGTCAGCACCATGATGTCATTTGCTTAACACTCTTGACACATTCTTAACAACAATATTAACAGGTTACAAGACAATGGCTTGGGTGTTGTAATTTCTATCACATTTTCAAGGTTTTCATGTGAAGCCCCCTCGTTATTCTAGAACAAGTTAACAACATCATCATGAAGTAACATCTTTACAGAATGTTGCTCTAATCACAACATGCCAGCAAGACTCTAAATCCTTCACTAGCTCCTTTGCTTCACGCATTTTCATGCCCAGATATCTGTAATGTCCTGTTTCCACAATCATATTGATTGACCCTTTCCTCTTCTTCCAGGAACCATATCTTCTATTACTGATTTTTTTTTTCTAAACTACTGGGAAATTTGATATGCCAAAGTATTTCTGTTTTCCATACAAAATGCTGTTTATGAGTAAGTCATAAATTAATATTTAGATATATAGGTACACAAACTTTTGAGATTCTCTCTCTATCTCTCTCTTTCTCTCCCTCTCTCATTCACACACCCACACACAATCATTCTCCTCCATAGGGAATGCAAAAGCATCAAAGAAAAATATAAAGGAGAAATAGTTACCTTGGCCCCATAATAATTAGCCAACAAATGACAAAGTGTTGTTTTTCCAGAAAATGGCTGTCCTACGACAGATATCTTACAGGGTGTTCGGGGTTGTTTTGGCACCAGATATGGTCGAGGATTCTTCATGAACTTCTCTAGTGCTTCGGCACTCGATAAGCAATATACTTTGTCTAGAAAACTAGATAAAAATAAAGAAACAAAATTACACATAATCATAAAGGCACATGTATTTTTCCACATATACTAAATAGTAAAATGTAAAGTAAAAGACATTTTTACATGCCTTAAGACATATTTGTCATATATGATTTTTAAGACCAATTTGCACTCCAGTGTCTTCACTTCCCAAGACACTTCCCTGATACCCAGTTTAGGCTGGGTATATCTGGAAGATGAACTCAATTTTAAAAAATCTGCCTTGTTGTGGATTTAAACCTATGGCCACCAGATGAGTGTTTAGCTAGAACGGCTCCTACATACACGAGGGGGCTTCAAATTAATACCTTTAAAGTATGATAGAAATGACAATAACCAAGCCATTGTCTTGTAACCTGTTAATATTGTTGTCAAGGATGCCATGAGTGTTAAGGACATGACATCAAGGTGCAGAAGAGCACAGTGCTGTCATAGGGACAGCTTAAATATGGCTGCCCCACTTTTGACATGCACTAATGAGGAGCAGCATTCTGTTATCTGTTTTTTATCATTGAAGGGGTGAAACCTATAGAAATTCATTGGTAAATGAAAGTCCAGTATGGTGATGCATGCCTGTCAGCCCAGCAGGTGTATGAGTGAAGTAGGAAGTTTCAGAACGACGTGAGTTCTGTGAAAGACTGTACTTGACCAGATCAGGCACACCGAGTAGTGACCCCAGAGTCGATGTTTTCTACAGGAATCCAAGCACTTTATCGGCACTGGAGGACTTCCATTGAACATAGTGGTAACAACATCGAAAAATTATACATTTGTTCTGTACTTTTTTAGAATATATTCACTACAAAAAATACATTTCAGGTTTTCATTTGAAGCCCGTTCGTATTTTACAAATTAAAGTAAACTTAATCCCATTTATGTCAATAAGGCAAATTACTGAAATGGCATGAGACTAATATTCTAATAACCTAATAGTGCACAGCTGGTCTCCGTGGTGAAGGGCTTATGGACGCGATTATTAAGCCTGCTTTACCCGTATTCGAAACACAGCTACGACCGATTTGGCAGTAGACCACATTCGCTGAGTTTTAATGAGTTGGTATGGGAGCCGTCGTTCAGAAAGCAAGGGCAAATTACTGAACGTAAATTTGCCAAGACATCAACAACAGCAGTAAAATACTGGTGTTGACAGCGATGTCCTGTAAAATGGATATGCAAAAAAAAACAACAAAAAAATGCACAAGTAAAATAAGTACATGACCTATTTACATCCCTTAGGCATATTTGGCTTGTGGTGCTAGACTAATATTTTCATAGATCAGTCAGCACTTCAGAGGAGATGCGGTTAATACCACATTGGCTGCATTTACAACCCAAGAGATTTTCTGGTACCCATTTTTAAAATCTGCTTCGCAAATTTGAACCCTTTACCATCGACCCGGCAGGAGCGCTACCACGACTCACTAAAATTGGATATATATGAAATTTAAAAGCTGAGTAGAAATAGTTAAAGAAATAGCGAGGACAAAGCAAGTTAAAATGATTGCCGTCTGCATCAAGAATTCAGCTTTAATTATGACATGTAAAAACCAAAATGGTCACGGCTAGCAAACTTGTCAACAGGCAGTTGTCATGTGTTCGAATCTCTGTGAGGGAGGGATTTTCTCCTAGGCTGATCAAGCCTGGAATTTGTACCAGGAAATTTTGATTGATTTTGATCATAACACCCATTGAGCGCCAACTGGTCTACAAATATGGGGCTATCACCATATACCCTAAAATCCTCATGGTGTGAAAAGGGATTCTTTATTTCACTTTTCTAAATATTAATATAACATCTGCCTGGAAATTTTGGTAGCACGTGGCTAATAAATTTGCCTGTCGACCCAGTAGCCTTGTGTTCGAATCCCCTTTGTTGCGGTGATGTTTTTCACTGACCTGGGCTCCAAGGTCAATCGTCTAAAAATGGGTACCAGAAAATGTTCTGGGAAGTCAAGAAGCTCAGAATGATACTGACCTTAGCACCCAACAAGTGCTGACCTGTCTACAAATATGGGGCTAGGGGGCTAGGGTAGCGGCTAGGGGGATATATATATATACACACACACAATATGCCTCATGATGTGAATAGGGGTCTTTTACTTCACCTACTGTATAACAACTGCCTAGGAAGGAAGAAGTTAATGGCTGCCTCTGACTTCAGAAGACAAAGTCGGAATCAAACTGGGTGTTTACAAAACTATGGAACTTGAGGATGTTACATTCTCTCTGATCCTGGATAAGTGAAGTGTATGTCTAAACTTATCAGATGAGGAATAGAATGATAATCACTAATGGGCATATAAAAAAATCTGTCACGAGTGGAAATCTAGTTAGCCAGCAAAAAATGACCGTGCCAAGGCATTATTTCAAAATTAGAAAACACACAAATGACAATAATGTTCATAGCACATGTAATTCTCATATACAAACATTTTGATTCTCACTAGTGATATGGATTTTGAGCACACTGTTGATAACCACTTTGTCAGATCTATGGGAGGAGACTGAAGCACTTTTGGAGGTACCCATGTACAATGAAAGTGATCGTTTACAAACCAAATCAAAATTTAACCCTTTACAGGGCAGACGTTTATCTGTTTTGTAGCCCTGAACGGGCAAGAAGAATTTTGAGGTTCGGTAAAATTTCGGGTTATGTTAGTAAAATCACATAAAAGGTGTTAGTCAACCGAGTTTACTTAAATAAAAAACAAAACGAAGTAAAAAGCATGCAGATTATTTTACTCACGTGAATGTTCCCGGTAATACACACATGAACAAATATATTTACAAAATACAAAATATTGTTTGTGATTGTCAGTCATTTATACGGCAATTTACTAACACATTTTCAGAATCAGAATCACTTTCTTTAAAGTCCAACTCACGACTGCTAACGCAAAGTAATGCTGATCACTGACATCTAGCTCTGATTAATAGTCAACTTCATGCCCTTCAATGTCACTTAAATTGAACCCAGCGAAATCTCCACTATCACTAGAAGAATCATCAAAATCCATTTTGAAATACAAAGCGTAAAACCTCCCAAAACTATTTTAAAAATCAGTTCAAATTCAAAGTACACGCTTGCGAATGGCAGCCACATTGTCAAGCTGTCGGCAAAACCGAAAGTAGACAATCGGAGGTCTCGGAAAGCAGAGAGATCACGTTTTTACAATGCATAATAGTCACGGACGCTTTCAGACGGTTTGCCCGTCTGGGGGCAAAAACGTTCCCGGGCGTTTTGCCAGATAAAGGGTTAAAAGCTAATAAGTATATGTCTTACTACTGTATAGATGAGAAACCTGGAGAACAATGAAAGCACTTACAATAAAACTATAAACATTCACTTATTGGTGCCTGCTCAGAATAGAAGGAATAAAATGGTAAGACAAAATCACCAATGAGTGTCTCTTTGAGAGAACTAAACAAATACAAGTCAACCAAGAGAGGAAGAAAAGATGCTGGCACTGGGTAAGACATTTTTTTTTTTGCGTATCCTTTACAGGACATCGCTATCAACATCAGCATTTTACCGCTGTTGTTGATTTCTTGGTAAGATTACGCTCAGTAGTTTGCTATTGCTTTCTGAGCGGCCGGCTCACTTATCCTGTAAGTCACCAATGCGGCGAGAACCGCTACCAACCCTCGCGCGCTGCATTACTCTACGTGGATAAACTGGATTACTGAGAAAGTCGTTTAACCCCTAGGGCCAGGGAGACCGGCTGGCAAGACATACATTGAAAAAATCTGAGAATAATATAATAAGAAAGGCCTTTGTCTGGAATCACAGGACAAAAGAAACAAGAAGAAAGCCTAAAACACACGAAGAGGAGAACTAGACAGAGAAACAGAAATGAATATAATGGGAAGGTCATGGATGGAGCTGCATGAGAAAGCTAAGGATAGGTGGGCCTGGAGTGAGTTGGTTGAGTGCCTTTGACCCAATGGGGGATAAATGGTGAAAGAAGAAGAAGTATAAGTCTATCCACTTTTTAACTTGCCTCACAGCATATTCAGGCTTGCCAGGTACAACATTTCCTTCAAACAAAGCTACAGGGCAATTCCTTAGCCATCTACTCCGCCGCCATCTGTAACGAGGGGCCACCATTTGCTTGGGACATAGAGCCCTTATAATATCTTCTGTTTCCATGTCTTCAGACAGGTCATCATCGTCTGGGTCAGTGAGACGTGTGACAACAGCAGCTGGACACAGGACAAATGTCTGCAGCTTTTGCAAAAGTTGCTGCAAATAAAGAAACAAGAAACAATATTTAAATTCCAGTGAGATGACTGCAAGATTGTCAACAATGAGTATACTTTGGAAATTATTATTAATCACAATTTATTTTTAATTTTTTATATGTTTTAAAAAGTGTTTTTAAGTAGTAAGCAATTGCTTCTTATTCTAATTTAATTAATAGCCTATTAATGTGTAATCTTCCATAGCCCATGTTCATTTGTTTTTAATTCATGATTATCTTGTTTCCTGAAACAAGTATGTTTGAATTATATTGTGTTCGAATAAGCCAATACACATTTACTCTTTCTTAGCAGGTGTTAAAGGTCCTGGCTGTGTTTCAAAATATTTCCTCTTTTTGATCAACTGACACATACTCATTCTCGTTCAGTACAAGTCGCAGAGATTGGTGCTAAATGGTCAAATAACAGTAGATAGAATATGTTACTGCTGGTGTTGAATGCAGCTGAATAGTTCTTCACTCTAGCGCGATTTGAGAATTGGGGACTGTTAACCCTTTACAGGGCAGACGCTTGTCCGTTTTTTAGCCCTGAACGGGAAAGATTTTTTCAGGTTTGGTAAAATTTCGGGTCGCGTTAGTAAAAACATCACAAATAAGGTGTTAGTGTAACGAAGTCAACTCAACTGATAACTCATAACATGAGTGGAGTCTGGCGGGTGATCTTTACAAATATACTTTATTCATGTTGATGACCGCTGGAATTAGTGTGGCACCCTTTCTGCTCGGTATCTTGATGGTAACTGCCCTTTGACAACAAACCACGTCACGAATTGAGCATCTCTCCTCTCATTCGACCCCGATGCTCAATCGTGCTGTAGTATTTCCCACCTAAACACTACCAAAACCCCTTCCTCTGTTACACCTCCCTATGTTTACTAAAGAATTTTTCCTCTAAAGGAAAAATTCTTTATCCCCAACTCTCTTACTCTATTCCTTCTTTTCCTTTAACTCCCACATTTCCTCTAACCTTCTTCCCTTTCATATTGTCACCCTAGTAACCTACTATAAACTATTTCTTCGATTTTGCTTTGTACAATATATCATACCAGGTATGGTAACTCTTTTAAACCAAACAGTCTTTCTTACAGTTCCCAAACCTCCCCAAAGCACTTTATGTTAAGTAACTAAATCTATTTCTTCAAACTATATAGTCATCCACTATATATAGATATTTCTGGTCCCTTCTTGGCTCGTTTCTGTATCAAATATACATATCATAAGAAGAATAGTTCATATAATCGTTATTGTACACATGGCATTATAAAATCCCTCGCATGCTCACAACACAAGACAACCAGAACAACAACGTACTTAGAAAAAAACAAAGAAGGGGTGCGCACCCAGTGATAAGCATAAAGGATGAAAAGACAACGTGATCACATTTACATAAAGCAATGCATAGTCCACACAACCACATTTACCTCCCTTGCCAATAAAAAAAATTGTACAACAATTTTTTTTTAAAATACGTATGAAAATAAATCTTTGTTCTCTATAAACCAAGTTGACATACGTTTTCTCAACATTTATATATATATAACCTTTATATTGCCATCCACAATCTTGTCCATATTTCCGTCACCTCACCTTTCACCATGAGCCAATGTTCATATTCTATGAACATTATCAATTTAATTAACGCTGATTTTTCACAGCACCTATTTCTTGCCCCCTCACTTCTCATAATATTTATATAAACACTCCCATTTATATGCTGCCATTCACAGTCTCCCCCCTCCTATAATGCTGACTTTAATGTAACTCCTATTTTCTAACATTTCATATCCATAAGAACCTCTTCATTACGACTATCTACATGTCTCTCTATTAGCCCTCAGTATGTGTCTCTCTGTTAGCCCTCATATTATTTTCTTTATTCCAGCCAACACCATAACTACTTGAAAATTAACTTACTTAATTAAATAACTATGTAACCTAATACACCAAACAACTTAATTAACTTAAACGAAATAAAGTCAAAACAAGATATCCCCCCAACTCATTCAAAGAAAACAGATTTTAAAATAATACAACATGCATCTTATCAAACCAAAATAAAATTTTCTAATACTACCTAACACCATTGGTCTCTTTTACGGACCAACAGTTTGTACGTAAAAGTCTAAGAACACAATAACCCTATTCTAAAATTAAGTAACAACAATCATGTTACAAAAGCAAATTAAGCAAAGAAAAAAAAACATATTATATATTAAGCATTACAAACTCAGACTCAATAACACAAGTGTCTTCTCGCTAAAGAGAAGTTCTTCAAAAAAAATTATAACTCACATATAATTATCTACTTAAAGTAACCAAGTCACTCTATTGTTTTTATAAGCAGGAAATTAAAACCATTCACCGCCAGGTCTATATATATCTATATCTGTTATTTACAGACCAAATTCTAATTTAAAACAATATCTGTTCTTTTCGTATAAGCCTTTAACTATCAATGGCCGTATTATCTACTCCCCAATTGCTTCTTGTGGACAAATTCCTATAACTACTTAATCATTACCATACACCACGATATTCCTAGCACCAGTAAAAACTTGTCTATTTACTATATAGTACAACTACCTGCTGTACCATTGATTAACTTATCCATCCAATAAGAAACCAAAACAACCAGCAATTCCGTCACTGAGAGAACAAAAATATATATATATCTCAGTCGAACCTACATCCATTGCTTGACTATTCCTCCAGCTCATTTATAAAAAGTACCAACAGAAGCCTTTTCCATTTTCACCGTCTCACACACTTCATCAGGTATCTCTTTCCATACAGCCTGAAACTTACATCTTGCAATCTGCAAATATTTTCTATCAATTTATCTCCTACGTTTCCACTTCTTCAACAACTCCAAGTTTCTCTGTATCAATGCTATCTCTACATCAATATCATCCTCCCCGTATAATCTATCATCCTCCTCCATACTACTACTTGACTCTGATTTCTCATCCATTTCTTCTTCTTCATCTGTATTTCTCTCGTTAGCAGCCGCTAATCTCTTCCGTTCAATATCCCATCTAATTTGTCTATCACTATTTCTTAAGGATCTTTCTAGTAAAGGCATTTCTTCACCACTTGTTGAATACTCTCTAATTCTCCTCTGTCTTTTCACTTCTCTTTCTCTTTGTTTATCCATCCTTCTTTTTGTTGCTTGTCTAGTATTTTTAAATGGAGCACTTACTTCTTCTTCCATAGACTCTATACTATCACAATGGGTCTCATTCAACTTTTCTCCTACTATCGTTTTCGGTATTGTTTGTTCTTGAGTATCATCGTAACCTGAAGCCGTTTTTAACTTGTGTGTCGGATCTTTTCTAAAAGCTGGGGTTATTGTAGTTCCCCTAACGACTCGTTCATCTAAGTATCCGGTGTCTGAACAATAATTATTATTATAATTATCATTTTCCTTCTCATCATCATCTCTTCTTAAGTGTTCCACGTGTGCCCTTGCCACATGTCCCGTCACCTGGTTCTTAATATTATACGACACATTACCTAGCCTTTCTATGACATAATAACCTGGGACCCAACGATCATCAAACTTAGAGTTCCTTCTATGCTTTTTGTAATACACTCTATCTCCTACTTTAAACTCCTGTAACTTTGTATTCAGGTTTTTGTACTTTTTCTGTCTTTCTCTAGCTTTACTTATATTATTCTTCAACCTCATATGTGCTTTATGCATTTCTTGTATAATGGTCTCCTGAAAGTCTTCTCCCATATACTTCCGTCTTGGTTTTAAGAGATTATCTATTGGTAACACTGGTTCTCTCCCGTGTATTAAATAAAATGGTGAAAAGCCTGTGCTCACATTTTGATTTGTACGTATGGCGCTAAGCGCTGGTCCCAAAAATAAATCCCAGTCTTTTTCATGTTCATCCACAATCTTTGCTATAATATCATATAACGTACGGTGTTGTCGTTCGTTCCTAGCATTTGAAGAAGGTCTATAGTATGAGGTCTTTACATGTTTTATATTTAAATCCTTCAACAATTTTTCAAACTTCTTATTCACAAATTCTCTACCATTATCTGTGAGTATAATCTGTGGACAACTAAATCTTGGTACAAACTCCTGTAAAAAAATATTAATGACAGTATCAGCGCTCTTATCTGGAATTGCATAAACTTCCGGCCAAAGACTGTAAATGTCTACTATATGAATTAAATATACATTCCCTGACAATGTTCTAGGGTGAGGACCCGATATATCTAAACTGATTTTCTGCATAGGGAACTGAGGAATATCTGTATCTTGTAAAGGACACTTAATTGTTTTCATATTCCTTAATCTGCATCTTTCACACGTATCCACATATTTACAAGCAGATCTAAATAAGTTTGGCCAATAATATTTACTCGTAAGTGCTTTCACCAATTTATCCCGCCCGAGATGTCCATTATCATTGTGATAAGCTTTTAAAACTTCATTTTCTAAATGTTTTGGGATATATTTCCTTAGCTGTTCGTTCCTTTCACACATATAGTATAACTGTCCATACTCTTGTAAAACCAAAAAATTCTTCTTATATTTGTTCTCCTCCATTTCACTTAATTTCTGTTTTATTTGTAAGACTTTTGGATCTAATTCCTGTTCTTCTTTCATACTAAACTGTGCTAAATGTGGGTCTTCTTCCAGTCCATGTTCAGCCTCCTGATCCGACGGTAAACTCTCAAAATCTTCTCCATTTATTATGGCAGAATCTAAAATATTTACTTGCCAGTTTCGATCGTCAATCTCTGGTTCTCCTTCATCTTCTGTGTCACCTGACGACTGTGGATAGGGAATTCTAGATAATAAATCAGCGCATGTGTTAATCCTACCTGGAATGTACTCAATTTTCGTATTGTATCCCTGTAAATTCAATGCCCACGTCTGTATTTTCCTGTTCTGCACTGGAGCTTCTAAAAAAGACTTTAAAGGCATATGATCAGTTCTAATAACAAAATTTGCGTTATGTAAGTAGTAATTTAGTTTCTGAAGGGCATAATGAATGGCGTACGCTTCTTTTTCAATAGTCGTCCATTTGCGTTGAGATTTGCTAAGTTTATGAGATAAGAAGTAAATTGGCCTTTCATTTTTAACCCCTGGTATTCCAGACTCTTTTCCTTCATATGGTTGAACCAAACATGCTCCTATTGCATTGTCCGAAGCATCTGTGTACAGTATTAACTGTTTGTTTAAATCTGGATGCGTCAATAATGGTACCAGTGTTAAGCTGTTTTTTAAATATTCGAACGCTTTTTGGCACTCATCATCCCACTTAAATCTAGCGTATTTGCCTGTTAAATTTGTAATAGGTTCTGCTATCTTTGAAAACGCCGGGACAAACCGCCTATAATATGCACAAGTTCCTATAAACGCACGCACTTCCTTAACATTAGTTGGAGGAGGTAACTCCTTAATAACCTTTATCTTTTCCTGGTCTGGTTTTATTCCGTCTCTATTTATAATATAACCCAAATATTTTGTTTCTGTCTTTAAAAACTGGCACTTACTAAGTTTCAATTTAACGTCATGTACCCTTAATCTATCGAATACCAATCTAATATGTTTTAAATGATCAGCTACATCTCCTGTCGTAAAAATCAGAATATCGTCTATATAGGCTAGTGCAAACCTTTGCATACCTTCTAATACTTCATTTATTAAGAGCATGTAGTGAGATGGCGCAGTTTTGACTCCAAAAGGCATACGTAAAAATTCATAAGAACCCATATGAGTACAGAAAGCACTTTTCCTTTGCGCGTCTGCTGACATCGGGATACACCAAAATCCTGCTCTTGCGTCCAACGTCGTGAAAAATGTAGCGCCATTAAGCAACCCTAAAATATCATCTATCACTGGCAGTGGATATGCTACATTTTTAGTAATTTTGTTCAACGCCCGATAGTCGCAACAGAATCGACTCGAACCATCAGGTTTGGCTACAATTACCACCGGAGATGACCACTCTGATTTTGATCTTGTGATTATCCCTGCTTTCAACATTTCTTCTATTGCCTTTTCTACAATTTCTCTATTTCTTAAGGGAGTTCTATATGGTTTTAAGCTAATCGGCGGATGGTCTCCCGTATCTATCTCCATTGTTACCGTTTTTGTCTTACCTAACTCTAAATCACTAATTGCAAACACATCCTGATTCTCCTTTATAAACTGTTCCAACACTTCTTTATTTTCTGGTGAAGTCTTTAACTGTGCCAACAATTCCTGTTCTCTTGTCTTTTTATCTATTGAATGTATTTGTGCTGTATTTCTTTTGAATGGATGGATCAATTCATCCATTCGTGTGTTTCCTCTACTTCCGCGTCCGCGTCTGTTATTACTTCTTTCACTAGAAGATTGTGAACAACTAGTTCCCGGCATTTCTACTCTATCTGTTGCCAATATTTCACTAACGTTACGTTCTAGTTTTGCTACTACACACCCTCTGTATAATTTAATTTCTCTACCTGTGTTGTTAATCACCATAACTGGAAAGGTTAAGTGTTTATCTAACGCTATTATTCCATCCGGAACTTCCAAACCAGGTTCATCAATTACTTCTTCTTGTAATTCAGTGACTCTGACTGTGTCTCCTGCTACATAATATGGGTTTCTCTTTAGCTTTACTTGTATCAAATTAATCGACTGTGGCTTTAACGTCGTGGACCTTTTAACTCTCACTAGTGCTGATATATGCATGTCTTCCTCCATATCTACATAGACGTCCTTAAATTTTAATTTGTGTAAATCAAAGAAAAGTCTTACTCCATTTTTTATCAAAAAATCTCTTCCTAACAGCATGTTTCTATTTAAATCTTTTACTACATGAAAAAGATGTCTTACGTTGACCCCTCCTAGTTTGAAATTTATCATCGTTTGCCCAATTACTTGTAAATTCTGTCCCGTAACGGAGTGAAGATTATTATGACTCCTAAATATCCTACAATTTCTCACTATTCTGTATAGAAAACTTTCTTTTACTACACTAACCTGAGCTCCCGAATCAATTAATGTACGAATTCTATACTTTCCTACTTCTATAATACAAGAACTATAATCTGTTTTATTTTCTATAAACTGCTTGACTTCATCTAGTTGAAAATGTTCTCTGTTCGTCCTAGTATACCTGTTATTAACGTATTCTTTAAACCTTGGAACCTTATTATTTCCCTTCCTACTCCAGGTCCCATTCAATAGGTAGGGCGCCGGTTTTCCTGCGTTGTTCTTGTACCTGTAAAATTTCTGTGTCTATCTTCTACATTCCTATTTAACCTATTGCCATTTCTACTCTGTGTATTCGATTGGACACGCCTATTTCCACAAAAACGAGCCATGTGTCCCCGCTGACCGCAAGAATAACAGACTATATTTGTGTTATTTGTGTTACCTACCGTCCCAGTTGTAGGATACCTCATTTGTCTCCTTTCCTCATACTCATTTCTATTTCTGCCTTGTACCATCTGTACACCTCTCCTCCTATTCCATCCGAACCTTGTTTGTCCTATTTCCATGGGCTCCTCAACTCTATCTTCTCGACTAGTTCCTATTTCTCGTCCTGTTCTCAATCTAAACCTTCGTCTCAAATTTTCTTCTTGTACTGCAATATCTACAGCCTGTGACAACCTCTCAGGGTTCTCCCTCATCAACTTAAATTTCAAACCATCGGATTTTATGCCATCCACAAAAATGCCGACTAACATCCTCTCCACTTCTTCTCCTCGTACATTCTGTCCTAAGAATGCCTCTTCAGCCAGGTTAATTAATCTATCGCTGAACAATTGTACCGTCTCTCTGTTGTTTTGTTTAGCCTGTCTCAACACCGAAAATGCATGTTGTGGATCCGTTATTTCCGCATACTTCCGTGCTAGGTCTTCTTTGAATTGTTCCCATGTCTCATCCACTCTAGCCTCTAACTTTCTTCTTATATGATCCGAAACCGGTTCCGTTGCCGTCTGATAAGCCAGTCTCATTCTCTCTTCATCTGTTGCTGAGACCAAATACGCATATTTTTCTATGGAAGTGACCCATTTCTTAAAGTCTCTAGCCTGTCCACTAAACTTCACAATTTCTGTTGCCATTCCTTGTTGTTTAATAACCATATTAAGTCTGCCTACTGCTGTTCCTACCCCCGTCAAAACTTGTGCCAAGGTGTCTTGTTCCGCCATGCTGAAATGTACTTAAACAGAGCAAGCAAACAACTTCACAATCGTAATTTCCTAATTTAAGAAACACAAATCAAATCACAGTTCAATCAGTTATCAGGTTTATAAATTTACGTACTTCTGTTTCTCGATCCCAGCACGAGGTATTTTCCTAGACTCGCCGTCAGATTACACTCAACGCTGTAGTAGTTGAACCCAATCGCGCCTCAGACAGTTCGTTCGCTCTTCTCAGGTTACTCAAACACTAGGATTCTGCGTCAGCTGAAATTCAGTCGCGGAGTTCAGGTAGCGGAGTTCAGGTAGTCTGTCTCCTCTCCCAGGTAACTTCGTCTCTTGGGATGCCTGGCTAAACTTCAACCCGTGGTAGGGTCCCGACCAGTCTTCTGGCTTCTGACTTCGCCCCGGGTGGGGTACCTCATCGATGTCTTGAGATAGCGAGCGGCTCTCAACTGCAGTGGAGCCCCGAGATAGTCTGACTCGTCAACAAAACATTAGGCAATCCATGAAGTAATGCCTTATTTACTTGCTGTCTCGATCTTCTTTTTTTTTCAGTTGTTAGCGTTCAGAACGAAACCTACTAATATTGAGGCTGAACTCCTGCTCGCTCGAGATATCGGTTAGACGGCTTGACCTTCAGGACAACTTCTGACACGTCCGTTAGATGAACGGATAAGATGAATCGCCAAGTATGGTGTCCACAGTTGACGCTCGCCGGTTTGATAACGATCTCAGGTGTCGCAATTCGTTATGGCCAGTGAAACTTTTCTCCTGACGCCAGCAAAATTTTGACAGCCAGCAGCAGTCTTGAAAAAGACTTACAGACGACCACCCCTGGGCGGGCTTTTGGTCGCTGTATTTTTCGCTGATACGTTATTGGCCATTTTTTTTTCTTTCACTGCGTCTTGTTACATTCAATGGTTGTTCAAAAGCGTGCCGAAATTATTTCTGGCGACTGAGACAAACGGAGCACGGATCATCGTCTTAGTTTTTGGCCTCCGCGATGTTATACGGCATGACTTCTCGTTACACCAGGTTCGAATCCTGTGTCGTGGGCACCATTTCGCTTATGTAACGAAGTCAACTCAACTGATAACTCATAACATGAGTGGAGTCTGGCGGGTGATCTTTACAAATATACTTTATTCATGTTGATGACCGCTGGAATTAGTGTGGCACCCTTTCTGCTCGGTATCTTGATGGTAACTGCCCTTTGACAACAAACCACGTCACGAATTGAGCATCTCTCCTCTCATTCGACCCCGATGCTCAATCGTGCTGTAGTATTTCCCACCTAAACACTACCAAAACCCCTTCCTCTGTTACATTAGTCAACTGATTTTAGTTAAATAAACAACACAATGAAGGGAAAAGCATGCAGAATATGTTACTCACGTGATTGTTGTTGGTAATCCATATATGAACACAAATATTTACGAAATACATCATGTTGTTTGTGATTTTATGTCATCTATACGGCAATTTACAAACACATTTTCAGAATCATAATCACTTTCTTTAAAGTCCGACTCAGACTGCTTATGCAGAGTAACGCTTTGCACTGATATCTAGCTCCGATTAATAGTCAACTTCGTGCCCTTTAATGTCATTTAAATTTAACCTAGCGAAATCTCGGCTATCACTTGAAGAATCGCCGAAATCCATTTTGAAAAACAGCGTAAAAATCCCGAAAACTATCAAACAAAAGTCCATAAAAGTCCGTTCAAATTCATAATAACGCGTTTACAAATGGCGGTCACGTTGTCAAGCTGTCGGCGAAAGCGAAAGTAGCCGACGGAAGTGTCGGAAAACTGAGAGATCGCGTTTTTACAATGCATAATAGTATCGGACGTAATCAGACGCTCTGCACGTTTACAGCATCGGCCGGTAATGGCCGCTGTGCCCTGTAAAGGGTTAATTATAGTTCTATCCCAAAAGGCAAGCAACACACTCATTTCCAGCCTGATCATGAACACTCCCAGTGGTGAGTATAAGACATGGGTACTGCTTGTCTGCCATCATCGTGGAGATATATGTGACTTCTTGCTGTCTCATAAGGTGCATAGTTTGAGTCCTCAACAGATTTCATCACGGCAATAGATCCTCCCTTTGTTAGCCAGATTAGGATATCTCAAGTAGAGGTGAAGCAAAATATTGCATAGTATCAAAACTGGCCAAGACACAGCAGAGCCTTTGCAACCTAAGCTATAATGTAAAGATCTGCAGGATGTAAAAAACCAACCTAGTAAAATAAATAAGCCTGAACTTACTTTAAAAATGGTAGCAAGTGGTAGGTTTCCATCAAGCTCCACCAGATATTGCTGATCATGGTCTCCCATGTAGTCCTATAGAACAGTAATCAGTACACAAGTGAAATCAAATATTAACAACATAGTGTTACACACCCATATCTCTCTTACGCTCGCTCTGTCTTTAAACTACCCACAGTAAAAGATGCATCATTATCATCATCAAGGATCATGCCTAATGGCACTGGTGATCATATCTCTCCACAACTCCTGTTTTTTAGCACTATGCATCAACTCATGTGCTGCCACTTTACATGCCATTAGGCAAGACTCTCTGTCACAAATCGTGTTCATTATGTTGTGTGAATGGATTTGTGAGTAAAAGGAACTTGACAGCTTCATAATGACAATGCACAAGCCTCTTTGCATCTGATTCAAACTTCCTTGGCCAAACACAATATTCCTTTGGTTTCTTAAGTTCCCTACTCTCCTGACATAGCTGTGTGTGATTTCTAGTTGTTCCTCAAGCTGACAATGCTGCTGAAAGTGACCCAGTTTGAGATACAAGAAGACATTACATGTGAAATGTGAAGGCCATGCTGTACTCCTTTCCCAAAAGAGGCCTTCTGGAAATGCTTTCAACAATCTCTAGGAAACAGGGAAAAGTGTGTACAGCCACAAGGAGAGTATTATGAAAGGGTTTAGGATTACAGACCTGCAGGTGAGTAATGCATTTTTCCCAGCCAAAGGTTGTGAACAGATCTCACATTATCTAGTAGCAACTGCAGCTAGAATCACTTCAATGTTTGTTTTCTTCTGTGTCCATGATATTCTCAACATCTTTCTCACACACCACATCTTCACACTATACAGTTTCTTCATGATTTCATTACTCAGTGTCAACATTCACCTTCATAGAGAATAATGCTTTCTCCAGGCATTAGGTTGGAGTCTGTTGACCATCAAATACCATCTCACCTGTGGAGGAAACATGACCTAGGCCTAAATCCAGCCAGTCTGTATGACCTGTGCTAAATCACGACCAGGAACATTTCAGTATGCCTCTCTGCAGATGTTCCTGTATGGGCCCTACACACCCTACAGGTTTCTGAGCTTGGAGAAAGGAAGCAGAGCTCTGCAACAAATTCCTGTGGATCATACTTTGTAACCATGATGGAAGGACAGTCTGTATACCAGCCTCACTCTGACAGATGCAAGCCCTGTTTGCATCTCAGCTTGAATACCAATGTATCAGACTTAAGAGATGAAACTGAGTCTTCCAGAAGATTCTGCAACTAACAAACCAACCAACCAACCAATAAATCAACCATCCAACCAACCAATATACCAACCAACCAATAAATCAACCATCCAACCAACCAATCAACCAACCAATCAACTAACCAACCAACCAACCAATAGCATGTAAACAAGTGGACTACTGAGCCTGTGGTAACATTTCTGTTTTCCATGATATTCATTCATCATGTGCCATGTCGATAAGCGTGGGCGGTCATGTTTTGCCATCTCACACAATCACCAGAGTCGTGGATCAGCTCTGTGTTCTTGTCTCGACTATACCACATGGCTAAGCCATCCAGGTATTTACATCTCTGTCTTTCCCTTGTTCTTTTCTCCTCAGTCTTTCCAGTTGTCACCAAGTTCTCCAATTTATTTCTTCTCACAACGTATTAACAAAATTGTTCCCGTCTACATCTAATTTCTCTATTTAGTTTATGGTTTTCAATTATTTCTTGTATGACTCAATTAAACATCCCTTGTTTATGGTGGGTATATTTTTATCAATGGACCACACTGATGTCACTATGCAGTCTTACAAAACTAGATACTTTTCATTTTCTTGATTCATTCTATGCAGTATAAATCATCAAAGATTGATAAAGAATGTTGATAAATGTCACAATACACATTAATGTTTTCCTTAAAAGTGACAGTGCTTTAATATCAATGACTAAATCACACATGGTGATTTGACTGGCACTGAAGTAGACAACAAACAGACATAAAAAAATAGATGAAGAAGTAACCAGCTAGTTTTCTTACTTCCAGAATACGCAGCATGTTGTTCCTGAATTTAGCTAGATTCTCCTGCACCTGTTGTGGCATATCCTCAGGCCTCTTAACTAAGCGCTTCATGATAACAGCAGTAAGTTCTGCCACAGACTTGTCCTTAACAGTAGAAAAGAATCATCCTAAAATTATTCATGTACAGTTGGAAAAATTGTGTATTCTGCTGAAAATTGACCACAGTTTTGGCAGGCCAACACACTCACCACTGACACATACCTGAGCACACTTAACAACTATGGAAGCACACAGTGCACTAAACAATATGCAACCACAGTGATAGTAGATAAATACAGTAACTGTGGGGCTAAAGCTCATTAAAGTAATAGGACAAAGAACAAATGAGCCGTATTGTTTTGTTTAGACACAAGAATGTGTTGCTTTAATAACTTATTACATAACAAGTGGTGATTGGTTAAGCCATCTGCCTCGCACTTCAAAGGTTGTGGGTTCAATTCTGGACTCTGTCAATTGGTTCATAATTGCAATTTTATGATGCATATAATCTCCTTTATCATGGTAAGATGCAGACAAGCTCTGGAGTTTGGGAATTACATGTGATTTTATTTTATAATTTGTACTTTTGTATAATGTAAGTAAAGTAACTAATTGAAGTACCCTTTTTTACATGCCTTGAGGCATTTTAGGCATATGGTGCTAGCCCCACATTGTTATAGCCCATTCTACACTCAAGGAGGATGTGGTCAATATAACGCTGGCCATGTTCACTTCCCAGAACATTCCCCAGTACCTTTGTTAGGTTCCATCAAGCTTGGAGCCCAGTTTCATTCTAAACATACCTCTCAATGTGAATTCAAAGATGACCATCTGGCAAGTGGATTAGCCACTGCACTAATGCAACTCCCATGCATAGAGTGACTCAACTATATAGGGTGTATTTTTAATGACTGTGCAGTTTTTGAAAATACTGCCATTCCAAGTTTTGTATTCGCCCTCTGTGTAGTTCATGCAACATAATGGGTAAATACAAAACTTGGACCGGCAATATTTTCAAAACCTGCGCAGTCATTAAAAATACACCCTGTATTTTGTGGGCATTTGCTTCCTTTGAACTCAAGCATAGTCCATACTACTTCTTGTACACTGGACAGACATTTCCGTGTGAAGTAGCCTGTTATTTTAGCCTGAATTTCCCTGTTACAAGTGTCCCTCGCCATCTGACGAATCCACTCTGACTTTTGAGGTACTTTTAATGTACATCTCCGTGTCAAGGACGAGATTTTAGTCCAACTGGCCTGTGTAGGGGTTTAAACCATTACCTCAGCCTCACACAATTATATTATACGAGGGTAAAAAAAAAGTTGCTTAAAAGTCGACAGGGTCGACTTCATTGCACCGGGTTTTATCCCATATGGCTCGGTCTCTTTCCACAGCGCGGAAAGCGTCGCACAAAGCACGAACTCCGTAGCTCTAGCGACGACCCACAGGAGTCTCCGAAAAATTTAACTCGTAGGGTAAGTTAATAAGTAAGTCCCAACTCGCTAGAACTGTGTGCTCTGTTTTCTAAACCACGTTTTCACTTCACATTCAACTTTGGCGTGATTCGCGAAATGTCTCCCGCTAAAGTGGGTTTCCTGTTTATGCTGACAAATGTTTGTCCCGTAAAACGGTGCATAGCTGGGTAGAAAAAGTTACGAGGGCGAGTCAATAAGTAAGTCACACAGTCCTGTGGGATGGCAGGTCAATGAAAACAAAGCACAAAGTTCTATGCAGCCAGTTTGTGAGGACTGATAAAATGATGGTATAAGTGCATCAATGTTTGAGGAAATTATGTTGAGAAATAAAGGGACAATGTATGTATAAAATAAATTAGCTTCAAGTTGTTATCATCTTTAGTTATTTGTCTACAGCCATTTGTGACTTACTTATTAACTTACCCTCGTACAAACAAAAGTGGAACAATTAGAAGTGTTTATCAAAAGATGCATTACAATATCTTATTTCTGGTATAAATACATCATTAAAGGCAAACACATATAAAATTATCTGTGCAATCTTGCCAGAAAGTTAAAATAAAAATATTTAAGACTCTAAAAGACTCCAAAAGTCAATACCTGCTATTCGTATATCAAAGTGTATTAAAGAGCGCATGAAGAATTCTCTCTACTACTAGTTAAGTGTTAACTTTTGGCATTTCTAGATCAAGATCAAGATCATGTTGCACAAACTATCTTTCACATCATAATACATTGTGAGTGAGTGTGTCATTGTTTGAGTGAGCAAGCAAGTGAGTGAGTCTCTCTCTCTGTCTGTCTGTGTGTATGTGTGTGCGTGCGTGCGAGCGAGTGAGCGAGCAAGCGAGAGAGTGAGAGAGAGAGAGAGAGAGAGAGAATGTGCAATTCTGTGTGCATGTGTACGTGTGCACATGCATGTGCGTGTGTATGTATTACATATAATAAAAAAATTGACACATAATGAATAATAGCAAAATGATAAGATATATTTGTTTTACCTCAGTAGCATTTTCTGTTTCTTCTTCTTCTAATTCCTCTTCAGCTGCTTCTTCTTTATCAGAAGCTGGTTTTTCCTCAAGTGGCTAGCAATAGAAACAAACTGGACTATGTGAAGTAACAAAATACTGACATAATATACAGCCAGACACTAAACAATCATCATCAAGTGCCTGGCCGGCTGGCATAGGCGATCATGCTTCTCCACAAATTGTGATCTCTGACAGCATGGATTAATTCCCTTCCATGCCTTGACACAAGACTGTCAAGAATTTCCTCATGCTGTCTTCCTCTATCTCTATTTTCACAAATCTTTCCAGCTGTCACACCATGTTCCAGTTTTTGCCTTCTCATAACGTGGCCAAAAAATTATGACTGCCTATTTCTGATGTTTGTGATAAGTTGTCTTTATGACTTAGCCTTTCTCAAAATGTCCGTATTGCTCAATTTGGCTGTCCAATTAATTTTCAGCATTCTTTGTTAACACCACATCTCTAAGGCTTCCAGGGATTTTTTCATCTGTTAATAATTGTCCAGGATTCGCAGCTGTATGTTAAAACTGGTTCTTTGTAACATGCAAGAACTCTTTTTCTAACTCCTAAGGACAAGGACTTATTCCAAAAAATGTTCTTCATTCGATAGAATGCAGTTTTTGCCAGTCCTGTTCTGTTCTTTATCTCTGTAATGCAATTTCCATCTGATGTTATGTGCCTAGATATCTGAATGTCTGCACTTGCCCCAAAATAACGTCTTTTACTTTAATTGTACATTTGGGCACAGTCTGTTTTCTTTGATATCACCATGTCTTCTGTCTTTCTATTATTCATGCTAAGGGCCATTTTGTCACTTTCTATAACTACTATATCTATTATTTCCTGTAGCCCTTCTGACTTGTTGTTATCAAGATGGTGTCATCAACTTAAGTTATTTATATTATGTCCACAAGCCAGGATCCCTGGCATATTTTCTGTAGATCTCATAATATGTTCACTGTACGAGAACAAATCAGAAGACATTACTGTGACGGGACAGCCCCGGCAGCATCCGAATGACACAAGTTAAAAAGGAATTAAAGAGCCCACAATATTTTTCTATCATTCTCTAAAAGCATAAACGTCCACCAGAAAATGATATAAATGCAATAAGATTGAAAACAAGAGAAAAATACATTTTGACCACGCACGCCCCATCATTTCTGTAATGCTGGGTCTGAGAAAGCTTTGATGTCCAGATCAAAGTTAAAACCCAGACACCACGGCACCAGTCGGCAGGCGCTATCAAAGGTTGAAAACTCATTGTTTTCAGTACAAGGGAAGAGAAAGACGAAAAGTGTGAAATCTGGGCTGGGGATGACGTTGATATGGCGGTTCTACTCAGGGGAAAACCCAGACGGCCTAACACCTATCTAAAAGTCCAGACTTTGTGGAGCCGGGACGTCTGTAATTGCCACCACAAAGGAGCAATTAGGACCAGATGCTTAACACCTCACTGCAATACGGGCGGCAAAGTAGGAACACATGGCTGACACATTCCTGCCAGCAACCGGGAAGGCTTGTGTTAACAACAGATTGGTATGTAGGTATGACGCAACGTCTGTTGCATGGGCCAAATCATTGTTTCAGACATGTGGCGGAACATCGGTCAATTTGATTGACAGATGAAACTACCCTTCACAGGAAAGGAGAAGGGGTGAAAATAATTTGGCACTTAATCCATCGGGGTAAATCGTTCTACATGAAAAATAGGTGGAGCTAACAGGAACGTGGACATAGTAATTAGCTAACGTGGAAACTAGCCAGGGATGAAGAGAATAAAACTATGAGCAGGGACAACAATCCTCAGACGCATTCACAATAGCGTACCAGGGAAGCCGGAATTTTAATTTCTGGTGAGAGATTACCCTCTCGTTTTGTTACTTCGATACAATGTCGTATGACAGGATTTCCTAGCTAAACCCAGGTAATACCATTATTCTGATTTGTCTGCTAGTCTGAAGGCTTGTGTAGTTTCCTGTTTCTACATATTCTCCCAAACTTTATACTGGTGGATTTTCTTTGTACTTAATGTTCCAGTTCTAGCTTTACGATTTCACTGAGAACTATTTTCTTCTTTCATTCACCATTTGGTTGTCTGATTTGTTGTATGTGATAATTTGGAGAAATCCATTATCCAAGCTACATGAGCGTGTGGCTTATGCATGTACAGGAGATATATTTAGATTCATCCTGTATGATGTTAAACATTGGGGAGACTGACTACTTAGGAGAAATTCCTGAGAGCTACCAGTCTCTTGATAGCGTCCAATTAACATTGATTATTTGGACCAACACTTTGAGTGCCTACCAAGATTATGGTGAAACCACTTGGTTTGAGGAATGGCACCAGTTCACCTTGTCTGCATGATGTCTGCATGAGGACAGACATGACTTAGGACATTCAATATCCCAGACAGATTCAGGGAAGGCATTTAATGTTCGACAGGACTGTGCGACCAGCCCTTCCGACAAGACAGTATGAATGAATCAGAAAGGGAAAGAGTAAGTGGGGTGAACTTATATGGGAAACACCCCATTAAATAAATGTATGTGATGATGTATGTTTTGAGCTGTAGATGTTCTAAATGGGTTTATGAATATATACATATATATTTATTTATTTAGAACTGATATATGTTTATGTAACATGCCATCAGATATCATCATACCATCATATATTATGACTTGAATGTATGTTTATATGAATGTCTAGACATATGTGTTTGAGATGTGTAGACGTAGATACTACCCATCTCTGTTCGTTTCATTCCAGATCTCTTAGGAGCAATGGACAGTCAACAACCCATATCAGGAAGTGACTTAGCCTTGTGAAGGACCACTTTGGACTCCTTCAATCTGACAGTGAACTGCGTCTCACTGGGGGAAGCGTGACCTATGTGACCTCTTAAGTTACGTATACCATATCATCATCATCATATGATCATCAAGACTAGAAATAATAAACACAGTTGTTGTATTTTAAAACTCAATTTGTCCGTATAATTCTAAATGTTTATAAATGTTTGTGTAGCGTAATCAAGTACACACATTTTGTATCATTTAGTGGGGGTTCACACATATTGTCCAGAAGTGGGAATCTATGTCCGGGAGGTATCTTGTCTATGCAGTCATAAGTAACCAGATTACGTTGCATAACTTAACTCCTCCTTTCTCACTTCTGGTGATACCAAGTACAGCCAAAACTATATAGATATATTCTATCTTCAACGAGCCACTTCTTGGCTGTTTTCTTGAGTATCAGGGACAGTGTCTTAAATCAGCATAACAGACATTTGTTCCACGTTTTCTCTCTGGGATCTGGGGTGGTAATTAGTCCCTTCTGACAGAGTTAGGGGATCTTAAACTGCATCCAGAACTAAACACCAGCAGAAGAAAATGATGTTGGCTGGGTGGTTGCCCAACCGGGAGCTACCTCAAGCCAGTTGGTGACAATTACTCAACCTTGTCTGGTTCCCTTCTTTATACCAGGTTGTTGATTCTTATGGCTGCTATTTGCTGCCAATATATGTTCTTTATTATTCAGATCTTTGCCATCAATGTTTAGTTGCTGTATTAGTTTGATTAGCTCCCCCGATGGTGTTTCCACCTTGTCGTGGTGGGGGTGCTTGAGTTTCTCAATGACCCTGAGAGCTATGCCGGCGGTAGCGTAGCTACCAGCAGGGCCTCCCAAGCCGGACAGGTCAAAGGGTAGAGAACAGACAAAGAGAAACACCCTGGTCCTCCAGGTTGGGGGTTGAAGCATGGGGTTAACAACCCCACCTTTGTAAAAAACCATTTTTGTTACGACACAGATACATGAGCCTCGATTTCGGACTGACTTATCTGGACAACGACCTTGGAACGTTAAAGGAGTTTTGAGATTTGGAACATGGAATGTACGGACACTACATCGAGCTGGAGCGGCCGAAGAACTAACCCGGGAGCTGGTTGAATTCTATACGAACTAATAATAAAAATCTGGAGGACAGAAGAATTACCCCATGACTGGAAAGAGTCATTATTGATACCTATCTTTAAGAAAGGAGACAAGTTCCAATGTGAAAATTATAGAGGAATATCACTACTGTCCACAAGCTATAAGATACTATCCGCAGTATTACTAAATAGACTAAAACCATATTCAGAAGACATATTAGGTGACTACCAGGCGGGTTTTAGACAAAACAGATCAACAATAGATCAGATATTTATCTTACGACAAATAGCCGAGAAAAATTGGGAATATAAAAGAGATCTCCATAACATTTTTGTGGATTTTAAAAAGGCTTATGATAGTGTCCGTAGGAATAGTCTATGGAATGCTATGCAGGAATTTGGAATACCAAGGAAGTTAATCAACATGACCAGACTATGCATGGAAGATACTTATAATATAGTAACATATAAAGGCAGGAAATCAGACCCTTTCCAAATAACATCTGGCTTGAAACAGGGTGATGCACTATCTCCGCTACTCTTCAATCTGGCTCTAGAGAAAGTTGTAAGGAAGGTAAAGGAGGAATGTGATATTGGAGGAATGTGATATTGGAGGAACATCCAAGCTGCTTGGTTATGCAGATGATATAGATATTATAGGGCAAAGTGAACAAAAGACATTGGAAATATTGACTCACTTAAAGGAAAAAGCCCAACAGATGGGGCTTAGTTATCAACCAAGATAAGACAGAATATATGGTAATTTCAAGAGACGGAATGGCTAAAAACTCTGGCCACATACAAATAGATAATATGACCATTAAAAGAACGGAAACATACAAATATCTGGGTACAATCTTCAACTGCTCCAACATCATAAGGGAAGAAATACAAACTAGAATCAACTCTGAAAATAAGATATACTATGCACCACAACATCTACTAAAATCAAAGGCGCTATCTCGTAACACCAAAATCACAATATACAAAACACTGATCAGACCAGTTGTGCTGCATGGTTCTGAAACCTGGAGTACAACGAAAGGAGACGAAGCCGTGTTACAAACCTTTGAGAACAAAATTTTAAGACGTATCTTTGGACCCATTAGGGATACACAAAGTGGAGAGTGGAAAAGAAGAAGTAACAAAGACATTTATGATCTGTTTAAGTCCCCGCTAATCACTGGTATCATGAAGGCTAATAGACTACAATGGCTGGGGCATATAGAAAGAATGGAAGATAATAGGGAAACAAAACTCGCTTACACTCAGGAAATAAATGACCGTAGACCCCGAGGTAGACCAAGAAGACGGTGGAGAGATAATACATATACAGACTTACAAGCACTTGGAATCAACGACTGACAAGAGAGGGTCCACCAGAGAGACGAATGGAGACGGATTGTATCTGCAGTAAAGAACCCCAATGGCTCGGAACGCTGAAGAAGAAGAAGTAGTTTGATTATTCCCTCATGTTTAACACTGTAAAATGCTTTTGTGTTGTCTATGAAGGATAAGAACAAATCTGTTTTTACTTCTAAAGCTCTTTCTAATAGTGTCCTGAAAATATATATAGCATTGTTTGTGCTCCTTTCCTTCCACATATCCACACTTGTCATCACTAATTTCTGGTATAATCTTGTTTCTTATTCTTCTCATAATTATTCTCAGTAGCAGCTTTGTCATGTGATTAATAAGACTTATTGTGTGATGCCCTTCACATTCTAAAGCAACTATAGCTACAAAATCCAACCAATTATAAACAACCCACAGGGCAAAAGAAATAGATGAAGAACTAAAAACTCATGGCGGAGAGAAGTAGTGACAGAAATGAATAATATGAGAAGTACATGGACAGAGTTGCAAGGGATGGTTAAAGATAGAGGGGCTTGGAGAGAGTTGGCTGAGGGCCTATGACCCACTGAGAGATAGAGGGGCTTGGAGAGAGTTGGCTGAGGGCCTATGACCCACTGGGAGAGGGCAACAGGGGAAGAAGAAGAAATCATTTCAATATTCCAGTTAAAGTATGCCGGCTTCGTGGCTTAGGGGTTATGACTTTTCTCCGTAATCTCGTATACTCTCGTCGGTGACGTGATGACGGTGAGAATCAGCAGTGGTTCGAATCACATCTGTAACTTACGGGGTATGTGAGCCGGCCGCTCAGAAAGCAATGGCAAACTACTGAGCGTAATCTTGCCAAGAAATCAACATACAGCTGAAAGATGCTGGTGTTGACAGCGATGTCCTATAAAAGGATATGCAAAAAAAAAAAAAAAAGTTAAAGTATATTTGGGCTGATGAACATAATTATATAAGCAAATAATAATATTAAAATACCGCTTGAATATTATATTACCTAACACTCCACATTAGTTACAACTTTCTAAACATATATTACATCCTTGAATATTCTATTACCTAACACTTCACATTAGTTACAACTTTCTAAACATACATTGCATCCAGTTCGCAAGAAATTAGATAGTATAATATTTTTAGAGAATTCTAAATTTACTAAACATCTTGGAATCATGGTAGTGTAGTAGCAAGATGCTTGACTGCCAGCCAGGTGGCCATGGGATTAAATTCTCATTGAGGCAGATTTTTATAGTAAACCTGGGCTTCCAAGTCAATCCGGCCTAAAATGGTTACCACGAAGTCTTAGGAAGTAAAGGTGGTGGCGTGATATTGACCAAATCACTCTTTGTATGCCAGTTGGTCTTTAAAAATATGATACTAGCACCATATGCCCAATACACCTCAAGGCACATAAAAAGGGCCCTTTACATTTATTTTTACATTAAAATATGTCTGTTTTTGAGACCAACATATAACTGTCATTGTCATTTAACTGTCATTTACTGCCTATATAGTACCTTGCGGTGTATGGCAGGGGTAAAATAAAAATATGTTTGTAGTAATCCTGAGTAAAATGAATATTAAATGATCTTAAAAATGTTACTAAACATAACTTACCGTTTTGCGTTTATCCGGTGCATACACTTCCTTGGTGTAAATGATGCCGGTGTGTGGGTCAACTTTCTGATTCAGTCTGCGATGTTCAATGTCTTTTTCAGGAATCTACAAGAACAGATGTGCTCATTATCCAGTTGAATAAATACAGTATTAAAATGTTACGACTGGCAAAGATTATTTCATTTTCATGCCAGGGTTTGACAGGCTTGGAGGTAAGGTTACTGTGGATGGTGGATGAGCAATGGACCAGGCTAATATACTGAATGCTCTACAAGAAGTAAGTCATTTGCTAGAATCAAATGATGACTGTGAATCTACATCCATGGTCAGACTGCGAGGACAGCAAATTAAAAGAGGTGTGGCCAAACAAGAACACTATGCAAGAAGCCAAAGAAGATTAATACACCAACATGGAACTGGTGTCGTTAGCCACTACACACTGCAGGATTTACTGAGGGGATCTGAGCACTTATGGACTGAATGGTTCGATGCGCAATGAGGATAATCTGTCAACTAACTAACTAGTATTAAAATGTCAACGTATTTGTCATCACAGCCATAATTAATATTTAAGTTAATTTATATTGCCTATGAGTAATGAGAATGAGTTATTTATTTACTGACAGAAGAAAAGTATTTTAATGACAACTTTATTTCTTCCTACTAATCGTTGTTTTTACTAAAAGTTATCATTTGCTTATTAAAATACTAAGATTTATCATTTTGTAATTGAAAGAAGCATTAAGTCACGATGAGAGATGTAAACATTCATAGAATGATATGTTCAATATTTCATACATATAAATATATAACCACGAAGAACAAGTAAAAAAGACGGACACAATATCATAAATATACTTCAGCAGAAAATAAATTCCTGCATTTAAAAACAAACTAACTTTCAGTTATCACATATCATTTTCACTTTTCATTACTGGTTTGTATGTAAACCATGATGATAAACATTATCTTCCATTTTTTCCATTAAGCATAATGGGGAGGAATGGAAAAAATGGAAGATAATGTTTATCATTATGGTTTACGTACAAAAGGAATCACCACATGTTCTCTGAAGCTCTGCTCAGGTATTGTGCTGGAATTTTGGCCAAATTCCAACTCACATACTTTGGTCTGTCAAGACTGCAAGGTGCCACTCACAATGGGGAGGAATAATGTCATTCGGTACAACGTCTTTGATTTCGTAAATCTAATTCCTTCTAGCACACCCTCTTGCTCTCGTATCGGATCTTCTTTGGTGTAGTACCAGTGTTGGTAATTAATCATATTGCACTCTAACAAGATGACCAAACCATTTGACCAATTATTTTTCATTGTATGTGGCACAAGGATTTGATCCCACTGTCTGTCTCATAACATGATTTCTTACTCAGTCTTAGATGGTTAAACTTATAGCTTTTCTCAGGCACCTCATCTCACAGGTGTTGATTTTGTTAATGTGTGATAGTATAGAGTTAACATGTGTATGTAAATGTTAACACTTATTATATCGGGCACCATCTTATTATGTAGGCATGATTTTTTTTTTAAATAAAGAACAATTTATTCCAAATCCATCACTTGTATCTCCCATCAGTGTTGATTTAACACCATTTATGATCTCTTCATCTCTACAAGATTGCTGCCATGATGACCTGGAATCCCTTAACCAGTCTGGGTATTTTATTAAATACATGATCTCAAGCTATTGACTGTATCTGCACTTTTAAGAAGTGGCTTCTTTGTTCCCTTAACATCTACTAGCAAGGTTATCTCAAGATTTTGACCGTATCTGCCCTTCTAGGAAGTGGCTTCTTTGTTCCCTTAACATCTGCTAGCAAGGTTATCTCAAGATTTTGACCGTATCTGCCCTTCTAGGAAGTGGCTTCTTTGTTCCCTTAACATCTGCTAGCAAGGTTATCTCAAGATTTTGACCGTATCTGCCCTTCTAGGAAGTGGCTTCTTTGTTCCCTTAACATCTACTAGCAAGGTTATCTCAAGATTTTGACCGTATCTGCCCTTCTAAGAAGTGGCTTCTTTGTTCCCTTAACATCTGCTAGCAAGGCTATCTCAAGATTTTGACCGTATCTGCCCTTCTAGGAAGTGGCTTCTTTGTTCCCTTAACATCTGCTAGCAAGGTTATCTCAAGATTTTGACCGTATCTGCCCTTCTAGGAAGTGGCTTCTTTGTTCCCTTAACATCTACTAGCAAGGTTATCTCAAGATTTTGACCGTATCTGCCCTTCTAAGAAGTGGCTTCTTTGTTCCCTTAACATCTGCTAGCAAGGTTATCTCAAGATTTTGACCGTATCTGCCCTTCTAGGAAGTGGCTTCTTTGTTCCCTTAACATCTGCTAGCAAGGTTATCTCAAGATTTTGACCGTATCTGCCCTTCTAGGAAGTGGCTTCTTTGTTCCCTTAACATCTGCTAGCAAGGTTATCTCAAGATTTTGACCGTATCTGCCCTTCTAGGAAGTGGCTTCTTTGTTCCCTTAACATCTGCTAGCAAGGTTATCTCAAGATTTTGACCGTATCTGCCCTTCTAGGAAGTGGCTTCTTTGTTCCCTTAACATCTACTAGCAAGGTTATCTCAAGATTTTGACCGTATCTGCCCTTCTAAGAAGTGGCTTCTTTGTTCCCTTAACATCTGCTAGCAAGGTTATCTCAAGATTTTGACCATATCTGCCCTTCTAGGAAGTGGCTTCTTTGTTCCCTTAACATCTACTAGCAAGGTTATCTCAAGATTTTGACCATATCTGCCCTTCTAGGAAGTGGCTTCTTTGTTCCCTTAACATCTACTAGCAAGGTTATCTCAAGATTGTGACCATATCTGCCCTTCTAGGAAGTGGCTTCTTTGTTCCCTTAACATCTGCTAGCAAGGTTATCTCAAGATTTTGACCATATCTGCCCTTCTAGGAAGTGGCTTCTTTGTTCCCTTAACATCTACTAGCAAGGTTATCTCAAGATTTTGACCATATCTGCCCTTCTAGGAAGTGGCTTCTTTGTTCCCTTAACATCTACTAGCAAGGTTATCTCAAGATTTTGACCATATCTGCCCTTCTAGGAAGTGGCTTCTTTGTTCCCTTAACATCTGCTAGCAAGGTTATCTCAAGATTTTGACCGTATCTGCCCTTCTAAGAAGTGGCTTCTTTGTTCCCTTAACATCTGCTAGCAAGGTTATCTCAAGATTTTGACCGTATCTGCCCTTCTAAGAAGTGGCTTCTTTGTTCGGCTAACATCTTAGAAGCCAAATTATAGCTGCCCCATCCATCTTTTGATTGCTTCTTTACACCGTTTTATGTGTTTATCTCAGTAATCTCATGTTTTAGGCAGTAATATATAGCACTGATCCCTCTGTTGATATTAGGATTTGACATTCTTATCACAAAGATCTGGTTCAGTGAATAGCCATCTTTACAGACAAAATATTTTAATTTTACTGTCAATTTCTGCTTGCATGTTCTGCCAAAATACCTACGCGCTATTAACATATCCATCCATCCATCATGTGCCATGCCGATAAGCGTGGGCGGTCATGTTTTGCCATCTCACTTGATCACCAGAGTCATGGATCAGCTCTGTGTTTCTGTCTCGACCATGCCATGTGGCCAAGCCACACAGGTATTTACTTCTCTGTCTTCCCCTTGGTCTCTTCCCTTCGATCTTGCCAGTTGTCACCAAGTTCTCAAATTCATTTCTTTTCATAACATGCCCAAAAAATTTTGACTGTATACGTCTAATGTCTGTAATCAGTTTACGATCTTCATTTGTTTCTTGAAGGACTTGTTCATTGGTTTTTACATATGCCACTACTTTATGTATGAGATTAGTCACAGCAAAGCAGAACTTAAAGAGTATTAACAGCCTATGGTGCAACACCAGTAAACAATAAAAGTAACTGTCATCTGTCATCTACTGCCTGTATTACCTTGTGGTGTAGGACAGGGAGTTATTGAGCCTGAGAAATTAAGACTGCCTGGCTAGTGCATTCGCCGCAAACTGTGCAGGTTAGAGTTATTTTTGTTCCCCCGACATTAAAAAAAATCCACACCTTACCGAGGTTTCGAACCTGGGTATACCAAAGGAGAACACGGCATTCTTAGCCACTCTGCCAGCCGCTCCTCAACAATAAAAGCAACAATGTAAATTTGTTGAGGACATGCATCTTTCCTGTGCCAACATACAGATGTCAATCATGGACCATTTCACAATCACCAAAGAAGAAATTTGAAAGTTAGGAACTTAAATGTTACAGAAACATTCACAGAATACATTGGATCAAGAAGCAAATACTGACATTGTACAAGATATGAACATCGAGAATAACTGACTCATAAATAGCAATAACTGACTCATAAATAGCAATAACTGACTCATAAATAGCAATAACTGACTCATAAATAGCAATAACTGACTCATAAATAGCAATAACTGACTCATAAATAGCAATAACTGACTTATAAATAGCCTCATGGCTCAGAAACTGAAATACTTTGTTACGTGGTTTGAAAGAAAATCAATGGAAGGCATAGTTTCTGGAAGAAGAGCCAGTGGTCAACCAACATGCAGTGGAAACAGGACATGAATAACTCTTCTGTGCATGAAAATGACAGAACTAGGAGAGCTGGTGAAAGATTGAGAGTCTATAAGAGAAATCCTGAGCATGGATATGCTATTCTCTATAATACAGTCAGTGTGTAGACATGTTTGTGTGTTGCATTGAACAATTAGTTTTTTTGTCTGTCACCTACCTTTGAAAAGTGAGCATGTTGGCAAAATGGTTTGGTAGTTGCATTGACAATAGTATGAGAATGGTAGGACAAGAGTTTGATGCCTGGGCTTGCTGTTTGACAATAGTATGAGAATAGTAGGACAAGAGTTGGATGCCTGGGCTCGCTGTTTGACAACAGTATGAGAATGGTAGGACAAGAGTTGGATGCCTGGGTTTGCTGTTTGACAATAGTATGAGAATAGTAGGACAAGAGTTAGATGCCTGGGTTTGCTGTTTGACAATAGTATGAGAATAGTAGGACAAGAGTTGGATGCCTGGGCTTGCTGTTTGACAATAGTATGAGAATGGTAGGACAAGAGTTGGATGCCTGGGCTCGCTGTTTGACAATAGTATGAGAATAGTAGGACAAGAGTTAGATGCCTGGGTTTGCTGTTTGACAATAGTATGAGAATAGTAGGACAAGAGTTGGATGCCTGGGCTCGCTGTTTGACAATAGTATGAGAATGGTAGGACAAGAGTTTGATGCCTGGGCTTGCTGTCTGACAATAGTATGAGAATGGTAGGAGAGTTTGATGCCTGGGCTTGCTGTCTGACAATAGTATGAGAATGGTAGGACAAGAGTTTGATGCCTGGGCTTGCTGTCTGACAATAGTATGAGAATGGTAGGACAAGAGTTGGATGCCTGGGTTTGCTGTTTGACAATAGTATGAGAATAGTAGGACAAGAGTTTGATGCCTGGGCTTGCTGTCTGACAATAGTATGAGAATGGTAGGACAAGAGTTTGATGCCTGGGCTTGCTGTCTGACAATAGTATGAGAATGGTAGGACAAGAGTTTGATGCCTGGGCTTGCTGTTTGACAATAGTATGAGAATGGTAGGACAAGAGTTTGATGCCTGGGCTTGCTGTTTGACAATAGTATGAGAATGGTAGGAGAGTTTGATGCCTGGGCTTGCTGTCTGACAATAGTATGAGAATGGTAGGACAAGAGTTTGATGCCTGGGCTTGCTGTCTGACAAAAGTATGAGAATGGTAGGACAAGAGTTTGATGCCTGGGCTTGCTGTCTGACAAAAGTATGAGAATGGTAGGACAAGAGTTTGATGCCTGGGCTTGCTGTCTGACAATAGTATGAGAATGGTAGGACAAGAGTTGGATGCCTGGGCTTGCTGTCTGACAAAAGTATGAGAATGGTAGGACAAGAGTTTGATGCCTGGGCTTGCTGTCTGACAAAAGTATGAGAATGGTAGGACAAGAGTTTGATGCCTGGGCTTGCTGTCTGACAATAGTATGAGAATGGTAGGACAAGAGTTGGATGCCTGGGCTTGCTGTCTGACAATAGAATGAAAATACTAGGACAAGAGTTGGATGCTTGGGCTTGCTGTTTGCTATGGGAGGAAAACACTGGCAACCTATTGCTCTGTGCACTCAGGTCAACAAATTACAGATGGGAACATGTTTTTAATGACCTTTGAAAAATATTAACTATGACTTATGTGAGCATAATTAATACAAATAAGTGATGTTACACTTACTCTTAAGTTGATAACAAAGTCAGGCTTAATTTTCCAGCTTTTTATGAGTTCCAGCTGGTCATGGAGGGATAGAAGATCTTCTGACAAGCAAGGGAAATCATCCAAAATATAGCCTGAAATGTAGTAGATAATAAGAGAACCAAATAAACAATATAAGTGACCACTAATGTGCTTGACATGACAAATCATGGTTATCTGCTTCTTTTTCTTCTGCTTTGCCATCATCTTAATAGCCATCATCTTTCTCATCTTCTTTGCCATGTGCTTCAACTACTGCTTCTGCGTTGCCGTTACCACTTATTCCCCTCTTCTTCCACCTCCCTCTTCTTAAACCTCCCTCTTCTTCCACCTCACCTTCTTCTTCTGCATCTTCTTCTTCCTCTTCTAGAGTAGGTGGAAAAGGAGAAGATCTTCTTCTTCTTCTCATTTTCCTCCTCTGCCTCCTATTTCATCTCCTCTCCTTCTTAATCTGATTCAAGTACCTTGTGAAATGGTGAGGACGAGCATGACTCTCCACTACCTCTCTAGTCATATTTATTAATTCATGTGTTGATATCTGTCCAGGTTATGACTCTCCACTACCTCTCTAGTCATATTTATTAATTCATGTGTTGATATATGTCCAGGTTATGACTCTCCACTACCTCTCTAGTCATATTTATTAATTCATGTGTTGATATCTGTCCAGGTTATGACTCTCCACTACCTCTCTAGTCATATTTATTAATTCATGTGTTGATATCTGTCCAGGTTATGACTCTCCACTACCTCTCTAGTCATATTTATTAATTCATGTGTTGATATCTGTCCAGGTTATGACTCTCCACTACCTCTCTAGTCATATTTATTAATTCATGTGTTGATATCTGTCCAGGTTATGACTCTCCACTACCTCTCTAGTCATATTTATTAATTCATGTGTTGATATCTGTCCAGGTTATGACTCTCCACTACCTCTCTAGTCCTATTTATTAATTCATGTGTTGATATCTGTCCAGGTCATGACTCTCCACTACCTCTCTAGTCATATTTATTAATTCATGTGTTGATATCTGTCCAGGTCATGACTCTCCACTACCTCTCTAGTCATATTTATTAATTCATGTGTTGATATCTGTCCAGGTCATGACTCTCCACTACCTCTCTAGTCATATTTATTAATTCATGTGTTGATATCTGTCCAGGTCATGACTCTCCACTACCTCTCTAGTCATATTTATTAATTCATGTGTTGATATCTGTCCAGGTCATGACTCTCCACTACCTCTCTAGTCATATTTATTAATTCATGTGTTGATATCTGTCCAGGTTATGACTCTCCACTACCTCTCTAGTCATATTTATTAATTCATGTGTTGATATCTGTCCAGGTTATGACTCTCCACTACCTCTCTAGTCATATTTATTAATTCATGTGTTGATATCTGTCCAGGTTATGACTCTCCACTACCTCTCTAGTCATATTTATCAATTCATGTGTTGATATCTGTCCAGGTTATGACTCTCCACTACCTCTCTAGTCATATTTATTAATTCATGTGTTGATATCTGTCCAGGTTATGACTCTCCACTACCTCTCTAGTCATATTTATTAATTCATGTGTTGATATCTGTCCAGGTTATGACTCTCCACTACCTCTCTAGTCATATTTATTAATTCATGTGTTGATATCTGTCCAGGTTATGACTCTCCACTACCTCTCTAGTCATATTTATTAATTCATGTGTTGATATCTGTCCAGGTTATGACTCTCCACTACCTCTCTAGTCATATTTATTAATTCATGTGTTGATATCTGTCCAGGTCATGACTCTCCACTACCTCTCTAGTCATATTTATTAATTCATGTGTTGATATCTGTCCAGGTCATGACTCTCCACTACCTCTCTAGTCATATTTATCAATTCATGTGTTGATATCTGTCCAGGTTATGACTCTCCACTACCTCTCTAGTCATATTTATCAATTCATGTGTTGATATCTGTCCAGGTTATGACTCTCCACTACCTCTCTAGTCATATTTATTAATTCATGTGTTGATATCTGTCCAGGTTATGACTCTCCACTACCTCTCTAGTCATATTTATTAATTCATGTGTTGATATATGTCCAGGTTATGACTCTCCACTACCTCTCTAGTCATATTTATTAATTCATGTGTTGATATATGTCCAGGTTATGACTCTCCACTACCTCTCTAGTCATATTTATTAATTCATGTGTTGATATATGTCCAGGTTATGACTCTCCACTACCTCTCTAGTCATATTTATTAATTCATGTGTTGATATCTGTCCAGGTCATGACTCTCCACTACCTCTCTAGTCATATTTATCAATTCATGTGTTGATATCTGTCCAGGTTATGACTCTCCACTACCTCTCTAGTCATATTTATCAATTCATGTGTTGATATCTGTCCAGGTTATGACTCTCCACTACCTCTCTAGTCATATTTATTAATTCATGTGTTGATATCTGTCCAGGTTATGACTCTCCACTACCTCTCTAGTCATATTTATTAATTCATGTGTTGATATCTGTCCAGGTTATGACTCTCCACTACCTCTCTAGTCATATTTATTAATTCATGTGTTGATATCTGTCCAGGTTATGACTCTCCACTACCTCTCTAGTCATATTTATTAATTCATGTGTTGATATCTGTCCAGGTCATGACTCTCCACTACCTCTCTAGTCATATTTATTAATTCATGTGTTGATATCTGTCCAGGTCATGACTCTCCACTACCTCTCTAGTCATATTTATTAATTCATGTGTTGATATCTGTCCAGGTTATGACTCTCCACTACCTCTCTAGTCATATTTATTAATTCATGTGTTGATATCTGTCCAGGTTATGACTCTCCACTACCTCTCTAGTCATATTTATTAATTCATGTGTTGATATCTGTCCAGGTTATGACTCTCCACTACCTCTCTAGTCATATTTATTAATTCATGTGTTGATATCTGTCCAGGTCATGACTCTCCACTACCTCTCTAGTCATATTTATTAATTCATGTGTTGATATCTGTCCAGGTCATGACTCTCCACTACCTCTCTAGTCATATTTATTAATTCATGTGTTGATATCTGTCCAGGTTATGACTCTCCACTACCTCTCTAGTCATATTTATTAATTCATGTGTTGATATCTGTCCAGGTCATGACTCTCCACTACCTCTCTAGTCATATTTATTAATTCATGTGTTGATATCTGTCCAGGTCATGACTCTCCACTACCTCTCTAGTCATATTTATTAATTCATGTGTTGATATCTGTCCAGGTCATGACTCTCCACTACCTCTCTAGTCATATTTATTAATTCATGTGTTGATATCTGTCCAGGTCATGACTCTCCACTACCTCTCTAGTCCATCCATCCATCATGTGCCATGCCGGTAAGCGTGGGCGGTCATGTTCTGCCATCTCACTCGATCAACAGAGTCGTGGATCAGTTCCGTGTTTTTGTCTCGACCATGCCACAAGGCCAAGCCATCCAGATACTTGTTTCTAGGTCTTCCCCTTGGTCTGTTCCCCTCGATCTTACCAGTTGTCACCAAGTTCTCCAAATCATTTCTTCTCATAACATGCCCAAAAAATTGTGACTGTCTACGTCTAATGTCTCTGATCAGTTTACGATCTTCATTTGTTTCTTGAAGGACTTGTTCATTGGTCTTTCTGGCTGTCCATGGTATTCTTTGCATTTTCCTCAGAAACCACATTTCTACAGCCATCAGATATTTTTCAGCCTGGCTGCTCATTGTCCAAGCTTCACATCCATATAAAAGTACAGGTTCTATGTAGCATCTCAACACTCTTTTTCTCGTTTCAATTGACATCTTTTTATTGGTCAGTATGTTTTTCATCTTGCTAAAGGCTACTTTTGCCATGGCGATTCTTGTTCTAATCTCTTCAAGGCATCTCCCATCAGATGTTATTACTGTTCCGAGGTAATTGTACCTATTCACTTGTTGAAGAGTATTCCCATTTACTTGTATATTACACTGTGGTATTTCGTTCTTCTTAGTGACGACCATAATCTGTGTCTTTTTACAATTTAATTCTAACCCTTGTTGTTCACTATGTGTAACAACCGCATCTACTAAATTTTGCAGGTCCTGTTCATTGTCTGCAATCAAGACTGTATCATCTGCATATCTAATGTTATTGATGCATCGTCCCCCAATGTTGATTCCTTCCATATTTTCAATATTTCTGAAAATATTTTCACTGTACAGGGAAAACAGATCTGGAGACATTACACATCCCTGTCTCACACCTCTCTTAATAGGCTGATATTGGCTTACTTCATTATCAACTCTTATGGCAGCTTGTTGTTTCCAATATATGTTTTTTACAAGTCTAAGGTCTTTCCCATCAATTTGTAGATCTTCAAGCATCCTTATCATGTTGACATGTCTCACTTTATCAAAAGCCTTTGTGTAGTCAATGAAGCAAAGGTGTAGATCTTTGTTTACTTCTATAGAACGTTCGATTACGGTTCTCAGTATATACACAGCATTTACTGTACCCTTGCCTACTACAAACCCACATTGTTCTTCTCCTATTTCAGGTTGTATTTTCCTCCTAACTCTTTGCATGATAATTCTTAGCAAAATCTTCGTGATGTGACTCATTATACTAATTGTTCGATGTTGATCACATTCCAAGGCTCCTGATTTCTTTGGGATTGCAATAAATACAGAATTACATAACTCATGAGGTATGTTTCCAGTATCATATATTGTATTAAGCAGACTGGTAACTTTATCTATTCCATATTCTTCTAAAGCATTAATCATTTCTGTTGTGACGCTGTCTGGACCGGGGGTTTTGCCAGATTTCATATGATTAAGAGCATTCTGAACCTCCATCTTCAAAATTGCTGGCCCTTCATTGTTATTTTGAACAATATATTGTTCGTCTCTGCTATCGTCATAAAGGTTTTTCACGTAATCTGACCATACATGTAAAATCTGATCTTTTTCTATTATGACTCTTCCATCTTTTGTCTTTAGGCAGCCTGCTGATGTACGTGTTCTTTGATTAGTAATCTCCTGAATTCTTTTGTGCATTAGTTTCGCATTTTTACTGTTGTGTTGTTTTTCAATTTCTCTGCAATTTTTCTCAAGCCATGTTTCTTTAGCCTCCTTACATAAGGTTCTGACTTTTCTGTGAATTTCTTCATATTTGGCAGGATTATTTTTGTTCTGTCTTCTTGTTTCCATTAGTTGTAAAATTTCTTCAGTCATCCATGTCTTACGGCCAACTTTCTTTACTTTTGGAATAGTTTTTTCTGCTGCACAACTGATTGAATTCTTCAGCATTTCCCATTGATCATCTACATCTTGAAATAGGATCTCTAGATCAGACAATAAATCAAATTTGTTCTTTACTTCTATGTTAAAATTATCTTGTATTTCTTTGTCAGTTTTCAATTTGCACAAGTCATATTTAGGGTTTCCTGCTGTATACTTGACTTTCTTTAACTTTACCCTCAATGTGCCAGTAATTAATCTGTGATCACTGTAACAGTCTGCATTTGGAACTGTTTTTACAACTGTTAATGCATTTCGAAACCTTTTGCTCATCAGGATGTAATCTATCTGGTTTTTAATCCTGCTGTCTGGACTCCTCCATGTCCATAATCTTCTAGGATGTTGTTTAAACCAGGTGTTTCCTACAACCAATTCTTGTTCTTTTGCCCATTCTACAAGTCTGTAACCTCTTTCATTTCTCTCTCCCAAACCATGGTTGCCTACACTGTATCCATCGCTTTGCTTTCCTATTTTTGCGTTGAAATCACCCATTATGATATTTATTTCTGATTTTTTACAGTTCTTCAAAGCAGACTCCATGTCATTATAAAATGCCTCTATACTTTCTTCACTGCTTTCACTTGTTGGGGCATATACTTGAATTACATTTATTTTAAAAGGTCTTCCGTTTAATTTTCCTCTCTAGTCATATTTATTAATTCATGTGTTGATATCTGTCCAGGTCATGACTCTCCACTACCTCTCTAGTCATATTTATTAATTCATGTATTGATATCTGTCCAGGTCATGACTCTCCACTACCTCTCTAGTCATATTTATTAATTCATGTGTTGATATCTGTCCAGGTCATGACTCTCCACTACCTCTCTAGTCATATTTATTAATTCATGTGTTGATATCTGTCCAGGTCATGACTCTCCACTACCTCTCTAGTCATATTTATTAATTCATGTGTTGATATCTGTCCAGGTCATGACTCTCCACTACCTCTCTAGTCCTATTTATTAATTCATGTGTTGATATCTGTCCAGGTCATGACTCTCCACTACCTCTCTAGTCATATTTATTAATTCATGTGTTGATATCTGTCCAGGTTATGACTCTCCACTACCTCTCTAGTCATATTTATCAATTCATGTGTTGATATCTGTCCAGGTTATGACTCTCCACTACCTCTCTAGTCATATTTATCAATTCATGTGTTGATATCTGTCCAGGTTATGACTCTCCACTACCTCTCTAGTCATATTTATTAATTCATGTGTTGATATCTGTCCAGGTTATGACTCTCCACTACCTCTCTAGTCATATTTATTAATTCATGTGTTGATATCTGTCCAGGTTATGACTCTCCACTACCTCTCTAGTCATATTTATTAATTCATGTGTTGATATCTGTCCAGGTCATGACTCTCCACTACCTCTCTAGTCATATTTATTAATTCATGTGTTGATATCTGTCCAGGTCATGACTCTCCACTACCTCTCTAGTCATATTTATTAATTCATGTGTTGATATCTGTCCAGGTCATGACTCTCCACTACCTCTCTAGTCATATTTATTAATTCATGTGTTGATATCTGTCCAGGTCATGACTCTCCACTACCTCTCTAGTCATATTTATTAATTCATGTGTTGATATCTGTCCAGGTCATGACTCTCCACTACCTCTCTAGTCATATTTATTAATTCATGTGTTGATATCTGTCCAGGTCATGACTCTCCACTACCTCTCTAGTCATATTTATTAATTCATGTGTTGATATCTGTCCAGGTCATGACTCTCCACTACCTCTCTAGTCATATTTATTAATTCATGTGTTGATATCTGTCCAGGTCATGACTCTCCACTACCTCTCTAGTCATATTTATTAATTCATGTGTTGATATCTGTCCAGGTCATGACTCTCCACTACCTCTCTAGTCATATTTATTAATTCATGTGTTGATATCTGTCCAGGTCATGACTCTCCACTACCTCTCTAGTCATATTTATTAATTCATGTGTTGATATCTGTCCAGGTCATGACTCTCCACTACCTCTCTAGTCATATTTATTAATTCATGTGTTGATATCTGTCCAGGTCATGACTCTCCACTACCTCTCTAGTCATATTTATTAATTCATGTGTTGATATCTGTCCAGGTCATGACTCTCCACTACCTCTCTAGTCATATTTATTAATTCATGTGTTGATATCTGTCCAGGTTATGACTCTCCACTACCTCTCTAGTCATATTTATTAATTCATGTGTTGATATCTGTCCAGGTTATGACTCTCCACTACCTCTCTAGTCATATTTATTAATTCATGTGTTGATATCTGTCCAGGTTATGACTCTCCACTACCTCTCTAGTCATATTTATTAATTCATGTGTTGATATCTGTCCAGGTTATGACTCTCCACTACCTCTCTAGTCATATTTATTAATTCATGTGTTGATATCTGTCCAGGTTATGACTCTCCACTACCTCTCTAGTCATATTTATTAATTCATGTGTTGATATCTGTCCAGGTTATGACTCTCCACTACCTCTCTAGTCATATTTATTAATTCATGTGTTGATATCTGTCCAGGTTATGACTCTCCACTACCTCTCTAGTCATATTTATTAATTCATGTGTTGATATCTGTCCAGGTTATGACTCTCCACTACCTCTCTAGTCATATTTATTAATTCATGTGTTGATATCTGTCCAGGTTATGACTCTCCACTACCTCTCTAGTCATATTTATTAATTCATGTGTTGATATCTGTCCAGGTTATGACTCTCCACTACCTCTCTAGTCATATTTATTAATTCATGTGTTGATATCTGTCCAGGTCATGACTCTCCACTACCTCTCTAGTCATATTTATTAATTCATGTGTTGATATCTGTCCAGGTTATGACTCTCCACTACCTCTCTAGTCATATTTATTAATTCATGTGTTGATATCTGTCCAGGTTATGACTCTCCACTACCTCTCTAGTCATATTTATCAATTCATGTGTTGATATCTGTCCAGGTCATGACTCTCCACTACCTCTCTAGTCATATTTATCAATTCATGTGTTGATATCTGTCCAGGTCATGACTCTCCACTACCTCTCTAGTCATATTTATCAATTCATGTGTTGATATCTGTCCAGGTTATGACTCTCCACTACCTCTCTAGTCATATTTATTAATTCATGTGTTGATATCTGTCCAGGTTATGACTCTCCACTACCTCTCTAGTCATATTTATCAATTCATGTGTTGATATCTGTCCAGGTTATGATACAAGAATGTCCAGGAGTTTTGGTTCTGCCTTCCTCTACCACCTTACCTATTCATCTTACCAGTTGATACAATTATGTTAAAATTTGTCAAGGCCAAACAAAGCTTATTATGTCCTTCTGATATGTATGATGATTTCCTTTGTACCTGGTATTCTCTTCATATGGCCAAAGTATGGTAACTATTGTGCCGGCATCCGTGGCGATGTCGTTGCGGACGTGGTTCATAATGCCGCTTACCCACGTTCGAAACACAGCGGCGACCGATTTGGCAGCAGAACGTGTTGTGCTGGTTTTAACATGTTGGTATGGGAGCCGGTCGTTCAGAAAGCAATGGCAAACTACTGAAAGTAAAACTTGCCAACTCATCAACAATGGCAGTAAAATGCTGGTGTTGACTGCAACGTCCTGTAAGGGATATGCAACTTTTAAACAAAAATGCTATTGCCTTCTTACGTCCATATCTAAGTTCTCATTGTGTCTATGCCATTCCTGGGTACATAATATTACAGTATTGGATTTGCAATTATTGCAAATCTCTGAACTCCTTAAAAATTAATACAATAATAACTTGTTATATAAGAAAATAATACTGTGCCAAGAGATAAGACTTCACATATATGAAGCCATGGCATTATGCGATGAAATGACAAGCTTCCTTCCTCATAATCTTTCCTTACAAACCATTCTCTGGTAGCCATTTTATGAGACTGGGTCAACACCCGAGTGGAATGCATTCAAAAACACATTATTCTTAACAGATTCAGTGTCTAACAAACTAACAAAAAGTAGGTTTGGACCAAACAAAAATGGATGGCGGAAAATGGGAAGTAGGGGTGTGTCACAGTTATGACTTAAAAGTTGTTAACATGGTAGCAGATATGTTCTATTATATATCAAATTAAAGGGGGTTGCTTAGGAAAAACTACTGTATTTTAAATGACACAACATTTTGCAATGATCAAATTTTGACAATATATAAGTACATGGCAGATACGGCAAGTCGCTTAAGATGATTAATCATCCCATGGCACTTAATCAGTTAAATAGAGGATTGAATGAAGACCACAGAGCCTATTAATGTTAAAATATGGGATTTCAATTCTCATGAGACACTTCACTGACCTCAGCTTTGTGTATCCAGGCTACATTTGCAATTACATCAGCATTTTTTTTTAAAACAGGCTCACATTTACATTTCAAGGGAGGACATGACAGACTATGGATGAATGAACATTTACAAGTTGTGCAACTACGAGGGTAAGTTAATAAGTAAGACACAAATGGCTGTAGAAAAATAACTAAATATGATAACAATTTGAAACCAGTTTATTGTTATATATACATTGTCCCTTTATTTCTCAACATAATTTCCACCAACACTGATGCACTTATCCCATCGTTCTATCAGTCCTCCCAAACCGGCAGCAAAGAACTGCGTGCTCTGTTTTCTAAACCATGTTTTCACCTCACAATCAACTTTGGCATCATTCAAGAAATGTCTCCTGCCAAGGTGGGTTGTCAGTGTTTATGCTGACAAATGTTTGTCCCGTAAAACGGTACATAGCTGGGTAGAAAACGTTACGAGGGTGAGTCAATAAGTAAGTCACACAGTTCTGTGGGATGGCAGGTCAATGACAACAAAGCGCACAGTTCTATACAGCCGGTTTAGAACTGATAAAACGATGGGATAAGTGCATCAATGTTGGTGGAAATTATGTTGAGAAATAAAGGGACAATGTATGTATAACAATAAACTAGTTTCAAATTGTTATCATGTGTAGTTATTTTTCTACAGCCATTTGTGACTTACTTATTAACTTACCCTGGTAGGTAATCATCCAAGAACTCTATGATCTGCTAATAACTTACCATGATGAGCAACTTCTGGGGAGTTTAGCTTCTCCTCCATCATCTTTAGGACTAGCTCATCAGGTACTGCCCCACCTCGAATCAGTATTTCTGAGCATTTCTGTCCCATTTCAGTTTGAAGTGAAATGTTTTCTAATATTATGTCAGTAGCTGAAGAAAACAATATGCAAGAAGCAAGTGTATCTTTTTATCTTATTAAAAATAAAGTATTCACAATGTAAGAAAAAGTAAACCAAGTTTAAGCTATAAAAATGTAATCAACATTTTACTTTAATTCTAACATTGCAGAGTTTACATTCCTTCGGTTCCAAACATGTCATGTTAACATCATTATCATGTAGCGGATCCTTGGCAGAACATTGCTCTCATCATGGTGTACTTAACAGCCTCTCGATATCTGGCCATTTCCCCTGTCTCATGCACGCTCATGCCCAAGGTGACTACAAGGTCTTGTGTCCATCTTCGTGCTGGTCGACCACTGCATTTTCTTCCAGGAAACATGCCATCCATCACTGTCCTGTCCAACCACTTTGAAGTTTAATATGGTCACATATTATTTCAGTTTCTCAGATGTGATGCTGTTTTGGAGCCAGATTTCTCTGATGTTTAAGTCTTGTAGAGTTTTAGTACTTTTCTTCACCTTGGCCTGGTCACGTGAACATAAGCTATAGCAAATAAGCCACTTGATACATAAACTATTGATCAGGTACACTCTACATAACCAAAACGATTTTCAATTTTTATTAAGAATAGAATTTATGTGTGGAATAACCTGTGAATGTGTGATAACAAAAGGAGCAAAAGATATAAATGCTTGTTGATAATTGGGTCAGTAGCAGGCTGTCTTGGCCTGGTCACATTATGACACATGGAGGTTTACTGTTGAAAATATTGGGAGACACAAGAAGCTCAAAAGAGGACATCCAAGAAAAGAAAAACTACATCACACAGGCATGCAAGCATTGGGTATTAAAATTAAGCAGAACTGATGAGAATGTAGATATACTTATGAGGCTGTAGAGTTATAACCTCTTTGAGTGCCCAATTCTTACTGATATAAGAAAATTATTACTGTCGTCTGAGCCAGATATAAGAAACACTTTGTATGGAACAACACAACAACTGATGAATACTTTTATGTATAACTACATCATATGGAGCCACAAAGTGAAAGATGAAGCAGCCCTGGATACAGCAAAAAGACCCTAAATACGATGTGGCTTCTAATGAAAGCTTTAAAAATGCGTGTGTGTGATTATAATCTGAAAAAGTAAAGAACAAATGTATTATTTTTCAATGTAGTAACATGTGCGGAGCGACTGGCCATATGGCTAAGAACACCGGGTTTTCCTTCTGGAGACCCAGTTAGAATCCTCGGTAAGGTGTGGATTTTTTTCTGTCAGAGGCAAAAAGAAAATCCTAACCTACACAGTTTGCAGCAACTGCACTAACCAGGCGGCCTTAATTCCTCAGGCTCAAGACCCCCCCCCCTTTCCCTACACTGCAAGGTATTATAGGCATTGAATGACAGTTGACAGTGACAGTCACAACTGCGTTCAATGCAAGTCCTCCAGCACAGGTAAAGTGCTTGGATTCCTGTAGAAAATAGGGGGGAGAGGGGGTGAGGGGGAGGTCATCACTACTCGGTGTGCCTGACAAAGTCGAGAACAGTCTGTCACAGAAGTCACGCCGTTCTGAAACTTCCTACTCCACTCATACACTTGCTTGACTGACAAGCATGCATCACTATACTGGACCTTCATTCGCTGATGAATTTCTATTGGTTTCACCCCTTCGCTGATCAAAAAACAGATAACAGAATGCTGCAACTCTTTGGTGCATGTCGAAAGTGGAGCGGCCATCTTTAAACTGTCCTTATCACTGTGTTCTCTACACCGTGATGTCATGAGTTTAAGCATCTTGACATCCTTAACAACAATATTGACAGTTTACAAGACAATAGCATGGTTATTGTAATTTCTATCACACTTTGAAGTCTTTTGTTGAAGTATTTTGCATTCAGTATCTTTATTGTAATTTCTATCACACTTTTAAGTTTTTCATTTGAAGTCTATTGTTGAAGTATTTTGCTTTAAATGGATACAGTATCCTAGATTCTTTATCTTCCTTTGATGGCTAATAATTGTTACTTCTGTAAAATATTATTATTTAATCTCTGTTTCTAGTATTTTATTACATCTTCTTTCAGGGTTCAACTTACAATTAATAATTTGACATTTCCATTCAGCCGCAAATCGTCTGACCAAAGATGTTTTTCCAACACCTGGTTTTCCAAGCATAAGGAAACATGAGGGCTTGGAATAGAGGTATCGCAGTTCAGCCTTGGAATTGAAAAAAAAAAGAAAGTATATATATATATATATATCACTATGCAGGACATGAGTACATTTTAAAATATTTGCCAATACTTTCTGGCCAATGTGGAACTCAACAATTGGCATTCAAGTCGTATGATTAAGATATTTTTCAAAGCTAAAATAATATGTCTTAACTACATATTTTTGTCAAAATGTGAATCTCTTGAACGCGCTAGATTAAATAGACAGATTTCAACCATTTCACACAGATATAGAAAAAGCAAATACCAAATAGCATACATGGATGTTCGACAAGAAAATACAGCTATAAAAGGCAAGCTTAAAACAGAACCCATATAAATCACTAAAGTTGAACCTACAATGGTAGAAACAATGTATTAAACAGAAGACAGTAGTAAGAATAATTAAAGTCAATGAAATTGTAAAGCTGTATGCAGTCAATATGTGATTTATTTTAGAAAAATGTTGAGACTATCTAAGGAAACACTTACATACTGACGCTTGTAGGCATCACTAGGTCGATCATCAAAACCATTAAAAAAACACACAAATGAAATTGATGGAACATATCAACAGAAGAAATGGAATAGAGAAATTAACTTTTGTGGGAAAATACTATGCAATAGAGAAAGAGAAAGACGTATGCTGAAAGCTTAAACAGCTGGGCAACAAATAATAATATGAGCAACATCATCAAAATATCACTGACACAGGGGATCAGAGTCATGATCGGTGATGTTTGCTCCAGATCAGGCACCAGGAAAAGACAGTGAAACTATCTTGATCACAATTATACACATTAAAAAAATTCTAGAATAGAAATTAATGAAAAACATTCCCTATTTCACAGTGATAGTAAAATATATGTGAATGATTCATTGAGAAATGTTTAATTATAAGTTAGAAAATATATAAAATACATGTGGTGGGCAAATACTATACAAATATGTTTTGTGTAGTTTCATCATTAATTTGTATAACTGATTTCAAGTGGAATTAACAAATGAAAATAAATTATACGACTGAATTAATATAATAAGAAATATGAGGTATAATACGAATATGATCATATAACATATAATATGAGAATATTATTATTATTATTATTATTATATATAATATTAGAATATGAAAATAGTATAATAAGAATATGAGGCCTATTCAATCAGTACTGGACTTTTCTTCTTCTTCTTCTTCTTCAGCGTTCCAAGCCATTGAGGTTCTTTGCTGCAGATACAATCCATCTCCATTCATCTCTCTGGTTGACCTTCTCTTGCTGGACTTTTGGTCAGGAAAAATAAAATTACTCACTGGATGTTGAGATGAGTAGAGCAGAATCAAGAACTAACATCACAGTACTTGGGGCATTCCCATACACACTCCACCCTCATCTTCAACAACCAGCTAAGAGTTTCAATACTAATGGTACCTCAGCTGCAGTCTGATTATGTGTTTGTCTGACCTTTCCTTGAAGCACTGAGTGTCATGCAGATCCTCTAGTCAGTTCCTGCTGTGCCATTCTCTCCAGGCTGTGATTATTTATCTGTTCTTCCACACTATATACATGACCCACAAGGGACCTGACCACATCTGCCTTATCATACTCCAATTCCCCAACCCAACTATGCAGACACAGCTAATCTGTCCACCTGCTCATTTCCAAAGACACCAGCATGTCATGGGGAAAAGATCCCCATCTGTTATGCCTGTCTTCACCCTTCCCAGCATGCTCTTTGAGTCTGTTATAATCACAACATGTGTCTCCTGTTTATCTTCCAGCAGTAAAATGTGGAGGTTTGAAACCCTAATCCCCTTCAAACTACTCTCCTTGGGAATATGAATGGGTGCATTATGATGGAGCTGCTAAATTCCCATTATCCACGGGACCACTCATTCTTCTCATTTTATCAGACTTTCTTGGCCAAACACAATGTTCCTCTGGTTGACGTCTAACATCATGTCAAACTGTCTAGCATCTTCTCCCTTAGTCTCCCCCTGCCTTGATGTACTCCAACTATCCATTTCTCATTGTGTCCAAGGAATGTGGACTATCATCTTCTGATGTGAGTAGCCAGTTGTCTTTTAAAGATATCTTCATTATTCTTTTTGTCTGTCCATTGTTTTCTCACATCTCTGTCGCTTCCACATAAACATAATTCCTCTCTATTCTGTTAATTTTCCATGATTCACTGTCATACATAGGATTATCTTTATATAGCTCTTAAGAACTCTTTTTCTTACCTCGATAGACAAAGACATAGTGTATAGAATATTCTTCATCTTATGAAATGCTACGTTTGCTTGGACTATACTACACTTAACTTCCTTAATACATCTTTCATCTGTTATTACCAAAGGGCTCAACTATTTTAATTCACTGGCTTTTTTCAGACCAGTTCCATTTACTTCGATGTTGCATTTGGAAAGACATTTTTTTCATGGTTCCCAAATACCTAAATGCGTTGGTTTGTTTCAGATGTCTTTATTTGTCATATTTTTAGGTAGAAAAATCAAAGCTGCATATCATTATCAAAAATATTCTTAGAACTCGTCTCATATCATTATGCAGCAGGTTCTTATAGATCATTGTGCTCATTACTGCTTGTTGAAAACATTCTGAATCCTTTGCCAGTTCTACTGCCCAATAAAATTTAATGCCTAAGTTATCTGTAATGTCCGTTTTCATGGTGGTCAATCCCTGCATTGCACTGTTCATCTTCAAGTTGGTAAATCCCTGCTTTGTAATGTCCATCTTCAAGTTGGTCAATCCCTGCATTGTAATGTCCATCTTCATACTGGTCAATCCCTGCTTTGCAATGTCCATCATCAAGTTGGTCAATCCCTGCATTGTAATGTCCATCTTCATGCTGGTCAATCCCTGCATTGCAATGTCCATCTTCATGCTGGTCAATCCCTGCATTGTAATTCCCATCTTCATGCTGGTCAATCCCTGCATTGCAATGTCCATCTTCATACTGGTCAATCCCTGCATTGCAATGTCCATCTTCATGCTGGTCAATCCCTGCATTGTAATTTCCATCTTCATGCTGGTCAATCCCTGCATTGCAATGTCCATCTTCATACTGGTCAATCCCTGCATTGCAATGTCCATCTTCATGCTGGTCAATCCCTGCATTGTAATTTCCATCTTCATGCTGGTCAATCCCTGCATTGCAATGTCCATCTTCATGCTGGTCAATCCCTGCATTGCAATGTCCATCTTCACACTGGTCAATTCCTGCATTGCAATGTCCATCTTCACGCTGGTCAATCCCTGCTTTGCAATGTCCATCTTCAAATTGGTCAATCCCTGCTTTGTAATGTCCATCTTCATGCTGGTCAATCCCTGCATTGCAATGTCCATCTTCACGCTGGTCAATCCTTGCGTTTTCTTTCAGGAACCATATCTTCCATCACTGTTCTACCTAAACCACTGTGACATTTAAAGACTTGACATGTCTTGCTGTGAGCCTGTACTACACGAGGAGTTACAATGGCAAAAGAACAAGATGAAATCTGGATACACATTTCATAATTATGTGAAGGAATAAACAAAGAAACAAATGCTGACATCATAACTATAGGGAGATTGTAAAGTCTCACTACACTTTGTATGTAGAACAAATTTGAACAATGAAGTACATGATGTCATCAAATGTCTTTCTTCCGTTGATAACACCATTCTGTCTGGATTGTAAAGAATTACTCCAGCAGACGACAGCCAATCACTGCGTATTCCTTCACTATGGAATGTGGCGCACATTTTTTTTATAACATCATGTCCTACATACAAAGTGAAGTGAGACTTTACAAACACCCTGTATTCTAGTAGTAAAGAATGTAATGCGATATAGCATATGTAATGATTTTTTATAATACATTGAACTAAACTCATTTCACCTCATCCTCGTTGTAAGGATCTGTACTGAAGTTTTTCAACAAGTCAGCAATAACTGAAACTCCATCTTCACACTCAGATTCAAGGCAAACTCCTTGCTTGGCAGGATCAGGTGGGTCACGCCAGGTGTCACGCTGCTGGTGCAGAAAAATCTGACTCCTTTGTGAGATTTTCCTGACTGCATTCTGGCTAGGAATTTCTGGAAAAGTAAAAAGACTGTGTCAAATTTGTGACATATGGCACAAACCTCTCCAAGGTAGAAAAGTAACTATTAGGGACGTTCATTTGAAACCCATTCCGATGGCTTTATTACAGAAGCATGAAAGAATCATTAATAGGTGTGGTAGAATTAAACAAAGCATTCATTTTGAATGAATTATGCACCATGGGTTGGTTAGAAGAAGTCGCCGTGGGCATTCAGGCAAGCATCCCATTGCTTAGGTAGGCCGCGAATGCCGTCTGCAAAAAAAGATTATGGTTGCTCACTGAACCAAGTGTTTACCGCGTTCATTACGTCTCCATCTGTTTGAAATCGTTGCCCCTTGATAGCTTTTTTTAGAGGTCCGAACAAATGAAAATCACATGGTGACAAATCAGGACTATAGGCTGGATGTTGCAGAATTTCCCACTTCTTCCTTGCTAATGTTGCTAATGCTTCCTGCACAATCTTTGCGACATGCGGACAAGCATTATCGTGCAACAAAATCACACCGCGAGAAAGCATGCCGGGTCATTTATTCTTGATGGCTTTTTTTCAGCGTGTCTAATGTTTGCAAGTAGTGGGTAGAGTTGATGTTGACACCAGGTTCTTTTAAGTCGATCAACAATAGCCCTTCATGGTAAAAAAATGCGCTCAGCATAACCTTACCAGCGGAAATCTATAACTTGAATTTTTTGGCTTTTGGTGATCCAGCATGCTTCCATTGTATGCTCTCTCTTTTGCTGCTCGACTCAAAGTGGTGACACCGTGATTGATGCCTGCCACTATGCAGAAGAGAAATGCATCACCCTCCACTCTGTAATGCAGCAAGTGGTTCAAACACCATCCCATGTGTTCCTCTTTTTGGTGGTTAGTCAATATCCGTGGTACCCACTATGAACACACCTTCCGATATTGCAGTTTCTTATGAACGACCTTTTCAATTGTCCCACTTTTTGACACATCAAATTCTTTCACTAGCGAACGTATGCTTCGACAATGGTTCATCTGTACTGCTGCATCAATTTTGGCGATGTTTTTTTTTTCTGTTGCAACAATATGCGCTTGACCCAGCCATCGAAGATCTGTCGTGAACTGACGTCCTTTCCGAAACATTCGTGCCCAGTCTGTCACTGTTGTCTTCGACACACATTTGTTACCGTACACTGCCTGTATTCTTTGATGAATGTTCACTGGTCGACATCCTTCAAATGAAAGAAACTGAATCACTGCTCTTTGAGCTTCTTTGGATGGATTTTGGATCAACCCGGCCATTTTCTCAACAGTCGGAAACAGAACCTGTGCATCATGGGACGATAAGCACGTGCTCATTTATTCATTGGTCAGTACTTATCAAATGACTATGACATGATCATGTTCAACATACACAATTGCGCGCGGTGCGGCATGAACGGATTTCAAATGAGCGCCCCTTATAAATAATCAAATATTAGTAGAAATAGCGACAACGAGCGTCCTTGTGTAACCAGGACCAAAAGGGAAGCAAAGAACAGCAACATTGTAATCTACCATGAATGTTGTAAAAGGCAACTAAGAAAGTTTGGCAGAAACCTATAGAAAACTTTAGCAGCAAAATACAACCAATCATGAACAAGTTTACAAAAAGTCTGGCATAAGGTCATTGAGACCGGGGAAGGTTAACCTGGTCAACAAATGCCCGCAGAAGTTGGATGTGTCGGCCTAACGGCGCAAGAACGCAGCTCTGTAAACAGGCACAACGCAATCACGTCCGGAAAAAGAACTCCGGATGAACGCAGAAGAAGAAGAAGAAGATCATTGAGAAGCTAAGCTTCCCTGAGAGATGAGAGGTAGCAGAAGAGGAAGAAGGCAACCAAGTTGACATTCCAATAAGGCATTTTGAGGATGTGGTATTAAATCCATATTTTTTTGATTGCATGGTATACAAGAGGTAATAGGATCAGTAAAAGGTGAAGTAGCTTAGATATATTTAGAAAACCTACCCAAAAACAGAACATAGCATTTGTGATTCTGGTAAACACACATTTAGATTCTTGCTGGTGTTATGTAGCTTGTGTACTTTGTGTACGGTATTCAGAACCTCCTGGTGTGATTTGTGGGAGGACACTAGAGAACTGATGTTTTCAGCTATGCTGACGAATGCCTTCGAGAACAACGACATTGGAATAGACATCAACTTCCATATGGATGCAAAGTTGTTCAATCTCAGAAGGCTGAAAGCTAAAACCAAAATTGACAGCAACACTGTCAGAGAGCTCCTGTTTGCTGATGATTGCACACTATATGCCAACTCAGAGGCAGACATGCAACACAATGTTTCAGCTTTCTCATACGCCTGTGCCAACTTTGGGCTCAATATCAACTTGGAGAAGACTGTAGTTATGCACCATCCAGCTCCAGGGATTAATCACACTGTGCCGAATATCAAAGTGAATGGTCATAGATTAAGTGTTTTGGACAAATTCACCTATTTTGGCAGCACTGTGTCACAAGCTGCCACAATTGATGATGAAGTGAATGCAAGAATCTCCAAGGCCAACGCAGCCTTTGGCAGACTGTACAAGAATGTGTGGGACAGAAATGGAATAAGCATGCAAATAAAGCTGAAAGTCTACAAAGCAGTCGTATTATCCACACTGCTATAAGCTTGTGAAACCTGGACTGTTTATCAGCGACACGCTCGGAAATTAAATCACTTCCACAGTCTGGCTTAGGAAGCTATTGAAGATTAAATGGCAAGGCAAGATCTCAGACACTGAAGTCTTAGAAAGAAAGTATCCACACTACTAATGAAGAATCAGATTCGCTGGCTGGTCACTTAACTCGCATGCCAGATCACAGGCTCCCTAAACGAATTATTTATGGTTAGCTGTGTTGTGGAAAACGCTCCCAAGGCAGCCAGAGGAAACACTTTAAAGACACTGAAAATCTCAATAACAGCTTTTGGAATTCATCATGACACTTGGGAGACTGTTGCCAAAGACTGAAATTTGTGGCATACATCATTACGCAAGGGTGCAGGTCACTTGTGAAGCAACCAGGACTGCAAGAGCTGTGAAGAAAAGGCTGGACAGAAAAACCACTGCAGGAGATCCTCCCCCTGGAACGTCAAGCATTCTTTGCCCACACTGTCAAAGAACATTTCGAGCCAAAATAGACCTTATCAGCCATCTTAGAACTCACGGCTCCATACTTTCAACCGCACTGGATGAAATGAATGGTCATCATCATTCTTGATGGACAAACAACATTTGATGGAGGTATCTGTGTGCAATGAAGGTGATTATTTACAAACAAAATTAATATCATGTGTTACACCAATAGATATGGGCTGTCATTGTTTGCCACCTTGTATGATCATCAGTCTTGGACCAAACTTGTGTTCTTGTCATGACTACACAATCTGGCAAAGCCAGACAGGTATTTATCTCTTTGTCTTCCCCTTGCTCTTTTTCCATTAATTTTGCTAGCTGTCACTAAATGTTCAAGTTTATTTCTCATAGCATGCCCAAACAATCTTGACTGTCTAATTTCTCTAATCAATTACCAGTTTTCATTTGTTTCTTGAAGGACTGTTTCATTCATTTTTCTGTTCATACATCATATTCTTTGCATTACTTCAGAAACCACTTTTACAAAGCAATCAAATGTTTCCTAGCTTGCCTCGTTATTGTCTATATTTCACATGCATACAACAGTATAGGTTCTCTACAAAAAGTTAACCCTCTTTTTCTAACTGCAATTAAATATGTTCAGTATCATCACAACCATGGATAGTTTCCTATAAAAAATCTCTTATGCCTTTCATGATACTTTCTCAGCCATAGATCCATGCCAGCAAGCAAAGTATGTAATCTCTACTAATTGTGGAACGTAAGTACCTTGGCAGAACGTTGCAAATTGCTATTTGTATTCTCCATGCAGTACACTGTAGACTACAAGCTGATCTCTACTAAATGAAAGTTGCTCAAACTGACCAGTACCAATACCAAAATGTTGGCCAAACTCCTGAACATATTCGGTGGCCTCTACTTTGTGATTTGAGAGCTCAAAACTGGCACCAGGAGATGAAAGTGGAATACAGAAAACTGTGGGGCACCCAAGAGGCTTTCCTGCTGACAATTCAAGAATTCCAAGCTGCAAATCTTTGTTTAGACTACTGCTAATCAGAAATTGACTGAAGAAGAAGAGCAGCAGTAGCAGAAGGACAAGGAGGAGAAGAATCGGGACCATCAAATCAGTAAGACAGGACACTATCTACTGCACAGCAACTGCTCATTTCTTATCAGACAATTAAAAGAAAATCACTGGCAGAATATAGTATGCTGACATTGAAGCCATGGTAAACATTAGACTATGTATTTTATACTTGATAAAGAGTTGTAAAAACAGATGTCTTAAATAATGATAATTTAAACTTATAGCTTTAAATAATAATTTAGACTTAAAACTTTAAATAGAGGAAAGGCATTAAATTGCCCTTCTTTTGTCCATTCACGTTAGCAGCGCAAAATAACCACAGGTTTTGGACAATAAAATTATTTTAATTTATTTCTGTTTTTCCTTTTTCATCTTTTTACCTTTTTCCAAAACCATTTCATCCTAAACACAATTTAAACCTGCAATAGTCAAATTTTAAACCTGCAAAAGTCAATGTTCTTAGTCCTCACGAGCATTGAAAAACTATAAAAAGTAAATGACATCACTAAAAATCTTCTAGAAATGTTCATCTGAAAATACTATACAGCACATTTGCCAGCCGTGCCAGGAGATTATGCATTTGAATCTCCATAGAGGAAGAGTTTTTGTTAATTGATGAGGCTCCAAGGTCAATTAAGCTTAAATATATTTTGTCTATTGCCTAGCCCCAGGATAATGCCAGTTCTCCTAATCCACACTTGCCGTTAAGCATAGGGATGTGAGAAGCCTAAACTTGCATTCCAAAACTAGATGAGTTGCCTTTGTCATGCCATATCTGTTTGCTTAGAGTACTCCTAATGTTGTCTATCCACTGTTTTCTTGGTCTTCCTCTGGCTCTATATCCAGATCTGTTTTGATTATTGGTAGTCGATCTGATTTTATCGTCCTAAGATGTCCAAACCACTTTAATTGTTGTCTCTCAATGAAATTGAGACATTGAGACAATGAAATTGGGGCATTATGTTAAGTCTATCTGATTTCATTTTGTGTTGTGTTTCTCCCAGAGACCCCAGCAGCCTTTCTCAAGCATTTTATTTCACATGTGATGAGTTTTCTGTGGTGGAATGTTGAATCTTGGTACCGGGTCATTGTCAATAAATTTAAAATGTATGATGAATCATGCAGTTGTACTTCTTCATAGCATAAAAGTAATTGCAAATAGGTCACATACTGATCTCAGAATAATAAAGACTATTTACTGGAAGCAAGTAGCAGCAATTAAAATGGGAAATAAAGAGGGCAATTATTAACAAATAAAGCTAGGAGTATGACAGGATGTGTCTTGTCACCGGATCTCTTCTCCCTCTATAGTGAAGTAATAATGAGAGAGATCAAAGCGAAGCCAGGAATACTAATCAGAGGTTATAATATAAACAATATACGCTATGCAGATGACACAGTATTGGTGGCGGATAATGCAAAATATCTACAACAATTGTTGGACATTATAGTAAGAGAGAGTGCCAAGAAAATGTAACAGAGTTAGGAATAGGAAGAAGGGGCAACGAGGTGTGCATAGTCAATAGGGAAGTAGGGCACGGTCAAGCACCATAATATGGGGTAGTTAGGGTGGGTCGTCCTATGACGAGGATCTTAGAAACAAGGTCAGTTGTGAATGACCCATCCTTCGATATGGACGTATGATTTAGCTGGGCAACATCTGGCTTGATTGATGGTTTGTTATAACCTATCTCCGTTGATTCTGAATAAAGTAATATGAAGAAAGAACCGTCTTGGAGTTATTGCCAGCTCACCGTTATCTCGCTGTACTGTTACAGTACGACTCGCCTTGAATAGCAAAAAGACAGTAACAATGGTGATATCAAAGAAAAAGGTTACACCAAAATGTGAAATGGAAATAGAAGGGGAAATTCTTAATATTTTAAATACTTAGGTGCATTTATAACATCAGATGGAAGATGCACAACAGAGTAAGAATAGGGCAAGTAAAAGCTGCATTTCAGAAAATGAAGAGTGTCTTATGCAATAAGTCAGCATCCTTGAATGAAAGAAAGAGAGTGCTGAAGTGCTATATAGAACCTGTTTTGCTGTACAGCAGTGAATCTTGGAATGTAAATGAAAAAATTAGGAAGAACTTGGAAGCAACAGAGATGTGGCTCCTGAGATGATTGTTGCGAATTCCTCTGACTGAAAAAGTAATTAACACCATTGCCTAAAAGAGACTAATGAAACTAGAACATTACATACAACAATAAGAAAGAGACAAACAGCTTTCTTTGGTCATGTGATGAGAAGAGAGGCATTCAAGAACATTGTAACAACTAGAAAGATTGAGGGGAAGAGAGACAGAGGCAGACCAAGAGAAATGATGCTGGATGGATTGAGATGGTGGCATGGAGGAATATCATCAGCAGAGTTGCTCCAGAAAACCAAAGACAGAGATCTGTGGAAAGTCATGAACGAATACACCAGCTGGCATGGCACTTAATGATAATTACTGAGCATGTGAGACGTCAGATGGTGTGTGATGGTGGAAATGACCATGTGTTCAAATGCATCTCTTGTAGGCGAACAGTTATAGCAAACTGGTCTGATAGTCCCATTCGCTACCGCCATTGGTTGTAGTTATTATGCCCTTTTATAAACACAATGTAACAAACTTATTGTCTGTCAAGATGACAAGGTGCCAGTAATAATAATGACAAATTAACATCCAAAGAAAAAAATTAAAACAAACCTAAAATCTCCACTTTTTTTGGTGTCAACATGCTGATATTGTCAATGAGGCGACTGCAGAAAAAATAAACAAAAAGTTCAGTTTTATTTGAACATGCTGATACTGTCTAAGTGGAGGCTGTAGACAAAAACAGAAAGTTCAATGTTACTGGTATGTTTTAATTAAATATGTGTATAAACGTACCTGGGGTATGCCTCAGGTAGAATGACGGCACAACTACTGGACATAGTGACTGGCTTACTGACTCATTTAATTGACTGACAGATTAACTGTATTCAAGAAGGACCATCTTATTAATGCTGTATGACTATTTAATTAATATAAATGGGCAGCTGTTTTTAACTGTTAATAAGGCCACAGCACACCCTATAGAAAAGTCTTAAAAGTCAAGTGCATTTTTCTTAGAGACTCGGAGACTCGCGTGCTTTGTGCAATGCTTTTGGCAGGCCGCCCTGCGGATAGAGACTGTGCCATATGGGGTAAAACCTGGTGCAATGAAGTCGATCCTCTCAACATCCTATCGAAAGAGGAATGTGACCTTTACTTTCCTTACCACAACACACAAAAAATATACATCTTGCCAGGTTCGTTAGCAAAGCGACAGACTTTTAATGAATAATAAAGAATTGGTGGCCATTTTTAATTATTAATTAGGTTACAGCACATTCTATGGAAAAATAGATAATATGTCAAGTTAGGCCTCGCCACCCCGGACGCAATGATATATGGTACTGTGTTGTCCGTTTAAAAATAAACAAGCCACAGTAATAGAAGGCAGAATATGTCAGCTTCCAATTTATTGAACCGCGATTTTTTAAAAATCCCCATTTCTTAAGATCCCTTTGCACTTCCTGATTGTAGATCACAACACAAAAAAATTAATAACTCTGCGTAAAATTAACGTTCAGTCTTCATTGAAATACCGTTGGATTCGTCTTGTCAAGCTGTATCCAATTGTGATTATGTCATAAGTAAAAACCCCATTTTAAAATATTCTCTATATATGCAATTAGTAGTGATAAGTAGTGCAATTAATTAGTTAAATTAGTGCACTACTCACATTTACTAGTCAGACACAGGAACTTCACAGTACAAACATGCCGCAGTACTTAACCAAGCCCTTGCTTCTTCAGTTTTTGTTTACATTGATTGACTGATAGATTGATTGATCTAGGAACCAAAATCCCAACATTCGGGGCATTCCCATAGGCGCTCCGTCCCCATCCTCAGCAGCCAGCGAAGAGTTCCAACACCAACAGTACAAGTAGTAATTTGATTATATGTCCTTCTCAAATTTTCTCTGAGTGTCGAGTGTCGGCCAGATCCCCTAGTGACTCCTCGCTGCCTCATTCTTGCCAGACCATGATGATCCATTTGCTCCTCCGAGGTGTACACGTGCTCCCACTAGGCCACAACCACGTCTGCCTTGTCATGCATCAATACTCCACCAAATTTTGCAGAGCCAGCCAATCTGTCCACCTGTTCATTTCCCAGCACACCGGCATGCCCCGGAGAAAAGATCCAGGCTTTGTTTGCCACTCGTGACCTCTGAAGCGAAGCAAGCCTGTCCTCACCTTCCTCAGCATGCTTTCTGAGTCAGTTACAATTACGATTTGTGTGTGTATCGTATTCTTGATCCAGCGGAAAACTGCAGTGACTGCCTCCACCTCCATTCTTAAGCTAGATGTTGTGGTATCATATGCCAGGCTCTCCTGCACCAAACGTCGGCCATTAGCTTTTGCTATGAACCTCCAGGCACTTCTCCTACCTCTCGACACTGAACCATCTATGTAGATAATCACATCAACCGAGCGAGCATTATCCTGAATTAGTTGCTGGATTTCCACTTCCATGGCCCCTGCTGGCCACTCCCTGCACTCCTGGCTCAATGTGATTATATCTTTGCACAAGTCTAACTGCTCTGCTGGCACTCTGACTCACTCCTCTTCTCGCCTAATGTTCTCAAAGATGCACACATGTCTGATCGTATCCTCCGCCTGAGCCATCCATGATTTCTCTCTTCTCAGTCACTGACCCTTAACTGCGTCCAGCGCCTCATGCAAAGGGTGATCTGTGTCTGCAGTTACTCTGAGGTATGCCTTCGCCTGCATCACCTTGAGCCTACCTGCAACAGTTGGCAAACCAAGGATGTAACGCATACACACTACTGGGGCGTCTATGGTGCATCCCAGAATAACTCGCATCGCTTCGTTCTGTATGCACTCTAACTTCACCAGCTGATTATTTGAGACAGTGAGCAGTCCTAGTCCATCATCAATCACTGAGAGGATCAAGTGCTGGAATAGTGTGAAGAGTATAGTGTGAATATATAGTGTGAAGAGTCCCTTTTGAGATCTTGTCACAACTGTCTCCACATGGTCCTTGAAGGGCAGGCTCCTGTCAAAAGTGATTCCCAGATACTTCAGATTGTTCTCTCTGTTGACATTTCTACCATCTATCGTGAGGCTTGGGCAGCACTCATTTCAGTGCACCAGTCAATCAGTTTGTCTACTGTTGCCTGTAGCTACTGGTCTGTTTGTACCCTATCTCTTCCCTGCCTATATGCAAGAATATCATCTGCAAATGTTAGTATTCTTCCAACCCCTGGTGCTTCTAGGTTTGCAATCTTGCTCGTATACACGTTAAAGAGCACAGGTGAGACTGCAGATCTCTGTGGCAGTCCTGGGGTTAACATATGTGGCTCTGAGGTCCATGCACCCAGACGGAGAGGAACCCGACGAGAATACAGGACGGCTGCTATCCAGTTCACCAACCAGGGTCTGTTGTATGTATGCATCTTCGAGATCAAGCGCCGCCGCCATCTTTTTGTTTACAGTATTAGTTTAGTCACTAAACGTAGCGACTTACCGTGACTTACCTTCCTTCTGTACTTTCTGGTATGAATTATTCAATTAATTTAATTGATTATTTGATTGATTGATATTCACTCACACTCACCCTTCGTGTGTAAACAAACACTTCACTTAGTTAGTAGTTAGTACTGTTGTTACTGGGGTAAACATATTCTTTACAAGACGTTACATTCATCTTGCTTGCGTGCAATGAAATTCGCTCTCCTCATATAGTCACAATTTACATTTAATACTCATGGCTGTAAAGCCACCGTCGTAAAAGATGTTCCTTCGCACCCCAGCATTATTTACTCTAGTTACCGCGGCTTTTACCTTGTTGCTAAGGTCTAACGGAAATGTTGCGACGCTAGGTCCGCAGCAAATTATCTAGATTTCCCTTTTGGAATTCCTCACAGGACACTTGGGAGACTGCTGCCAAAGACCGAAATTCGTGGCGTACATCATTACGCAAGGGGGTAGTCACTTGTGAAGCAAACAGGACTGCAAGAGCTGTGACAAAAGGCTGGGGAGAAAAAAAAACAACTGGAGGAGATCCTCCTGCTGCGTCAAACATTCTTTGCCCACATTGTCAAAGAACATTTCGAGCCAAAATAAATAGGCCTTACCGGCAATTGTAACTGAGGCTGCAAACTTTCAACCCCACTGGATGAAATTAATGATCATCATTATTATTGATGAACAAACATCAGATCTCCCTTGAAATAAATGTACAGCTTTTGTCTTCTTCTTCTTTCGTTCGACTGAAATATGTTTATAACTGCAATGTTGTCTCTTGTATGAATCTAACAGTCTTTTTTAGTTCATTCAGCGGTCCATAGAGTTTATCTTCCACTGTTGTCTCTCTAGGCCAGAAGGTTCGCCTGGATATGTTGTAGTTTGAGCAATCCTGGAGTATGTGAATGTGCTCTGCTGTCTGCGACGCCAAACCACATGTGCACATGGCTGAGCTTTTGTCTGGCACTGGCAGAAGCAATAGAAAGAGATAGCGATCAGAGGATACAGTGGACAAAATAACATTTGAAATCCATATTTTGATTCGAATCTGCCGCCTACAAATGACAACAGCGTTTCTCATATGTTCATGCATTCATTCATTCAGCAGCATGTCTTTTTTCAGAACCTCGCTCCCATAACAACCTTCTGGAAAACCTCTAGAAGATCATAAGTAAGATGTGCCGCGTCCGATACACCCATCTGGAGATCATCCGTCACATCCTGCAACCATCTTTTCTTTGGCCCTCCTCCTCCTCACTTTCCAGGTATATTTAAAAAAAAAAAAATTAGTTGCATGTCCTTCACAGGACGTAGCCGTCAACCCCAGTATTTTTGGCCGTTCGTGATTCCTGTGCAAGTTTTACGTTCAGTAGTTTGCCATTGCTTTCTGAACCACCGGCATCTATATCTTTTATTCGAAAAAAAAAGCATCGCGGTATTTCGAACCTGTGTTTAGTTTACAGGATTACGAATCGTGCCGTACTCCCTTCGCCACGGAGGCGGTTTTCTCATATGTTCATATGTGTCCTAGCTGTCCTATGCACATATATAACATTAGATGAAAGATACATCACAGAGATAAAGAAATGAAACATGTGCAAAACATGACTTTTTAGAAGGGCTAATGACGTATGCATTATCTTTGTTGTTCAGCTCTTGAAGTATGGATGCATTTGTTCTTTTCTTTATCAAAAATATTCTTAGAACTCGTCTCTAACATGTATATGCAAAGGCATGCTTGCGCTGTTCAACTTGTTTAGTAAGTGCCCAGGTCTCACAGGCGTATGTTGCAATGGGAAAGATGCATGTTCTTAAAAATATATAATTTTTGTAGCACTATCTGTCCCACTCCACAATTTATTCAGTTGTTTTAATCTTTGAAGAGCAACTGATAGTCGTCGTTTAATTTTTTTCACTGTGTCATCATTGTTGGCAATCAATGACCCAAGATATTCGAAATGTTCCACCATCTCCAATTTTTCCCCATTAACATATATTTCTTTCTCCATAGTAGTTTTATCTGTATGCACTATCTTTGTTTTTACTATTATAGATACCTAGGGGCATTTATAACATCAGGTGGAAGATGTACAACAGAGATTAAGAGCAGAATTGTTTGCATATCCTTTACAGGACATTGCTGTAAACAGCAGCATCTTTCAGCTGATTGTTGATTTCTTGGCAAGACTACGCACAGTAGTTTGCCATTGCTTTCTGAGCGGCCGGCTCACATACCCCGTAGGTTACCGACGCGATTCGAGCCACTACTGATTATCACCGTTGTCACGTTACTTACGAGAGTATACGAGATTACGGAGAAAAGTCGCTAACCTCTAGGCCAGGAAGCCGACACAAGAGCAGAATAGGGCAAGCAAAAGCCTCATTTCAGAAAAGGAAGAGTATCTTATGCAATAAATCACTATCACTGAATGTAAGAAAGAGAGTGCTGAAATGATATATAGAACCAGTTTTGCTGAATGGCAGTGAATCTTGGAATATAAATTAACAAATGAAGAAGAAACTAGAAGCAACAGATATGTGGTTCCTGAGACGAATGTTGCGAATTCCTTGGACTGCCAAAGTAACTAACAACGACTACCTGAAACAGGCTAATGAAGCTAGAACATTATATACAACAATAAGAAAGAGACATACATCTTTCTTCGGTCATGTGATGAGAAGAAATGTATTGGGGAACATCGTGACAACTGGAAAGATCGAGGGTAAGAGAGGCAGGGCTGACCAAAAGAAATTATGCTGGAGGGATTGAGACGGTGACATGGGGGAATATCATCAGCAGAGTTGATCCAGAAAACAAAAGACCGAGATCTGTGGAGAGCCATGAACGCCTACGGCAGCTGGCAGGGCACTTGATGATGATGATAATGATGATGAAGATATAAGTTGTGATTTTCACTATTTAATATTCTCATATGTTAGTTACCGATTTTTCTCTTATGATTAGTTTTATCACTATGGATGAACTGGTATTATTATTATTATTATTATTATTATTATTATTATTATTATTATTTGGCTCGCTTTGAACTCGGATTGATTTTTCCGCGCGGGCCAGCTTTCCCTATTACCAATATCCCTCGCCAACAGGCGAACCCAGTCTCACCTCTGAGGTACTTGTAATATACGTCCCCAAGTCAAGAACGAGAAATCAAAGTTTACATTGAACTGAACAGTGTAGAGAGTGAACCCTATAGTTCACCATCAGCGCAGAGGAAGTTTAATATCTCAGCCATCGTATCCCGAAATACAGGTGAAAATCCGAAATCAAGTTTGGTCGACCTCGGACACCAGGTCAAATCCACCTGGACTTCCAGTAATAATAATAAAATTTCCCCTGGTCTCTGGGTAGTGAGATCGGACGCCCGTGTGTATTGTTGCGCACGTAAAAAATCCCTTGGCAGTTGGAAATCGAAAAAGAGTAGCCTAGCGGCGCTGCCCGGGCAAAATTTCGAGTTAAAAATCTACCCAAAGTATTTCAGGATCCTCGCCGATGCAACGGAGTTCGTGCATTGAGCTGAGTTTCTCCAGACTCAAGTTTGAGTTAGGAGGAAAACAGAGCACTTATGGGTTAAACCGTGCGCCGTGATGTTGATCCAACGACTAAACTAAACCAATTGCTAGACAAGGATTGAGAGGCCTTGAAGTAGCGTAATAAATAAATGAACAGATATTAACATCGCTTTTAGTTTTATATTTTAGTTTTATATATTCTATTTTTAAAATATTGTCTTTGATTGAAAATATGTATACTTTCCATCATTTCTTGTCTATCTCAAATCTCAACTCGGTCGCGTTTAGTTACCATATATTCACATATCAGTTGTAACGCCGGTTATATTTTTAAAGCAACTTTGGACAATACATAACCTGAGAGAACACTCGAGTGATTTTATTATACGTCGACATGACTGCCGAGCTAAAGGTGAGGGTTCATTCGTTACAAGTGGTTTATTAGCAGCGAAATATTTAGCTGCGTGTTTTTATTTCTGTTAGTTATAGTATCATTTTGAAGTTAGGAAACGATCTTTTGGTTTAATGATCAGAATTCAGTAATAGTAATTATTAAACTAGACACTAATAATTAGTAAAACTGTAGTCTACGTATGTGAAACCTTGACCTAATTTAGGATTGTTTTTCTTGCGAAATCAAGTTTTAATGTCTACGTAACTTCAAACTAAGATCAGAGTAAACGCTGTTTAGGCCTAGTTTGTTCAGGAATTATCCTTTAAATGGCGCATCAGACATATTATTACTAAATAGTCGGTTAGTATGGTGTGATGACATTACATTTTTCGTCCTTGATCTACCGTTATTTTCTTATGGAGGCGTGTCAAAATACCGCTATTTCATTGGCTGAAATTTGTAGCACACCTCCGTGAGGTGATAAGCAGGTGTTCTGATTGTAAAATAGTCGAAAACTTAACTCATAAGGTCCACCATATAATTAAAGGTAACAGGCACAGTCAGAAGACATTAAACTAGATGGACAGGAAGAACTCATGTGAGAATGCCAACTGCAAGACAAAGCTACAGCCTATCGTACATCCTCGGCTCATGGCCATGACCTCAGGACCAATCCAATGTCGCCAAACCCAATACATCTTATTATAACTAATAGTAATAATATATAACGACGTAGACTCATATAGTCATAGTAAAAGTAAAAGTTGACGTTGCATATATATAGATGGTCTAGATATAAGTCTGGAATAGAAACGTTAGTTCAGTACCTGGTTGGAATTTGAGTTAACCTCATGTCTAATGATGAATCAACCAACTATGTTGTCTCCACAATACAAAGGTTGGCTGGATTTCCAGCAATACTTAAAATAAATATTTCAGTTTCCTCTTTTTTATTTCTATCATCAACTTTCTTTTCATTCTCAGCTTTTTAGAGCCTATGTATTTTATTGTTTCTGTTTCCATTAAATGTTACATATTCTTCTCTAAACCCACATCTCCAGGGTCTCTATTTGACTTTCTAATTGCTCCTTGATTGTCCAGACTTATGTGCCATATTGTCATTGGCACCTTGCCATCTTGATAGACGATAGTTTGTTACATTTTTCTCTAAAATAAAGCATAACTACAACCCATGGCAGTAGCAAATGTGACTGATAAGGCCAATTTGTGCTGTAAATGTTCATTCACAGTGGATGCATGTGAACACATGGTCATTTCCACCATCATGCACCATCTTACGTCTCGCACGCTCAGTGTGTGACTTATCTGCAATCATTTTCTCCTTTGTCTTTATTCCATTTCTGATATGTGCCCTCCATGCAACACGTTCAGCTGTGACTTGCTCCAAATGTGCATTATCAATGCCTGTATCAATAATGTCCTGCTTATAATCTTTTTATCGTAGTAGAGGCAGACCCTGAGATCTATTATCCATCTGTAATTAACCAAAACAGATGTCCTTTGGTATTCTACCATCATCCATCCTCCTAACGTGTCCTATCCATCTAAGTCTACAAAGACTGAGCATGGAACAAAATGTCACACAACCTGATCTTTCCAATACTTCAGTATTTGTGATTTTGTCTTGCCACTTAATACCAAGTATTATTCGCAGACACCACATATGAAAGCTATTTAAATATTTCTCTTGGTGTGAGTAAGTTGACCAGGCTTCTTTAAGGACACAGGCTTGATAGACAAGGACTTTTGCTTTGGCAGTAAGCTTCTTGTCCTCCCAGACTCTTTTTGTTAACCTGTTCATTGTTGTTGCTGCCTTACCTGTGCCATATAGTAGTGTTGAATATACATAACATTTAAAAATTATCATCTTTAATGCATTCTTAATCTGTCTAGATGTTAATTCTGCTTCATGGAGAGAACTAAACAAATCCCAGTGTATCAAGAGGTGAAGAAAAGACTCTGGTGCTGTATAGGACACACACTGAGAAAACCTGAGCACAGTGTGTCTAGGCAAACAAAATAGTGGGAGACCTAAATACATATGGAAAGGATATTTACAGAAAGATATGAATAGTATTGGGAGGACCTGGAGAGAGCTGCAGGGGATAGCAAAAGATAGGATGGCTTGGTGAGGATTGGATTAGGCTCTATGCTTCAATGGGGTAATAAAGGGCAGAAGAAAAAGAAGAAACACTCTTTAGGATACAAAGGCAATGAAAGAATCACCAGAAAATGAGAAGTAGGCTGTGAGCTTTACTAGAACTTGATTACAAGAAACAGGATACAAAGAGTTATAGTAATATTGTCATAGCTGTACTTGATAGAAAGAGTTAAGAAATGTGGTAGCATAATGGATATTGGACTGACTGAAAAACTTATTGGCCAAGGTTGACTCCACAGCTGATGAAAGCATGTGACTGTTGATTCAGCCTCATTAAGTGGATATTCACACCTGTAGAAATTTGAGAAACAAAGTTTACCTTAAGTTAATGAGACTACCTTAAGTTAACGAGACATGAAAAGAAGCAGCAAATAGAAGCACACCAAAGGCTCCACAACCACCTCATGCACTTGAGAAGTGATAGCTATGAAGGGACAGGCTAAACAGCAATAGCTTTTCTGCAAACTGTAGAACTGTAGCTGGCACAGAAAGAATCGGTTACTTGGTTAACAGATCTTGTAATTGTGCACCAAACTATTATTCCATACATTCTCTTATCTCCTCAGTACTCAGTAAGAGACACTCAGTACTGGCACAAGAAAAGTCAAGATTGACATAACCAGTCAGCATTATCCCTGCCTGAGCATGCACACTTGATAGCTCAAGGACAAAATTGATGATTCAGATTAAAAAAAATAAGGGGCATGGGTTGACCAACATAAAAATGAACATCTTACAATGGAAATACCTTGGACATGAAAATGCATTAGACAGGGGAACTTGCAAAGGATTGAGAATCTTTCAACTGATTCAGTGGCAAATAAAAAGTAGGTTTGGCCAAAGATGGTACACAATCACATGAACAAGTATGTAAGCTGTATATCATCCTTCTGTCAAAATGGGTGGTCACATTTGGCAATATATATTATCCTTTGGCACTGAATCAATTAAATGATCCATGATGAGAGCTATATTATGCTTGCTATATTATGAGGCCTGTTATATTATGATGATTATGTAATGATCGCCGTGATTTATTATTAACTATTTTACCCGAGGAAGCAAATTTGATTTTTTCCCAGAAAAATTGGTTCTGTCTTTAGATACGTTAGAATAAACCATATGCGTGTGCACATTATTTAGTGCTTTTTAAATATACAATTGATTTATCTTTCTACTTTCAGTACCTGTCTGGATTTGACAATGAGTTTGCAACTGAAGATCCAAGGTGTCCAGGTGCCTTGCCAGAGGGACAAGTACGTGTTTAATAATGTTTATATTGTGGTCAATTCAAAGTATGTGAAAGCTGGAGTTTAGACTAAGAAGAAAACAGGCACAGAGATGATTTTTAGTTTCTCTTGAAAATTAAATATAATGTTGACTAAAAGATGGTCAACTTGCCAATAAGTAAATGAAATTGATTGTAACTTGGCCATTCTCTTAGATAAAAGAATAGGAACTTTACAGCTTATACTACCACAATAATCTAGCGTTATAATTTACACAATGCTAGATCATAAGTCGGTCTCCCTGGCCAAGGTGTCACTGTCATTATTCGTAATCCCATATATTCAGGTGGGGAAATCAGCAGCTGCAAGAATCGGCTGCGGTTCGCGCCACGCTGGTAACTTACGGGGGTATGTGAGCCGGTCGTTCAGAAAGCAATGGCAACTACTGAATGTAAAACTTGCCTAGTACATCAACAGCAGCTAAAAATGCTGGTGTTGACTGCAACGTCCTGTAAGGGATATGCAACATTAAAAAAAAATAAAACCAGATCACAAGTTGGTGAGGCCAGGTGATAAACTCCCTTTCATACTTCTTTTGTCATATTATAATTAATTCAACCAAATGTAAAAGTTAGAGTTTTTATAAACTTATATGGAAACTAGGTCAAGGTAACATAACCATTTCAGGCAAACTGCTCTCGGAGATTGATATCCATAGTAGTCTTTGCAGAATAAGAGAAAAGGTGACATGTGGAAATGCCAAAAGTTAACTATAAAATATCTAAATATATTATAAATATAAAAAAGCTGAAAGAAATAGACATTCATGAGAGAAATCAAGAACAAAAACAACACTAATTTTGTGAACAACATACAATAAGATAGAGAGTGAGAGAGAGAGAGAGAGAGAGAGAGAGAGAGAGAGAGAGAGAGAGAGAGAGAGAGAGAGAGAGAGAGAGAGAGAGAGATTGTGAAAAAGCTACAATTTAGGAAACAATAAAGTAAATTAACAATTGTTGATTCTTGAAGTTGAAGGTGAATCAGAAAATGAGAGAATCAAGAATAAAATCATGGGGGAATAGCATTTGTATAGTTCATACTATGTTTGTCGCTTTAAAAAAAAAAGTCGCTGAAAAGTCGACAGGGTCGACTTCATTGCACCGGGTTTTATCCCATATGGCTCGGTCTCTTTCCGCAGCACGGAAAGCGTCGCACAAAGCACAAACTCTGTAGCTTTTAGCGACGACCCACAGGAGTCTCCGAAACATTTAACTCGTAAACCGAAGGACGCGGCCCGGAATTGAACCCACAACCTTCGGAGCACGAGTCAAACGGCTTGACCACTTCGCCACAGAGACTCCCTCATACTATGTTCAGACTTCATACTATGTTTGTTTAAAGAGATATGGATTCAATTGAAATGCTACTGCATGATATATTTCTAATGGCTTAATCATCTTCAATGTATAATTTTTAAATAGCATTAATGATAATGTTTTCAAAATAATAATTATCGTTATTTTGAAAAAACAAAACAAAAATACTGCCAGCCGTAAAGGACAGCCAACACACAAGAGTGTGATAAATATAGTTCAGGGGCCCTAGTATTCACCAGAATAGGTAGACAACTCTGCAGCTGATACAGCAAAGACAGGATACTAACTTTTCTTGATAGCTGGATATTGCTATCAGAGGTGGAGGTCACAAACCATCCATGTTGATTCACATGAAAGTTAAGAGGAAACTATCTCATTATCTTCCTTAGAATAAGTTTATGTGCAGGTCAGAAATTTATGGTACTTGAGTGACAGGTTAGAAAATTAATGCCAGCCTTCAGACTGAATAACTTAACATTTGTTGAAGATCTAGTTTGGGACACAAACCATCCATGTGGATAAATGTGGTAGTCAAAGAAATCGATTACATTATTTTCTCCAGAATAAGTTTGTGGACAAGTCACAAATCTGGAATGGCGGAGTGACATGTCTGGGAACTTTATACCAGCTTTTTTGTTGTTGCATATCCTATTTACAGGACATTGCTGTCAACACCAGCATTTTACTGCTGTTGTTAATGTCTTGGCAAGTTTTACGTTCAGTATTCTGCCATTGCTTAATGAATGACCGGCTCCCATACCAACACATTAAAACCCCAGTGTGACACGGTCTACTGCCAAATCAGTCGCCGCTGTGTTTCGAATGCATGTTAAGCGACTCACAAATCGTATTCACAAGCCTTTTGGCCATGGAGACCAGCCTAAATAACCTAATATGAAATGATTTGTGCTGCTTTTTATAATGGACAGGAAAAAATGGATATATTTTCTTTTCTTTTGATTTCTTCACATTATGTATTCTGGTATGATATAAATGTTTTCATTGTACTTGTGTTTTTTTTATCTTTCAGAACAACCCACAAAAATGCCCCTATGGATTATATGCAGAACAGCTTTCTGGCTCTGCATTCACAGCCTTGAGACATGAGAATAAAAGAACGTAAGATTTCCACAGTAGTTTTGAACATTTTTCAACTTTTTCTCCAATTAAAACCAAATTACTAATTATTTAATATTAATGTAACTAAATAAAAAGCTTAGATTTGTATTAAAGGATTACAGATGTAATTTATTTATTGCCTCATTAAACTATGTCTTTAAATTGTTAATTTTCAGATGGTTGTACCGTATCCGACCCTCTGTTGTTCATGAGCCATTCAAAAAAATTGATAAAGGCCTCATTAATCATGACTGGAATTCAGTAGAGCCAAATCCAAACCAGGTAAGTTAAGTTCTGTGGTTTTTGTCTTTAATCCTTATGCATATGATACTTTAAAATATTTTCATAATGATTTTATATGTTAAGATAATTTAGGAAGAGTTTAATTTTATAACTATCCACCTGCCTCACCTCCGAAGTTTAAGAGTTAGTTTTCAGACTACATCATCCAGTTCACAAATGCAATTGTCTTATAGTCTCCTGAGGGTTGTTGCTGGAGCTACAAAGTTCATGCTCTGTAAAACACTTTCAGCAACCACTCCATGGAAAGAGACTGAGCCTTATGGGTAAAAATACCTGGTGCAATGAAGTTGATATTCTCTAACTAACCTTTAGTTTATCTTGCTACTGTGCTCAAAATTGTTGCTGAATAATTGCAACATCTGTCAATCTGGATTTTCATCGTTGCTCACGTTAACAGGATTTTAGGAGGACTCAGAGTAAAAGATTGCTTGCCCTAGAACAATTACTATGCAAAGTATAGGCTAAGAGTTTTATTTCACAGCAGGATTTAGCTTGCTCCGTGGGGAAGAGGTTACAGACACAGTTCGTAGTCCTGCATACCCGTGTTTGAAACACAGCTATGGGCAGTTTGGCAGCAGATCACCTTACATTGGTGTGTTTTTTTAAATGAAATTGTATGGATGCCGGTCATTCAGAAAGCAATGGCAAACTACTGAACATAAACTTGCCAAGAAATCACGAACAGCCAAAAAATGCTGGGATTGACTGCTACGTCCTGTAAAGGATATACCTTTCCTTCACCAGGGATTACAATTGAGGTTTCTTAATTGTTAGGCTGGTGTTCTAATCTGTTGATCACCTGCTTCTCACTGAGCAGTAATTGTATTTAATTTACTTAATAATGCTTATGACATGGTTTGGTAGCTCATGACAGAGAGTTAACTGTTGTTGGAAAGAAGGAATCAGGGAAATCAAAAACTCATATGTGAGGGCTGGTCTGGTTTACAAGATCAGTCCTGCGCCTGGTGTTTGTTGTCTCAGATGGCTGTGTGAGGTGCACTCAATCAGGAACTTCCCAGCCGATGCAAGTTAGCGAGGCTGGCATTGTAGAAAGTGACCGCAGCGCAAAGCCGGAGTTGCGTTTTGAGCAGGCAAAAGATCAATTTTTGTATGAAAGTTTGACCAGGTCTTGATAAGGCCCACTCTCTCTCGATGAGCAGTAGGCCTGCAGTCAGTAAGCTGACATAGCTTTTCGGTCAGTCCTGCCTGGCGTAGCTTGAAAGCTCTTTGGTATGCATCCAGTGGTTTTGCATGTATCACCGGGTACCGAGGGAACGCACTGAACGATTGCTACTCTTGGCCTGTGTGTGCATGAATAGTCCATCTGTGCGATAAATATCTGGTTGATCCTGCCAGTAGTCATATGCTTGTCTCAAAGATTAAGCCATGCATGTCTAAGTGAAACCACAAATGGCTCATTAAATCAGTCGAGGTTCTTTAGATGACACGACCCTACTCGGATAACTGTGGCAATTCTAGAGCTAATACATGCTTACTAAGCTCGACCCTCGTGGAAAGAGCGCTTTTATAAGTTCAAAACCAATTGTCGTTGCCCTTCATGGGGTACGGCGTTCTTACTGGTGACTGGATAAGTTTGTGCTGATTGCATGGCCTTACATGCTGGCGACGCATCTTTCAAATATCTGCACTATGAAATGTCGATGGTACATGACATGCCTACAATGTTTGTAACAGGTAACAGGGAATCAGGATTCGATTCCAGAATATCCCCTGGATGTGAGGGCCTGGCTGTTACTCTCTCTGCTGAATGAAGGTGAGATGCTGAGCCTGCTACTTGCTTGGTCCAGACACTTATTCTATGACTCTCAGCTGAGGGATATGGCTGGATGCCTCTAAGTCAATATCCCCCGGATGTGAGGGCCTGGCCATTACTCACCCTCTGAGGTGAGATGCTGAGCCGGCAGCATCTGCATTCTCATGGAAAGTCCGAACCGAAAGCTCGCTCGGTGGATCTCATCTGCAGACTGACCGTTCCTGATTTGCGTGGGAAGCTGCCAGTAGCGAACAAAGTGCCCAATATATGGAAGTGAAGAAGTGAACCAGCCATGTGCAGGACATGACGATTCCTTGGGTGAGCCCAGTACCAGAGCATTACGTGTCGGCCCTGCAATAATGGAAGCCTTCTTGGATGGTGGAGAATGCCCATGGTCTGCCCTTGCCTTCCCTTGAGGGTTGATCTTTGGCCATTCTAACTTGACCAGCTGGGATGTGGATGACACCATAAGAGTCCCTCGAAACCCCTGAGAAGGTTAACCTGGTCAACAAACACCCGCAGAAGTCGGATGTGTCGGCCTAAGGGCACAAATAATTTTGACACAACACAAAAAACATCAGAGTGAGAGTGGAATGTCCTTCGAAGCACCCGGGAAGGTTAACCTGGTCAAAAGACACCCACAGAAGTTGGATGTGTTGGCCTAAAGGCGCAAATAAATTTGGCACAACACACAAAAACACTTCGGATGAACGCAGAAGAAAAACTCATGTGGGCATTTGATTACCACATCTTTCAGATCTGATTGTCATAGTAATGATTGTCAGTTCCAGGATTGAACTCAACCAGTATGTAACACAAACACAATCCTAAGATTACCTGGCTAATAATTGGCAGCAGAATCAACATCAATGCACTTGGAACATTTCCACACATGCTTCATGCTCCCTCCTCAAAACCACAAAACAGTTCCTACACTGATAGTTCCAGTTGCAGATTGATTAAAAGTCCATCTGGCTTTTCCTTTATACACTGAATATCATCCAGACTTTCTAATCACTCCCTTATGAACCAGTCTCTTCAGATATGGTTGCAGTCTGTTCAGTTACACTCTTTGATGCATACACACAATGAGTATATTCATTGTACAGACCAGAATTACTCATTTTGTATGCACTCCCACTTCACCATGGCTGTGAGATATTGTGAGCAGTCCCTGACCATACTCAGTCACAGAAATAATCAAATGCTGATAGAGTGAGTACAATATTCTTTGGTTCATGCCATTACTTTTGGAGCATTGAGTCCCTTTGTGGTATTTTCCACTATCTCCTCCACATGATCCTTAAGGGACAAACATTTTATTAAAGATTATTCCCAGGTTTTTGAGTGTTTTCTCTCTATTGATCACTTTGCTGTTTGTTGTGATATCTGGTACCTCCTCCTTGACAATTCTGTTGTTCAATAGTATTTTGTTCATAGTATGGTTGCCGTATCTTGGTTAATGATAAGCCTTTTTTCAGTGCACTATCCATCTAAATTTGTTTAATGCAGCCTGCAGTTTACTAGATATTTCTGTCTTATCACTCTCCTGTCTGTATATGAGGATATCAACAGCAACAGTCAGTATTATTTCAGGGCCTCATGCTTCTATTGGCATTATTCTACTTGTGTAAATATTGAAAAGCACTGTTGAGGTAGCATATCCCCATGGTAACCCAGATTTAGTCATGTGCGGCTCGGAGTTCATAGTACCAATGCAAAGAACAACCTTTCTTTCACATGGGGCAGCTGCACTCATTTCACGATCAAAGAAGTTCTGCACTGCCTATTAATACATAACATTTTCATAATAATAACACTTTCACAAAAGCTTTTGGAACCTACTGTATGATACGGTTTTTAGTAAATTTATGTTAACCGAAGTTTGTTTAGTCTGCTGTATGACATGGCTGTCAGTTACTTAATGTGATTTGTAGGTTTTGTAGTTTCCTGTTGATTGCTGTTTAATATGATTCATAGTTTTGCAGTTTCTCATATTGTATGGATGTCAGTTATTTGATGTGATTCCTCTTTGTTTCCCCTTTCTATGTTGGTATTTTTGATTTGTCTGCAGTTTCTTTTGGAAACATTTCCATTGTTGTACACAAAACTATCAGAAATTTATATTTCTATTTTACCTGAAAATTTTACTTTATATTTCTACATAATCATATCACAGCAGATTACATGTCCTTCTGGCTTGACTGTTCACCTGATCCTCTGACCACCCCCTGCTGCCGCATTCTCTCTAGACCATGATAGTCTATCTCTTCTTCTGTATTATTCTTTGCTGGCTGTTGAAGACATGACTGAGTGTTTATGGGAATGCCCCGAGTGCAATGATGTCTTGATCACAGCAGATTATATCTTTTCAGTCTTTCCAGTACAAACCAGATCATTTACATTTAAGTGCTGTTGTATAAGCAGTTATTGCTTGAAATAAGGATGCAAAATAAAATGTTTAATTTTGGGCATATTATTCTTCAGCTGAGGTGGAATCCATTTGATTTTCCAAAAGAAAAACAGGATTTTGTTGAGGTATGTTATGAAAACGTTTACTTCCATATTAGAAAAATGTCTGACAATTTTTAGGGTTTATATATCTCTATATATATGTGTGTGCGTGCGTGCATGCGTGCGTGCGTGCGTGCGTGCGTGCTGTATATACAAGTATGTATGCATGCATACTTGTGCACACATGCACATGTGCGCGCACATATTAGCTCACTCAGCAATTCTGTATTTGTAATATATAAATTAAATACATTATTGGTATATAGTTAACACTTCTTGTCAGCCACTAATAATCTTTTTGTTGAGTGTCTAATCTTAACAGGACTATTGTAGTTAGATGACCGAAGCTGATATTTACTTTATAAGAGACTGGTTTAAAACTCCCTTAAATGGCAAGCTCATGATTATAGGGAGAGAAGAAATACTACAGATAAAGAATCTATAGAGAATGGCAATGGTTTCACCAATGTAAAGTTGCATGGATGTGACAGATTGACATAAAGACTGCATGAAATAACTTGCAAACTGCACTACAAAAACTGAGAAGCAATAATTGTGTATATTCATCATCATCATTTGCATTTCCAGCTGGCGTAGGCATTCAGTCTTTCCTCAGATGACAGTCTTTGGTACTCTGGATCAACTCTGCTGATGGTATTCCTCCATGCCACCATCTCAGCCCATTCAGCATCATCTCTCTTGGTTTGCTTCCGCCTCTTTTTCCACTGATCTTTCCAGTGGTCATGATATTCTTCAGTGTCTGTCTTCTCATCACATGACCAAAGAATGCTGTTTATCTCTTTCTTATAATTGTAAATAATTTTCTAGTTTCATAAGCCTCTACCAGGCAATTTGTGGGTATTAGAGACTAAATTCTTTGTGTTATGTTTACAAGTTCTCGTGAATTAGAATGGCAATGGATTTAGACTTAATTATTCAATCATTCATTTTTAAATATGAAAGCTGCATCATTTAATTTTCTTAGGGTTTGGCCACAGTTTGTGGAGCTGGAGATCCTAAGACACGGAGTGGTATTGCAATTTATATTTACACTTGCAACATATCAATGCAAAACAAGTAAGTTTCATTGTGATATTTTGGATATAAATGTATATAAGTCTAGATAATTTCATTGGTAATTTTTGTGTCCACTTGTAACACTTCTTCTAGTGTACTGGACTGATTTTTATGTGTGGATTAGTTTCCATGTTACCAGTGTCCCTCACCATCATGTGAACCCACTCGACTTCTAAGGTACTTGTAATTTGCTTCCCCAAGTCAAGAATGAGAAGTCAATGTTTTAGTCCAGCTGATCAGTGTAGGGGTTGAATCCACTACCTCAGCATCAGTGTACCAAAAGTTTAAGAGCGAGTGTTCTTATCCATTCGGCCATGCTGACCTCTATCACTTCTTCCTCTGTGATTGTTTGCTGTGTGTCTATTCCAGCAGGGGTTACAAACAGGGTGGTTCGCTTGAGCTCTTCAACTGTCCTTCAGAGGTTTGCTCAAAGGGTCACGCCATTCAACAAGATTTTCTTCCTCAGTATTACTTAAGTTTAGAAACAACTTCATACATTTATATTTAAACAATAATAATAACAGACTAATTACTTCATGTTTACATATTGGTTTTCAAAAATTAAATTTTCCTGAAATTCTAGCTAGTAATTGTCACTGTAAATACACAAAACGTAAAATATTTACAGTATATTTATTTCATAATACTTGGCCTCATCACAATTTGAGACATGGCAGCCTGCCAACCTGGTGGTCATTTGTTCAAATCTCCATTGACACAAATTTTAAAAAAAGTTAGCTGGTCTCCCAGGTCGACCCAGTTTAAAATTGGTACAATGAAATATTCTGGGAAATAAAGGTTTACATGATATTGACATCATCATCCACTGAGTGCTGACTGGTTTATATAAATTTAGAGCTAGCATCATATGTCTAGTACCCCTCAAAGCGTGTGGAAAGGGTCTTTTACTTTTACTTTTTACTGCTGACATTATCTTGCACCTTCTTCAGATATCAACTTGTTTCTATTATTGATACCATTATCTTGTACATTTCTAACTTGTGTTGTTAGTGTAAGTTTCTTTATTTTTACTTATGCATTGTTGTTAAATTTGAAAGGCTTGTTGTCATGAATATTTTGATCTATTGTTATATATGTTCTGTAGCAAGACTAATTTCTTTAAATGTCAATGAATAATTCTTTCATTCCAATGCACATTATTTTGCTTGGTAAGCAAGTGTTTTTAAAGTCTTCATTCATTCATTCATCATTCATTCATTTTTGAATTAATTGTTTGCAGTTCTGCAAGTTCTCTTAATTCATTGTAAAATGTAATACAATATAGAATATTATGCTGATTATATACAAATAAATAAATATTTTATCATGGTTTCACAAACAGTGGGAAAACCAACAATATTCTGTCACTAACAATAAAATTACTTTAAATTTTACAGAAAATGTGAGGGCATAAATAAAATGTCTTAATATCAAATTATTTATTATACAAATAATTCCAAAAAACTATTTATTTCCTGTGTTCTTGATTAGAGCTGATTATCTTCCAAGCCTGTCTAGCATCTTCTCTCTGCCTACCATTGTTTGTCATCATTATCATGTGCCATACCGATAGGTGTAGACAATCATGGTTCACCATCTCACTTAATCACTAAAGTCTTTAAGTAGGCCTGTGTTCTTGATATTTTGTGGCAAAGGCATCTAGGCATTTATCTCTCTCAGTCTTTCTCTTACTCTTTTCTCTTCAAACTTGCCATATATCACTAATAATTTAAGTTTATTTCACCTTATAACATCACCAAAAATATCTTGACTGTCTATGTCTATCTTTTCTAATTGATTTACAGTTAATTTGTTTCTTCTTCTTTGTTTTTATTATTATTCATATTGTTCTTAGCATTTCCTTCAGAAGCCACATTTCTACTGCCATGAGATGTTTCTCAGTCTGCTTATTATTCAATTTTCTTATGCATATAGTCAAGTTAGATTCTATATAGCACTTAAACATTCTTTTTCTCACGGAAACTATCAGCATTGTAATGGCGAGTATGTTTTCTATCTTGTAAAAGGTTATCTTTACCATGGCAATTCTTGTTCTAATCTCTGCCAGGCATTTTATATTAGATGTTACAACTATTCTAAGATAGTTGTACCGATTCACCTGTTTAAAAAATGTTCCCATTTACTTGCACATTACATTGTTTCTAAGATCATGAATATTCCCAGTTGTCACAATGTTCTCCTGTTCCTCTCCTCTAATGACATGTCGTGCCCTAATTTGGCTATTCATGTTTAGTTTCTAAATCTTGAAATGTACACTAGAAGAGATGATTTTGTGTATACAAAAAGCTCAATTTTGTGTTCGTCCATTTAATAATTCCTTGCTTATTTTATCTTCTTAGGTGTTTGTACAATTCTGATGGTGACTTTTTGATTGGTGAGTTTTTTGTTTCTTTCATATTTTGGTTCACTTTTTAATCCTTAATTATTTGATAAGTATATATTTACTATGTTTTTTTAGTTGGCCACATCAATCTGTACTTATTAACCTTTAATACTATGTTAAGAAAGTGGAAATTCCTTCAATAACCAAACTTCAGTATGCTTTATATATCATCATCATGTGCCATGCCGATAAGTGTCATCTCACACGATCACCAGAGTCATGGATAAGCTCTATGTTTTTGTCTTGTTGATGCCAACTCTATGCTACCAATGCCAAACCTGGACAATGACAGAAAAAGGGAACAGAAAAATCACAACAACAGAAATGAGATTCCTGAGAAGAATACTCAATGTATCAAGAAGATATACGATCAGAAATGAAGAAATCAGGACTAAAGTGGGGGTTATAGCAGCGCTAGATTTTATTAGAAGGCAGCAAGTCAAATAGTTTGGCCATGCAAGTAAGTTACCAACTAATAGTATACCATGACAAGCAATGATGTACAAACCAGATGGAAGCAGAGGAAGAGGCCGACCACATAAACAATGAATGGAGGGAATAGCAGAGTCCATGGGAATATCGATACATGAAGCCCATAAGCAGGCACTCTCTTGATGTTTATACTTCACCTCAACACCGCAAGGTACAAGAGGAGCATGATGATATGAGATGATGAGATATGCCATGTTGCCAAACCATCCAGATTTACTTCTCTACCTTTCCCTTCTTCTTTTCGCCTAAATTTTGTCAGTTATCTCCAAGTTCTCCAGGTTATTTCTTCTCATAAAAAGTTAGTTGCATATTTCTTGTGATTTCTTGGCACATTTACGTTCAGTAGTTTGCCTTTGCTTTCTGAACAACCAGCACTGATACCATTGTATTAAAACCAACGCAAGGTGGTCTGCTACCAATTTGCCTGCAGCCGTGTTTTGAACATGGTATCCAGGATTATGAATTGCATCTAGAATCCCTTCGCCATAGAGCCAGTCTTTTCTTCTCACAATGTTGCCCCAAAATCTTGATAGTCTAGCCTTTAAGCTCAGTAGTGTTCCATAGCTTTCTGAACCCTCGATGTTCATACCATTGTTAAAAATCAACACAGTCACCTGTAGCTAATTTCGAATATAGTATGCAAGATTGCGAATTACGTTCACTACCCTTTCACCACAGAAAGAAATATATTAAGGAAAAACATTTTTTCCATACTTGATTAGATCATTACCATATTTTGTTTCATTGGTTTCAGTACCTCAGCAAGGAGCATTATTCATTACAACAGAAATGGGTCGGATGAATGTGGAACCAAATGAAATCTGTGTTATTCAGGTATTTAAATAATTAAATAATAAACTTGTGATTTTGATAAATGGTAATTTAAAGTATAATCATGAAACTATTGCAAATATCGGCATTAATAAAATATACATGACCGCATTTGGATTATAAAATATATAGGACCACATTTGGATCACAATAGACAAAACACTTTTAAAAGTTAAAATATTCAATTGAGCAGTTTCCAGTTTGCTGGAGATTTAAAAGAAACAGTTTCACTTTTCTATATTATAATCAATTATAAATCAAGAATTTACACGCTGACTAAGCTAATGTTTAATTTGTCATGTTTTTAAATATAAATTACCTGTTAGACAATCTGAAATAATGTGCTATTAGTGAAACTCAGTGACAAACCTCTGGATATCAGTATAATGCTAGGACATGTCCTTGGTGCAATGGAAAACTTTTGAGATGGCAGTGATACTCAGAGACTTCAATGCAATATGACTGGTGAAAGAAATGAGCAAATGACTAGGGTGTTCAGAATATCACGATATTAAATTTAGACATTTTGATGTAATGCAGATGACAAATTATGGAAAGGCACAAAGTTACTGTACAGAACAGATACAATGCCATAGAGATAATATAAACTACTGATGAATAATGGGATATATACTATATAAGTCAATACAACAAATGTCAAAAGAAATAATTCCTCCTACATATAGAATTGCAGAAATATAGAAATGGGTGACAAATGAAATTCTGCATGAAATTCTGGATGAAAGAAGAAGTAAAAAGCTAAAAGCAAGATAAGAAGAATACATAAAGTAAACAAATACAAAGTCAATAAAGAATTTTGGCTGAAACAGAAATGCATGGATATTGGCACCAATCATGGGAAAAATTGAACAAATCTTAACAGGTAGGAACAAAAACATGAAATACAACTGTTTGTTTAAAATTGATGGATGGCACAGTATTAAAGGAACACAATTATATTATTAATGGATTGACATAGCACATTAAAGTGCTAAATGACCATAAGACTCCAGATTTAAGACATTGGTGAAATTCCACTAATACTTAATGCAGAAGTTAAGGATGCATTACATTACACAATAAAAGAAAAAGCACCAAGACCAGACAATTATGAGCTGTGTTAGAAAGAAGATTAAACCAAAAATTAAGTATGAGCAATATTAATTTGTAGAGGAAAAGGTCACAAACAATCCCATATATATTCTCAGGACATTAGTAAAAAGAGTAATAGAAGTAAAAACAGATCTACATTTATGCTTAACAGACTAAACAAAAGTATTTGACAGTGTGAAGCATGAGGAAAAATTAAACTACCAGAACAGTTAAACATTTATGGAAAAGGTCTGCAAAGAATAATGAGCATATTTTGGCAGCAAACATCAGCTATAAGAATCGACCACTATATTAAACATTTCATTGCATAAAGAAGGTTATCAGAGGAGCATTTGTACTGTGAGTGTTAAGTTAGTTGCATATCCTTTACAGGATGTTGCAGTCAACACCAGCATATTTTGCTCTAGGCAAGTTTACATCCAGTAGTTTGCCATTGCTTTCTGAATGACCGGCACTCATATTATTTCATAAAAAACCAATGCAAGACATTCTGCTGCCAAATCATCCGCAGCTGTGTTTCAAACATGGGTGTGCAGGATTACAAATTGTGTCCATAACCTCTTTTCCACTGAGCCGGCACTGTGAGTGTTGAAAGTTAAAAAAGAAATGGACCACAGCTTGAATACTAAAAATAGAAGAATGGTCATATCAAAGAAATATATCATGCCTAAATATACAATTAAAGTAAATAGTATTAATTTATGTCAAGTACAGAAATTCAAGTATCAAGGCACATTAATAACATCAGATGGAGCATGTATCACAGAATTAAGAACAGGACAAACAAAAGCTGCATTTTATAAAGACATGAACATCTTATTCAACACATTTCTGTCATTTAAGATTGGAGAAAGAATTATTGCATGTTACAAAGAACTAGTTTTGAAATATGACTGTGAATCCTGGAAAATTAGTTAACAAGCAAAATATCTATTGAGGTCTTAGAGATGTGGTTTTACAGTCAAATGCTTGAAATTAATTGGACAGCAAAAATGAGTAATATTAATGTTTTGACAGAGGCTAAGATACAAAGATATTTTATCATAAACATCAAAAAGATGCAGTCGTTTTTTGGCATAATGAGAGGAAAAAAACTGGAACATGTTGTGACAACTGGAAAGATTTATGGAAAGAGAGATAAAGGTGATGCATGAAAACCCTTAACAGGTTTTTGACATCTCACTTGAAGGCGTCAGACACATGCTCTTGATGATCACAAGATGCAGAGACACATGACTGTCCATGCTAGTCATCATGGCACTTGATGCTAGGATTACAAGTAGTTTAACAGGAGGATACTGCTGAGGTATTTTTAACCAGCACAACATGTACATGGATCCTCCTAGTTTTCCACCTTTATCTGATAAGACAAGATTTACTAACCCAGGATCCCTGGGAGTTTATCATCCTAGAGTTTCTTATTTGCAAAAATCAGCAGTGTTATTCACACTCATTCAGCTTGAGTTTGGGCTGGCATTATAACTTTAAGCCACTCTGCCCAAATTTCTTGCATGGCCATGAAGTAAAACTAACACTAGTATTTCATCTTGTTTTCAGAGAGGTATTCGTTTCAGCGTGGATGTTAGTGGTGATTCCCGTGGTTACATTTTAGAGGTTTTTAGTGACCATTTTCAGCTGCCAACATTGGGACCTATAGGTGAGATCATTTTAAAGATGTTTTATTAATGGTTATTGTCAATTGTCAACACTGGGACATATAAGGAAAATCATCTCAGAAATTTCAGTGACAATTTTGAACTGCCAGCATTAGAATATATAGTTAAAATCATTTTAAGATTTTCATTAATGTTCATTTTCAATAGCCAACATTAGGACCTATAAGGATAATCATTTTAGAGATTTTCAGTGACCATTTTCAAATTGACACCTAGTTGTGAGATTATTGTATGAAAATACCCAAGAATATATTTAATTTGCTAGAATTATTGCATATTGTTACTTTGCATGGTTAACCACTTTTAGTTACACAATTATTTTTCTAATCGTCTCTTTCACACTTGCAGATATCTTGACGCTATTCCATAAGCATAGTATAGTAAACTAAAAAGATTACTTTCTCACCATAAGGCACAATGGGTACATGGTGCTAGCGCCACATTGTTAGACCAATAGGCAGACATGGGTGCTGTGGTCAGTATCATGAGGCCACCTTTACTTTCTAGGAAATATTCTGGTACCCATTTTAGGCTTGGTAGACATGGGAGCCCAGGTCAGTGAACAAAATACCTGCTTCTAAAGGAATTTAAACATAGGACCACCGCAGTGCTGAAACCCTGCTCTTATTTTGCCAATAGCACTGTGTCACCATCATGTCTAACATCAGTTATTATTATTCCCTTGGTGTTCAGTTCAGGCATTTCTCTGACAGTTTGTCACTTTATAATTCATGCGCCATGCTGATTTGTCACTTTATTATAATGTGCCATACCAATAAGCCCGGGTGATCATTCTTTGCCATGTGACACGATCAACATAATCTTGGATCAGCTCTGTATTCTTAACCTGACTATGCCATGTGGCCAAGCCATCCAGGTGTTTATCTCTCTGCCTTCAGCTTGATATTTTCTCATCATGTTTTCTATGTTGTCACTAATTTATTAAATTTACTTGTCCTCATAAAGTTCCCAAAAAATCTTGACTGTCTGTCTAATTTCTATAATTAGTTTATTGTTCTCTTGTGTTTCTTGTAGGACTTTCTCATTGGTTTTTCTGTCCATCCATAGTATTTTTCTCAGAAACCATATTTACACTGTCATTAGATATTTCTCAGCTTGTTTGCCTATTGTCCATGTTTAACAGCCATTCAACAGTATAGGTTCTATAAAGTAGTTTAACACAATATTTTTGTCACTGCAGTTGACAGCTTGTTATTGTTAATTATTTTTTCCATCTTGCAAAAGACTACCTTTGCTATAGAAATTCTTGTTCTAATCTCTACAAGGCACCTTCCATCAGATTTTATGACTGTTCTGAGGTAGTTAAACTTGTTTAAGAATTTTTGCATTTACTTAGATGTTAATGTTTGGAATGGCTTTCTTTTTGGAGACGTCCACAATCTACGTTTTCTTACAATTTAATTCCAACCACAGGTGCTCACTGTGTATAATAACCGCATCTATAAAATGCTACAGATCCTGTAGTTTATAATTAACATATAATATTAACTCTCCATGAACCACATGGTACAGTTTCTGATAATTTTTAGTTGAAATTAAGGCCATTTCAAGTGATCCACAATGCCTGATACTTTTTAGTAAAACCTCAAGCCTTTTCAAGCGATATACAATTCCTTATACTTTTTAGTGAAACTTTAAGCCTTTTCAAGTGTTGTACAATTCCTGATAATTTTTTAGCTCAGTTTCAACATTTTCAACTGATGTAGGGTTTCTGATTACTTTTTCGCTCAACTTCAGACAAATTTAAAGTGAAGTATAGTTTCTAATACTTTGAAGTTGAACTTTCAAGTGATGTACTGTATACAAAGGGTTAATGAACGAACACAACCACATTTCACGCATAATAAGAATAATCTTCTGAATTATATTTGAATTTTGCTGGACATTAAGTTAGCCAAAGAGCTTGATTTTATTTTCTTCATTCAGGTGCAAATGGTCTGGCCAATCCTAGAGATTTTCTGACACCTGTGGCTTGGTATGAGGATCGAGATGTTGAATTCACTGTGATAAACAAGTATCATGGCCATATGTTTTCGGCAGCTCAGGTTGGTATTTTTTACAATGTTGTATATTACATGTATTAATATTAAAAAATGTACCTCCCTCTATTATCCTTAGCATTCTTTTTAGTTTAAAAAAAAAATAATCTTTGATTTCACCTTCTCACTTTATGAAACAGTGTTAGTGAGTGGAATTAGTCTGTACACCAGGCATAGATAAACAACAGCAGGATAATTTTTTAAGTTCACTTTTCTTTCTTTGGTGATTAATGTTAGGACCAGAAGTAAAATGTTTTACAAAATTCATAATTTGTGGATGCTGCATGCAGTCTGTTGTGAAGTTCAGAGATTATATTATTGTTGAACTTTGATGGAGTCATTTTAGGTGCCTGTTTGGCACATTTTGTCTATTATATTTTGATTGCTGATAAGCATGTTACAAATGATCTAATTCTGTCTATAAAAATTATGCTTAATATTTGTACATTATATTCTTCTTGTTATTTAATCTGATAAGCAAGTACAAATGTTTAATGGTTAAGAAGTTTCTCTGACTATCACAGTGACATGATTGGATGAGGGTATGATACCTGCTCTTACTGTTCGCTAAAGGAGGGAAAGACTGGTCGCCTATTCCTCTTTGCACTCAGGACTTAAAAATGGGATGGCTCTAGCACGTCCCATACCCACAGCATGTTCCTGATATGTGGCTTTTAAAAAATAAAAATACTGTTACCACTTAACATGCTGTGTTAAAATGTTCAAATGAAAAATATTGTTAACACTTAACATGCTGTGTTATAATGTTCAAATGGAGAAAAAAAAATGCTGCTTACCCCCAAAAAAATATTCAATAGATTTAGACATCTCCCCTCTCTCTTTGTGTATGCATGCATGTGAATTGGTGGTGCAGGGACTACAGACTTGCCTCCTGTCTTGGTACTCATATATTTGAATTCTATTAAAGGTTGGGATTTTTTTCATTGACCTGGCTGCTAGATTGGCCCAGCCTAAAACTGCGTACTTGAAATTTCATGGGAAATAAAAGTGGCTGATGTGTTACTGATCACATCACTCAGTAAGTAACAGTTGGTATAAAACTATGGGACTAGGGCCATATACCCAAAGCAACTCGTAGCATGAACAGAAGTCCTTCATGATATAGTGATCATTATGTGTAATTATGAATTACTTTAAAGATAATGCGATTAAACCCAGCAAATAATAACCCAATCTCCCTTGTTAAAATCTCACTTCAAGAGGTAGAATCATACACTTCTTGAGGTTAGTTAGTTGCATATCTTTTACAGGACATCACAGTCAACCCCAACATATTTTAATGCTGCTTGTGATCTTTTGACAAGTATACGTTCAGGAGTGTTCCATTGCTTTCTGAACAACTAAAAAACCAACGCAAGATGGTCCCTACTTGAGGAGCAATGTAGAAATGGGGAAACATGTAGAGGTTTTAAAATAAGACTACAAAAGGCAAGAGAAACTTTCGTAGCACTATGAAATCTGTGGAAGTCAGAGAAATTTAAACTTAGCACCAAATGTAGTATTTGTAACTCCAGTGTTATATTGGTACTACTCTATGGGTCCAAAACATGGAGAATAACTAAATGAATTACTAATAAACTTCAAACATTCACTAATTGGTGTCTGACAGAATAGTGCAAATAATATGATATGACAGAATCATTCATGCTGAGCTCATGGAGAGAATAAAACATATTCCAGTGAACCAAGAGGTGAGAGAAATATCCTAGCGCTGGTTAGGACACACACTGAGAATACCCGAGGACAATATAACTAGACCCTCTATCTGGAACCCACAAAGCAAACAATAGTGTCAGATCTAAAAAAATATGCAGGGAAGACAATTGCAGATAGATAAATAATATTGGGAGAACATGCAAGGAAGTGAAGGTAAAAGCAAGAAATAGAACGGCTTGTCATGGTTTGGTTGAGGGCCTATGCCCCAATGGTGGATAAAAGGCAGCAGCAGAAGAAGAAGAAGAAGAAATAATGAATTATTGTGTCATATGTATAGTCTATAGGAGAGACTATGTATGTATAACAATTTTATCCACATTTTTTTTCTTCTAAAATCCTTCTGCTATCCTTTCCTACCTAGTTATTGGAATGTTTCTTAAGCACATTTAATATTCTCACTAACATGTTAAACATTTTACTTTTTTGTTTTTTAAACAGGGACATTCTGTCTTTGATGTTGTGGCATGGCATGGAAACTATGCACCATACAAATATGACCTCAGTAAATTCATGGTCATTAACTGTGTTGCCTTTGATCATGCTGTAAGTATGTACAGTCAGCCAAGTGCCATCTCCACAAACATGGTTGGCTGCAATGAATTTTCAACCATCTCTGTCTCTCACCCTGGTTGTATACTATTAGAGACTGCAGTTTCTCCATCTTTTGATGTCATCTTCCCCACTTGCAGTGCTGTATATCTCTTGCTCATTTGCCTTTATATTTCCATCCTTTAAGGTCTTTATAAGGGTGGTATTGTTTTTAATATGAACAAAATATTTCACTTGGCTCTTTTTCATTTCTTTTATGAACGCTCTTTTCATTCCCATCCTCTCTATAAATTATGTACTGATTGTTTTTTCTTTTACCGTATTCTTCAATATATCCACATCTCCAAAGCCTTAATTTGACATTCTATTTGTTATAGGTATATTATCAGTTGATTAACATTTGCATATGTATCTACAAGGGGGCTTCAAATGAAAACATTAAATGTTTTTTTTTTTTGGGGGGGGGGGGGGGGGGAATATAAATGTTATAATTTTTCGATGTAGTCACCACTGCATTCAGTGCAAGGGGGTGTGTGAATATAAATGTTATAATGTTTCGATGTAGTCACCACTGCATTCAGTGCAAGTCCTCCAGCACTGATAAAGTGCTTGGATTCCTGTAGAAACAAATACATCTTGGTGTCATGTGTAACCACTCATGCAACACCTGTGGGACCTCTTCATCGGACCAAAAAATATTTCCTTCCAAAGACTCTTTAAGTTGTCCAAACAGGTGGAAATCACCTGGGGCTAAGTCTGGTAACTACGGGGGATGTGGTAGACACTGCAAGTGGAGGTCTTTGATGGCTTCAACCATTGCACTGGCAGTATGGGGTTGAGAATTGTCATATTGCAAAAGGACACCTTTACTCAGAAGTCCATGTCATTTGGATTTAATTGCTGTTCACAGATGATTCCTGAGAAGATCTGTATGTGTATCATTGGTGACAGTTTTCCTCTTGGCATGTAGTGCTCTAAAATAATGCCTAGTTCATCCCAAAAGAGAGTCAGCTTATAACCTTTCTTGCAGATGACTGTGTGCGAAACTTCTTTGGTTTTGATGAGGAGGGATAGCACCATTCCTTGCTCGCTCTCTTCATTTCTGGCTCATGGTTGTGAACCCAAGTTTCATCTCCAGTAATAATTCTTGATAGGAAACCATTACCTTCTGCTTCAGAGCACTCCAAAAGTTCCTGACAAGCATCAGTGCGTCATTTCAATTCTGGAGTAAGCTGCCATGGCACTCACCTTCCAGACACTTTACGGTACTGCAGCACATCATGGATGATGTGTGCTAAACCTTGACAGATGTCAAGATGTGCAGTAATGTCACTCACAGTCAATCAGCAGTTTTACTGCACAAGGCTTTCAATGGCTGCAATCAATTCTGGGGTCACTACTCAGTGTGCCTGACTCGGTCATGAAATCTGTCACAGAAGTCACGCTGTTTTGAAGTTTCCTACTCCATTCATACACTTGCTGGACTGACAGGCATGCATCACCATAATGGACATTTATTTGCCTATGAATTTCACTCCTTCACTGATAAAAAAATGGGTAAAAGAATGCTGCTTCTCTTTGGTGCATGTCAGAAGTGGGTTGGCCATCTTTAAACTGTCCTTATGACGTCACTGTGTTCATCAGCACTGTGATGTTACAAATTTAACACTTTTGACATCCTTAACAACAATATTGATAGAGTACAAAACAATGGCATGGTTATTGTAGTGTCTAACTCACTTTTAAGGTTTTGATTTGAAGGCGCCCCCCCCCCCCCCCCCCCTGTGTGTATATATATTTATATATAGAGAGGTCAGTCAATCTGTTCGTCTGCTCATTTCCCAACAGACCAGCGTGTCTTGAGAAAAGATCAAATGAATACTCCCTATTAAAAAATTCCTGTGTAGTGTCATAATTACATAGGGCTAGGAGTTCAGAGATTGGTCAGCAGGCTGCACTGATTGGGAGGTGCAAAAATTGATTCACGACAATTCATGTCTAGGCAATACAATCATCTTAATTGATGGCACCATACTAAGAGGCAAAATAAGTACCTAGGGTTTACGGTGAAAGTTAATGAAAGGTGTTTAATGTAGGAGACCCTGGAATATGATACCACAACATCAGTCTGAAAATGGGAGGTGGAGATAGCATTTAGCTGGCTGGAGGAAAAGCAGCACAAACATCATGATTGTAATGGACTCAAGAGCATGCTGAGAAGGGTGAAGACATGAGTGCTACATGCAGCGTGGCATGCTTCAATTTAAAAATCCCAAATATTAGCATGATGAACTGGAAAGTGAACCTAAATGAACAGAAGTGACAAGAGATGCCTATAGCCCATGAACATTAAATGAAACACTATTGTTATCTATGAAAGCCCTGATTGTTCCATTATACAAGAAACAATGAAAATTGGAAATTAGTTAGAGAAATTAGACATTGACAGACAAGAGTTGTTGGGTATGTTATGAGGAGTAATAAACTAGAAAACCTAATCACAACTTGTAAAATTGATGGAAAAAGAGAAGGGGAAGACTGAGAGATATACTAGGATGGCTTGGCCACATGGCATAATCAAGACAATAATACTGGCATGATCCAAGACTGTGATCATGTGAGAAGACAAATGACCATCTACGTTTATCAGCAAGGCACATGATGATGACATCAACAGTATTGTTACTTAGGGAAATCAGTATTAAGCATCTGAATCGATGTTCATTTAGCAATTTATTTTGTCATTTCTATCTTTGTTGTTGTAATTTGTTTTTATTTTCTGATGAAGGCCTGTCACTGCAGTGTTCCGCATTTTTGTGTTTGTGTTCTTGTCAAGCTGGCCTTCTTCACTTTGGTTTTATTATTATGTTCTTATAGCAGCACTATATAGAAATCATGAAGTTTGTTTTCTGCCACAGGATCCTTCCATATTCACTGTCTTGACATGCCCATCCTTAAAACCAGGAGTGGCCACAGCTGATTTTGTCATCTTCCCTCCACGCTGGTCTGTGCAAGAGCATACATTTAGACCACCCTACTATCACAGTAAGTTTTTTGTCTTTTCAACATCAGGTCTGAGGCACCTCAATTTACTCTCTCTGCTTCCATTTACCAATGAAAACTAAAGAGCATCTATTGGATATTTTTACCCAGGACATGCTGGTGAGGTTGGAAATGCGCAGATGGACAGATTGGCTGGGTCTGCATCTCTTGGTGGGGTATTGGTATTTGATGAGGCAGATAGGTCAGGAACCTTTGGATTCGTGTGTAAAGTGCAGAAGAACGGGTAGATCCTCATGAACTGGAGAGAACGGTGCTGCAGGGAATCACCAGAGGATCTGGCTGATACTCAAAACTCTTCACTGGCTGTTGCAGATAAGGATGGCACTTGTATGTGTCCTGCGTGCTGTGATGTCAGTTCTTGACTCCGCTCAACTCAGGCCTGAGGCCACACCATAGCAGTGATAAACATGCTACAACTTTTACAGGTTTATGATACTGTCGCTCAAACATAGTAGTGTCTTAGAAATGTAGAAATTTATTTCCAACTACCAAGTTGACTGTCACAAAAAGTCAACACTTGTAAGTAAAGAAAGAACCCTTTCTTACTCCATAAGGTGTCATTGGGTTTATAGTGGTAGCCCATATGTTTGGACCAATTGGCACTCCATGGATGATGTCAGTATCAAGCTATGACTTGTAGGCCTACCCATCTTAGGCTGAGTCAGTCAGCCTGGGAATCCAGGTCAGTGGATAAAAAAGCCCGCCTCAAAGAAGATTTGAACACATAACCACCGGGCTGGCAGGCAATGCTGGCCACTGTGCTACTACACATCCCATCAAGTCTTGAGGGTTAGCAGATTTTCAGATAAGGAAAACTCAAGAGTAGGTAAGAGTATGAAACTTTTGTCCAAAGGAAAGAACTTCCTGCAGTGGTCACAGAAGCCTCCTGTTATATATGTTCTGTTTGTAGAGCCTGCTGTTATTATTTCAAATCAAGTGCTGCTGGGCTTACTGTCTCAGTGTCTGTCAGTTTTATTCAGTGCTTTCCGTGGTTTTGGTCTATCCATAGACTGCCTTCCCAATCTGGGTAACATTCCCAGGATTGCCATGCATATATAGACGTGATATCTAGCACCAGTATTGCACACCACTCTGGTTCCTGTCCTTGGAGAGGAGTGGGGGGGGGGGGGGGGGAGCTCTGCATAGCAGTCCATATGGAGATGGTACTTCAGTGTGGGTTTTGTACAAAAGTCTCTACACCAGCTTGACTTCAGATAGATACAAGCCCTTTTCAGACCTGAATTTCAACAAGTTGAAATTTTGAACTCAAGTCTTTCACAGACTGGCTGGCCGAGTGGCTAGAATGCTGGATTCTCCTATGGGAGACCTGGGTTCAAATCCTCGGTAAGGTGTGGGATTTTTTTCTGTCGGGGACAAAATGAAAATCCTAACCTGCCATACACCGCAAGGTATTATATTGGCAGTAAAAATGACAGTCTTCCACAGTCCTTCCTGTCAACCAACCAACCACCATGTCAGCTTGTACTCTTATTCATTTCCTGATATTTGGCCAACAGACGAGCCATGTCTGGTTAAAAAAAAAATCAACTAAATCATGACATTTTTACTACATCATTGTTCTATATGAAATACGAGGGTAAGTTAATAAGTAAGTCACAAATGACTGGAGAAAAATAACTAAATATGATAACAACTTGAAACCAGTTTATTTTTATACATACATTGTCCCTTTATTTCTCAACATAATTTCCACCTGTGCTCTGTTTTCTAAACCACGTTTTCACTTCACATTCAACTTCAGCGTCATTCACGAAATGTCTCCCGCCAAGGTGGGTTTCCTGTTTATGCTGACAAATGTTTGTCCCGTAAAGAGGTGCATAGCTGGGCAGAAAACGTTACGCGGTTGAGTCAATAAGTAAGTCACACAGTTCTGTGGGATGGCAAGTCAATGAAGAAAAAGCACGCAGTTCTATGCAGCGGGTTTGGGAGGACTGATAAAACGATGGGATAAGTGCATCATGTTGGTGAAAATTATGTTGAGAAATAAAGGGACAATGTATAAAGATAAACTGACTTCAAGTTGTTACAATCGTTAGTTATTTTTCTACAGACATTTGTGACTTACTTATAATACTTACTCTCTTAAAATAACTATATTTATGTAATATTTCCCGCCTCCAGGAAATTGCATGAGTGAATTCATGGGACTCATCTATGGAAACTATGAAGCAAAGGTATGCTTTTATGCTTTAACTGATATTTTTTGCAGCATTTGGAATCTGCGATTTTTAACTCATTCAGTACTTAGCAATTTCAAATATAGGCTTTCTCACAATCTATCTTTACATGAAGGATGTATATTCTTTACAACAGAACTCAAACTTTTAACATTATTCTCATTTGCTACCCATTTTAATCAAACAGAATTTCACATAAGCCTTTATTCTGTTCTAGGTACTAAAACTATGAATAATAATTATATTAAAAAATAAACTGTGTTTGTGACCACCAATTATTTTTGTTTGACTTTGAGAAGCAGGTGTGTTAATGCAGTTGCAAGGGGGGACACACTGATAATGTCAATCTCATGAGGCTAGTCAGATGAAGGTGTGATGCTTGTGTTCATCATCCGCTAAGTGAGGGAAAGACCGTCCAACTATTCCTCCATGCATTCAGGCCTACAAGATGTGATGGTTCTAGCACATCACAGACCTGGGAGTCTCTGTGGTGAAGTGGTCAATACTCGGGCTCTGAAAGTTGTGGGTTCGATTCTGGGCTGCGTCCTTCGTTTTATGAGTGCATTTTTTTTCAGAGACTCCTTATTGCTGGAGCTACGGAGGTTGTGCTTTGTGCAATGCTTTTGGCAGTTCACTGCGGAAAGAGACTGAGCCATATGGGATGGATAAAAACCTGGTTGACCCTATCGACTTTTAAGCGACTTTTAAAACGACATTGCAAACCTATAGCAAGTTTCTGCTTTGGGAATTTTTGTTTTCATTTTTTATTTTCTTTAAAGAAGCCTGATCTAGAATAAAGTTCCCTGATGGTGGTACAGGGTTTTTCCTTGCTTGCACTTGATTTTTATTTATTGAATGATTGATTGAATTAAAGCACCATCATCATCACACCATGAAACTGTCCTTTAGTGTTCTTATCTCCTGTAAGCCACATTTGGAGACTCTGCTCAGGGCATAAACTCCATAGCATTGATGAGGATCCCAATGTATGAAAACTAGAATAAACACATACAGTAAATATTCTGTTCTTGGTAGGGTTTCTAATTGTGAAATTTTACCAATGTGGTGGCCATGTGGCCTACACTTTATGATTTCTAAATGTTATGTATATTTATAGTGTGCAGCATGCAGACACGACCCGCTCTTTTTTACCTGTGACTGAGAAATTTTGCTTCTCAATCCACCACCCAGAGATCACGGTATTATATTGCATTCCTCTCACAAAATTGTCCTGAAAATATTGTCCTTATCTAGAGTTGATGAATACAAAGCTTTTTAAGTTAGAAAGAGGTATAATATCTCTAAGCCAATCCAACTCGCAATATGTGGCTTGAAATAAAACAAATAAGCCAAACATCTTCTGCAATAGGTGCCAATCATTTGAAGTTAGAACAATAATTCTTGCATGCTACATAGAACCAATTTTGACTTGTTTGTGAATCCTGGTTCTTGGTTTTAAGAATTGACATCATTGCAATCTGGACAGACCCATCTCTCTCAGCCAATTGTGTAAGGTGTAGATTCTGATCATTCTGTTAACACACAAGTTGTATACACATAAGTTGCTTGCATGTTCCTCCAGGTGTCAGTACCCTCAGCAGATGTTAATCCTGGAAAATTAATAAACAAGCCAAAGAAAATCCCCTCGAAAGTGTGATTTTATATAAACATGCTGAAAATACCTTGAACAGAGAGAACAAATAATCTAAATATATTAAAAGAAGCTAAATTACAAAGACAAAACATCAGAAACAGGCAGCACAATATTTTTGCCACAGTATGGGAAGAGAAATGCTGGAACAATATGTAACAACCAGAAAGATTTCTGAAGACAGGAGAACAGCACAAAAGACTCTTGGCAACTGTTCATTACGGCATGAAACATATCAATATATGAATTGTTGGAGGTAATGAGGTGTGAAAAAGCATGATAACTCACACCACTTAGCATGATGATGATTGATGATGATGATGATGATTGATGATGATGATTGATGATTGATGATGATGATCAAACTAAATCATACTGGGGATTTTTTGTTGTTTGGTTTTTGTTTGCTTGCATTGAACTTGAACATAGTCCACACTAAACTGATGTTTGTGGGCCAGTTTTCCTTATTACCATCAGGTGAATAACTCTGACTTCTGAGGTACTTGTAATTTACATCCCCAAGTCAAGGACAAGAAGCCAACATTTTAGTCCATCTGCACACCAGAAGTTTAAGAGCAAGCATTCTTATCCTTTCAGTCATGCAATTTTGATACTTGGGATAATTTTGGAAGCACAAAGAATAAATCCATGAAGACATTAAAATATTGTAATTCGAATCAGTTAACTTAATTATTATTGATATTATGTTAAAAGAAGGTAAATTTATGTCTGTGAACTCATCCTTATAGGAAGAAGGATTCAAACCAGGTGGAGCTAGTTTGCACAGTATCATGACACCGCATGGCCCCGACCATGAATGCTTTGAAAAGGCGTCCAATGCCGAACTGAAGCCAGGGAAAATTGCAGAGGGAACTATGGTAGGTCTTGAAATGTTGTAGAGGGAACTATGGTAGGTCTTGAAATGTTGTAGAGGGAACTATGGTAGGTCTTGAAATGTTGTAGAGGGAACTATGGTAGGTCTTGAAATGTTGTAGAGGGAACTATGGTAGGTCTTGAAATGTTGTAAAGAGGAAAAGATGATTAAATATATCTACCTGGATTAAGAACTGACAAACAAGAGTGAGGAAAGTAAATATTTGTGGACATGTAATAAGACATGTCTAGAAAAGATAATTATGTAGGGAAGTGTACTAGGAAGGTGGATAAGATGAAGCCCACATGATAGATGGATTAAGGATGTAATAGATAATTTACACATGACAACAACAGAGGCAGGACACCTGGCTTATGATAGAAAAATGTTGACACTGTTTTGGGAGCAAAGTTCTGCCCTGGACAGGTCACTGAATGAATAAAGAAGAGAAAACTGCAGTATAAGAGCATTTAAAAATGTATGGGAAACACTCTTGTGCCATGCAAGGCAGAAATTATATTCATCCACAGCTATGTGTTTGCATTTCATTAAGATAACAAATAGAAACTGTGGTAGCGTTGTGGTTAGCACACACACCTGCCAGCCTGGTGATCCTGAATTTCAATCTCCTCTTAGGATGGGGATTATTTTTTTTTTCATGACTCATGAAATGGGTACAAGAACATTATCTGGTAGGTAAGGTGGCCAGCATTCTAGCATTACCCATTAAGTGTCACTGAGTAAAACAAAATATGTACTTTGGCCATGAAACTAAGTCTACATTTTTTTCTCTCTCAAAAAGAACAAGATATTTGAGATATTGCCAAAGATCTTTGTTAATGTGTAAAATGTGATACTGTCACAGATTCTTTATTTTGAAAAATATTACATTATTCACAAATTCCAGGCCTTTATGTTTGAGTCCTCACTAAGTATGGCAGTAACAGAGTGGGCCAATACAACCAAGGTTGATCCCAACTACTTCCAATGCTGGCAGCCTCTGAAGAAGCATTTCACTCCCAAATCTGGAGCTGCAGGTCAGTTTTCCTTCTAAGCTTTATGTCTGATACACTGGGTGTCACAGGCTTTGTATTTCAACATGATTTGTGCTGTTGTGTGTGGTTGCATAGTGGTAAGAAAGTTTGATTACCAAAATAGTGGTATGGGTTCAATACCTAGCAGTGGCAGGATTTTTTTTAAATCCATGAGTTGATTCATCATCGTCATAAATTCTATCAAATGGCATAAGAGCTCATGTATCTCCACAGATCTTGATATTTGACATTTTGGATTATTTCTATTGATGTTGGTCCTCATTGCCACCATCGTTGGCCATCCAGCATCATACCTCTCAGCCTTTCTCTGCCTCATCTTTCCAGTCATCACTATAGTTTCTAATGACCTTTTCTTATTACTTTGCCAAAGAACATTGTTCGCCTCTTTCCTATAGTTGTGTATATTGTTCTACTTCCATTAACTTTTTCCACTTATACAATGGGTACCAGATTTACTCAGCATCATAGAATAGGTACCAGATATTTTTCAGAATTCTGCAGAAATTGTTTGGGAAGGACAGGCATTAAAGGAGGGAATGGGCCTCAACACTTCATTCTACTGTGACCTAGAAGAAGTGAAGGCCTAACGCTTCATAAACCCATGGTAAAATCTGGCATGGGACTCCCTTACCCTTAGATCTGATTTGTGGGCTGTGAGATTTTGCAGCAATTGTGGAATATTACATGATTCACTTGCTTAGGACTACTAAAGATATTCCAGTAAGAGTAATATTCATTAGGTAGACATGTAGAAAGATGGGAGGAACAGCAGAAATAGAATAAGAAAATAACAGGTGACAGGAGCTTTTATAGCACAAGAAAATTTGTGGAAGTCAAAAGAAATTAAAACTAGCATTAAACTTAGAATATTTAACTCTAAAGTTAAATACAAACTACTGAATGTAAAACTTGCCAAGAAATCAACAGCAGCTGAAAAATGCTGGTTTTGACTGCAATGTCCTGTAAAGGATATGCGAGGGGGAAAAAAGTTAAATAAATACTGATATATGGATTGGAAACATGGAGAACTAAAACAGTTACAAATAAATTGCAAACATTCATTAACTGTTTCTTGCTAAAAATAATATGACAGAATCATTATTGTGGAGTTTGGGGAGAGAACTAGACAGATTACAGCGAATTAAGAGGTGTGGGAAAGATCGGGGTGCTGGATAGAACATACACTGAGAAAACACAAGAATAGTGTAACTTAAAAGTCCTTTCATTGGAACACACAGGGAGGGAGACCTAAACAAACATTGAGAAGCTATAAAGACTGAATAATATGGGGAAGACATTCAGCAAGTTGCAGGAAATAGCAAAAGATAAGGCGGCTTGATGTGAGGTGGTTGAGGCCCTAAATTTCAATAGGGAAGAAATGGCAGCAGCAGAAGAACATTAAATAGTTCATAACAGTAAATTAATGCTAATATGCTCAGGCACCTTAGAGGTCAGTGTGTCTGACTTCAGCATGCATTTATGTAAAGTTTTCTTACCGTTGACAAATTCAGTCCAAGGAAATGGCTTTATCTTCCCATGGGTAGGTTTTCTTTTCCATCAGTTTTGACAGGGCAGTGGTCTTGCAACATACTCCTTGCAATTTTTAGTTGCCATGCATTTTTACTATGCACAACATGCACATAGGGCTATTTTTTTTGGAGGGCCCTTATTTCAGAAGCTGGGTTAGTTGTAGGATATGGTTTCCAATTTCATGCAGTTAGGCAGAGGATCTCTTTTTGGAGACAATGGCTATGGTCACTGACCAGTGTGGTCACTGCTAAGAAGGAAAGCAATGGCAAACTACCTTCTTTACAGATCTTTTTTGTAGTTTGACTGGCTTGACTAGTTGGCATGGTCGGGACAAAAACACAGAGCTGATCCATGACTCTCGTGATTGGTAAGATAGCGATATTAAGATCGCCCACGATTACTGACATGGCACATGATGATGATGAGGTATCCAGTCTTACTATGCAATAGATCAAGGGGACATGTGACATCATTAGACACTTGTAACTTGATTCTTGTAACATTTTCCAGTCCTATGCTGGAATTCAAACTTGGTACTTTCTGGACCTGAGCGGACACCATTACTTTTCAACCATGACTCCCTCTCATTTGTTATATCTTATTACTTGGAAAGGCCAGTCACTGGGGACCCACTGAGACCTTGACATAACATGAGAAATCACATCAAAGATCTCACAGGAGACAAATGGAAACAATTCTAAATCAGAGAATACACTAGACAAAGGAACAATTTAGTTAAGAACTGACATCACAGCAATCAGGACATTCCCATATGCACTCTGTCCCCAACTTCAACAGCCACTGAAGAGTACCAATACTAATCATGCCAGTTGTAGTATATTTATGTGTTTGTGTGGCCTTTCTTCAGAGTACTGCAAGTGGATCAGATCCTCTGGTGATTCTCTGTTGATTCTCTGTTGCATCATCCTCTCCTGGCCACGATGATTTATCAGTTCTTCCAAACTACTCACACGATCTCAGAGTGCCCCGACCAAAGGAAAAATGAATAGCTAAAGACACATGAAAATTAAAACACATAGCCACCAAATGAGGCACTGTCATTACTTGGCAATCTTGGGGCTAAACTATTCTCATGTGGTTGTCATATGATGTCCACCACTTTTTCAAGTTTCCTTTGACATCAAGTCTCCTTCAGATCACTACCTGTGAATTTGTTGTCTTGGTATTTTTCATATACCTTGCTTTATTATAATTCTTTCCTAAGCTAGAGAAATTATGGAATATGACAGATTTAAGCAAATCATAAGGTGCGTGAAAGATGCAATAATGTTAAATCACAGTAAACATGGACAAAAATAACAAATTTCCTTGAATAATTAAAAATGTGTAAAACGCAAGTATAATACTTGTATTGTCAAGTGCTCATTGGTCTAATAAAAATATGGGTCTAGCACTATATTCTCAATGCAGCTTAAGGCGTGTTAATTGGTAAATTTGTTTACTATAATACTTGTGTGACTAAAAGATCTAAATGGAGAAGCAGAAAAAAAGGAAACAATTATTGGATTAGTCACTTCTATAATAATGTATTATATTACTTTCAGAGTGATGTCCCATGTGTAGGCTCTATTTCTTATCAGTAGATAGGCATGTACCAACATGGTAAATATGATATCAACATAAATATTTATTTGTGCATGCAGCAAACTTTTTTAACATTTAAGAAAAGAAAATTGAAAAGTTTTAACTTACAAAACTTTAATTTACTGTACATTCTGTGTACTAATGTTTCAGATAATAATATGAGGGCGAGTCAATAAGTAAGTCAAACAGTTCTGTGGGATGGCAGGCAAATTTAGTTGGTGTTTTCTACAGGCATCATTAGGTGACAGCAACATTGAACGTTATATTCCCGTTCATCAGGTGGCGCTAGTGTCTCATGCGCATGCGCAGTGCATAAACAAAATGGTGACTGTACTTATGGAGTGTACAGCCAAAGAGCAACATGCTGTTGTGCGTTTTTTGTGGGCAAAAGGACTGCCTGCAAAGGACATTCATAAGGAAATGCTTCCTGCTTATGCTGACAAATGTTTGTCCCATAAAGTGGTGCATAGCTGGGTAGAAACATTTTCTCAAGGACGCTCTAAAATTGTTGATGAAATCTGATCTGGTCATCCTGTTGAGATTACCAACAGAAGCATCCATGCAGTGGGTGGAGGTGACAAGCGAGTAACGATAGACTCTGTAGCATCTGCAGTAGGGTGCTCACATGGTTCAGCATACAGCATAATGCATGATTGATTGAAATTTAAGAAAGTGTGCTCAAGGTGGGTACCCAGACAATTGAAGGGGGAACATGTGGTTTAGAAAACAGAGCAGTTCTATGCAGCCAGTTTGGGAGGACTAATAAAATGATGGGATAAGTGCATCAATGTTGGTGGAAATTATGTTGAGAAATAAAGGGACAGTGTATGTATAAAAATAAACTGGTTTCAAGTTATCATATTTAATTTTTCTACAGCCATTTGTGACTTATTTATTGACTTCCCCTCGTAATAAATCACAAACATTAAATAAATGCAAACTGGACTATGTAGCATGTATAAATATGAAGAAAATAAAACAATATACAGCTGCTATTTTAATGTGCAACTGTATATTAAATTATAATTTTAATAAAAACGTGATGGACAAATATTACAAGTTAAGTATGTTTGAATACCTGTTATATTAACAAAAATACTCTCATTCTAACCAAATTCATATCTTGTTGATTTATCTCATATTCATTCAGATATTTCTGCATTGCTTTGTATTTTCTCTTTTCACTATGTTCCTGAGATTCTGTTTCAGTATTATTACTTTTACTAGCATAATTATCATTTCTGTTATTCACCTTCTTTTTATATTATATAACTATCACTTTTTTGATCAAAATAGACATTGAACCTGCAACATTTAGTATTGGGGCGTTCATTTTAAACCCGTTCCAATGGCTTTATTACAAAAGCATGAAAGAAACATTAACAGGTGTGGTAGAATTAAACAAAGCATTCATTTTGAATGAATTATGCACCATGGGTTGATCAAAAGAAGTCGCCGTAGGCATTCAGGCAAGCATCCCATTGCTTAGGTAGGCGGCGAATGCCGTCTGCAAAAAAGGATTGTGGTTGCTCACTGTTACCACGTTCATTACATCTGCATCTGTGTGAAATCTTTGCCCCTTGAGAGATTTTTTTAGAGGTCCGAACAAATGAAAATCACATGGTGACAAATCAGGACTACAGGCTGGATTTTGCTAAATTTTCCACTTCTTCCTAGCTAATGCTTCCTGCACAATCTTTGCGTCATGCGGACAAGCATTATCGTGCAAGAAAATCACACCACGAGAAAGCATGCCGGTTGTTTATTCTTCATGGCTTTTTGCAGCTTGTCTAGTGTTTGCAAGTAGTGGGTAGAGTTAATGTTGACACCAGGTTCTTTAAAGTCGGCCAACAATAGCCCGTCATGGTCAAAACATGCGCTCAGCATAGCCTTGGAAAACATCCTTTTGGGATGCCTCGGTCAGAGGGCATGCAGTGTCACTTGCAAACTTATTTATGCGCAGCCCTTGTAGTAAACCTCTGAGGTAGAATGGGCGTGGAAATCCAAGAGTGAAGCAGTTAAACAGTTACAGAGTGCAGTTGACACTCGAAAGCTCACAAGAGGAAATAGAGAACGCCATGAAAGATAAGATGGAGGAATTAAAGTGCTGTGTAGCAGAGGCCAATTTAGCAAAATGGGAACACTTTATGAATGAGATTGAAGGATATAAAATACTGGGAAAGTTCTGGAAATTGCTAAGAAAGATCGTCATGCCACAGAGGGTACAAAATACAGAGATAGTAGTTCGCCTTTGACAACAGACAAAGAAAAAGGGGAAGCTTTCCTGCAGAGATTTATAACACAGACAAATCAGAATGATGGGGACATCAGAGACTGAGCTAGTGAAGATCTCTTACGTACCATTAAAGATACCTACTGTGAAGATATCAAACAGCTTGAAGATATAAAAAAATGGGGGGAAAAACAACACAAAAGATACAGGACCCGATGGAGGTTAGGTACATCCACAAGAGGAAGATCGTGGATGGCTGAGGCAGAAGATACCATCAGAGAAGTGTGCACACTGGAGAATATTAGCAGAGGCAAGGCGTGGGTCAGAGTGCAGAATACAAATTCAGACTTTTGTGGAGTTATAATCACATTGGACCGTGAGTGTTGGCAGTGGCTAGCAGGTGCTACGGAAGCTGAAATTCAGCAATTAATTCATGAATACTCTCATCCTGCCGGTCTCCCTGGTTTAGGGATTACACGACTTTCTCCGTAATCCTGTATACTCTCGTGAGTAACGTGACATGCGTGAGAATCTCCGCGTCGGTAACTTATGGGGTATGTGAGCTGGTCGCTCAGAAAGCAATGGCAAACTACTGAGCGTAATCTTGCCAAGAAATCAACAATCAGCTGAAAGATGCTGATGTTGACAGCGATGTCCTATAAAAGGATATATGAACAAAATGAAAAAAAAAGTCTCGTCCCGGCGATGTGATTATCTATGCCGATGGCTCTGTGTTAAGAGGCAAAAAAGTGCCTGGGGATTCATAGCAAAAGAACATCGCTGATGTCTAGTTAAAGATAGCTTGGCACATGACACCACAACATCAAGTCTGAGAATGGAGGTAGAAGCGGTTACTACAGCTTTCCGCTGGTTGGAAAACAAACTGTATACGCATGTAGTGATTGTAACTGATTCAGAAAGCATGCTGGCAAAGGTGAAAACTGGCATGCTCCTTGTAGAATGGCTTGCATTGATTCAGAGGTCACAGGTTATGAGCATTCGCTGGATCTTTTAGCCAGGAAATGTTGGAAATGAACAGGCAGACAGATTAGCTGGTTGCGCATCATTAAGGGGTGATTTGGTGCAAGACAAGACAGATGTGGTGAAGGCCCTCTGGGAGAATGTCATTAATGCAGAAGAACAGATAGACTATCATAGTCTAGAGAGAATGCAGCAGTAAGGGATGGTCAAAGGATCTGGTCGACTGTCATCACTTGGAGGTAAAGCCAGACAGACATATAATCAGATTGTAACAGGCACCATTAGTATAGGAACTCTAAGCTGGCTGTTGAAGATGACTGAGCATGTATGGGAATGCCCTGAGTGGAATGATGTCAGTTCTTGACTCAGTGAGTGCAATGACATCGGTTCTTGACTCAGCTCAATTAAACTCAACTCAGATGCCATTAAAGGTAAAGACAGTCGCTAGCAGATACTGCTGTTAAGGTGTGAAGTGTTAGGCCTTCATATATTCTAGATCATGACATGTGAGGTGGGATGGTCAGTTCTCTTCCTTGCCAGTCAATTTTTCTGAGGCTGGTTCATCCCCACAAGCATACTGGCCAGAAAACAAAAATAATCCTATCTAAACTAGGGATTGAACCATGGACCAGTGTCTTGGCAGGCGATTGCACTAACAACTATGATACTATGGTTCCCAGATTGGCTATTATCATTTTCAAAGTAATTGTTTTATAAAGGGAATAAGAATGAGAAAGCAAATCCATACTTTACAAGAAAGGTAAAAGATAGGGGGGATTTCATTTTCATGCCATTGTGGTGTATTTGTGATCTGGTGCTAAGTCTATATATAGCACTATAGCCAAAACCATGGCATTCGATTGGTGATGTGATCAGCATTGTAGTAGCTGCTGTAAATGCCAGCCCAACTTCTGGTGCTCATTTTATGAGACTGTTGACCTCAGAGCCATTAAATAAATAATAATAAATTATCCTAAAGCAGTTTTCTGCTATGGGTTTGTGATGTGATAGTTTCATCACATTGTGTAGGCAGAGAGCAAGGAGAAATAGGTGGCCTTTCCCTAATTTTGGCAAATGATGAGTCCATGTGTTGAACGGGCACTCAAGTGCATATTATACACAAATACTAATATATACACCATTTTTTATATTGAAGTTACAATAGATGAGCCTCTTTCTGATGAGGGTGATGAAGAGAAAGTTGCTAACCTATTTCTTCTCGCTATTACACTCTGTTTTTATACTTTTTCTTATACTTTATTTGTTTTTAAACAAATATTTCACCAAATGATATCTTGAAAAATTACGGTGTGTTTTATGCATGAATTTCAATTTTACCTGAAAATGTTGGGCTAAATCATGCACAGGTATTAGACATGAGTGTTTATTGTATGCCAGATATGCAGTGCATCGTACAGACATGAAAACATTAAGGTTCAGACTTTTACAAAGTTGTAGATAATTTCTGAGATGATGACAATGGAGTACATGACCAAATGAATTCAAATTTAGATTGAAAAATTAGTGTTGTGTCTTCAAAAAACACCAAGTGATACTTTGACTTATGATCACCACTGAATGAACAAACTGATTGGTAACCATGATTTCTTTCAAGGAGAATATAAAAAGTATACATGTTTTTGAGTAAAACAAATCATAATTGCTTCTTCAGTCGTTTGTATTGTAAATGTAAGATCTGCTCTGTATTTATGAGTATTTTATTTTTTTCATTATAATGTTTTGTTTCCATTTTTTTAATAAATTGTATCTGTTTACAGATGGAGTCAAGAAACGGAAGAAATAAACAAGCTGACAAGGATTTCATATGGATCTGAAATATATAACCAGAATTCATATTTGTTGAACATTTATGGTTAACGTGTTGTATTTGTATGTAACAATTCTATGTATAATAATGGTCTGGGTATTATATCATTCCAATGCTATCTTATTAAAAGATTTTTCAGATATGTGTATGTTTCTATTCCTTACATTGTAAGTTTTTGTTTAAAATAATGTTTAATCTTAATAGATTTTTCAGATATACACACGTTTCCATACCTTAAATTGTAATTTTTTTTTTTTTTTTTTTAAATGTATGTATTTGTATGTATGCATAATAAAGATGATGTTTTATCCGTTATGTCAGAATCAACTTTTAAAGTATTTAATTATGCAGCATTTAATGTTTTTAATGCATTTTTGCTGTACTTAACCTGTTCTTACATTTCAGATACTCATGTTCTCAGTGCTCGTTTTCATAAAAGTGTATTTGGAAATTAATTCTCCTTATACTGTTGCAAAAACTCAGTGTTCTGTCAGTTTTTACTACCAGTAATTAATTTGTTTAAATGAGCAAACATACAAGATGTCCTTTACTAACTGTCACCAATTGTAGAGTGACAAACATGCATGAATTTGTTCCTTGTAGTTTAGAATTAAAATGGTGTGACAGAATCACCAATGCGGAGCTCATGGAGAGAACTAAACACAGTGAATCAAGAGTTGAGGGAAAGACACTGCGCTGGGTAGGACATACATTGAGAAAACTTGAGAATAATATAACTAGACAAGTATGTGTCTATAACCTACAGAATCAATAAAATGGAGATCTAGAAACACCCAGAGAAGAGAATTAGAAACAGACGTGAATAATACAGGAAGGATTTTAAGGGAGCTGAAAGAGATAGTACAGCACAGGATAGTACAGCTTGGTGCAAGTTGCTTCAGAGTCAATGGGTGGAAAGGGAAGGGGGACGATTGGGGGTAAGGGAGGAGTTGAAGGACAGAAGAAGCAGAAAATACATTATAATGGACTAGTCACAGTTTTCACAATTAAGTTTAGCATTCTCGTTTGGTGTTTGTTAATGCTACCTGTTTTATTGTAATAATAAATATGGTGATGGTTGATAAATTTAATTGCATTTTTGTTCACCAGGATTTTATTGCCTTACAGCCAAGAGTTTAGTGGAGGGAAGGGAGTGTGTGTGTTTTATGATTTTATTCACATTTGTATGTAAGCAGACCTTAGGAATAAATATGAAGGATCTTTCTTTTAGTTCTGCCAGTCTTGATTTGGTTGACTGATACTTCTCTGCCCACAGGACTGCATTTAAAAAAAAATATATGAAATAGTTTCACAGTATGTGTGGGAAAATCCAAACACAGTTTTGTCGCCTTGTTTCTCGAACTAACAAGAGAATCATGATTTCTTATGTTCTTCCATTCACAGCGCTCAACTTGTTCAAATGTCTGTATCCTCCTTGTAATAAATAAAATAATTGATGCATACAGTACATATGATTCTTCATAAGAAAATATATATGTTTTAAATTTTGTGTTGCTATTGTCTGTCCTTGTTTGTCTATGATTACTGGAAGAAAAAAAATTACTGTGTCATTTGTCAGTCCCTGAGTGAGTTCAGAGATGAATGATAGGTTCAATCTGAGCCTCTGTTACTGTGAGGATGACTAATGAGATCAGTCTAAGATCTAACTATGTGGGGATCTCAGTGCTGTAGTGGTCAACCAACAAAGATCTAACTATGTGGGGATCTCAATGCTGAAGTGGTCAACCAACAAAGATCTAACTATGTGGGGATCTCAGTGCTGTAGTGGTCAACCAACAAAGATCTAACTATGTGGGGATCTCAGTGCTGTAGTGGTCAACCAACAAAGATCTAACTATGTGGGGATCTCAGTGCTGTAGTGGTCAACCAACAAAGATCTAACTATGTGGGGATCTCAGTGCTGAAGTGGTCAACCAACAAAGATCTAACTATGTGGGGATCTCAGTGCTGTAGTGGTCAACCAACAAAGATCTAACTATGTGGGGATCTCAGTGCTGTAGTGGTCAACCAACAAAGATCTAACTATGTGGGGATCTCAGTGCTGTAGTGGTCAACCAACAAAGATCTAACTATGTGGGGATCTCAGTGCTGTAGTGGTCAACCAACAAAGATCTAACTATGTTGGGATCTCAGTGCTGTAGTGGTCAACCAACAAAGATCTAACTATGTGGGGATCTCAGTGCTGTAGTGGTCAACCAACAAAGATCTAACTATGTGGGGATCTCAGTGCTGTAGTGGTCAACCAACAAAGATCTAACTATGTGGGGATCTCAGGGCTGAAGTGGTCAACCAACAAAGATCTAACTATGTGGGGATCTCAGTGCTGTAGTGGTCAACCAACAAAGATCTAACTATGTGGGGATCTCAGTGCTGTAGTGGTCAACCAACAAAGATCTAACTATGTGGGGATCTCAGTGCTGTAGTGGTCAACCAACAAAGATCTAACTATGTGGGGATCTCAGTGCTGTAGTGGTCAACCAACAAAGATCTAACTATGTGGGGATCTCAGTGCTGTAGTGGTCAACCAACAAAGATCTAACTATGTGGGGATCTCAGTGCTGTAGTGGTCAACCAACAAAGATCTAACTATGTGGGGATCTCAGTGCTGTAGTGGTCAACCAACAAAGATCTAACTATGTGGGGATCTCAGTGCTGAAGTGGTCAACCAACAAAGATCTAACTATGTGGGGATCTCAGTGCTGTAGTGGTCAACCAACAAAGATCTAACTCTGTGGGGATCTCAGTGCTGTAGTGGTCAACCAACAAAGATCTAACTATGTGGGGATCTCAGTGCTGTAGTGGTCAACCAACAAAGATTTAACTATGTGGGGATCTCAGTGCTGTAGTGGTCAACCAACAAAGATCTAACTATGTGGGGATCTCAGTGCTGTAGTGGTCAACCAACAAAGATCTAACTATGTGGGGATCTCAGTGCTGAAGTGGTCAACCAACAAAGATCTTACTATGTGGGGATCTCAGTGCTGAAGTGGTCAACCAACAAAGATCTAACTATGTGGGGATCTCAGTGCTGAAGTGGTCAACCAACAAAGATCTAACTATGTGGGGATCTCAGTGCTGAAGTGGTCAACCAACAAAGATCTAACTATGCGGGGATCTCAGTGCTATAGTTGTCAACCAACAAAGATCTAACTATGTGGGGATCTTAATGCTGAAGTGGTCAACCAACAAAGATCTAACTATGTGGGGATCTCAGTGCTGTAGTGGTCAACCAACAAAGATCTAACTATGTGGGGATCTCAGTGCTGTAGTGGTCAACCAACAAAGATTTAACTATGTGGGGATCTCAGTGCTGTAGTGGTCAACCAACAAAGATCTAACTATGTGGGGATCTCAGTGCTGTAGTGGTCAACCAACAAAGATCTAACTATGTGGGGATCTCAGTGCTGAAGTGGTCAACCAACAAAGATCTTACTATGTGGGGATCTCAGTGCTGAAGTGGTCAACCAACAAAGATCTAACTATGCGGGGATCTCAGTGCTATAGTTGTCAACCAACAAAGATCTAACTATGTGGGGATCTCAATGCTGAAGTGGTCAACCAACAAAGATCTAACTATGCGGGGATCTCAGTGCTGTAGTGGTCAACCAACAAAGATCTAACTATGTGGGGATCTCAGTGCTGAAGTGGTCAACCAACAAAGATCTAACTATGTGGGGATCTCAGTGCTGAAGTGGTCAACCAACAAAGATCTAACTATGTGGGGATCTCAATGCTGAAGTGGTCAACCAACAAAGATCTAACTATGTGGGGATCTCAATGCTGAAGTGGTCAACCAACAAAGATCTAACTATGTGGGGATCTCAGTGCTGTAGTGGTCAACCAACAAAGATCTAACTATGTGGGGATCTCAGTGCTGAAGTGGTCAACCAACAAAGATCTAATTATGTGGGGATCTCAATGCTGAAGTGGTCAACCAACAAAGATCTAACTATGTGGGGATTTCAGTGCTGTAGTGTCCAACCAACAAAGATCTAACTATGTGGGGATCTCAGTGCTGTAGTGGTCAACCAACAAAGATCTAACTATGTGGGGATCTCAGTGCTGTAGTGGTCAACCAACAAAGATCTAACTATGTGGGTATCTCAGTGCTGTAGTGGTCAACCAACAAAGATCTAACTATGTGGGGATCTCAGTGCTGTAGTGGTCAACCAACAAAGATCTAACTATGTGGGGATCTCAGTGCTGTAGTGGTCAACCAACAAAGGTCTAACTATGTGGGGATCTCAGTGCTGTAGTGGTCAACCAACAAAGATCTAACTTTGTGGGTATCTCAGTGCTGTAGTGGTCAACCAACAAGATCTAACTATGTGGGGATCTCAGTGCTGTAGTGGTCAACCAACAAAGATCTAACTATGTGGGGATCTCAGTGCTGAAGTGGTCAACCAACAAAGATCTAACTATGTGGGGATCTCAGTGCTGAAGTGGTCAACCAACAAAGATCTAACTATGTGGGGATCTCAGTGCTGAAGTGGTCAACCAACAAAGATCTAACTGTGGGGATCTCAGTGCTGAAGTGGTCAACCAACAAAGATCTAACTATGTGGGGATCTCAGTGCTGTAGTGGTCAACCAACAAAGATCTAACTATGTGGGGATCTCAGTGCTGAAGTGGTCAACCAACAAAGATCTAACTATGTGGGGATCTCAATGCTGAAGTGGTCAACCAACAAAGATCTAACTATGTGGGGATCTCAGTGCTGTAGTGGTCAACCAACAAAGATCTAACTATGTGGGGATCTCAGTGCTGTAGTGGTCAACCAACAAAGATCTAACTATGTGGGGATCTCAGTGCTGAAGTGGTCAACCAACAAAGATCTAACTATGTGGGGATCTCAATGCTGAAGTGGTCAACCAACAAAGATCTAACTATGTGGGGATTTCAGTGCTGTAGTGTCCAACCAACAAAGATCTAACTATGTGGGGATCTCAGTGCTGTAGTGGTCAACCAACAAAGATCTAACTATGTGGGGATCTCAGTGCTGTAGTGGTCAACCAACAAAGATCTAACTATGTGGGGATCTCAGTGCTGTAGTGGTCAACCAACAAAGATCTAACTATGTGGGTATCTCAGTGCTGTAGTGGTCAACCAACAAAGATCTAACTATGTGGGGATCTCAGTGCTATAGTGGTCAACCAACAAGATCTAACTATGTGGGGATCTCAGTGCTGAAGTGGTCAACCAACAAAGATCTAACTATGTGGGGATCTCAGTGCTGAAGTGGTCAACCAACAAAGATCTAACTATGTGGGGATCTCAGTGCTGAAGTGGTCAACCAACAAAGATCTAACTATGTGGGGATCTCAGTGCTGAAGTGGTCAACCAACAAAGATCTAACTATGTGGGGATCTCAGTGCTGAAGTGGTCAACCAACAAAGATCTAACTGTGGGGATCTCAGTGCTGAAGTGGTCAACCAACAAAGATCTAACTATGTGGGGATCTCAGTGCTGTAGTGTCCAACCAACAAAGATCTAACTATGTGGGGATCTCAGTGCTGTAGTGGTCAACCAACAAAGATCTAACTATGTGGGGATCTCAGTGCTGTAGTGGTCAACCAACAAAGATCTAACTATGTGGGGATCTCAGTGCTGTAGTGGTCAACCAACAAAGATCTAACTATGTGGGGATCTCAGTGCTGTAGTGGTCAACCAACAAAGATCTAACTATGTGGGGATCTCAGTGCTGTAGTGGTCAACCAACAAAGATCTAACTATGTGGGGATCTCAGTGCTGAAGTGGTCAACCAACAAAGATCTAACTATGTGGGGATCTCAGTGCTGAAGTGGTCAACCAACAAAGATCTAACTATGTGGGGATCTCAGTGCTGAAGTGGTCAACCAACAAAGATCTAACTGTGGGGATCTCAGTGCTGAAGTGGTCAACCAACAAATATCTAACTATGTGGGGATCTCAATGCTGAAGTGGTCAACCAACAAAGATCTAACTATGTGGGGATCTCAATGCTGAAGTGGTCAACCAACAAAGATCTAACTATGTGGGGATCTCAGCGCTGTAGTGGTCAACCAACAAAGATCTAACTATGTGGGGATCTCAACGCTGTAGTGGTCAACCAACAAAGATCTAACTATGTGGGGATGTCAGTGCTGTAGTGGTCAACTAACAAAGATCTAACTCTGCGGGGATCTCAGTGCTGAAGTGGTCAACCAACAAAGATCTAACTATGTGGGGATTTCAGTGCTGTAGTGTCCAACCAACAAAGATCTAACTATGTGGGGATCTCAGTGCTGTAGTGGTCAACCAACAAAGATCTAACTATGTGGGGATCTCAGTGCTGAAGTGGTCAACCAACAAAGATCTAACTATGTGGGGATCTCAGTGCTGTAGTGGTCAACCAACAAAGATCTATGTGGGGATCTCAGTGCTGTAGTGGTCAACCAACAAAGATCTATGTGGGGATCTCAGTGCTGTAGTGGTCAACCAACAAAGATCTAACTATGTGGGGATCTCAATGCTGAAGTGGTCAAGCCATTTGCTACACTTTAAATGTCATGTGATCATTTTCAGACCACTAGTGCAATTTTTCTGTCATCACTGGAGCTACATAGTTTGTGATGATTTATGCAAAGCTCTCGGCTAGCAGCTTACCACTCTGTGGAGAGAAACTGAGTCAGATGGTATGAAACCTAAGTTGATCCTCTCACAGTAAACCTTGAAATCTATGTATGGAACATCTGCATATAGCTTCCCCAATGCATAACTGATCAAAGGCTGCCTGGTTAGCAGAGATCTATGTCAGGCAAAATGAACGGCTGAAATGTTCTGATTTCCAAAGTCAGTATCAGATCTCTGCTGTTTGAACAGATAGAGAGAGAGAGAGAGAGTGATGAGGGGTAGATGTTCTAGCAGCCTGTCATGAGAGATGATCAAAGTCAAGCAACTTACAAAGACAAAACAAGATACACTCAGGCATATATAGAGTATATTTCTGTTTTAAAAAAACTAAAGCAAACACTAGGGATAATCTACTTACACTTTGTACAACTTTACAGAGTGCTGTAGTATAAAATAAAATAAATTAAATTTGTGCCATCTGTTAGACAGCACTTAAAAACCATTTAAAATTAATTTGTTGCTAGTGTAATACACACAAAAGTGACAAAAGTGGATTGAAGATGTGTAGTTGTTTTCAGCATAATATAAACTATTATATGCTCCTGACAACATGTTTCTTGTCATTGAAATGTTTTAATTCCTTTTTGTTAAAGATCTCCAGCATATAATGTACAATATAAGCCCAAAAACACAACTGACATATCTAGTTCATTTGTTTTCATCTATTGGAAGTTTGAAAAATGATCCCAACAGGCATTGAAGTATTGTTTCTATTAAAATGCGTTTGTTTGTAATCATTAATATGTATTAACATGCATAAGAAATATTATACCAAATTAAGACATCTCAGAAATGCATGCAGAGAAAATGACTGCTAACAGTCAGAAACATAGACTACAGCTAGAAATATCTATCAGCTGGGAAGATTTTTGTGGACTAAGCAAGTTGGCTTTTCCCTACAATTATGTTGCAATGAGGCATAACTTTGTAAAGTAAATGTACCTTCAGCAACTGATCTTTGCCATACTTCAAGTCTTCATGCTGAGAAACGAGTGCACAATTGTTAAATCAAGTGCTTAGACTGGGAAACATGCACAAATCAATTGTCCTTAAGCTGAAAAATATGGATACTTTAATCATCTTAAAAAATATGTACACTTTAATAGTCTAAAAACTGAGAAATTTAGATGCTGGTAAAATCAAATGCTCATGCTAAGGAATACGTACACTTTAATAAAGTGCATTCAGATAGAGAAATATGGACATTGTGATTCAATAAAGTATCTTTAGACAGTGAATATGGATACTGTAGTTAAATAAAGCATCTTAAGACTGAGAAATATTGATGCTATTGTTAAATCATCTTCAGAATGAAAAACATGTATTAGAATCACTAATCTGGGACTGAAAAATATGTACCAGTATCATTAACCCAGGACTAAAAGTACAAAACATAAGCAACAACTTGTCATTCTTTTTTATTACGCATAAATACACTGTAATAATGATAACATTATTACACAAAAACAAGTTGTAATAATGACAACACTTAATGTCTCAAAACTAACTCACTATTTATGACACACAGCAAATATTTACAATAAATTTAGCTATGATCATGTACTTCATTCCACAAGCACATGCATTAATAATGTAGTTTAAAATATGAAAAGTACAGAGTATTTTTAAATTTGCTTTTACTATATTTAAATATCAACAGTAACAACCTATACTAAACCATACAATTTTAGGCATCATATTAGTTGGCGTCGTTGGCTTAGGGGTTAGTGAAGTGCAGTTACACATTTCACTGACATATCAAGTTGAGCATCCAAAATCAGCCATGGGCTATAGGCAAGCAGATAACTTTGCACTGATTTTGATGGCTTGAGGCAATAAGAAAACACTGGCAAACTACTGAACTTAAAATTTCCCTAGGGGTCAATAAATTCTGGAGTTGCAACTAAAAATATGCAACTAAATAACATATTATTCAAGTCTTCACTGTGCACTAGAACTGGTGCTAGACAAAGAACTAGAAAATCCCCTAGAACTGGTGCTAGACAAAGAACTAGAAAATCCCCTAGAACTGGTGCTAGACACAGAACTAGAAAATCCACTAGAACTGGTGCTAGACACAGAACTAGAAAATCCACTAGAACTGGTGCTAGACACAGAACTAGAAAATCCACTAGAACTGGTGCTAGACACAGAACTAGAAAATCCACTAGAACTGGTGCTAGACAAAGAACTAGAAAACCCCCCAGAACTGGTGCTAGACACAGAACTAGAAAATCCACTTGAACTGGTGCTAGACACAGAACTAGAAAATCCACTAGAACTGGTGCTAGACACAGAACTATAAAACCAAATAGAACTGGCGCTAGACACAGAACTAGAAAACCAAATAGAACTGGTGCTAGACAAAGAACTAGAAAATCCCCCAGAACTTGTGCTAGACAAAGAACTAGAAAATCCCCCAGAACTGGTGCTAGACAAAGAACTAGAAAATCCCCCAGAACTAGTGCTAGACAAAGAACTAGAAAATCCCCCAGAACTGGTGCTGGACAAAGAACTAGAAAATCCCCCAGAACTGGTGCTAGACACAGAACTAGAAAATCCCCCAGAACTGGTGCTAGACACAGAACTAGAAAATCCCCCAGAACTGGTGCTGGACAAAGAACTAGAAAATCCCCCAGAACTGGTGCTAGACACAGAACTAGAAAATCCCCCAGAACTGGTGCTAGACACAGAACTAGAAAATCCCCCAGAACTGGTGCTAGACAAAGAACTAGAAAATCCCCCAGAACTGGTGCTGGACAAAGAACTAGAAAATCCCCCAGAACTGGTGCTAGACACATAACTAGAAAATCCCCCAGAACTGGTGCTAGACACAGAACTAGAAAATCCCCCAGAACTGGTGCTAGACACAGAACTAGAAAATCCACTAGAACTGGTGCTAGACACAGAACTAGAAAATCCACTAGAACTGGTGCTAGACACAGAACTAGAAAATCCCCCAGAACTGATGCTAGACACAGAACTAGAAAGTCCACTAGAACTGGTGCTAGACACAGAACTAGAAAATCCCCCAGAACTGGTGCTAGACACAGAACTAGAAAGTCCACTAGAACTGGTGCTAGACACAGAACTAGAAAGTCCACTAGAACTGGTGCTAGGCACAGAACTAGAAAACCCACTAGAACTGGTGCTAGACACAGAACTAGAAAACCCACTAGAACTGGTGCTAGACACAGAACTATAAAATCCACTAGAACTAATATTTCTGGATATTCTTGTGTTAATGTTTTTTGCATCAGGTTCACAAAAACACAAACACGCCGAAACTCTTGTCTTTTATTCTATTTTTCAATGCATTTCTACGCCTTTTCATAAACTCACTTCATTTGTGGTAGAGTAATCCAATGTCTACCTACTGTCATAGATGACTGGGGTTTAATACCTTCTTTAATTTTTATCTGTAGGACAATTACCACTCCAAACCTGCCTGTTTGATTAGAAACATTATCTGTGGATAAAATATCTGCATAAATATTTCTAAGACTTTAAGTCATGACACTGGTATTAACTTTTGAGTTGTGGCATGAGAATTTTAACATTTCACAGCTGCACCGAGAAACTCACCACGTTCATTGATTGCCCCATCCATCTCATACTTTGCTTAACTCTCTCTCTCTCTCTCACAGGCATTGTTACTTTAATGTAATATATGTCTAAGTCAGTAGGAGTTTACATAATAACCCTCACAGAGAGAGAGAGAGTAATTTAGTATCAACTTTCTTCAATCTGAAACACTTAAAGGGAGCGGGTTTGTGAAAGGGCTGACCAAAAGAATTATAAACCTTTTTCTCCAATTTTGCAAGTGGTATGCTTCACATGAGACATCTGGTCCTTATGTTTCCATACTAAAAATAACAGTTGAAATTTCTAATTACAACATGGCCTCACTTTAATGTCAATTTCTCAGTTCTGAAAATGACAGTTGTCTTGTAACTACAATATGGTTTCAGTGTAATGTCAATGTCTCAATGAGTCTGGTAACTACAACATGGTCTCACTTTAATGTCTCAATGCTGAAAATGACAGGTGAGTCTTGTAACAACAACATGGTCTCAGTTTAATGTTAATGCCTCAATGCTGAAAATTATAGCTGAGTTTGGTAACTACAACATGGTCTCACTTTAATGTCTCAATGCTGAAAATGACAGGTGAGACTTGTAACAACAACATGGTCTCAGTTTAATATCAATGCCTCAGTGCTAAAAATTATAGCTGAGTCTGGTAACTACAACATAGTCTCACTTTAATGTCTCAATGCTGAAAATGACAGGTAAGACACGTAACAACAACACGGTCTCACTTTAATGTCTCAATGCTGAAAATGACAGGTGAGACTTGTAACAACAACATGGTCTCAGTTTAATGTCAATGCCTCAATGCTGAAAATGATAGCTGAGTCTGGTAATTACAACATAGTCTCACTTTCATGCCTCAATGCCGAAAATGATAGCTGAGTCTGGTAACTACAACATGGTCTCACTTTAATATCAATGCCTCAATGCTGAAAATAACAGCTGAGTCTTGTAACTACAATATGGTCTCAGTTTAATGTCAATGTCTCAGTCCTGACGACAGCTGTGTCTTGTAACTACAACATGGCTTCAGTTTAATATCAATGTTTCATTGCTGAAAATGACATTAAGATTTGTAACTACAACCTGATCTCATTGTAATGTCTGTATCTCAGAGACAAGACTGTCTCATTTTAATGTTAGTATTTTAGACAAGACTATCTCATTGTAATGTCAGTATCTCAGATAAGACTATCTCATTTAATGTCAGTATCTCAGACAAGATTATCTCATTTTAATATCAGTATCTCAGACAAGATTATCTCAACGTAATGTCAATATCTCAGACAAGATTATCTCACTGTGATTTCAGTATCTTAGACACAATTATCTCACTGTAATGTCAGTATCTCAGACAAGATTATCTCATTGTAATATCAGTATCTCATACATGATTATCTCACTGTAATGAAAGTATCTGACAAGATTATCTCACTGTAATGTTAGTATCTCAGACAAGATTGTCTCATTTTAATGTCTGTATTTCAGACAAGATTATCTAATTTTAATGTCAATATCTCAGACAAGATTATCTCATTGTAATGTCAGCATTTCAAACATGATTATCTCATTGTAATGTCAGCATCCCAGACAAGACTATCTCATTGTAATGTCAGTATCTCAGACAAAAGATTATCTCATTGTAATGGCAGTATCTCGTACAAGATTATCTGGATAAGAAAGATCTTGACTGCAGCAGGACTTTACAATAAACAAGGAGACAAATACCTGGCTTTAGGTTCTAGTCAGGTATGTGCATGTTTTTGTATTTACTGTTTCTCTGCAGAATCTAAACATACCTTTTTGTCTCATTATACAAGATTATCTAGACTATGAGATGGGTTGTGCCAGGTTACAGTGCGTCCAGACCTTGCTGGAATGTAACTGGGTGGTCGGTAGTCTGTTGGTAGTGGAGGTGGTAGACAATCACTGGTCATTGTTGCCTCCTGAAGGGATGGTCTCCGGTAGTAGGAGTAGGCTGGTTTTGTGTTATTGCTATCTAGCCTCACAGTGAGAGAATTAGCATTTGTAGTAGTGGCATTTATGGATGCAGCCAATGGCTGTTTGGGGATGCAGTTGGTTTTGGTTAGGTCTTCTTTTTGTTTCTGTAGACTATGCCTCAAAGTTCTTCTTTTCTGAAAGATCAAAAAGCAATACAATTAACAATTACACAAGAAATTTATAAATTATTGAAATTACATGTTTCATAACTTTGTCAGTACTTAGTTTCAGAATCATTATTGCACATGTAACATCCTACCCATGCTTTGTCTCCCCTCTCAAAAAGCACCAAAGAGTTCCCTTGCTAATAGTTCCAGCAGCAATCTCATTAAAAGTCCACCTGGTTTTTCATCAATGTGTTGAGTGTTATCCTGAACCTTTACTCACTACCTTCTGGACCAGCCTCTCCAGATATCAATACTCTGTTCAGTTGGTCTCTTCAATTCTCATTAAAAGTCCACTTGGCTTTTCATCTATGTGCTGAGTGTCATCCTGAACCTTTACTCACTCCCTTGTGGACCAGCCTCTCCAGATATCGATACTCTATTCAGTTGCTCTCTCGCCAAATCTCATTAAAAGTCCACCTGGCTTTTCATCTATGTATTAAGTGTCATCCTGAAACTTTACTCACTCCCCTCTGGATCAGACTCTCCAGATATGGATACTCTGTTCAGTTGCTCTCTCCATTTGATCCCACAGTCTTCTCCACATCACCCTATCATAAAGTAGCTCACTGTCCAGAGGTGCACCCGCAATCAGTCTATCTATCTGTTTATTGCCTCATACACTTGCACGCCCTGGGCATAAAATCCATCCATAATATGCTACCAATGTATTAAAACTTACATATGTCTATTAAAGAAACAGGTTGACAGAAACAATTCTAGACTACTCAATACAATAAAATAAGCTAAATGGTAGCTACATTTCCAAGAATGTTCTACTTTCTTCCCCATTTTTTTTTCTTTTTAATTTTTTTTTTTTACAAAATGAGCGTGTTAAACTCTGATCATGAAAAATTATTTTTAAATGAGCTTCCTAAATGTTTTCCTCTTGAAATTCAACTCTCAATTTCCGATGGCAACAAGTGAATCAATAAAAAAATTTCCTATTAGTCTGCATGCTAAACAAGCTCTGAGATTTATTAATAATTTCAGCAATCATGAAGATGGATATTGTAATAGTGATTTTAGTGTACACTCATCTGATAGTTTATCTTCTGATTTTGATGGAAATTCAGACAGTGAGGTAGAATCAGTTCAAAGAGTGGGTATGGTCTTATCAACAATCAGTGAGGTAATAGTTTTGGCACCTTCTGTAAATCAAGAAAGAAATGGTGAAAACAATCATGATGAAAATACTTTGTTGATATGCTAACCTTGGATAAACATGCACAAAATTAGCTGTTTGTGTGTCTGTGCGTGTGTGGGTGTGTGTGTATGTGTGTGTGTGTGTGGGGGGGGGGGGATAATTCTGATATGAAATCAGGCACAGGCGATTTAGAAGCAGACCATCGTGCACTGATGTTTATGATATTAGCACTGGTTATTCAGAAAGCAATGGCAAAATACTGAACATAAAATTGCCTAGTAAAACCCAAACAGCCAAATAATGCTGAGATCGATTGCAACATCCTGTAAAGGACATGCAACTAACTTCATTTCTCATATTAAGTTTATATTTTTAAGTTATTCACAATTTCTGAGTGTCTACTTTTCGCACCATGTATTATCACAGACATACAACTACAGACACAACATTGCCAGATTCACCATCTGCATTAAATGCTGGACATATACATGTATAATAACAATATAATTAACAATACCACAACAAAAATGAGAGTTAAACATTAATAATACGACTAAACTAAACTAAACTAATTTATGAGAACTACAAGGAAAAGAAATTCCACTATGGCCTGAAAGAGTTAATGACATGATCAATATTTAATTAGTTTTCCTTAATAAAGGAAAACGGTTACAGGAAATTTTAAAAAAAGAATCCCAACTTATTTTTTTATTTGTTATTGGTGATAAATATGATGCATGACAGAGATAAAGAGCAGGATAGCTCGAGCAAACGATGCATTTCAGAAAATGAAAAGATACTTAGGCAGTAAGTCACTGTCAATGAATGTCAGAAAGAGAGTACTGAAGTGTTATATAGAATTTGTGTCACTGTATGGTAGTAAATAATGGAATGTAAACAAACAAATTAGGAAGAGCATAGAAGCAACAGAGATGTGGTTTGAGGCAAATGTTGAGAGTACCGTGGACTGCCAGAGTGACTAACAATGATTAACTGAAAGAAGCTAATGAAATTAGAGCATTATATACCATCATCAGAGAAGGCTCATTCAACGGCCAAGTGAACATCCAGAATCTACAACAGGTAGCAGCGAACCGCTGGACATGGAGAGCCATGACTTCTGCCCTATGTGCCACCTTAGGCTCAAGAGGAAAGACTAACTAATATATATATATATATATATATATATATATTTATATATATATATATATATATATATAACTATAAGACAAAGACAAATAATGTTGCTTGGTCATGTAATGAGTAGAGAGGCATTAGAAAATGTGAATGAAAAGATCAGTAGGTGAAGAGATGGAGGCAGGCAGAGACATTATGCTGGCTAGATGGAGATGGTGGCTTGGAGGAATATCATCAGCACAGTTGATCCTGAACACCAAGGAGCAAGATCTGAGAAGAGACATGAACACCTACACCAGCTGGCTAGGCATATGAAGAAGATGATGATAGAAAATATCATAACCAATGCAAAACATGCAGGATCATTAACAGCTGAAGACTTAATATTTCTCAAAGATATCACAATCTATGTGCAGCTACAAAAGCAGACCTAATGAAGATAATCCTACAAATGTTGTCAGGTGATATCAACTACACATTAATACCAAAATTTATTCAAATTCATCGTTTGAGTATCGATTGGTCTTCACAAATCTGGAGCTAGCACCATAAGACCAATCCACCTCAAGGCACGGAAAAAAGTCTTTTTGCATAACCTTTCTACATGCCCTTCAGTTAATGCAAATATATAGAAAACAGAAACAGAGCTTGCCTGTGTGTTACTGGTGCCCTTAAGGCAGCAAAGAATAGCAACCTTGTAAACTGCCATGCATGCGACCAAGCAGGGTTGGCTACTTCATCCTGCACAAATTCTTTGGCTGCAAAGTCCCACCAATCATTAATAGGTTATAGAGGGCTATAGGAATGCTTGGCATGAGTTAGTTGTGGGCCTATGCTCCATTAGAGGTGAAACGCAGGAGTTAGAGAGCTAAATTTTACTATGTTTGCTACTTTACTTATAAACAGTAAGGGTTGAAAAGTACCTCAATAATTCCACGCCATCTGTCGGCAGCATTACGAGCTAGCTCCAGCTCCTTCTCCTTGAGTCCACGATGTCGTTTGTATGCAATTTCTACAAAAATGAGCAGCACCCCAGCAACAATGCCTCCGGCCACCATCATGAACACACCTATTGACAGGAAGTCAAAATATTATTAGCTCAAGGCATGTCAACAACAACCATTATATAATCACATGGAAATGTGTTTACCATATATGCTGCCTAATAAGATGACTTTTGACAACCATAAAGAAAGATCAAACAGAAACTCAAACTTGAGAGTTGTCGTGTGTGCCAGTTACAAAAACATGAGCTTAGTTTAGTGGACTAGGAATAGGTAACTGGGGGTTTAGGGTACCTGTTTCTCATGTCAGGTGACCATATTTTTATCCCTGAAAATATCCCAGTTGAAATCCTCCCTGGGACCCTGGTTCTAATCCTCACAATGACCCACATTTTAATCCTTTTAAGGACCTGGGTTATAATCACTTATAAGGATCCAGGTTCTAATCCTGAAGGAACCAGATGTTAATCTCACTAAGGACCCAGGTTCTAATCTTCACAATGACCCACATTCTAATCCTTGAAAGATCCTGCATTATAATCACTAATTCGGATTCAGGTTATAATCCTGTAGGAACCAGGTTCTAATTCCACGAAGGACCTGGGTTCTAACCCCTTAAGGCAAAAGAATTTTGATCTACTGGAAGATTAATACACATTTCTAAGCCCAAATTTTTCTAGTAGACCATGGAGGAGTAGGTGGCCAATGTTTTCCTCTGTTAGTGGATGACAAACAGGCATCAAACCCTAGTCCAAACATGCTCATGATATTATCAGCATAGCTCCCTATCAACTACACTAACTATCCTACAAAAGTACAAGAGGTATGTATCTAAAGCTGTCAGAGATAAAACAGCAAAGAAATTACAACTCCTTGATGACTTTCTTGTACAGAACAGATTTCCATACAATTGTATTGATCAAACTATCTTTATTATGTTTATATTAAGCCATTCATTCAGTTATGGTTTTGCCTATATTTATATGTTTTTTACTGATTGTAAAAGAAATATTGGAATGAATATCAAGTGAACAACTGGAAGGTCAACTGTATACAACACTAGAAGACACAAACCTGCCATGTTGGTCAACCCCAAGGTAGCAGGGGCAGAATTACTCTCAGGACAGGAAGACTTGCTGTCAACTAGAATCCAGCGGTTGTCTAACTGCTCCATAGAGCCATCTAAACATGAATACAACAGCAGTTAGCCATTACAATCTTGCAAATGCAACATTACACCTATCTGTGGGGTCATCTATTACATCATGTTCTTTATATAGTAAAGGTGTACAAATTAAACAGGTCAGTTTTTTTCTTTAATATCTAGAAAAGAAGAAGTAACAAAGACATTTATGATCTGTTTAAGTCCCCGCTAATCACTGGTATCATGAAGGCTAATAGACTACAATGGCTGGGGCATATAGAAAGAATGGAAGACAATAGGGAAACAAAACTCGCTTACACTCAGAAAATAAATGACCGTAGACCCTGAGGTAGACCAAGAAGACAGTGGAGAGATAATATATATACAGACCTACAAGCACTTGGAATCAACGACTGGTAAGAGAAGGTCAACTAGAGAGACGGATTGTATCTGCAGCAAAGAACCTCAATGGCTCGGAACGCTGAAGAAGAAGATCTAGGCTACGTAACTTTAATATCTAGGCTATGTATAGATGTGAATCTGGGATATTTAACAAATCAGCTGAGAAGCATATGTGCGCCTTTGAATTTACGTGTTACAGAACAGTATTAAAATTCATTAAGTGAAAAAGAGAACACATAGATCTATCAAACAAGAAGTCAATACTGAAGAATATTGATTATTAAGACTAATAAAATGGAGGAAAATATTCTGGGCATGTAAAGAGACATGAATGTCTGAAAACAAAAACTATGGGAAAATGGAGAAGAGGAAGACCACAATGTAGATGGATTCAAGATGTGATAGCTGTGACACAGATGTGATTTCTGGCTTATGATAGAAATTTTGAAAGACTTATAGGGAAGTATTCTGCATAAAACTATCCACTGGTTGATGGATGATGAGGCCACAAGTGATGCTGGATGGAAGATGTGACCCACTGATTAACAGAAGTATTGCCATATCCTAGGATTCCTCTTTAGTAAATGCTGTGAAAAACAAAAATGTCACAAGCACAAAATTCAATTCATTGAAAAGATGTGTGTTATATGTTCTTCTGTATGGACGTGAATGCAAGACAATGAGTAATGAAATGATGAATAACTGGAGGCTGTGGAGATTCTTGAGAAGATTGTTGCCAATAAAAACCATAAGGAAAAGACACATCAAATTTATATGTCTATCAACAGAAGTGGTGAGGAAGAGAAGCCTTGTCTGAGAAAATTCTGGGAAGAGAGGCAGAAAAAGACAGAAAGAAGATGTATGTGGAAAGCTTAGCAACTGAGCAACAAAATGCTAATAATAAAAGCAATATTATCTTCATTAAAATATCACATAAATGAAATGTAGAGTGGAGAGCCAGATCATCAATGTCTGCTTCAGACAAATTACCTGAAGAAGAAGAATAAAAAGTGAGGTCAAAATAAGTAATACATTTGTTATTGTTGCTTTCCTAAAGCCATTGTCCACTCTTGACAAACTATGCCATTGAAAAAGGTGCTATCTTTTTGTACGTGGGTGAAAAATAAAATAAAAGAATATTCTGGAAATTCTATACAGCCGACTTATCAAGAAGATCTATGTGTCTTTATTGTGCACCACTTATTGAACTTTGATGACGTGGTCAACAAAAAGAAGACTTTTTGCATATTGTATACAAAAGACAATAAGCACATGCATGCTTAAATTTGCTGAAGCTGCCGTTGGAATCCTAGAATGTGTAAGCAGAAAGACATGGTGGTAAATTTGCAACTACCTTGGTAACACATGCATTTACATTTCAATATCACTGGCTATTTGTGTAATGTATGTCAACCAAAAAAAGAGGATTCATCTATTAGCATCATTTATATTTAGTTCTGTAGTATACAGTGTGTCAGGTCTAAGTCAGATATGACTGAGCTACCGTATGACAGTAGACGGTACTACCTGCTTTCTGTTAGCGCCGAACGTTGGGCGGCACTTACCAAACCCAACACCTCACATTGTGCCAATGGCTTTGGGCGGAAGAGCGCAATTGGGAGGGTACAAGCCTTATCATGGTGCGAGGAAATGCAACCTAAAGACAAAATGTCATGGCAGGACAGACCAGGCCCTAAGCCTTGGTTGGCAGCTGGTCTAGGATCGAAGCATCAACAGGCGGACAGTTAAAGCATTGCTTTGCTGATCCGGCAGCTTCTGCAGCTTGTATTGTTCCAGATGTATAGGTGTTACCTTTACATTGGAGTGAACTAGGCAGGCCAAGAGAGGGATCATGCTGCATGGACAACACATGGTCTCTATATTTTAGCCCAGGCTTTGTGCTATGGAAAGGCAATAACTCCATCCCTGGTCTTAACCTGCCCGCCTCAAGCTGGGCAGCCTCCGGCCAATTGGGTGCTGATCCGTCACAGCCTGCCTGCTTCAATGGGTGCTTGGGGCTAGAACAAAATCTAAATCGCAGGCTGTAAAACCAATGCACCAGGTACTAATAAAAAAGAAAAATAGAAACCTCAAGCTACGGCTTGCAACCTGGAATGTGAGAACCATGTGTCCAGGATTTTCCACTGGCTGGACCAATATTGACGATGTGAGAAAAATGGCTGCAATTGATGCCAAACTCAATTGTCTTAACATTGATATGGCTGGGCTGCAGGAGACTCACCTAGCTGAGGAAGGGTCACTCAGGGAAAACTATTACACCTTTTTTTGGAAGAGTAGAGGGCAGGCAGAAAAAAGGCAACATGGTGTGGGCTTTGCAGTGAAGAATTCGCTACTGGGAATGATTGAAATACCAGCAGGAGGTAATGAAAGACTATTATCCCTGCACTTTTGGCAACCTCTTGTGGTTTAGCCACCATTATTACTGCATATGCACTGACACTCGATTCCTCTGATGATGTGAAGGATTCGTTTTATGAGGAGTTAAACTCCGTGATCAAGGCAGTTCCAAAATCCGACCACATTTATGTGCTTGGTGATTTCAATGCTCGTGTGGGCAAGGACTTGTGTTCATGGCCAGTATGCCTTGGAAAATACAAAATGAATGTCGCATGAATGAAAATGGGCAAAGGTTGCTGCAGCATTGCACCAAAAATGACCTATGTATTACGAACTCCTTTTTTAAAACAAAAGAGCTGCATAAGGTCACATGGAAACATCCAAGATCTGGCCATTGGCACCGGCTGGACTTCATCATCACACGGAGACAACATCTGAACCATACATCATTGACTCGAAGTTACCACAGTGCTGACTGTGATACGGATCATTCTTTGGTTGTTGCAAGGGTTAGACTGAGACCAAAGAGAATCTACACAGCTAAACAAAAATCTAGCCCCAGGATTAATATTATTAACACTCATGATCCCGAAAAGAGCTTTCAGTTTCAACAGCAACTTGAAGACGCTTTCACTGATACACAGAAAATTGTACAGTAAGTGAAAAGTGGGGTAAAGTTAAGGAAACCCTTTATAAAACTGCCGTAAGGGTTTGCGGCACTGCAGATCATACGAGGCAGGACTGGTTTGCGGCAAACAGCCAGACTCTGCAGCCCTTGATTGATAAGAAGAAGATAGCTCTCTTAAGAAACAAGGAAAGACCAACGCGTAACACTCTGATTGAGCTGAAGCAAGCTGGGAAGGATGTGCAAAAGGCTGCCAGGCAGTGTGCAAATGACTATTGGACCAAGTTATGTGAGTCCATTCAAAATGCAAGTGATAAGGGAAACATCAGAAGCATGTATGAAGGGATAAAGAAAGCCTGTGGTCCAATGATCAAAAGAAGTGCACCACTGAAAACCTTGACTGGAGAAATCATAACTGATAAGAAACAGCAGATGGATAGATGGGTATAGCTCTATTTGGAGCTTTACTCAAGTTAGACCAAACTAGCGGATGATGCCCTCAACGCCATAGAGGCCTTACCAACTCTTGGCCACCTGGACACACTTCCCACCATAACAGAAGTTAAGTGTGCTATAAATGAACTTGCATCTGGCAAGGCTCCAGGTAAGGATGGGATTCCAATAGAGGTTATCAGGAGTGGGCAAGACACACTCACTCTACAGATCCACCAGCTAATAGAGCTATGCTGGTGAGAAGGACAAGTCCCACAGGATTTCAAAGATTCAAGCATCATAACACTGTACAAGAACAAGGGCGATGGGAGCGACTGCAACAACTATAGGGGTATCTCACTTTTGTGTATTTTTGGGAAAGTATTTGCCAGAATTGTTCTGCACAGACTTCAAGTTCTAGGAGATCAAGTCTACCCCGAATCACAGTGTGGCTTTTGACAGAACCGGTCTACCAATGATATGATATTTTCATTGCGACAAATGCAAGAAAAATGCTGTGAACAGAATCAACCACTGTTTATTGCCTTCGTCGACCTCACAAAGGCATTTGATTTGGTCAGTCGTGAGGGTCTGTTCAAGGCACTAAAGAAGATTGGCTGCCCACCAACTCTTCTGTCCATTGTGGAATCATTCCACACAGGCATGAAGGGTGTCATGGCCTGAATGACAGCCAGATAGAGTTAAAAGAGTAAGCAAGTGCACCAGAACAGGGAATTAGACAAAGCAAGGAAAGAAGCACAATAGAGCACTGGGACGAAACAATAGATATCACAAGTGCGTGTACATTAACAACCAAACGGTTGTCGTCAGTGATTAGCCAGCCACGACAGAAGACATGATTTAGGCTCCTGCCTTCGTGAATGCAAGACACAAGTTTATGGTTGTTACCAGCTCACGGTTTGAAAGATCTTAGTGAAGGTTCATGGAGTGACTGCGCCAGAGCGTATATGATGCTTCGTAACAGGTAATACCCAAATGGTTCGATATTAGAGCACGCGAGGAGGTTAGGGTTATGTTGCTTACACCTAGACACATCAACACTACCCACACAGGCGAGTTCACGCTCCGTTGCCCAATAGTCCACCCAATTGTGTAGGTTTGATTTGTAAGATCAAGGCGTGAATGAGAGTAGCATGTGACGGACTGAAGCCTAGATCATCCTCTGCATTCTTTAACGTTTCATGATGCTTACCGACAATAAAGACGTTGTCGTTCTCCTCATATGGTGTGATAGACTTGTTGATGGACTAACGTGAGTTGTGCTGTCATGTTTGAGTAGATAGTCAGCAGCCAAACCCAAGACACAACAGCCCCTAACATCCAGAGTCATGACAAAGGGTATAATCAAGTTTGATGGTGCAACTTCAGAAGAGTTTGAAATCAAAAGAGCGAAGTTAAGCAAGGTTGTGTACTTGCTCCCAAGCTCTTTGGAATATACTTTCACTTCTACTGAAATGTGTCCTTTCGTGATCAGGATGGTGGTATATACATTCACTCGCGCTCAGATGGCGGCCTCTACAATGCTCAGAGATTGAAGGCCAAGACCAAAATTATGAGGGTACTGACCAGAGAGTTGCTTTTTGCAGATGATGCTGCAGTTACGACCCACTCTGAGGAAGAATTACAATGTCTACTATCTGCATTCTCCAATGCTTGTTCTGAATTTGGTTTAACAATTAGCAAAAAGAAGACAGATTATGTCATAAGGTGTACATGGGGTACCATCAATCTTTACTGATGACGCCGAACTAGAGATGGCTACATTTTACATATCTAGGATCAGTGGTAAATAGCAAATTATCCGTTGATCAGGAAATCAACATCCCGATTGGTAAGGCAGCAACAACAATGAACAGGTTAAGAAAAAGAGTCTGGGAGAACAGGAAGCTTACTGCCAAAACAAAAGTCCTTGTCTGTCAAGCCTGTGTCCTTAGTACTCTTCTTTATGGCAGTGAAGCCTGGACAACTTACTCACACCAAGAGAAACATTTAAACAGCTTTCATATACTGTGTCTGCGAAGAATTCTTGGTATTAAGTGGCAAGACAAAATCACAAATACTGAAGTATTGGAAAGATCAAGTTGTGTGACGGTTTATTCCATACTCAGTCTTCGTAGACTTAGAAGGATAGGACATCTTAGGAGGATGGATGATGGTAGAATACCAAAGGACATCTTTTTTGGTGAATTAAAGATGGGTAAGAGATCTCAGGGTCGGCCTCTACTATGATACAAAGATGTGTGTTAGCGGGACATGATTGATACAGGAATTGATAATGCACATTGGGAGCAAGTCGCCACTGAACGTGTTGCATGGAGGGCAAACATCGGAAATGGAATAAAAGCAAAGGAGAAAATTATTGCAGATAAGTCACACACCGAGCGTGTGAGACGTAAGATGGTGCATGATGGTGGAAATGACCACGTGTTCACTTGCACCCACTGTGGACAAAAATTTACAACGCAAATTGGCCTTATCAGTCACATTGCCTACTGCCATGGGTAGTAGTTATTATGCCTTTTTGAAGCACAAAATATCGTCTGTCAAGACGGCACGGTGCCAATGATGATGAATGTAGTATACACCTGACGTGATACTGTGAAATATGACAACAATAAATTAAGCAATCTGTTGTTTGTGTCTTTTTTGCTCAAAGTTACAACAGAAAAACTATTTTGAATATTTTTCAGTTGTTGGTTCAATTTGGATTTCTGAGGCAATAGTAGAAGATTTTTATCTGGCACTTAAGTGCTTCATGTTAAACAGTGAAAGAATATCCAGTATAATCATAAATAGTTTCTGTTTATTTAGAAATGCTCATGCAATCTATTTGAAAAAAAAGAGTACTTTTTAAATGTCATCTTTCACACAATTGCTACCACTTACTTTCATGCATTTCAAGAACTGCCTTGGAAACTTCATGTGTCCAGGGACTGTTTTTTGGTAGACCAATTCCAAGTCCAGAGCGGCCAAAAAGGTCACCAGCTGTAGTCAGATCACAATCATAGGCTGCTTCATACTCCAGGCGATGTGAATCCCAGATAAAGGCTTGCAATTCACTGAAGAGTGCAAAAGACACACTGATCTTTTCATGTGAATGCTGTTTTAAAATTAATATAAAACTTTTGCACTCTTTGTTTTTATGGTACCTGTAACACTATATGTATATAAAACCACAATGCAAGCAGAGTTATGTTATACAGTCAGGTACTCTTAACCTGTTTATGATTACATCCTGGCCAACATGGTGAATAGACAGATGAGCTGGTAAGATCTTGGAGAGTTGACTGACTCCGGGCACGGTTTACTAGTGCATTTTTTCCCATGTTTGAACTTAGAGAACCCAGTTTTGTTACCCAGCTTCTGTTGAGTACTTGGTGCGGCTATGAATTTCTTTCAAAATGCTTTTTGTTTGTATCCACATTTATGTGTATTGAAGTGCAGATTCAGAAAATAGCAGGCGGCTAGTTGCCAGCACTAAACTTATGCATTGATGCATGTGCATCCTGCTTGTTTGTCTAGGCAGCTGTCTTCCTCGGCAATGAACTGCATATGAAGGATGGCTTGTTGCTTGTGCTCTGGTGATTTTGGCTTATTGAAACTACTGTTTCCTTCACATGTTCGCCTGGGACAATGATGATCATTTCATGTGGTTATTGCTTGCACAGGAATGGAGCAATTATGGGCAATTCATTTGCTATGAAGTTAGAACAGTACGATTATGATTAAACACTGAATAAATTGCTTTATTTGTACTCACAGAACCCCTTCACAAGTCTGCAAAAATCGTCATCATCATCAGTACTGTAAGATACAGTTTGAATTTAAAAGACGTCAACAGTTATTTATTTGTACACGAATACTACAGATATATGCCAGCTGCCAGGGCTCATAACAGAAGCAAAGACCGTAACCTAACATATATGTCTTAAGAGGCCACTATGGAGGTCTGGTGTTAAACTGACTACCAAATCCCAAAGAATATTTTAGCTGCAAAATCCAACCATTCGTGAACAAGTCAATAAAGAAAAGACAAGCTCAGCCAATCAGGATGGAAGAAATCTCTTCTAACAGACATATGTGAAAAAAGCCTAAAGAGTCTGAATTGCCCACTTAGTTCTTTTCATCTAGGAAAATCTCCAGAATTGGCACTTGGAATGCTAGAATTATCTATGAATTGAGAAAAAGAATGCATGTATTAACTCTTTCGCTACCGTGCGCCCATCTGTGGACAGAATGGATTTGCTGTAATGGCAGTCCGCCCTTTTCGTCCCACAAAATGATCAGTGGTTTATTTCACATATTTCTGCTCCGTTTCGGAATTTTAAGTTACAGTAAACTAAAAAGTAGTACAGCCGAAAGATCTCTACGCCATCTTTGAGCGGTCAATCTTTTTCTAATTTTGGATTCTTGTGAATTTTTAGTTTTAAGGTAGTGTTAATTTGTTTGTTTTGGTTTTTCACAATGGAAACGCCCACCAGTTTGCGTCCACGTAGTATGACTAGAGATCAAGCTAGATTATTGTTTATAATAATATGTGAATGTGAATATTTAGAAAGTAGTTTTAGTTGTGTCTAAAGTTTTAGCACGTGGTGATAAAGAAAAACCAGTGAATGTTCGTCAACAGCTGAGTGTTTGACAATGAAGCACGAATGGCTGAAGTTTACGTCTGTCATTATTGCTATGGGACTTGATCCAAGACCATGTATCAAAGACTACCGGTGTACAAGTGCACATTTATATACTCCTTGGTATGTGGCACTGCCACTACGTTTCCCAGTAATCAATTAGAAAATTATAATATATTTATCACACCATGTTTCATGTATGTCAACCTGAGGGTACCCCAAAAAAAAAAAAATGTATCCTCTTGTTGACTCTGAAGAATATCCAGGAAGCATTTTACCCATTTGAAAATGTGTCCATTGATGATATGATTATTTGGTGGAAGGGCTAAACAAAGCTAAAAAAAACCATGGATTGTTGTCTCTACCAAGTCTGTAGTTAGAACTGTTGAGAGCGGATTGCGAAAACCGCAAAGCAAGCTGAAGATGGTCTCCATGAAAATAACACGGCGATGAATGGCTGCGACAGAATGGACCAAATGGTTGGATATTATAATATCCATGATAGGAAAACCATTACGTGGTGGAAGAATATCTACTACTAGATCTTTGAAATTGCACAGATCAATGCTCACATCCTACATTCCATATGGCAAACAGAGAAAGGAGGAAAAAAAATTGTTATAGAAGGATTTCAAGTAAAGGAAAGTGCACATCGCGAAGTAGCTCAGAGTATTCCTGAAAGTTTGACACTCTGCCTGCCGAAGAATTTCAGTCTGTTGCAGGAAATTATGCCGAAAGATTTACATGAGCCAAGCATTTAATAGAATTTGTCGGTGTCAATAGAGACTGTGTTTTTGCAGCACTCGAACTAAACGACACATATCATATTTTGTTTGCTCCGGCTGCACTAATAGACCAGACTTGTGCGCCAAAGTTTGCGTTGCAGCCTATCACAAATAGACTGCCACATATAGTAAATAAAAACAAACAGACATGACAATTAAATGTAAATCTGCCAAGTGTTGTCCCAATTTTTGTCTGACAAAAAAAAAAAATACATGATTCAGAATCTGCGGCGAAACTTCTTTTCGGATGGTTGATTGGAAGCAATGGTGTTTATAGTTTAGAATAGTGTTGTTTGTTCAGTAAATTCAATTGGATTAGCAGTGATCAGGATATTGGATAACAACGCCCCCTCGGTAAGTACAATGTTTACATTATTTTTACCTCTTTTTAACAAATTATTTTAGAAGTTATATTATTATTTGTATTGTATTTACAACATACAGCAAAAATTCTCCTACCAACATATTCCTTGTGCTATCTCCTTTATTTTGATATATAATACAACATTTCTGCTACAATGTTAACCATTTTCATAACATTATTGCGACATACACCAATTTCCAGATTTCGGCCATTAGTTTTTTTCATTTGTGTGAAAAAGACATGGTTCAGAATATGCACCAAAACTTCCTTTTGGGTGATTTAAATGAGCAATACTGTTTATATTCTTGAAGACAAGTGGTGTTTGTTTGATTATTCAGTAAATTAAACATGATTAGCAGTATAGGAGTGTAGAAAACACATTCTAAATGCAATGTTTACATTATTTTTACCTACTTTTGTCCAATTATTTTACAAATTATATTATTATTTTTATTTTATTTACAACCTAAAGCAAACATTCTCCTACCAACATATTCCTTGTGCAATCCCCTTTATTTTGATATATAATACAACATTTCTGCTACAATTGTAACCATTTTCATAACTTTACTGTGACAGACCCCACCTTCAAGATTTCAGCCATTATTTTTTGTCATTATTTGTGAAAAATACATGGTTCAGAATATGCACCAAAACTTCTTTTTGGGTTACTTTAATGCGCAATACTGTTTATATTCTTGAAGACAAGTGGTGTTTGTTTGATTATTCAGTAAATTAAACATGATTAGCAGTATAGGAGTGTAGAAAACACCTTATATGTGCAGTTTTTTAAATAATTTTTACCTCTTTAATTTCATTTGTTATTATTAAACCTCTCATTATTGTCATAATATTTGTAACCTATCAATTAATTATTAACACTGTCATGTTCCTTGTGCAATCCTCTTTAATTTGATATGTAATACAATAGGTCTTCTACCACCTTAACCATTTTAAAAGCATTATTGTAACACACCCCTAGTTCCAATTTTCTGCCATAAATGTCTGTTTGGTCACAGCCCAGTTTTTGTTTGGTAGTGAAAGAGTTAAGGAAAGTAAAATATAAGAGTAGCATTTTTGGATTATGTGAAAGAAAATGGAAGGAAGCAGGCAAAAAAGCTTTTAAACACAGGTGAAACAGTGTTGTTCTCAAGCTATGAGAAGAAAATGCCCCACACAATGTTTGAGTGATCTTAATGCTATCTAAAGAGGCAGAAAAAGAACTAGAAAAGTGGGAAGCAGTAAGTTCTAGAATAATAACAGCAATCTTTAGAACCTAAAACAAGAAATTAAACATGTATGTGATCCAATGTTGAGCATCAAGAAATTACATTAATCAACCAGTTAAAAGGGAATTTTACATGAAACTTTAAAGTACCAGAAAGTAATCAAATAAAAGGCAACATAGAAATTTGATGGGTAACCTGAAAACCAAGATAGCATCTGTTAACATGAATTATGAAGATCACAGAGGAAAATGGACTTGGGGCAATGAATGAAAATGGAGAAATATTTAAAAAAATGTTTTCACACAGAATCAATATGTCAGAGATGAAAGTATTTTTCCACAAAAATAAGATAAATATAGCACTATGTGTATCATCAGACCATAGTACAGAAAATCAAATTGACCATATCTGTTATTAGCAACAAATTTACATCATCTCTACTGTGCCATTAAAGTTTTCAGAGGTGCAATTGTAGATTCAGATCACCATACACTGATAATTAAAATCAAGTTGACACTTTTGAGATAGCTAACTTCTTACAAACTTTTACAAAAATTGATATCTCAGAAATAACGTAAGGAGCAAATTAAAATTATGGTCACAGTCTCTAATAAGTGCCAGGTGCTGAAACTAAGTAGACTAAGGTGAGTATGGAAGACCGCTTGCAGCAGGTTAAAAGTATTTGGAATCAATTGTGTGTAGAAGTTTTGTGAAAAAAAAGAAAGAAAAAGTAAAGCATAGATGACACCCGAAACCGCAGAAAAAATAGAAGAAATGAAAACTAATAAATAATTAAACAACAGCAAAACCTGAGCTACTAAAGTTAGAGTCCATGAAAAGTACACAGAAGCTAATAAAGAAGTTAGAAAATAGATACGGGTGGATAAAAGACAATATAAAAATGACCCAGCAAAAGGCAGAAAAACACATCATCACATCACCACACAGTCGACTCGACGCACTATCGAGATCAAGCCGCCTTATTGGATAACACAGAGGATGCCTCACGTTAAAAGTGCCGCGCAGAGACATGCCCTATACGCAGCCGGGAAAAAGAAGGTAGAAGCGAGGAAGGCCGCTATGACTGTTGAGCCTATATCTACGAGCAGCAGTCTGGCTCCTACACCAGCAGAAACCGTTCCAGTTGAAGAAGATACCACAACTCAAACCAGCAGCAGATGATGCAGCCCAATCTTCCAGTGACCTCCACACAGGAGGAAACAACAGCAACATCTGAGGACTTCACCGGCAGAATACTGCTCAAATAGACAAGTGTGGGAGAAGCTAAACTGTCGGCGATACCAACAGACAAGGTAATCAGTCTGCTGGAAAACGAGCTGGGAAGACACAGCATTAACCAGCTGCGCAAGACACATGAGGGAGTAGTGGTCTCCCTCAACAAAAACCCAAAGACCACAGCACTTATGAAGAAGATAACACAAGATGAGAAAGCCACCATACAGCTTCACCATGGCATAGTATTGGAAGCCACACGACACAGCATGATGAAACGATGGATCATCAAATGAGTCAAGACCCATCTCACCAACTACCAGATCAGGGAGATGCTGACAAGGGAGAATCACAAACTCAAGATCACCAGTGCTGAGAGGATCATCAGAAAGAACAACATCCCCTCTACTGTCGTCGTCGTAACATCAGAGGACCGATTGATCCCTCAGTACATCAGATGGGATAAGAGAGACCAAGTTCCAGAGCACTACATATCGAGAGTGCTGCAGTGCTCTAAGTGCCAGAAGTTTTGGCACACCCATGCCACCTGCAAGAGTGAGGTGGAGGTGTGTAGATACTGCTCTGGACCCCATCCATACAGTCAGTGCCAGCATGCAAAGAACGACTCGGACTTCAGGAGGCCTAACACCAACAGAAAGTGCGCCAACTGCCTCGGCAACTACGGCACCAGGTACCTCAGCTGCCCCTGCCACCAAGACAGCAAAGAAGCCATGAAAATCGCCATCAAGTCTAACCTACCATATAAGGAGGTCAGGAGGCAGTATGAGGAGACCAACAGACTCACCAAAAATGACAAAGCGCAACTGGAAGGCCAACTGAAGGACCTGAGAACACAGCTCAAAACCATGGAGGAAGGAAAAGTCAAGACGCAAGAAACACAGATAACAGCCGCTCAGCGCATCCTGGACGAAACAAAGCAAGTTCAGCAGAAGATTGAGCAGGATGTCGCTCAAATGGCTGCTATACAAGCTGAGACAGATAAAAGGCTATCAAGCAGGGAGGAGGAAAAATACAAGAAGCAAGAAACACAGATAACGGCCGTTCAGCACATCCTCAACGAAATGAAGCAAGTGTAGATGAAGATAGAACAAGATGTTGCTCGAATGGCTGCCATAAAGGCTGAGACAGATGAACAGCTATCTAACATACAAGATGTGAAACGAAAGACAGAAGACACTTTTGATAAGATACTTGACCGGCTCAAGATCCAGACAGCCACACCCGAACCAGAGGATACAAGGGCACAAACAGAAGAAGAAGCAACAGAGGAAGAACGATATCGCTCACCACCAAGATCCAACTGGTGAAGGCCGAGAAGATTCTAAGGCAACTCACGACGGGGAAATAGGAGGAACACCAGGAGAGATGACAACTGGTAGAACTCCCCGAAGGAAACAGCACCATATGACGGGGTGGGTACCCAATTACTCCAGGCCTCAACAAGTGCGCGACTCTTTTCCAGACATGAAAAACCTCATCAAGAAAGTAACGAACGCAAACAACCCATCAGAAGCTGGGAAGCAGACAACAAGCAGCCCAAAGTACGAAAGAGAAACTACAAGCTACACCATAAACACTCCTACGTAGCCAAGTCGAAAACTTGAAGGCTGAAAAGGGGGTACTCGTACCACAAATTGGAACTGGAATTGGCATTGGCAGAAAAAGTAGCATCTTCATTAAGTTTATGAATAAAATCCGTTTATCATTCATTGATGATTACAAAACATGTGGCACTGAAGCTTCACAGCTTCTTTGAGGCATATCAGAGGTTGCAAAATGTGGACTTGCATCATCCTCAAGTGTCATCACAAGCCACTGGCAATAATACTTGTCTGGTGTCTATGTATACATTTTTTGGCAAACATGTCAGTGATTTTCTAAACATGGCCTACAGTGACAGACCATTAAAAAAAAAGCAAGATTAAAATTAGGTGTAAATATTGTGATAGTTTTCTGTATCTTAAAGGAAGGTTTTACATACTGAGAGGGCTTCTATAATAAACAGGAATTCTGGGTAGATAAGGTAAGTCAGAAGTCACTTGGTTGTGTCACATTAACTCATTTTCTTCATGTTTATATTTGGTGCATGATTTGCTCAGGAGAGAATGGGGTTTTGCAGGCTTGACGGCTAGGATTCAAAGAGTTGAAAGAAAAAATATAAGTAAATGTAATGTATACAAATAATATCCAAATAAATCCCTTAAATATCAAATTTTAAAAAATATGTTTAGCAGACTAGGAAATTAATTAAAAATTACAAACAAATACATACAATGAGAAAATGTTAGTATATTACCCTTTGCGGATATCTTCAATGGCAGCCTCTGCTGTAAAATAAGTCTTTTGTTTTTCCATGTTTCGATACATTGTTGACAGTTCTACATGCCGCTTAAAATACATCTCAGCAGCACTTCCTTTTACTGTGGCATATTTGAACTTCTCATTTGGATTACGAAGCTATGAAAATAGAAAAGTAAATCTGGTCACCTTGATTATGAAGCTAAACATAATTAGAAATTTAAAAACTCCTGAAAGTGAGCAGTTTGTATGAGTAAAACGATACTCAGTGTTACATAAGCTCTGTCAGTTTCAGCAAGTTTATACTGCTCGGAATCAGACTGTAATTTAGCACTCAGCAGTATATTCAAATATCCTCTCTTGATCAATGAAGCAACTCCATAGCTTCTTCTTTAGCTCTAACTCATTTTGGACAAGGTTTGAATGATTTTATGAGAATATATATGTCAGCTAGGAATATATAACAGCAACCATATAAATTACTAAGTAAGGAGCTGTGCCGATTAGTCTTAAAATATGGGCACCACACATCCAGTATGCCTCATAGCATGTAACGGGGTCTATTACGTTAATTTCTATACTAAATCAGCATAGCCGCGCTGTGAGTTAGGGGATAATTGATACGCAGTTTCGTAATCCCCCGACATACTGAGTTGAGGGTTTAAAATCAGATGTCGGCAATTTGTAAGCAGACCACTTTTGTTTACTTCAATGGTATGATATGTCACCTGTTCAGAAAGCAATGGCACACTGCTGAACATAATAACTGCCTAGTACATTACAAACAGCCAATAAATGCTGGGGTTGATTGCAATGTCTTGTAAAGGACATGGAATAACTTTGTAAAAAGTCAGTATACTATTTCATTAGTCAACAGATCATCCTCACTGCACATCAAACTTAAGTTCATTAACTGCTCAGATCCCCTCCTCAGTAACAATGCCAGCGTGTAGTCAGTGAAGACACTAGTTCTTTGTTGGCTGACTATTCTTCTTTGGCCTCTTGACTAGCTTCACCATGCTGGACTTGATATACTCACTTTTGTAAGTTTACCACGAGATAAAGATAGATTGAAATGCCACAATTACAAAATTACTGGTTGTTGCAGTTGTTAATTGCTACAAGTGTTCTTTAAAACATACCCTTGGGTCATCAATGCCAGAGATAAGTGCTTCAGGCCGGTCCAAGACCAGGAAAGCTGCCAAGTTGGCTGTGTAGGAAGCCACAATGATCATTGCAAAGCCTGCCCACACCATCCCAAGAACACGAGCACTAAAGCTTCTAGGAGTACCTGCCAATTTAAGTAAACATCTTTCACACTCTCTTTAAAACTGATATAAAAATATAAAGATGAAGTGAGTTTAACTGCAGTAAAGCTGTGAAAATGCAATGATATTAATTAAAAAGAGCGCCATAATAAATAACAGAATCAACAATAATGTGACAAAGTCTTAATCAGCAAACAAAATAAAGCCAAAACAAATCAATACTGAAATAGTACACTGGTAATCAGATGCATGTCTTCTGTAGGATATTGCAATCACACCCCTCCCAACTACTCGCTGTTTGGGTCAGTAGTTTGCCATTGCATTCTGTACGAGCAGTCAACATTTAAGTTCAACTGACTGTATATGGAACAAACTCCCTATTGCACCGTAGGAAGAAAAAGTTTAAGTGCACACCAGCCTATGTAATCAACCATACTGACCTCGGTAATTAGATAAGCATATCTTACTGTAGTTGCTTTAGTAGCATTGTTTCTATTTTGTTTGTTTTTGTGCACAGTGAAAGGTAATCCATTCTGTTATCTATTATTTGTGACTCTGTTTTTGTATAGCCGACCTCTATTACTTTCTTTTCACTGTGTTTTTGTATAGCCGACCTCTATTACTTTCTTTTCACTGACTTCAAACTGATCCTACATTCATCAGAATCATCAAGTATCTTGCCACCTAGCACAGGTGATCATGCTTCTCCACATCCTGCGATCTCCTACAGCAATTGAAAACATGATTTACAAGGGATAAAGACAATGGTGGTTTCCCCTTGATGTCTGTCAGTTTGTTTGTCTTGACTTCAAAAGCCTTTATCTAAACAGACAGAACCTGCAATGCAGCAGGAGAAAGAGGTTATGTGTGAAACCTGTTACCGGCCGATGGCTATATCATTGAGGTTTGTTATAGAGATCGTTGCCCCACCAAATGACTCGCCTTTTCTCAATGACCACTGCATGTGTTAATCCAAGGGTGCTTATTCAACATATGTTCGGCTAACCTCTACATCTAGAAGCCCCTTCATCATCCACCAGTAGTAGGGCAACTTTCTACCCTTGGTATATTATATTACTATAACTTTAAATTTTTTTGTAAACAACATGTATGTGACCACTCCTCATACAGGGAGCTATTTTTTTTATGACCTAGGCTTTCAGGTCGACCTAAGACTAAAATGGGCATCAGGAAATGTTCTGTGGAAGTGAGGCCAGCCAGTGTGATATTGACTATATAACCCATTGATTATCAATTAGTCTATAAAAGTATGCAGCTAGCACAAGAAATCCATAATGCCTAAAGGCAGGTAAAACGGGTGCTTTATTTTACTTTTACATTAGTCGTTAGTTGCAGTTCCAACTTCACGGCAAAGGGTCACTCTCATAATGCTCTGTTCCTGTGCCAGTGAATATCACACAAAATACGCCTCAGTGCCCTATTTGAAAAGTGGAACAAACAACAGTACTGACAAACCAATAGCATGCACAGACAAGTACATGCATAAGGCCACTGCCAGAATGCCAACACAAGTCCGCTACAAAAATTACAGTTCATAGTCAATGGAAGCGGCAGTCACTAAAAAAAGCAGCTTAATAAACATTACTGCATAATGCAAAACTAGTTAGTTCAGCAATCGACCGCTGCCATTTCCTGAACATGCAGTTCATAATACAAACAACCGTGGACAGATGTAAAAGCACTCCACATGAAATCCACAGCACATAGTGTCGTTCCAAGTAGTTAACTCAGTAGCTGGGTGACGGAATCATGTATTACCAGTCCAACATGAGGAAAATATGTAAGCAAGCCATAGCCAGAAGCAAAAACACTCCGGAGGCCTTAACAGCTCATCCGCCTATCCACCATATGGACCAGGAGCAGCCCAGTGCTTTTACAGCACGGTTTCAATCTCAATGTCTTTGCATTCCTGCTTGGTGTTGTTGTTCCTGTGACATTCTCTTTTTCTTTTTTCTTGAATTTTGCACTCCAATATTTTCAATAGTTGGCCTCCTTACTGTATATTGTGACCAAGCCCAGACGGCCAGTGTTTTTATACATGTTTCATTAGTTGCCACTTTTCTATCTTTCAGAATGTGTTAAGTTTTTCCTTTTGTGTCAGCTCACTTTTAGCACCGTGCCATAACACTATGTTAACTTCAAATTTTTTTTTTTTACACTTCCGGTCACGATCATGGAGGATAGGCAATAAAACGGTTAAAGCCCATGGAGTGTTTATGCTTGTGGCTACCGTTTGCATTCGCATTTTCCTCATGTCAGACTGGAAGTGTATGGTTCTGTCGCCCTGCTACTGAGTTGAGTGCGTGGCACGACACTGTGAGCTGTGAGTTTTGTGTGAAATGCTTTTACAATTTTAGGGGGCCTGGTGTTCCTTGCCAGTGAGAAGTCCTGATCGTTTGGGTCCATATCGATTGACGGACGTCAGTCGCGGCGATTGGGCAATCTTGAGCATAACCTACGATGGGTGACGTTGTAATATTCTGTTATGATAATTTGGCATGTCCAGCGAGTGCCATGTGGTTACACACCTGCTTCACACGCCAGTGATCCGGGGCTTGTTTCCAGATCCGGTCAGGGATATGCACTACTGACGAGCTCAAATGAGAGCGAAACTCGAGTATAGTGCTTCCATATTGACGTGGATAGGCCTTAGGTTCATACCAGAATACGATCAGCGTTGCCAGTAGTGGGTTATGCTCAATATTTAAATGCTTTTACATCTGCCCAAGATTGTATTGGAGTGTGAAATGCATGTTTGGGGTAATGGCGGCTAGCTGTGTCATAGAATTGACCAGCATTTGCATTATGCAGAAATGTGTGGCTGCTGGTCTTCTAGTGACTGCCACTTCCATCGACGACGAACTGCATTTTCATGGAGTACTTTTGTATTGGCATTCTGGAGATGGCATTGTATACAGTGCAGTGAAATGTTTTTACATCTTTCCGAGGGTTGTTCGGGAAAGATGGCATAGCTGGCTAGAAAATATCTAGAAATGGAACAAACAACATCTGGAAATATATAGACTTTGGAAATATGCCGGCTGGCTATGTCGCAGAATTGACTGGCTTTTGCCTTATGCAGAAATGTGTGGCTGCTGATCTTCTAGTGACTGCCACTTCCATCAACGACGAATTGTATTTTTGTGGAGTACTTTTGTGTTGGCATTCTGGCGACGGCATTGTGTACAGTGCAGTGAAATGTTTTTACATCTGTCAGAGGTTTGTTCGGGAAAGATGGCGTAGCTGGCTAGAAAACATCTAGAAAAGGAACTAACAACATCTAGAAATATCTAGACTTCACAGCAATGGTGGCTGGTTATGTCGCAGAATTGACCAGCTTTTGTCTTATGCAGAAATGTGTGGCAGCTGGTCTTCTAGTGACTGCCACTTCCATCGACAATGAACTGCATTTTCGTGGAGGACTTTTGTGTTGGCATTCTGGAGACAGCATCATAAGATGAATTGTAATTTCATGGAGGACTTTTGTGTTGACATTCTGGTGGCGGCATTATGCACAGTGTACCTGTGCAGGCTGTTGGTTGTCGAGACTACTGTCTTTTCCACTTTTCACATGGGGCAGTGAGGAGCATTTTATGTGATATTCATTGGCTCAGGAACGGAGCATAATGGGGATGACCCGTTGCTGTGAAGTTGGAATCGCAACTAACTAACTAACTAACTAACTTTAATTTTTTTAATTTACAGTCCATAATTCAGAACCGTATAGTAGTGCTGGCCAGATATATATATATATATATATATATATATATATATATATATATATATATATATATATATATATATATATATATAATAAATATGCAAGCAGCTCAATATCGATGTTATTTGACATCCAAGATGTTTGTTTCTGCAGGACTACATGTTTATTGTTCGTACTGCGATCCTAGATCTTCTTTCAGCATCACAATCAACATCCTCTATCATGCTTAAAGGACACTGCATTATACTGAAAATAAATATGTTATGTTTATCAATAGATACCCTGAATATTTAGTGAGAAGCACATTTTCTATGAAATACTGAAGCCATTTGTTGACACTTGGAGCAACCAGATAATAGCTAAGTAAATGAACTAGCCAGACAAAAGCTGAGTAAATGAACTAGCCAGAAAAAAATCTAAGTAAATGACATAGCCAGACAAAAGCTGAGTAAATGACATAGCCAGACAAAAGCTGAGTAAATGACAGCCAGACAAAAGTTGAGTAAATGACATAGCCAGACAAAAGCTGAGTAAATGACATAGCCAGACAAAAGCTGAGTAAATGACATAGCCAGAGAAAAGCTGAGTAAATGCCATAACCAGACAAAAGCTGAGTGAATGACATAGCCAGATAATAGCCAAGTAAATGACATAGTCAGACAAAAGCTAAGTAAATGACATAGCCAGAAAAAAATCTAAGTAAATGACATAGCCAGACAAAAGCTAAGTAAATGGCATAGCCAGACAAAAGCTGAGTAAATGGCATAGCCAGACAAAAGCTAAGTAAATGGCATAGCTAGACAAAAGCTGAGTAAATGACATAGCCAGACAAAAGCTGAGTAAATGACATAGCCAGACAAAAGCTGAGTAAATGACATAGCCAGACAAAAGCTGAGTAAATGACATAGCCAGACAAAAGCAACACAATGAGCATGAAAGGAGGCTGGTCAATCAACAACCATACTGATACAGTCGCTGCATGCTGATGAATTTATTTTGGAGAAAATAGAAGCACCTCTGAGTTGGAATGATGATTGGAAAGACAAGCTGCAGATAAAGAAGATAAATGATGCTGGATGGACAGGGATAGTGACATGAAGGAATATCCTCAATAGAAATAATCCAGAACAATAAGAATCAAGATATGTGCAGTATTCCTGCCCTTGTACATATCACTGAGGATAGGAAACAATGAAGGACCCTGAATCTTGACACTTTCTTCACGGCAGACCAATGACCCACAACTGCTGTTGCTAGTTGCTGATGATGAAAATGCCTTCAAAGGTAGAAATAATCGGATCTGTTTATTTCAACAATGGTACCTACCTTCACCAATGCCACTGTTTAGAAGCACGCCCCAAGAGAACCACATGGCACTGGACAGATTGAGAGCATCTTCCTCTGTGTCATCACTTTTAGCCAGTTTAAACCGTCCAAATGGAGAGAAGCGATCCAGCAAATACAGAACAAGTGCCACAACATGCACAGACAGACCCACCAGAATCCAGAGAGTATCTTGAAATGGTTGCAGGAAAGATGCTAAACTGGAATCCTTTTGAATCTGGTCAAAACAATATACGTATACACTGTTTTATATATTATTAATTTCTCATAAATAAATTAGAAGGTCCATCTGTACCCCATTAAGGCACACTGGAAATATGGTGCTAGGCTCATAATTATAGGTCTTATCTATAACTGTGTACTGAACAACATCTCTGTTGGGTCATTCGGTTGGAGTTTGTTGACAATGAAATACCTACAACCCATAATCAACCTAGGCCTAATCCTAGAAGTTTGTATGTGCTTTGTTTTATCAAGACCTGGTCACATCCTGATATCAATCAATCAGGTGCCGTCTCTCCAATGGCTCTCCAATACTCTCTGTCTCATGTCCTTGTTGTGCACACTGATAGATTGCTGGCCATTCAGCTTTTAATGTTATCTTCTTATTTATATCACTGTCTACCTCTTGCTAGTCTTTAACTCCTCTCTCCAGTATGGTTTTACAAGAGTAAATGTGGCTAAAGTATTTACTTGTATCTTTTTACATTCTTTTATTAGCTCTCTTGTTATTTCCAGCCTCTCTAGAACATCAGTATTTTATTGTTTTTCTTTCCATGGAATACGACCTATTCTTCTGTATCTCCAGGGCTTCAATTTGACTGTCCAGTTGCTTGCTGATTATCCAGGTTTCTGCACCATACAGTAAAAAAAAATGTTAGTTGCATGTCTTTTGCAGGATATCATAATCAACCCCAGCATTGTTTGGCTATTTGTGATTTGTTAGGTAAGTTTATATTCAGTAGTTTGCCACTGCTTTCTGAACAACCAATGATCATAGCATTGTTAAAAATCAACACAAGGCGATTTGCTTCCAAATTGTCTGCAGCTGATTTTTAACGTGGTATGTTTAACACAGGTTATGGTCGTCACTAGGAAGAACGAAGTACCACAATGTAATATACAAGTAAATGGGAATATTCTTCAACAAGTGAATCGATACAATTATCTCGGAACAGTCATAACATCTGATGGGAGAAGCCTTGAAGAGATTAGAACAATAATTGCCATGGCGAAAGTAGCCTTTAGCAAGATAAAAAAATTCTGACCAATAAAAAGATGTCAATTGAAACGAGAAAAAGAGTGTTGAGGAGGTACATAGAGCCTGTTCTTTTGTATGAATGTGAAACTTGGACAATGTGCAGTCAAGCTGAAAAACATTTGATGGCTACAGAAATGTGGTTTCTGAGGAAAATGCAAAGAGTACCATGGACAGATAGAAAAACCAATGACCAAGTACTACAGGAGACAAATGAAAATCGTAGACTGATTAGAGAAATTATACGAAGACAGTCAAAATTTTTTGGACATGTTATTAGAAGAAATGGATTGGAGAACTTGTTGACACCTGGCAAGATCGAGAGAAACAGACCAAGAGGAAGACCGAGAGGAAAATACCTGGATGGCTTGGCCACATGGCATGGACGAGACAGGAACACTGAGCTGATCCACGACTCTGGTGATCGAGTGAAATGGCAAATTATGACCACCCACGCTTTCCGGCATGGCCCATGATTGATTAATTGATGTGGAATTGGCCGATCTCTCTGGTTAGTGGTTACACGACTCTCCGTAATCCCGAATACTCTCGTAACGTGACAAGACGTGTGCGAGAATTGGTAGCGATTTTCTCCGCGTCGGTAACTTACGGGGTATGTGAGCCAGTCACTCAGAAAGCAATGGCAAACTACTGAGCGTAACCTTGCCAAGAAATCAACAATTAGCTGAAAGATGCTGATGTTGACAGCGATGTCCTGTAAAGGATATGCAACCAAAAGAAAAAATGTAGGATTGAGAACAATATTCTCTACCCCTTCATCACAGACGCAGACACCATTTAGTATTGTTGAATATATCATTTCCTGTTTTTATTACCCATCATTTGTTAATTGTTTGTCTCCCTTGTGGAGGAGAACAACATGAAAAATATTAACATGTTATATATAATATTTGGCAAATTTCATTTCTAATATGTTATTTATCTATTTAAATATTAATATTTCTTCATGTTATTTTCTCTCACAAGGCACACAAACAATTAACAAATGATGGGTAACAAAAACAGGAAATGAAACAATATAAAGCAAGAAATGATATAAAAAGGCAGGAAAGCAATTTTTTTTTTCTCGCGTATCCTTTACAGGACAATGCAGTCAACACCAGCATGTTTCAGCCACTGTTGATGATTTGACAAGTTTTACGTTTAGTAGTTTGTCATTGCTTTCTGAACGACCGGCTCACATACCCCCGTAAGTAATCAATGTGACGCAATCCGCTGCCGAATCTTGTGCAGCTGTGTTTCGTACGAGAGTATACAGGATTACGAACAACGTCCTTAACCCCTACGCCAGGGAGACCAGCAGGAAACCAATAGGAGAGTCTAAATGTTAAAAATTAACTATCACTTTCTCTAATCTGAAGAGTAGCTTCAGGATAGGTCACTAAAGGAATCTGAATGACATATGGACATGTTCTGTGTTAAGTTCCTTCACAGAGGACTGAACTCACATGGCTATGGATTGGGATGATGGTAAGGCAGATTGAATGATTGAGCAATCCCCAACTTTTAAAGTACTTCATTGTTGTATCGAAGTACTCATTTATGAGGTAACCCATGACACATAAGCCCACATGATGGTCCAAGAAGCTCATGTGTGAGGATCAACATGCAACAACAAGTGAACAACTGAGTCATGTGGGAAATATAACTCCCAGACAGCACAGTAATTATTGTTTTTCCTCCCAGAGTGCAAATATTTTCAAATATATCTGTATTAGTGATATTTAGCAGTTGTTAACCTTTAAAAAAAGTTCTTGCTCAACTTGTGCCAGCACCCTTTTCGCAAAATGTTGTTCCACCAATGCCAGGATTGAGTGCAACATGTTTTGTGATGAGTAATAAGAAAATCTGGTGTTTTGTCAAATGGATTTTGTCACAGTTGTCATCAGTCTTTAGAAGTTGCATACGTCAAGCAGTGTCCTGCATTGTGACCGATTGTGCAGCACTATTTTCTTTTTTAACTATTTAGTCTTCAACATCCATACTCTGATCATGATCAACACAAACAACACAAAATGTATCTAGTCTGATTGCTCTTCTTAAGTCTTAAAGTTACCGTCACACCTGTAGTCACTATTGGATTCTCCTTGAAGATCTGCTGGGTATATGATTCTGAGTGGAGGATGTTGATTGGAGGAGGATTGATATGACAGTCTTGTTTGTAATATAAATAATGCTGCTTCTTTGAGTATTTCTTTTATAGTTTTATTCCTTTTGTCATCAACTTTTAATTGTTCATACCAGTTTGTTTCATTGTACACTTATAATTAAACTCACATCAATTCAGTGATATTTAATATGCATGATGCTGAATGCAATATTTTCAACTTTATTTAAATTTGTAAAATACTATTCAAAACAATGTTTCAATTACATAAATATAAAATACCTTCTTTACAAGAATGTTCAGTCCTTGGTATTTGAATGGCTTAGTAAAGTCAATATCATTATCTCTCTCAGGGTTGATTGTTAATGGTGCAACAATGAGGTCAGCTTCCTGTCTCATCAGTTCTCCTATCATGCCATTCCAATATTTCTTGTCAGAGTCATTATGCTGTGAGCAAGAAAATATTTTAGTGTTAGCTCACTGCCAGCAGTTCTTGCGGAGAGGTGTCAGAATGTAATTCTACTGCAGAAGCAAAACAATTTATCAACAGCAATGACTTTTCTTACTATCATTAAGATGTAGGGTCTACAAGGTGTGGACTGCACCTGACCCTGCAGCCAGCTGGGTTAGGATCGGCTAGCCTCTCCCAGGAGGGGTGAAAAGTGAAAATTAGTAGCCTGCCAATGACCGGTAGACTACACAAGTCAACCTACACTTCCACGTGGTGCAGACCGGGAAACCATGACCATGAGGTCATGGGCTAATAGGGCTATGGTTTGCCATAGGGGATGGACTCCCTATGGTCAGATTTTTGTCCTAAACCTGCGACTAGCCTAGCAAGCCAGCAGGGGATCTTCATACTGCTCGTAGAAAAACTAAAAAGTATAAACAGACTGACCCAAATGGATATAGACCAGGCAATGTTAATAGACTTCGAGATAGATCGGCGATTCAAAAAATAGGCACCACTAATAGCAAAATGAGAAGCTGAATTACAAGACCACATCAATAGTCTAAACGAAATGTGTAGGGAACATAACTTGAAAATTACCACAAGTAAATAGAGGTAATGACTATAACTAAAGAAGAAAAAACAACAATTCACCTAAACAAACATCCCTTGAAAGAAGTAAAGAGCTTCAAGTACCTAGGAAGTATAATATCACCAAACGGCAAATCAGAAAACGAAATTTAAAATAGACGCAATAAGGCAAACCAACTCATTGGACAAATGGCACCAATACTAAACAACAAACATGTATCAATAATTACTAAGAGAGCACTTTACAACACAATCTCCTTACCAACTCTATATTACCAATGCAACACCTGGACAATGACAGAAAAAGAGAACAGAAAAATTCCAACAAAAGAAGTGAGATTCCTGAGAAGAATACTCAATGTATCAAGAAGAGATAAGATCAGAAATGAAGAAATCAGGACTAAAGTGCGGGTTATAGCTGCGCTAGATTTTATTAGAAGGCAGCAAGTCAAATGGTTTGACCATGCAAGTAGGTTACCAACTAACAGATAACCACAAACAGAGGAAGAGGCCGACCATGTAAATGATGGATGCAGGGAATAACAGAGTCCATGGGAATATTGATACATAAAGCCCATAAGTGGGTACCCTCCCGCTGTATATACTTCACCTCGACACCGCAAGGTACAAGAGGAATATGATGAGATGTGATGAGATTAAGATGTAAATCCTACTGATTTTGTTTGCATAAATTCTACTTACAATTCTATAAAGAGAAAATATTTTTTGTAGCATGGCCAAGGGATTTATTGTGCTTGTGCCTGTGCTTATCACTGTGGCTTGTGGTTTCATTTCACACACTGGTCAGTTGGACTTCAATGTTGACTTCAGAAAGCAATGGCAAAATACTGAATGTGATATTGCCTTCTAAATCACAAACAGTCAATAAATTCAGGGGTTGATTGCAACATCTTGCAAAAGGGATGTTCAAACAATGTTTAACCTATTCTAAACACAAAATACTTCTAGTAGTAAGAAAACAGTTTTAAAAAGTAAAAATGGTCCCAAAGCAGATACTGCCATTGGGGTGTAAAATGTTAAGCCTTTACATATTCTAAGCCATGATAAATGAGGTGGGTGTCCAGTTCCCTTCCTCATTTTCTTTCCTTCCCAGAAAATTTTCATACAATTCTGAAAATTGTTGAACCCATTTTAACCCTTTAGCGGGCAAAGTGTCCTGGAACATTTCTATCCCCGAATGGGCAAAGCATCCCAAACCGCCTGTAACTATTATGCATTGTAAAAATGCAATCTCGCGACTTTCCGAGGCTTCCGATTGTCTACTTTCGGTTTCGCCGATAGCTAGACAATGTGTGCCATGTAGCGTCGGAGGCAAAGGATAGTGATTTAGAATAAGATACGGAAATTGTGGCAAGCAGAACAACAAAAGTTAACAAAGAAGCGACATAATACGCAAGTTGCTAGATGACATCACAGCATACAACGTCACTAAAGTTAGTTAGGTTTTGGGATGATCATGGAGACGGTAGGATAAATAACAACACTGAAATATTAACGCAAATATCCAGCATAAAGACATAGTGAACATGACATCTAGTGCTCCAGGAAGATAAGGAACTAAGGGCACAGTCTGCATTACGGAGAACGATCGGAAGATGAAGATTTAACGCAGAGAAAGTGAGGAAAGCATACTGTACCAGAAACTGCAAGTCGTTTGTCAAATAGAGGTCATGGCATCAACACACACATAGCTCGGCGTAAGTAACATGGTTAGAATCAGGGGCGTATTGTAGTTTTCAGAACGATGAACCGTATGAAATTTACTCGTCATTGATCAAAGTAGAAGGATGGAATCGGACTCTACAGTTAACATTGAATATTTACCAAAGATGATTTATTATCTTTCACCGGCCTTCCCATTAAAATGGGAACGGTGATGCTGTTACACTGTATGGACGATTGCCACCAATAAAGTTATATTTGACAAGGAACGCCAGCATTTATGAACTCATTTTCATTGATATTGATTTTGGCTCCTGTCGATCTGCGATGTTGTTTTTGACTGGACGGCGAGCACAATTATTAGAGGGAAACAGCATAGCAGACATGGGTTGGCTCGAGGAATGGGACCCCTAACAACTAGAGGACGTGTCATACGCCATTTGTCATATTATTGTGCCTTGATGTCAACATGGAAACACCGCCGACTCCAAGATATTACGACACATTCATCCCAAAACCATGACCACGTTATATGTTTTCTACTCGTCATTTGCGTTTGCGTCGGTACTACTATATTCATTCGTCACTAACGTTATTAGATGCTGAACCCGTGCCCAATTTCAATGATTTAATCGATGGCATGGCGAAATCAAATTTTTTTTTCAAAGATAGACCTTACTAAGAGATACTGGCAAATCCCTATGGACAAAGACTCCATGCACATCACTGCCTTCGCCACTCCTTTAGGTCTTTATGAGTGGGCGTACATGCCTTTCAGACTGCAGAATGCACAGAGTACTTTTATGCGGATGATGCATAGTTTACTACAATGTATTACCAATGTAGTAACTTACATGGATGATATCTGCATCCACACCATGACTATCGATACCCATACTGAGATCCTGAAACAGGTATTCCAAAGAATACAACAATATGGACTAAAAGCTAAACCTAGCAAAGTTGAAATAGGTTACAACGAAGTTCAATTTCTTGGGCATAGAATCTCTGATGGATTTCGTAAAACAGACCCACAGGTGATCACCAAAATTCTAAACATTAAACCTCCCACCACCAAGAAAGAAGTTAGAAGTGTGTTAGGACTCATAAATTACTACCAAAAGTTTATTCCTAATTTCGCTGACATGACAGCAACTTTTTCAGAACTATTGAAAAAAGGTCAACCTGCAAAAATTAGGTGGACTGAAAATCATGACAGACAAAAATTTAATACACCAATTTTGCATTTCAGCATCCCGTCAGAGCGAATCATGACACGGAAAGTGCGATATCAACTTGTATGTTTATGTATTTTCTAAATATTAATTGTTGCTGCTCTATGTAACAGAATGCAGAATAGATGCATTCAGATCATCAGTTCATCCTGAGATAGAGAAAAACAACTCCCAGTAGGCCCAAGAAAGCTGAAAGTTTTCAGATAAGTACATATATAGTTTTGATAAGTGTACATTACAATATGAATTTGCGCATGAATGGATTAACGAGATTCCCACTGTCCCTATCTACTATCTAGCGAAACCACAGCCAAGGGAACGGGCTTGGTAGAATCAGCGGGGAAAGAAGACCCTGTTGAGCTTGACTCTAGTCCGACTTTGTGAAGACACATGAAGGGTGTAGCATAGGTGGGAGCGCAAGCGCAATTGAAATACCACTACTTTTATCGTTTCTTTACTTATTCAGTCTTTTTCGGTAGAGATTTGTTTGCAGCAGACGAGCAAATCTCCGGCGGGCCTACTCTCGCTGGTCGCGAGATCCGCACAGTGGAAGTATGGGAGATTTGCTTGCAAATAGACAGGCAATATCTCCTGCGGTAGCTATGGCGGACCTATTCCCGCTGGTCGCGGGGACCGCTATAAGTCAGGTGGGGAGTCTGACGATAGTGCACGCTTTACACAGGTCCGGACACTTGTGATTGACAGATGTGCGCGCCCTCATGGTCCGGGCTCGTAAAAGGCCCTCACCTGTGGGACATGGCTGAACGTCTCTAAGCCGGGTCCCTTGGGTGTCAGGGTCTGGCCATAACTCGCCACCGGCTCGTGGTGGTGAGGTCTCGGTGGATTGACGCTGAGCCGCCAGCGTCTGCAGCCTACCTTGTGCCAGACGTATTGGTTACCCATTCCTCTGGAATACACAAGACTAGGCCGAGAGAGGGGTCATGTCGTTTGGGCATCACATGATCTCTGAAGCTCTGCCCAGACATTGTGATGGAATATTGGCCACATTCCACTCACATACTTTAGTCTGTCAAGACTGCAAGGTGTCTACTTACTTACATTACAATAGCTTCTTATTTTTGATTGCTGTAAATAATTAGAAATATTATAGAAGAGGTTCCAAATGTTGCTGTATGTAGTTGGGGCACAGTGTTGGGGTGAGCGCCCAACATTGCTTAAATACCCCAATGGCTCGTGAATACATAACCTATGCAGCAAAAGTCTAACTCCTGGCCTTCACGTGGCGGAACTGTTTAAACTAACAGGAGAAGGGGCGACGGCGAGTATCTGGTGCCGGAAAATAACCAGTGTGCTCTAGATGTGTATACACATACATGCATGTGCAGACACGTGTGTGCGTGTGTACACATCTAAACTCGAGTGAGACCACAGTCTGCTCTAGCAAAGGAAAGGTGCTGAAGACGGAGGCAACCAGCCAGGAGGCGCACCACAGAAATCAGGATGCCACGCAATTACGCAAAATGGAATATGTCGGCTACTGCTAAAAGTTATGGTGCTCGCCCTGCTTTGGACCCCCAGGCAGGTGCAGTGCCGGGCCCTATGTCTCAAAAGGGTCCAACCCCAACTACTGGAGGTCCTTCTCAGATGTCCTGTGGAGCCAGGGGACATGAGAATAGAACAGCTGGCCATACTAAACAAAGACTTAAAATAATGCACTGGAATGCGGAGGGAGTCAGCAACAAAAAAGTAGAATTAGAAAACATCGTGGACCAAGAAAAACTAAGCATATGTTTCTTGCAAGAAACTCACCTCAACGAAAATATAGCCTTCAAAATCAGAGGCTACCAGTGTTACCGATCTGACTGAAAGGACAGGCGAAAAGGTGGGATACTTACCCTTGTAAAAAATAACATCACTGCTTCCCAAATCGAAGTCTATATGGAAGGGGCTGAGTATCAGACACTTAAACTTAAAACAGGCTATACAGACCTACATCTGATCAATTACTACTGTCCAAGTGACCGCCCACAGGCACTGGACACACTACCATTAACAGAAAAAATGATTGTGTGTGGCGATTTCAACAGCCACTCGCAGAGTTGGGGCTATGATCACATGGACCAGAGAGGAGAGAGACTGGAAGACTGGCAGGATGAGAACAGATTCATCTTGGTTAAGAAGCCGTCCGACCCACATACTTTCTACTCGAGATCATGGCACTCTACAACTACACCTGACCTGGCCTTTCATTCACCAGACCTGGAGTGGAACATTACATGAATTGTTGGGAAACAACTTGGTGGCAGCGACCATCGATCAGTCTTTCTAACTGTAGAAAATTAGCTTGTAAGTGAAAGCAGCACCCTCTCGAGGTGGAACTACAAGAAAGCAGACTGGGCAATGTACAAGAATCACACCAGCATACTGGTTAGAAACCTGAACACTGAGAAAGACATAAATAAAGTAGTTGAGTTTGGGAAATGCATACTACAGGCAGCGCGAGAAACAGTACCAAGAGGAGCCCGTAAACAATATAAACCCTACTGGAGTAGTGAACTGGAACAGTTGCATAATGATGTGGAAGTATGTAGAAAGCAAGCAGAGGCCACACCCAGCCAAGAGCACCACAATAAATTCCAGCATGCAAAAGCCAAATTTCAAAGTGCCAAGCTGCAGGCTAGACGGAAAAGCTGGCAGGAAAAAACAGAGTCTCTGAACTTTGAAAGAGACACAAGGAAATTGTGGAAGCTAATAAAACAACTTAACGATGAGGGCACAGGGAGAAACTCAAAAATTGCACTACATAAAGATGGAAACATCTTAACAAGAAAGCAAGCAGCTGACCATTTTGCGGACTCATTCGCACAAGATAACAATATCAAAATTAGTCCAGAGAAACAACAAGAGATTCGAGAGAAACGGCAACATACAGGACAGAAGGAAATAGTACATGAGGTTCTGGAGGCACCCATCACAATCAGCGAACTGGAGCTAGCCATATCAAAACTGAAAATGAGAAAGTCACCAGGAGCTGATGGTATCTCCAATGAAATGATCAGGAACCTAGGAACAGAGGCCAAAGCAAAGCTGTTGCAGATCTTCAATAACAGTTGGATCTTAGGCAGTGTTCCACAAACCTGGAGAGAAGCAATCATGATACCCCTCCTAAAATCAGGGAAAGATAGTTCCATTGCCTCTAGCTACAGACCAATTAGCCTCACCAGCTGTCTCTGCAAAACACTGGAGCGCATCATCAATCACAGACTGCAGTGGTACATTGAAAGTAAAAACATCCTTGTGCCACAGCAGGCTGGCTTTAGGCAGTGCTACTCTACGGAAGATCAGACAACCTACCTCTCTCAAGAAATTGAGGATGCATTCCAAGAGAAGAAGCTGGTGCTTGCGGCATGGATAGATTTGAAGAAAGCCTTTAACAAAGTCTGGAAAGAAGGTCTGATGAATAAACTGAGAAACTGCAAAGTCAATGGAAGAATGTACAAATGGGTGAAAGCATACTTGCACAACAGAAGAGCCCGAGTACAGACAGACGGACTAAAGAGCAAGAAAGTACTACTGCATCACAGTGTTCCCCAGGGCGGAGTCTTGTCCCCCACACTCTTTCTAATCTTCATCAATGATCTCGTTGCTAATCTACCGCATGGAATTAAAGCCGCAATGTACGCCGATGACTAGGTTCTATGGAGCACAAATGAACATGCATCAGTGGCAACCAGATTACTACAAAGAGCTGTAGATACATTTGTTGTATGGGCAAATAGATGGTGTGTCAGCATAAACACTGACAAGTGCAGCACCACCCTATTTACCCTCTCTCCAAAACAAAAGGCAGGGACCATCCAGATAAATGGAACACCCCTAAGAGAAGATAAAGAACCAAAATACCTTGGAGTAACATTTGATGGAAGGCTGACATGGAGAAAGCACATCAACAAAGTAGTAGCAAAAGCCAGAAGGAAAATAGCCATCCTGAGAAAGCTAAGTGGAAGCACATCGGGAGCCAGTGGGAAAATACTTAGCAAAGTTTATCAACAGAGCATACAACCACACCTGGAATACGGGTCAACTGCGTGGTGTTCGGCATAAAAAACCACACTACAAGAGCTGGACAAAGTGCAAAATCAAGCACTTAGAGTCACCACAGGAGGGATGAGATCAACCCCTATAGTGGAAATGGAGAAGATGGGGAGGACACAAGCACTGAGTGAGCGCAGAGATACGAAAACGCTAATACAAGCAGAAAAGTTCCTCAGCTTGCCAGGCCACCCTATGAAGAACAGATTTGAAAACCTAGCTATGGGGCGGTTGAAAAGAAGTAGTTTTATCCACCAGGCCAAACGACTCTGCAGAGAAACCACCAATCTGCCCACAGTTGGTATCCCCCTAACAACTATTCCAGCGAACTCCATGGAAAGATGACCATAGACTATCATTACAAATCCAGACAAAAATTAGACAAATATTTGACAAGGAAGAACAGAACAGTGTGCAGCGCAGAACAGCCACTCTCAGCTTCCTTGATGAAGAATACCCACAGGACCTCTGGATCCGAGTCTACACAGATGGGTTGGCACAAAATGCTGTTCGAAATGGAGGAGCAGGAGTGTACATAGAATACCCAAATAATACTAGGGACACATCTAGAGTACCGACATGAAAGTACTGCCATAACTATGATGCTGAAATTGAGGCAATCAAGATAGCAACAGAGAAATTACTAAATACCAGCAATGGTACACAACCTGTGGTGCTATTGACAGATGCAAAATCAGTACTCGAGGCGCTTCTGTCTGGGAAATTGCCAGTACTATGGACACTACTTTCTGAACTTAGCAGTCAGCATAAGGTCACCATACAGTGGATACCATCCCACTGTGGTGTACCTGGAAACGACAGAGCTGATCAACTGGCTAAGGAAGGAGCCAAAGAAGAACAGCCTGATGTGCCCGTTACATACCACCAAAAGAAAAGATTGATCAAATCAGTCAGAAAGCCACCAAAACCTGCTCAAGACGACTACCACATTATGGACAGACCAGAACAAGTCATTATTCTGCGCCTCAGAACAGGGCACAATAGATTACGCAACCACATGTATACAAAATTCAAGATTGGTGAAACAGCCATGTGCACATGTGGAATGGCGTCGCAGACAGCAGAGCACATACTCCAAGACTGCCCAAAATATAACATATCTAGGCAAACCTTCTGGCCTAGAGAGACGACAGTGGAGGATAAACTCTACGGACTGCTGTGTGAACCGAAAAAGACAGTTCAATTCATACAAGAGACAGCTTTGCAGTTATAGACATATTTCAAGCGAACGAAAGAAGAAGAAGAAGAATTATAGAAGAATGTTTTTTTTATTTGATTGTGTATACAAGTGTTAACAAAGATGTCAACATTAGGAGAGTGTATACAAGCAGGTAAAGACCTTGTATATAGTGGGGATAAATTAGAGCAATGGGCAAGTGATAAATACAGAGAATACACAGACAGGAAAGCAGCAATTGACAGGGAGGAAAGAGACAGGAAAGCAGCAAGTGAAAGAGATGAACGAGCATAGGAACGCCAGCAGCAAAAAGATCTTGCGGAATTAGCTGAAGCCACAAAATTAAAACAACTGGAAATTGAGGCACAAATGCAAGTGAAAATGAAGGAGTTGGAGATCGAATCTCATGTACAGATTGCTACCACTAAATTAAAGAGTAAAGAAGAAGAGAATAAGTTCAACAAGTACAAAGGGATAGTGAAACCCTTTTGCCAAGGCGATTCCATATCTGCATGGACCGAGAACGTGGAGTTCCAACTTAAATTCCAGGAAGTGCCACGAGAACATTGGGCGATGATCTTTATGAAAAACCTCTCGGGGGAGCCCTTAAAGGTGATTGAATCTATCCCCCAAGAGCTTAGAAGTAATTATGATTACATCAAGCAATGCATTATGCAACATTTTTTGCTAGACGCCCCAGGTTACCAAATTCAGTATTCCAAACTAAAACCTAAACCAAATGAAACGTTCATTGACTATGAACTATAGACATGAGAACATTGGGCGATGATCTTTATGAAAAACCTCTCGGGGGAGCCCTTAAAGGTGATTGAATCTATCCCCCAAGAGCTTAGAAGTAATTATGATTACATCAGGCAATGCATTATGGAACATTTTTTGCTAGACGCCCCAGGTTACCAAATTCAGTATTCCAAACTAAAACCTAAACCAAATGAAACGTTCATTGACTATGTTTCTAACGTACAAAGTTTATTCAGTAAGTGGCTGAACGCTGCAAAGGTAAATAAAAGCTTTGAAAAGCTCAAAGACTTGATGACAATGGACAAAATCATCTCAACTGTACCTACTCCCTTTGTAACGTTTTTACAGCAAGCTGATGTCGAGTCATTAGAACAGCTAGAAAAATGGGGGTCCGCATATTTTTCCTCAAATAGGGACATATTTAAATCATCTACAGAAGAGTCTGAAATAGTGGCTTTTGCCAATAGTAAACCACAAAAATCATTTCAAATGAGAGATAAACCAAAAACAAAGCCACCTCAATGTCCATATTGTCATTTATATCATGATCAGTTTTCTATGTGTGATAAGAGCCCAGGATATTCATCTCACCTGGAGATGATGATAAAGAAACAAGAGAACAAAAGAAACACATATAGACGTGCAGTCAAATGCTTCTTTTGCCGGGCGTTTGGTCATTATAGTTCCAGGTGTGTTCGACACCAGAGATTGAGAGCCAGTAATGCTGTACTTGTCGATACTTCATCTGAGAGTGGAAGCGAGCATGAGAGTGAGAATGAAGAAATGTTACCATATGCAGAGAATGTTGTAGCTGCAAGTGATGTACTAAACTTTGATAAATGTGTAACATGCCACCAATTTCATGAAGACGGTATGCTAAAATGTGGGCACACAGTACCATTTTCCAGTGAAAATGCTAACGCAGCAATCGCCTCCAGAGGCAAATTAGTTTTCCATGACGGAATGGTTAATAACAAGCCCTGCCAGTGTTTTATCGATAGCGGAAGTACCTTGATTGGCCTTAGGAAGAAATTGGCGAAGCCAGAAGACTATATGGGCGATTTCGTTAAGTGCCATACCTTTTCGGGTAACATAGAAAAATACCCGCTAGCAAAAGCCCGTATAGACACTCCATTCCTGTCCGGCACATTTACGTGCACCATCTTGCACAACCCGTGTACCGATCTGATAATCGGGTGCCTACCAGAGCTAAAGAACTGTACCGCAAAAGAAATAATAGCCTGGAGAGAAACCACTAAGGCTAATGCGGTAACCAGGTCAGAAACACAAAAACAACAAGACGACCTCCGAAAAGAAATGCTACACCTTATATCACCAAGTGGTACAGTAAATAACACCACCAAAGAAAATTTCATAGAGGCGCAACGCGCCGACCCATCTATCTCACCCTATTTCAGATTTGTGGGCGAGAAACCTAAAATGACCAAAAATGCATCATGGTATTTTAAATTACACAATGGTATTCTCACTAGAAATTACAAGAGAGACAACCACGAAATTCAGCAAACGGTACTACCTGTCAAACATCGACAAACAGTCCTATGAATCGCACATGATTCACCTTGTGCTGGACATTTAGGCTATGATAAGACAAGAGCCAGAATCTTAAATCATTTTTACTGGCCAAAATTTTCTAAAGACATTAAAAACTTTTGTCGTTCATGTACCATATGTCAACAATCAGCAAGAAAGGGTAAAAATGTTACAGCAGAGGTCCAACCAACAACAATGGCCTCTAGACCATTTGACATGCTGAAACCTTACTACTCAAGACAGGAACACCAGACAGAAGACGAACACAATGCAACTACACCAATTAATCTGACGGTAGACGAACACAATGCAACCACACCAGACAGTAGTCAGACGGAAGATGAACACAATGCAAATACACCCAGCAATCATACAAAAAACGTACTCAGCGCAACCACAATAGTGAATCAAACAGAGGACGATGACATGGAACTACCTGTTCCAACAGTAGACATGACTGCGACAATTGACAGTATACATATAGAACCAAAACTTACAGACGACATCTGTGTAAATACAACAGACTGGACAAAACACTTACAAAAACTGAGACAAGTCTTCGAAAGGATAAAGTTATTTGGACTTACAGTAAAGCCAACCAAAGTGGAGCTGGGCTTGGAGAAAATAGACTTCCTAGGCCATACTATATCTAAAGGCCAATTGCAAACTGATAACAAAATTGTGACCAAAATTTTGAACCTCACTATGCCAGTCACCAAAAAGTAAGTGAGGAGTTTACTGGGATTAGTAAACTATTACAATAAGTTTATTCCCAATTTAGCAGAAATTACCAGTGTTTTTTCAAATCTATTGAAGTCAAATACCAAAATTGATGTGAAAGATGCTATTTTAATGAATGCAATGTCATAACTTAAGCATCTTTTTAGCAATGTCCCAATTCTTCGGTTGCCTAACCTGAACTTACAATATTTTCTTAGGGCTGATGCCAGCACAGTATCTATAGCCGGCGTATTGGGTCAAAGATATGATGACATTCTACATCCTGTAATATATGTAAGTCACAAGATTACGCCGACCGAAACCAAGTATGGTATATGTGAATTGGAGGCTTTAGCTATTGTGTAATGTGTCCGTAAACTGCATAGATTTTTGGCAGGGACACACTTTGTCATCGAAACTGACAACTCCCCACTCACAGTCATGGAGACAGGAGTCCATAAGAACAATAGGATCTACAGATGGTCTCTGATACTCCAAAATTATTCATTTTCGGTCAGGCACATTAGAGGCAAATGTAATACACTAGCTGACATGCTTAGTAGACCTTCTAACTTTGAAGTATCTGAAGTGCCAGAGAATAATGACGCAACACCATCATCGTCTCTGACATTAGTACCAGAGTTTGATCAGACAGATGTGTCGCTATGAAGAAAACTGTCAAAACATATGAGTGACTATCTACGTCGATAGCAATATGTTATATTTGACAGAATGAGATACAACATTGTGAATACACACTTCAGGAACATCGCGTGAAATATTGGACAATGTAAATACAAACTATTATGATATTAAGTGAAGATATTCAAAAAGGAAAAGACGCGACATCATCACCTTACCTGGAACAGATTAGTTTAACCCTTTAACAGGCATAGCGCCTGATAGCGTTCGATGCGTTAAACGGGCATAGCGCCCAATCGCGTCTTTGACGACTAGTCGTTTTAAAAATGCGATCTCTCGGTTTTCCGACACTTCCGATGACTACTTTCACTTTCGCCGATAGCTTGACAACATGGCCGCCATTTGTAAACGCGCTACAATGACTTTGAACAGACTTTAACGGACTTTTTTTGATAGTTTTCGGGATTTTTACGCTGTTTTTCAAAATGGATTTCGGCGATTCTTCAAGTGATAGCCGAGATTTTGCTCTGTTAAATTTAAATGACATTAAAGGGCACGAAGTTGATTATTAATCGGAGCTAGATATCAGTGCAAAGCGTTACTTTGCATTAGCAGTCGTGAGTCGGACTTTAAAGAAAGTGATTATGATTCTGAAAATGTGTTTGTAAATTGCCGTATAGATGACGGAAAATCATAAACAACATGCCATATTTCGTAAATATTTGTGTTCATATATGGATTACCGGCAACAATCACGTGAGTAACATATTCTGCATGCTTTTCCCTTCATTGTGTTGTTTATTTAACTAAAATCGGTTGACTAACACCTTATTTGTGATATTTTTACTAACGCAACCCGAAATTTTACTGAACCTGAAAAAATCTTGCCCGTTCAGGGCTAAAAAATGGACAATCGTCTGCCCTGTAAAGGGTTAACTAGTGTAAGAATTGAAAATGTATGTATGAGTGTTTATAAATAGTATATAAATGTAATATGTATGTAATTGTGATATATAATATATATTTTTATTGCAGTTTCATATAGTACTATAGTTTCTTATGTATAGTTATTTTATAAGAACATATTAACGTTAGGTTTTGGAGATTAATAACACCTATTTCCCTATTCCCATTTACATACAGGGATAATTAGTCTTAAAAATAATTACCTTATGTTAATCACATCCTATAGTCTCCTAAGAGACTATCATTCCATAATTAATTAAATAATAGTTAGGACAATCTAGTTAGTTAACACAGATTAGTTTAAAATTATAACATCAGTAAATATTTTTACCAACTATACTAGTTAGATTAAGGGAACCAACACATTTCACCCCATTTCATTTAATTACGTAAATTATCTTCCCGTAGTTAGTGAATCTCAGTACACAAAAATAGAGCATATTTAAGTAGAGTAGGTAGTATACTTAGAATGAGGCCAAACAACCCAGTCAACTTGTAAATATTGTATTTAAAAAAAGTACACATTGCGAATATATCGCATTATTATTAGGCTCAAAAACGTGTAGACTGAGCCAAAACTATTGTGCATCTTTTTATTTTTCCAGTAGTTATATTTTCTTTTGATTATATTTTACAATAGTATTTTAATGACATAACATTGTTTTTGTTTTTTTAACACGTGAGAACTGAATGTACGAGGGAAAGACGAGAGCAAGAATAGAGTGAATGTATTAAATATAAGGCGAGCGAACAATGTGCAAATTTTTTTACGCACCCAAGAGTTTTTATAATTTGTCTGCATCTTGTGTGTAACACATGTGCCTGTGTAGTTTACGTGTGTTGCTGCCATTATTACATTACATGTATAGGAACATTTTTAAGCTTCCTAGGTCGGCAAGGCAGTTACAAATTAAGCAAACGCATTCATTTGTGACTGCATAAACCAACCTGCGACGCTTGAAAAACATCATTCAGTAAATTATAAACATACACCTATGTTTCTGATTTAAACAGACATTAAATGTAATTAAACATGCAAACAACCAGATATACTTACAGATAAAAATTCAGACAGCAATAAAAAGGAAGGGGGGAAACCTCATGAACAGGGACATAACAGACTTACTAAACTCTGAAGACACAATGAAAGATTTAGCCACAAACGGAAGTAAGAGAGGTGAACATCAGCATGCACACAACATGTAATAGAGTTGGAGAAACATTACATGAGAGCATGAATTTATATTCATGTATTGTACCCGTAAAAGGGACAATCTGTGCGGGATGTCGGTTAATCAACATTTTGAAAAGCAGGTCTTATAGACAATGGCTTTGGTTCATTACAGCTCTCATATATGTAATGTGAATGAGTATTTACTCTAGCCAACAGTACAGTTGTGCAGCACTGATTAATAAGCCAGTGGATAAGTACAACATTGTGACATCAGACGGTCTTAGGTGTGTGATTATACCCAAGACATGAGTACTTAACCCTACCAGCACTTGACAAAATTAGACCCAACTAATTTTTAGATATGACAACAGATTGCGTCACACCCATGAGCTAAATATGGTAACGCAATACGGGGGGGGGGGGGGGGGGGGGGGGGGGGGGGGGGGGGGGAGCATGTCAATGAGCTGGATATGTATTGAGAGAAGTAAGACAAAGACGGATGAAAGGAAAGGACAAAGACAGGACATAGATAAGGACCTTTACAAGAGAATAGATAGAGAAAGACAGTATAAGGAGATAGAACTCCAAACAGTGATATGACAGGACCTAGACAGGACACGCACGTATCATAGCTAGGACATAACTAGGACATAACGGGATTAACTCCCGAGATAGGACAGAGTACGTTAACCACGGAGACTTCCCGTAACCAGACTGAACAATAGTACAGCTGAAGGTTAACGAGGACTGGACCACTGGACTGTGTGACAAGTGACTCAGCACGCCGTGCGGCTGACCGCATGAGAACTGAGGACGCGTAGCTGAACCAGACCTGTGAATTCAGGCAGACCGGACCTGACAGTTAGAGCGACAAGACCTGTGTGTTTACTCTCGCCATCTATGTAGTTTAGAAAAGGCGCAGTTATACGTAGCGAGTGTAAAGAATGTATTTAAGTGCTGAATGCCATTTATGTATGCTCGAGAAACGAGCTGTATATTATGTAGAATAAATCCTGATTCATTATATACCATTCGTGCGAAACGTGTTTGTGATCGTGAGGTATGAATGAAGTGACCAGCATGTCTGTGTAAATTCAGGTTGTTGACACTCACATGAGTAAAATGTTCTGCATGCTTTTCCCTTCATTTTGCTGTTTATTTGACTAAAATCTGTTGACTAACAACTTATATGTGATATTTTTACTAACGTAACCCAAAATTTTACCAAACCTCAAAATTCTTCTTGCCTGTTCAGGGCTACAAAACAGACAAACGTCTGCCCGGTAAAGGGTTAACGCGGCTGGGCTGACCCTGCAGCTGCACTGGTTAGAAAAAAATCCTACCTCTGCTGTGGAGTAAGTCTTGACCACTGTGTCTTGTCGTGAGACTTCTCTAGAGTCATCTTTTGCAAAGATCATTTACTTACAGAATTCATGGCACAGATGGGTGCTTTCAGAAAACAAAGAAGTCTGCATTAACTCATCAACTTTAAAATGTGAGAAATCCTTTTTCTTCTTTTGCCTTTAATATCCCATTGCAGCAAAAGCCTTCAATAAACTAATGCTAAACACATTGTAGACTTGTTCATGATTGGGTTGGTTTTGCATTTAAGTTTTCTACAGGATGAGGTGGCCAGTCTCATGCCAACCCTCCTTAGTTGCCTCTTATGACATGCTGGGTAGGTTACAGTGTGCCATAACGTAACTCCCGCAATTATCAAAATTGGCAACGTCAACATTGAAGCAATAATAAACTCACGTGAACTATCGAACTGTAATGCGAAGAATCAACCGACGCCATCCTAAACAACAGTACTCACACATTCTTTTAATGATGTGCTGGATCAATACAATGGATTCATCAAGAAAAAATGAATTGTCCCTTTTAACACAGGGACGGCATTCACACAAATATTTACGACTCTATCCCAGTAATGTCCGACTGTAGTTAGGAGCTCAATCTATCTCGCCGTTCTCATTTTCACAGATTGTCTAGGTGTTCCCTGCCTTCAGGTCCTCTCTGCTCGATATTGACACTTTCCTCGTTAGACATCCTCCACCTGATAGTCCTCAGCCAAGCTTTTTCTTCTCACAACCAAATCTCCAAACGAACACGGGCTTCATACCATATGTCCGCGCCTCAGACAAATTCCCGAAGATCTCCTCTGTTGTCGTCTGACGTACTCCGTTCCTAAGCTTCACTTAGTTCCTTTGTGTTCGTTGTTTATTTTTAGTACGTTCTTCTGGATCATTATGGATAATCCCTAATATCCTTGTGCTTATTTCTTTCTGGTGCGTACCCGTCATATCGCCGTGTGGCACAGTGTTACTGTTCTTTACTTCCCTTTTGGACCACGGTAACCCACAGGTGGTAACAAGTCCTAATAAAGTTTTTGATTATCATCATTAGATTTTTAAAAATTTTTTGCATATACTATTTACAGGACATCACTGTCAACACCAGCATTTTAATGCTGCTGTAAATGTCTTGGTAAGTTTATGTTCAGTAGTATGTCATTGCATTCATGTAATTACTAATTAATTTTAAAATACGAAACATAATTTCACTCTACCTTTTCAAATGAACCAAAGAGTCCATCTTTGCTGAGATGAATGGTAAAATTAAACTGTACTTTTTCTGCAATTTGTGCCAGCATGTCTAAGCAATATCCCATACAACAGTGATCTGAGGATATGAAGTAAAACGGTCTTTCTGAGCCCAGTGATTGTGTTAAATGCTTTATGAATAACTGTCTGAACAAAGAAATGTCTGATAAAACAACTTTAAACAAAATATAATCCTGATTCAGTATGGAGTCTCTCAGGCCAGAGTAGCTTTCTGTTTAAAATAACAACTGTTGGGTTTAGATTCAGTATGAAGTCTCTCAGGCCAGAGTAGCTTTCTGTTTAAAATAACAACTGTTGGGTTTAGATTCAGTATGAAGTCTCTCAGGCCAGAGTAGCTTTCTGTTTAAAATAACAACTGTTGGGTTTAGATTCAGTATGAAGTCTCTCAGGCCAGAGTAGCTTTCTGTTTAAAATAACAACTGTTGGGTTTAGATTCAGTATGAAGTCTCTCAGGCCAGAGTAGCTTTCTGTTTAAAATAACAACTGTTGGGTTTAGATTCAGTATGAAGTCTCTCAGGCCAGAGTAGCTTTCTGTTTAAAATAACAACTGTTGGGTTCAGATTCAGTATGAAGTCTCTCAGGCCATAAGGCTGATGCTCAGGCAACATTTTTAGGACAAGAAAATCTGTCCATGGGTAGATAGAGCCAGTTATCTTGGATGGAATCATGTCTTGAGAAAGCAAAACCTTACAAAATGCTTGAACAAGTCTGATCTTAGAGGTGCATAACTAGTGTGATACACTACCATTGGAAGAGAAACAAATAAGAATAGAAATTAGCAATTGTCTGGTTCACAAAAAGTTAAAATAACTGTCTGGTTAACAAACAAAAAATGAAGTAACAACTGTCTGGTTCAGAGGAAGTTAAAAAATAGCAACAGTCAGATTCAGAGGAAGTTGAAGTAACTACATGGTTCATAAAAAGTTAAAATAACAACTGTCTGGTTCAGAGGAAGTTAAAAAAGTAGCAACTGTCACATTCAGAGGAAGTTACAGTAGCAACTGTCTGATTCAGAATAAGTTAAAGAAACAACTGCTTGGAAAGAAAGGGTTAAAGATAAAAGTAAAAAAGAATAGGTCACAGTTAAAAACTTTCTGGGGTATGAGTTAACAGTATTATGACTGAGTTTATAATGTAACTACCAGCTGAAACATAAAGAATTGAAAGCTCCACCATATATTTTAGTATCATCATTTTATGCCATACAATTAAACTTTGTACATTGAAGGAAGCTTTACACGCCTTGAGATGTACTTAGTTTAAGGTCCTAGCCCCGTATTTTTATAGATCAATTATCACTCGATGAGTGATGTGGTCAATATCAAGCTGGCCGCGTTTACTACCCAGGATGTTTCAGAGTACCAATTTTAGACTGGGCCGACCTAGGAGCCCAGGTCAATTAAGCATAGTATTGTATAAAAATAAATATAATCTTCTTCTTCTTATAGTCCATGCCATGTGGCATTGATCATCATATCTTTTCCCAGCCTTGAGTCATGTGTATTGCCAATCATAAATATAATTTGGGAAGAATATTTCAGAATACCAGCATATTGCTGTAATGTATTTAAACATGACTAAAACTATATGTTTTCTTTATAGTAGGGATGTTCATTTGAAACCCGTTCCAATGACTTTATTACAAAAGCATGGAAGAAACATTAACAGGTGTGGTAGAATTAAACAAAGCATTCATATTTAATGAATTATACACCAAGGGTTGGTCAGAAGAAGTCGCCGTAGGCATTCAGGCAAGCATCCCATTGCTTAAGTAGGCAGCCAATGCCATCCACACAAAAAAAAGATTGTGGTTGCTCACTGAACCAAGTGTTTACCACGTTCATTACGTCTGCATCTGTATGAAATCGTTGCCTCTTGAGAGCTTTCTTTAGAGGTCCGAACAAATGAAACTCACATGGTGACAAATCAGGACTATAGGCTGGATGTTGCAGAATTTCCCAATTCTTCCTTGCTAATGCTTCCTGCACAATCTTTGCGACATGCGGATGAGCATTATTGTGCAACAAAATCACACCGCGAGGAAGCATGCCAGGTTGTTTATTCTTGATGACCTTTTTCAGCTTGTCTAGTGTTTGCAAGTAGTGGGTAGAGTTGATGTTGACACCAGGTTCTTTAAAGTCGGCCAACAATAGCCATTCATGGTCAAAAAATGCCCTCAGCATAACCTTACCAGCAGAAACCTGTAACTTGAATTTTTTGGCTTTTGGTGATCCAGCATGCTTCCATTGCATGCTCTCTCTCTTTTGCTGCTCGGCTCAAAGTGGTGACACCATGATTCATCGCCTGCCACTATGTGGAAGAGAAACGCATTACCCTCCACTCTGTAACGCAGCAAGTGGTTCAAACACCATCCCATGAGTTCCTCTTTTTGGTGGTCGGTCAACATCCATGGTACCCACTGTGAACACACCTTCCGCTATTGCAGTTTCTTATAAATGACCTTTTGAATTGTCCCAACTGACACATCAAATTCTTTCGCTAGCGAATGTGTGCTTCGACAACGGTTCATCTGTACTGCTGCATCAATTTTGGCGATGGTTTTTTTCTGTTGCAACAATATGCGCTTGACCACACATCGAAGATCTGTCGTGAACTGGCGTCCTTTCCGAAACATTTGTGCCCAGTCTGTCACTGTTGTCTTCGACACACATTTGTAACCGTACGCTGCCTGCATTCTTCGAATAATGTCCACTGGTCGACATCCTTCAAATGAAAGAAACTGAATCACCGCTCTATGAGCTTCTTTGGACGGATTGTGGATCAACCCGGACATTTTCTCAACAGTCAGAAACAGAACCTATGCATGTTCCCATGGCAGTGAATCAGTTAAGTAATTTCTTGTAATTTATTTAATGTATTATTTTAAGTCATCTAAAATGACCAGATTTCTAAGCACAGGGAATCCAGGAGTCTCTGGACATGCTCTTTTATTCATTGGTCAGCACTTATCACGTGACTTTGACATTATCATGTTCAGCGTACGCAATTACGCGCTGTGCGGCACGAATGGATTTCAAATGAACGCCCCTTATAATTATAATATTTTTAGTAAAATATACTGCTAGAATGCACCAACACAAGAACATATGAATGTACTTACACACAAGTGTCCTCCATCTCAAATATATGGTGTAGGGTTAAGCAGTAGGGTTTAGGGTTATGCTGGTAGTTAGATTATAGTTCAAATTTAGTGTTCTTTTCCTCTCATGCTTCCCCTTCTCAAACCTATTAGACTCTTTGCCACAAGCAAAATTTGTTTTCATCACATTCAGTCCCTGATAATGCTGCTGCATGCATTGTTTTCCTTCACATGTAGTCTCACTGTGTCTCTTCATATTGCTTGCAGACACCCTCCTAGTCTTGTACTTTGCATTTACTTAGTACATGCATAATCATATATGACATTCTCCCCCGATGTGTCTCCACCTTGCCGTGGTGGGGGAGCTTGCGTGTCCCATCGACCCCATGTGCTTGCCGATGGATGAAAACTACATATCGGACGGCTCGTGGGATAGGGACCAGACTAAGAGAGACACAACCTGCTGCTCTGCAGGTAAGACTGAGGATAGCAGTCAAAATCAGGCAAACGATCCCTAAAATCTCAGTCCGGACATAACCTCTAAGGCTCCCATCCAAGGTGTATGGCTGAACGTCTCTAAGCCATAAACTCTCGGAAGTGAGAGCCTGGCTGTCACAAACCTACATCAACATTGTGATGATGTGCTGAGAACGCTACATGCTCGGCGCAGATTCGTTCGATGGCTCTTAGCTGGGGGATATGAGGTATCCCCGGATGAAAGGGCCTGACCGTTACTCGCCCACAGACGCACGGAGGTAAGGTGCTGAGCTGGCAGCACATGTAGCCTACCTCGTGAGCAAGTACAAAAGGTGGAAAAACACGTCGGTCGCACGTCCCGCAGACGACCGATAGTCTGTAACCATACTCATGGAGTGAGTGCAGTCAAAGGTGGAAAATTGTCTCGTTGACACGAAATGGAACGCCTGTCTTGCGAATCCATTATGTGGCAGCCCGAAGCGAAAGCTTGTTGTGTGGAAGCCGAAACAAGAGTCTCGAAACCCGAGGAAGGCTAACCTCATTAAAAAATGCCCGCCGGAAGCCGGAAGTGTCGTCCTACGGGTGGCAAACTAAAAATTGACACTACGCAATTACATCCGAGTGAAATGTCTCGTCCGAATGTCTCTCGTGCTAGGAACAGCTCTGACTACCTAGTTTCCGAATGCCGCTCTTGCTCGGAACAGCTCTGACTAGGTAGTTTTCCGAATGTCTGTTGTGCCTGGAACAGCTCTGACGGGCGCAACGACAAGCACATGTCCGAAAACTTGCTGAGTGGATGCCGTCTGCAAACCTGTCTGGTTTGTGCGGGAATGGCCCGGGCAAACGAAATGACCAATATATTGAAGTGAGGATTTAAAGCAGCCATGAGCAGGACGTGACGATTTCCCTCGGTGAGCCCAGATCCAGGGCGTTATGTGTCGGCCATGCAACTATGGAAGCAACCTTGGATGGCGGAAAATGCTATGGACTGTCCCTGCCTTCCTTTGAAGAATGACCGTTGTCATCGACCGTTCCAACTTGGCCAGCATGGTTGTAGATGGCACCACAAAAGTGAGAGTCTCCCAGGAATGCTACCTGGTCAAAAAAGCACGCTATTGTCGGATGTGTTGGCCTACGGGTTTCGGCCCAAGGGCGCATAACAGACACACCGCAATCACATCTGAAAAAACACTCCGGATGAACGAAAAGAAGAAGAAGATATATGACATCAATGTAAACACCTGTTACCTTCAGTTCCATTCTTGCATGGGAAGGCATGCTGGGCATGACCTACAGGACGACAGGTTCCATCTTTGGGCAGTGGCAGTACTTCAACAAAGGGCTTCTCTTTTAGTGTCACAATCTAAAGAATAATGTCATAGAATATTCCAGAAAAAATAGTATTATTTATGATTTCTTGGCAATGTTACATTCAGTAGTTAGTCATTGCTTTCTGAATGATTGGCATTCATACCATTTTATGAAAAACCAATACAAAGCGGCTTGCTGCCAAATCACCCTCAGCTGTGTTTTGAATGTAGTATGCGGGATTACGAACTGCGTCTGTAACCCCTTCGCCACAGAGCTGGCAAAATAGTATTACAATATGAAAAATAACTCATTTAATCACAAACCCCTTAACAAATTAAAATTACAAAAGGTGGCCTGATGTCCTTGTCATTTTTCATATTTCTGGTTATGACACATTCACATATGGCAGATTAATCAGACTGTGAGATTGCACCCCATTAATAAAAGACACTTCAATGCTGTCTTTACTGTGGCTAGCTGAGTGAGCACGTGACATACGTTTGAATTCTCAGGATTTGGTTTTTTGTTTTCATTCTCCTGGATTCCCTTTGCTTAGAAATCTGGTCATTTTAGATGACTTAAAATAATACATTAAATAAATTACAAAAAATTACTTAACTGATTCATTGCCATGGGATGATCTATCGTCTGAAGTGAACGACCCGAAACTGCTGTGGTACCATTCATCGTATGAATGTTGATACTGCGTTATTTGTTTCATTTCCCAAATCTTCCGTGGCACCACTTATTGTCTGAATGTTGATAATGCATTATTAGTTTAATTTCCCCAATCTTCCGCAATTTTAGTGCCCGATAAATGAACATTTACACTGGAAGAAGCTCTTTCTTTCCAAAATATCAGAAACAAAGATTCAAGTCTCTCGAAACTGAACAGAAATCTTTATTAAAATGTGGATAATTTTCTGATTTAGTTAGTTAGTTAGTTAGTCGACAGATCATCCTCGTTGCACATCGAACCATTCAGTCCATAAGTGCTCGGATCCCCTCCTCAGCAAATCCCGCAGCATGTAGCGGCTAACGACGCCAGTTCTGTGTTGGTTTATCAATCTTCTTTGGCTTCCTGCGTAGTGTTCTTGTTTGGCCACCCCTCTTTTAATTTGCTGCTCTCGCAGTCTGGCCATTGTTGTAGATTCACAGTCATCACTTGGTTCTCGCAAAAGTCTCACTTCACGTAGAGCATTCAGAATGTCAGCCTGGTCCATGGCGCGTCCGCCCTCCACAGTAGCCTCACCTGCGAGCTTGTCAGCCCGCTCATTTCCTTGTACTCCCGCATGCCCTGGCACGAAGATGAAACTAACCTTTGCCAGCCGAGACCGCTTCAGAGGCAGCAACCATTCTCTTCGGATCGACCCCTCCTCTATCCTCTTGATCATGTTCATTGAGTCGCTAAGGAAACAAGCCCTAGTGAATGTCTGTGTCTCGAGCCATGTTATTGCTTTACTTACTGCCATGACTTCGATGGTCAGGCTACTTGTGGTTTCAGTGAAAGCACCAGAGTCCTCCTTCACAATTCTCCCTCCGGCCCGAGCTGTAAAGGCCCATGAGATTCTCACATGTCGGACGACCGACCCATCTGTGTAGATGACCGCGTCACCGTCTAGCGAATTCTCGAAAATCAACGCTTGTACTTCAGCCTCAACAGCAGCCGGATTTTCTTGTCTGCATTTTCTATCTAGTTGGATGCAAACTGAAAAGGATGTGCAGAAGTCTGTTGGCACTTGCACCCACTCCTCGCCAGGTTCGAAGTCCTCAAGTGAACACACCTGTTGAAGAATGTCTTCGGCTTGACCCATCCACGACCGTCCTCTTTTTAACCTGCTGCCCTTCACCTTCCTAATTTCACAATGCAGTGGATGTTGTGTGTTTGCGTTAATTCTGAGGTAGGCGCGTGCCCTGCAAACTTGTATTCTCTCTTCAATGGTTGGAAAATCAAGAAGGTAGCGCATCGCCCTGCATGCTGTATCTCTTGTACATCCAAGAATAATGCGCATAGCTTCATTCTGTATCCTTTCTGATTTTAGAAATGGCAACGCCCACTAGTTCTTGACCTCATCGATTTACATCAGATTATCGTTTTAACTCTTTCGCTACCGTGCGCCCATCTGTGGACAGAATGGATTTGCTGTAATGGCAGTCCGCCCTTTTCGTCCCACAAAATGATCAGTGGTTTATTTCACATATTTCTGCTCCGTTTCGGAATTTTAAGTTACAGTAAACTAAAAAGTAGTACAGCCGAAAGATCTCTACGCCATCTTTGAGCGGTCAATGGTTTTCTAATTTTGGATTCTTGTGAATTTTTAGTTTTAAGGTAGTGTTAATTTGTTTGTTTTGGTTTTTCACAATGGAAACGCCCACCAGTTTGCGTCCACGTAGTATGACTAGAGATCAAGCTAGATTATTGTTTATAATAATATGTGAATGTGAATATTTAGAAAGTAGTTTTAGTTGTGTCTAAAGTTTTAGCACGTGGTGATAAAGAAAAACCAGTGAATGTTCGTCAACAGCTGAGTGTTTGACAATGAAGCACGAATGGCTGAAGTTTACGTCTGTCATTATTGCTATGGGACTTGATCCAAGACCATGTATCAAAGACTACCGGTGTACAAGTGCACATTTATATACTCCTTGGTATGTGGCACTGCCACTACGTTTCCCAGTAATCAATTAGAAAATTATAATATATTTATCACACCATGTTTCATGTATGTCAACCTGAGGGTACCCCAAAAAAAAAAAAATTTATCCTCTTGTTGACTCTGAAGAATATCCAGGAAGCATTTTACCCATTTGAAAATGTGTCCATTGATGATATGATTATTTGGTGGAAGGGCTAAACAAAGCTAAAAAAACCATGCATTGTTGTCTCTACCAAGTCTGTAGTTAGAACTGTTGAGAGCGGATTGCGAAAACCGCAAAGCAAGCTGAAGATGGTCTCCATGAAAATAACACGGCGATGAATGGCTGCGACAGAATGGACCAAATGGTTGGATATTATAATATCCATGATAGGAAAACCATTACGTGGTGGAAGAATATCTACTACTAGATCTTTGAAATTGCACAGATCAATGCTCACATCCTACATTCCATATGGCAAACAGAGAAAGGAGGAAAAAAAATTGTTATAGAAGGATTTCAAGTAAAGGAAAGTGCACATCGCGAAGTAGCTCAGAGTATTCCTGAAAGTTTGACACTCTGCCTGCCGAAGAATTTCAGTCTGTTGCAGGAAATTATGCCGAAAGATTTACATGAGCCAAGCATTTAATAGAATTTGTCGGTGTCAATAGAGACTGTGTTTTTGCAGCACTCGAACTAAACGACACATATCATATTTTGTTTGCTCCGGCTGCACTAATAGACCAGACTTGTGCGCCAAAGTTTGCGTTGCAGCCTATCACAAATAGACTGCCACATATAGTAAATAAAAACAAACAGACATGACAATTAAATGTAAATCTGCCAAGTGTTGTCCTAATTTTTGTCTGACAAAAAAAAAATACATGATTCAGAATCTGCGGCGAAACTTCTTTTCGGATGGTTGATTGGAAGCAATGGTGTTTATAGTTTAGAATAGTGTTGTTTGTTCAGTAAATTCAATTGGATTAGCAGTGATCAGGATATTGGATAACAACGCCCCCTCGGTAAGTACAATGTTTACATTATTTTTACCTCTTTTTAACAAATTATTTTAGAAGTTATATTATTATTTGTATTTTATTTACAACATACAGCAAAAATTCTCCTACCAACATATTCCTTGTGCTATCTCCTTTATTTTGATATATAATACAACATTTCTGCTACAATGTTAACCATTTTCATAACATTATTGCGACATACACCAATTTCCAGATTTCGGCCATTAGTTTTTTTCATTTGTGTGAAAAAGACATGGTTCAGAATATGCACCAAAACTTCCTTTTGGGTGATTTAAATGAGCAATACTGTTTATATTCTTGAAGACAAGTGGTGTTTGTTTGATTATTCAGTAAATTAAACATGATTAGCAGTATAGGAGTGTAGAAAACACATTCTAAATGCAATGTTTACATTATTTTTACCTACTTTTGTCCAATTATTTTACAAATTATATTATTATTTTTATTTTATTTACAACCTAAAGCAAACATTCTCCTACCAACATATTCCTTGTGCAATCCCCTTTATTTTGATATATAATACAACATTTCTGCTACAATTGTAACCATTTTCATAACTTTACTGTGACAGACCCCACCTTCAAGATTTCAGCCATTATTTTTTGTCATTATTTGTGAAAAATACATGGTTCAGAATATGCACCAAAACTTCTTTTTGGGTTACTTTAATGCGCAATACTGTTTATATTCTTGAAGACAAGTGGTGTTTGTTTGATTATTCAGTAAATTAAACATGATTAGCAGTATAGGAGTGTAGAAAACACCTTATATGTGCAGTTTTTTAAATAATTTTTACCTCTTTAATTTCATTTGTTATTATTAAACCTCTCATTATTGTCATAATATTTGTAACCTATCAATTAATTATTAACACTGTCATGTTCCTTGTGCAATCCTCTTTAATTTGATATGTAATACAATAGGTCTTCTACCACCTTAACCATTTTAAAAGCATTATTGTAACACACCCCTAGTTCCAATTTTCTGCCATAAATGTCTGTTTGGTCACAGCCCAGTTTTTGTTTGGTAGTGAAAGAGTTAAACAAGTTTAGATGACAGTTATTCTGATTTAAAAGACTTTGTGAAAGATTCTGAAACTGATAGCACGTGCAGCAATGTTGTTACTCAGTTAAATTATTTAGCAGGTGGTCATATGAAAATTAAAGTTAACAGTGAAAGTTCATCATCATATGATGGCACAAGTTAAATTATGCTTGCTCTAATGGGCCACACTTGTGCCCCTAAGTTTGCTTTGTCTATCACAAATAAGCTGAGCAGTATTTCAAACAATTTTAACTAAATAGAAAATAATGTATATGTTGGTTCTCATTCTAATGAGTACAAATCTGCCTCATGTTTTCCTGACTTTTTCAATTTTGTGTGAAAGTGATGTGCTTCAAAATATGATGTTATAATTATGTTCTGATGGTGTTAAGGAGCAGTTCTTGTGATACTGGTGAAGAAAGGTGGTGTGTTAATCATTATTAAGTAAATTGAATTGGATTATCATCAAATAGGGAGAAGTAGTGCCTTGGTAAGTGAAAAGTTTTAATAATTGTCACCAGTTTCTTATAAATATATGTTATGAAATCTAACATTATTATGATGACATTTTTAACCTCTTTCAAAAGTACAAGTACAGAAGTGTTTCTTGTGCAATCTTTTTTTAACTTGATATATAATACAATATATTTGCTACAGTTTTAACACTTTTACATCATTACTGTGACACACCCTTACTTCCCATTTTCTGCCATCAATGTTTGTTTGGTCCAAATTGTCTTTTTGTTTGGCAGCGAATCAGTTAAGAAAGCGGTTAAAACAAAGGTTATAAAGTGTAAAAAAAGTATCTGTAGGATATTGTGCTGATTATACAGAGCAAACATTAAAAATTATTACCGCAAGATTTCGTGAAATTTTCTCTCCTTTAGGCTTGATATGAGTGTTGCCTGGCCAGGTAATATTGTTGCCGACCATTCTCAATCCTATGACCTGTAAACAAATAAAGAACAGATGTTCTTGATTCAGTAACACTCTTACTTCCTCATTGTCAGTTCAGTAAGCTAGTCTTACAGCAATCAAAATATTTCCTATTATAATTCATCATCATTATGTGCCCTACCAAAAGGCATAAGTGTTCATGTCTCTCCAGAGATCTTGGCGTTCTGGGTCAATTCTATTAAAGATGTTCCACCATGCCACCATCTTAGGTTGTCTAGCATAATTTCTCATGGTCTGCCTCTTCTACCACTGATCTTTCCGGTTATTACGATGTTTTCCAATACTTCGTTACACGTTACATGACCAAAGAACATTGCTGTTCTCTTTCTTATAGTTGCACAAGAGGGCTTTAAATGAATACCTTAAATGTTTTTTTGTTGGTGAATATATTCTGAAAAAGTAAAGAACAAATATGTATCATATTTCAATGTAGTCACCAGTGCGTCCAATGCAAGAATGCTTGGATTTCTGTAGAAAAAGAATGCTTTTGGTCATGTGTGTAACCACTCATGCACCACCTACTGTACCTCTTCATGGACTGAAAAGTTTTAAAACTTCTTACTCTTCTTCTTCTTCTGCGTTCACCAGTTTTTTTTGTTGTTGATGTGATTGCGTTGTGCCTGTTTACAGCAGAGCTGCGTTCTTGCGCTGTTAGGCTGACACATCTGACTTCTTCAGGCATTTTTTGACCGGGTTAACCTTCCCAGAAAACTTCTTACTCTACTCATACACTTACTGGACTGACAGGCATGCATCACCAAAAGGGACCTTCATTTACCAATGAATTTCTATAGGTTTCACCCCTTTACTGATAAAACATGGATAACAGAATGCTGCTTCTCTTTGGTGCATGTCAAAAGTAGGGCTGCCATTTTTAAACAGTCCTTATGACACCACCATGTTCATCTGCACCATGGTGTCATGAGCTTAACATTCTTGACATCCTTAACAACAATATTGACAGATTACAAGACAATGGCCATCCGTCAATCATGTGCCATGCCTGTAAGCGTGGGCGGTCATGTTTTGCCATCTCACTCGATCACCAGAGTCGTGGAACAGCTCCATGTTTCTGTCTCAATCATGCCACGTGGCCAAGCCATCCAGGTATTTACTTCTCGGTCTTCCCCTTGGTCTCTTACCTTCAATCTTACCAGTTGTCACCAAGTTCTCCAATTCATTTCTTCTCATAACATGTCCAACAAATTTTGACTGTCTACGTCTAATGTCTCTAATCAGTTTACAATCTTTATTTGTTTCTTGAAGGACTTGTTCATTGGTTTTTTTGTCTGTCCATGGCATTCTTTGCATTTTTCTTAGAAACCACATTTCCCCAGCCATCAGATGTTTTTCAGCTTGTCTGTTCATTGACCATGCTTCACATCCATACAAAAGTGCAGGTTCTATGTAGCACTTCAACACACGCATGTCATGTAACATTCTATTCCATATTTTTTGTGTATTCTCATATTTCATATTATTTTGAATTCCACTTGATTCCATATTGTTTTGAGAATTCTCATCTTTCATATTAACATTTTGTATGCCACTTGATATAATAATTTATAATACGAACACATGCACATTACTGTAGAATGATTGGGAGAGTTAGTGTGAATGAGTGAGAGAGAGAGAGTGTGTGTGTGTGTGCGTAAGAAAAAAGAGAGAGTTAAATTGCATCACTAATTTCTACGTTACACAATGTATATGTACAATTTTTATCAATTTTTTTACAATTTTTGCGAGAATGCTGACGACATTTGTCAGTATATGTGTGTGTGAAGGGCGGGAGTTTGTTCACACTAGTTTCAGTGATTATGTGAGGCATCATGTAAGTGTCTAGATCTGACGATGTGTGTGTGAGTGTGTATGTGGGGGATGTATGTGTGGAGGGATTGTTAGTGGGAGATGTGTGGTGGGTGAGGGATGTGTGTGTGGGTGAAGGATATTGGGGTGACGGTGTTTGGGTGTTGGTGGGTGGGAGCTTATGTTGCTGAGGAATGTGAATGTGGGTGGGTGGGTGGGTGAGGGGTGTCTGGGTGAATGGGTGTGTGGCGGTGGGAAGATGTGTGTAGGTTGAGGGATGGGTGTGTGATGGGTGTGGGGATGTGTTTATGGGTGTGGGGATGTGTTTGTGGATGGGGGATATGTCTGTGTGGGTGGAGGATGTATGTGTGGGTGGTGAGCATGTTTGTACGTGGGGAATGTGTGCGTGGGTGGGAGATGGTGGATGGGGGGCATATGTGTGGGTGGGGATGTGCATATGTATTGGTGGGGATGTGTATATGGGTGATGTGTTGTGTGGGAGGGGAGATTGGTGAGGGTGTGTGGGTGGATGGGGGAGGTGGGATGTGCAGGTGGGTAAATGATGTATGTGAGAGTGGGGGATGTGTGTTTGGCTGGATGGTTTGGCTGTGGGAGTGTGGGTGGGTAGATGGGAGATGTATGTGTTGAAGGGTGGGTGGGGGATGTGTAGGTGTGAGTGGTTGTGGGATGAGTATGTGAGTGGATAAATTTGCGTGGGTGATGAGTGTATGGGTGGGGGATGTATGTATGTGTGGGAAGATGTGTGTGGGTGGGGGATGTGTGTGAGGGTATATGTGGGTGGTGGGGTGTGTGTGGGTGAAAGGTGTGTGTTTGGCTGGGTGGTTGGGGGTGTGTGGGTGGAGGATATGTGAGTGGGCGTGTGTTGGTGGGTGGAGGATGGGTGTGTGAGTGGGGGGATGAGACAACACGAGAGTTAGTGTGTGTGAAAGAAACCCCCAAAAAAATAGAAAGAGAGAGAGATAGAGAGGGTTGAGCGCAAGTATGTCATGTGACATGCTATTCCAATTTTTGGAATCAACTTATTGTATCCATTCACTATTTTTTTACGCTACACAATGTATGTGTATAATTTGCTCTCCATTTTATTTACATTTTTGCTCACGATAATCATCAGTGTAGGTGTGTGTAAAGTGTGGGAGTTTGTTCACATTAGCTTCAGTGATTATTTGAGGCATTATGTGTGTGTCTAGATGAGAGGATTGTGTCTGTGTTGGGGGATGAGTTTGTGGGTGGGGGTATGTGTGTGGGGGTATGTGTGTGTGGGTGGGGGAATTGTGTGTGGCTGGGTGGGTAGGTGGAGAGATGTGTTGGTGGGTAGGAGAATATGTGTGGATGAGGGATGTTTCTGGGTGGAAACGTGAGTGGGTCGGTGGGGGGTGTCAGTGTGGGCGAGGGATGTGTGTGAGTGGGTACTGGTGGGTGGGGGGTGTGAGTGTGTGGGTGGGGATGTGTGGGTGGGGGTATGTGGATGGGTGTGTGGGGATGTGTGAAGGGTGTGTGTGTATGAGTTGGGGGATAAGTGTGACTGATGTGTATATGGTTGGAAGAGGTGTGTGGGTTGGGGATGTGTGTATGTGGGTCAGTGTTTGTGTGTGGGTGAGGGAATGTGTGGATAGGGAGTGTACGTGTGGATTGTGGAGGTGTGTGGGTGGGTGGGAGAGGTGTGTTGAAGTATGGGAGAAGTGTATGGGTGGGGAGATATGTGCGGGTGGGGATGTGAGTGGGCAGTGGGGATGTGAGTGGGTGGGTGGGGAGGTGTCTGATGTGTGGGTTTGTGGGGGATGTGTAGGTGGGTGAGGAGATGAGTGGGTTGGTGGGTGGAGGGATGTGAGTATGGATGGGGCATGTGGGTGGATGAGGGATGTGTGGGAGGAGGATGTGTGTTTGGGTCAGTGTTTTTGCGTGGGTGATGTGGGTAGTGAGATGTGTGGGTGTTGGTGGGTGGGGAATATATGGGTGTTGGTAGGTGTGGGATATGTGTGTGAGGGATGTGTGTGGGGGATGTGTGTGTGGTGGATGTGTGTGTTTGTGGTGGATGTGTGTTTGCATGGGAGATGTGTGTGTGTTGGTGGAGGAATGTGTGTCAGTGGGGGATGTGTGTGTCTGTGGTTGTTGGGGTGTGTGGGTGGATGTGAAATGTGTGGGTGAGCAGGGAAATCTATGTGTGGATGGAAAGATGTGTGGGTATGGGTGGTTGATGTGTGAGTGGGTGAGGGATATGTGTGTATTGGTGCAGGATGTGTGTGTGTGAAGGGTATGTGTGTGTGGTTGGAGGGTGTGTGGATGGGTGGAGCATGTGTGTGAGCTTGAGTGGATGAGTGTGGGTGAGCTTGAGTGGTATGTGTGAGTGGGTGGAAAGATGCATGTGGGTGGGTGCGAGATGTCTGGGTTGGTGGTGGGATCTGTGAGTGGGTGTATGGATGAGTGGGGGATGTGTGGGTATGGGTGGGTGATGTATAAGTAGGTGAGGGGTGTGTGTGGGTTGGTGTGGGATGTGTGTGTGGGAGGGGGGATGTGTCACATAACATGAGAATATGCATTGTTTATGCTTACAACATTCCTTTGACAATGTTTTTTTTTCACTACTTGAATGCTTCATGCACTGTTGATGAACGAAAGATGAGTGATTGGAAGGGCAGAAAGTAAGACGGGCCTGCACGCCCAATTTGTTACCCTTTGAAAATAAAGATCAATTCAATTCAATTTTTTGTTTCGTTTCAATTGATATCTTTTTATTGGTCAGTATGGTTTTCATCTTGCAAAAGGCTGCCTTCGCAATGGCAATTCTTGTTCTAATTTCTTCAAGGCATCTCCCATCAGATATTATGACTGTTCCTAGATAACTGTACCGATTCACTTGTTTAAGAATATGTCCATTTACGTGAATATTACATTATGGTGTTTCCTTTTTTCCAGTGACAACCATAATCTGTGTCTTCTTACAATTCAATTCTAACCCTAGTTGTTCACTGTTTGCAACAACCGCATCTACTAAATGTTGCAGGTCCAGTTCATTGTCTGCAATCAAGACTGTATCATCTGCATATCTAATGTTATTAATGCATCGTCCCCCAATGTTGATTCCTTCCATATCTTCTATATGTCTGATAATATGTTCACTGTATAGGGAAAAAAGATCTGGAGACATTATACATCCCTGTCTCACACCTCTCTTAATAGGCTGATATTGACCTACTTCATTATCAATTCTTATGGCAGCTTGTTGTTTCCAATTTATGATTTTTACAAGTCTAAGGTCTTTTCCATCAATTTGTAGACCTTCAAGCATCCTTATCATGTCGACATGTCTCACTTTATCGAAAGCCTTTGTGTAGTCAATAAAGCAAAGGTGTAGATCTTTGTTTACGTCTATAGAACGTTCAATTACTGATCTCAGTATACACACAGCATTTACTGTACCCTTACCTTCTACAAACCCATATTGTTCTTTTCCTATTTCTGGTTGTCTTCTTCTTCTGCGTTCATCCGGAGTTTTTTTGCGGACGTGATTATGTTGTGCCTGTTTACAGCAGAGCTGCGTTTTTCCGCCGTTAGGACAACACATCCGAATTCTGCAGGCATTTGTTGACTGGGTTATTCTTCCCGGCTATTTCTGGTTGTATTTTCTTCCTATCTCTTTGCATGATAATTCTTAGCAAATTCTTCGTGTTGTGACTCATTATACTAATTGTTCAATGTTGATCACATTCCAAGGCTCCTGATTTCTTTGAGATAAAATTGCAATAAATACAGAGTTACATAATTCACGAGGTATATTTCCAGTATCATATATTGTACTCAGCAGTCTGGTAACTTTATCTACTCCATATTCTTCTAAAGCAATAATCATTTCTGTTGTGATGCTGTCTGAACCGTGGGTCTTGCCAGATTTCATATAGTTAAGAGCATTCTGAACCTCCATCTTCAAAACTGATGGTCCTTCATTATTATTTTGAATATCATACTGTTCTTCTCTGTTATCATCATAAAGGTTTCTCACATAATCTGACCATACATGTAAAATCTGATCTTTTTCTATTATAATTGTTCCATCTTTTGTTTTTAGGCAGCCTGCTGATGTACATGTTCTTTGATTAGTAAGCTCCTGACTTCTTTTGTGCATTAGTTTGGTATTTTTACTGTTGTGTTGTTTTTCAATTTCTATGCATTTTTTCTCGAGCCATGCTTCTTTTGCCTCCTTACATAATATTCTGACTTTTCTGTGAATTTCTTCATATTTGGCAGGATTATTTTTGTTCTGTCTTCTTGTTTCCATTAGTTGTAAAATTCAATTTTTTCTTCCATTCTTCCATTTGTTCAGTCATCCATGTCTTACGACTCACTTTCTTTCATTTTGGAATAGTTTTTTCTGCAGCACAACTGACTGAATTCTTCAACATTTCCCATTGATCATCCACATCTTGAAATAGGATCTCTAAATCAGACAATATATCAGATTTGTTCTTTACTTCTATTTTAAAATTATCTTGTATTTCTTTGTCAGTTTTCAATTTGCACAAATAATATTTAGGGTTTCCTGTTGTATACTTGACTTTCTTTAACTTTACTCTCAATGTGCCTGTAATTAATCTGTGATCACTGTAACAGTCTGCATTTGGAACTGTTTTTACGATTGTTAACACATTTTGAAACCTTCTGCTTATCAGGATGTAATCGATCTGGTTTTTAATCCTGCTGTCTGGACTCCTCCATGTCCATAATCTTCTAGGATGTTGTTTAAACCAAGTGTTTCCTACAACCGTTTATTGTTCTTCTGCCCATTTTACAAGTCTTTATCCTCTTTCATTTTGCTCTCCCTAACCATGGTTGCCTACACTGCATCCATTGCCTTGATTTCCTACTTTTGCATTGAAATCACTTAGTATGATATTTATTTCTGATTTTTTAGTTCTTCAAAGCAGACTCCATGTCATTATAACATTTCACTATACTTTCTTCACCGCATTCACTTATTGGAGCATATACTTAAATGACATTTATTTTAAAAGGTCTTCCATTTAATTTTACTAATAGAACTCTGTCTGACATGGCCCAATATCCTTTAACAGAATTTGATGTTTGCCCATCCAATATAATGGCTACACCTCTCTGCCGTTCTCCTCTCCCAGAATAAATAATCTTAAATCCTCTCCTATGGCATGGTTATTGTAATTTCTACCACACTTTTAAGGTTTTCATTTGAAGCCCTCTTGTATAATGTTCTTTCATTGCCCTCTTATAGAACTCATTGTTTACTAGTTACACAGGCAGTCCAAGGTATTTGTACAATTATCTCAGAAACCACCACATCACCATTGTTTCCAGTTTGTTCATACACATTCCAAGATTCCCTATCACTCAGCAGACCTGGATCAACATAACATGTCAGAGACCTCTTACTTTTTTTTTTCTTTCGCATATCCTTTACAGGACATCGCTGTCAACACCAGCATTTTACCGCTGTCGTTGATTTCTTGGCAAGATTACGCTCAGTAGTTTGCCATTGCTTTCAGAGCAGCCAGCTCACTTATCCCGTAAGTTACCAACCCGGCGAGAACCATTTCCAATTCTCATGCGCTGTGTTACCCTACGTGGATAAACGGGATTACGGAGACCTCTTACTTAGACGTAATAAATTAGCTGAAATGTTTGTGGCTTATTGATCATTATTGTTAGACATATTCCTAATCTGAAATAATCAAGAGTAGAATTCCTGTTGTGTCTTCTTCGATACGAGCAGAGTGGCTTAGAGGTATGGCAACCGCCTCAAACTCAAGCAAGCCTGTTCAATCACCTAGAGGACAACATGTATGTTTACAATGTAACAAATATGTACCCAATATGCCCCAAGTGTGTAAATGTGTCCTTTACTTTTACATTACTAAGAATGGAACACTTATCCTTGCTTTTTTGGGTAGCTTATCAGATATATGGTTTTCTCGGATAAGAGTAAAAAACTCAGACCTCATATGATGTTGCACATATAAGAATCCTTTGGCAGATGGAAATAAAAAAGAGCAGACCAAGTAGTCTGCTGACTTGGATGCAATATAGATGATTAAAAAATGTGCATACTCAATTTCATACATAAGACAGAAATAAATTTAGGAAAGGACTCAACTGTTTGTCTATTATTAACATCTTTTAAAGTTACAAATGTACGCATATAAAATGACATCACACATGTTAAGAGTATTTTTAAAAATCACTTCACTAATGCAAAGAGGAAAAAATAAATCTATCCAACATAAATAAATTCTGACAAATATTGGTATTTAAGACACATTAAAATGAAAAAGTGAATAGGTACAATTATCTCGGAACAGTAATAATATCTGATGGGCGATGCCTTGAAGAGATTAGAACAAGAATCGCCATGTCTAAGGTAGCCTATAGCAAGATGAAAAACATACTGACAAATAAAAAGATGTCAATTCAAATGAGAAAAAGAGTGTTGAGGTGCTACATAGAACCTGTACTTTTATATGGATGTGAAGCTTGGACAATCAGCAGTCAAGCTGAAAAACATCTGATGGCTGTAGAAATGTGGTTTCTGAGGAAAATGCAAAGAATACCATGGACAGCCAGAAAGACCAATGAACAGGTCCTTCAAGAAACAAACGAAGATCATAAACTGATTAGAGACATTAGACGCAGACAGTCAAAATTTTTTGGGCATGTTATGAGAAGAAATGAATTGGAGAACTCGGTGACAACTGGTAAGATCGAAGGGAACAGACCAAGAGGAAGACCTAGAAGCAAATACCTGGATGGCTTGGCCTCGTGGCATGGTCGAGACAGAAACACGGAGCTGATCCACGACTCTGGTGATCGAGTGAGATGGCAAAACATGACAGCCCACGCTTACCGGCATGGCACATGATGGATGGATGGAAAATGAAAAAAATATGAAAATTTTGAAAATATAATTATTGTTGAAAGTGTACCAGAGAGACAGAGAACAGGAAAGTCACAACATAGATTAAAGATGTGATAGATAATATACACATGACAGCAACATAGGCTTAAAACAAAGTTAGTTACATATCCTTTACAGGACGTTGCTGTCAACCCCACCATTTAGTGGCTGCTTATGATTTCTTGGCAAGTTTACGTTCAGTCGTTCAGTAGTTTGCCATTGCTTTCTGAATGACCGACACCCATACCACTGTGTGAAAATCAATGCAAGGCAGTTTGATGTTAAATCGCCCACAGCTGTAGATAGATTCAAGGTGTGATAGATAACTTACACATGACAGCAACAGAGGCAGGACATCTGGCTTATAAGAGTGATACATTTTGAAAGACTGTTATGGGGGGAAAGTTCTACACAGGACAGGACTCTGGATAGTTGAACTCATGTTAGAACAATCAATATTAAAATACTGGGCAACAAAAGGTTTATGCTTGTTTGGTTAGTCAATGTTCAAGGCCAACAAATCAGTTGTTAATACAATATAGTGCTATTCAAATGTCTAAGCATGCAACTTTAGTATTAGAGTTAAAGGAAGCATTTCACAATATTTTCTTAGCCAGTTGAAATAAGAAAACACATGATACAGTGGCTTTATCAACAGTGGCTTTATCAACAGTGGATTTATCAAAGAGCATAATGAGCAGAATGTCATTCTTGATGTGAACTCATCATACATAAGGGATTAGCTCAGCTTTAAGAAACAACATCATACACTAAGCACATCCATAGATGCTCCTTCTTCTTCAGAAAATGTCGTAAGGTGTACACGCTGATCATTCCAGTAGCACACTGGCTGCAAACACACAAGATTCGTCTACTACTTGCTTGCTTGCTTGTGTTTGCTGGCTGTGAACTCCAGCACGAAATCCTGTATGCCGGATGAAGACATCCTGTTGTCCAACATCAGTGTGATGTCATACAGGACCTGAGGTTTGCATGAGTATCCGTTGTCCCATGTCTGGCTTATTGGTGTGCAGACTGGTGGTTCCTTGCCGTGCAGGCAGACACTCTCTGACTTCGGAGGAATCAACGATCCTACTGACTTTATCCAGGACCCAAAAGGGACCTGTTGCCTAGGACACTTGGCGAGGACGCGTCAATATGTCTTGCCCAGTATAGAACCCAGTCCTAGTGCCTTGGAAACACCTCTGCATCCCATTCGTCTCCTAATACATCCATTCTTACTGGAACTGCACTGAAACCCAAACTCAACTGTTTAAATATGTTGTTTCATCTGTTATTGTGTCTTCAACTAACAGTCATTCATAGATAGTCTTTACAATATCTCCCTTTTCCATTTTGAGTGTTCCAACTACTGGCATTCTTAACCAAACAGATCCGCTATCTCAATGCTTCGCACTCCAGCCTGAGACTTCAAAGTCAATAAAAAAGAATTGAATCAGCAAAAAACAGAAAGTGGAATAGATCAGCTTTAGAAGAACACAATCACAGGTGTTTTTGTAAAGCTGACCTCTTCCACTTTCTATATTTCCTGATTCGCTCATTGTATTTGTACAGCATTACTGCAGTCCAGCTTGTTTCGTTTCTCGTCAAACAAAATTTTAAAACAGGTAGTCTCACAGCAGATACTGTCACTGGGGTAAATGTTTAGGTCTTCACATATTATAGGCCATGGCATATGAAGTGAGGTCACCAGTTTTCTTTCTCATAACCTACCCTTCCCAAAAAATTCCCAGAAAATTCTGAACATTTGCTGGCACCCAGTTTTGTGAGGCTGGGTTGATCCCAGAGCCATACCGGAAAAAAAAAAATAATTCTGCTTCTGCTGGGGATTGAACCCAGATCACTGTCTTAGCAGGCAAGCGATGAGGGGTTTAACAGCAACGGAGGGTTTAATGGCGATGAAGGGTTTAACAGTGACGGAGGGTTTAATGGCGATGAAGGGTTTAACAGTGACGGAGGGTTTAATGGCGATGAAGGGTTTAACAGTGACGGAGGGTTTAATGGCGATGAGGCGTTTAACAGTGACGGAGGGTTTAATGGCGATGAAGGGTTTAACAGTGATGGAGGGTTAATGGCGCTGAAGGGTTTAACAGTGACGGAGGGTTTAATGGCGATGAAGGGTTTAACAGTGACGGAGGGTTTAATGGCGATGAAGGGTTTAACAGTGACAAAGGGTTTAACAGTGACGGAGGGTTTAATGGCGATGAGGGGTTTATCAGCGATGGAGGGTTTAATGGCGATGAGGGGTTTAACAGCGACAGAGGGTTTAATGGCGATGAGGGGTTTAACAGCGACGGAGGGTTTAATGGCGATGGGGGGTTTAACAGCAAACAAAAGGAAAGTAATAATCAGATGTTATGGTACAATAACCAAAAGAGGTTATAGACTACTAATCCCATGATGTTATATTTAACTTATTACCTGTTCTTTGTGGCCGTACAACCCAACAGACATTGGTCTTCTGTTGCTATTGATGTTCATAATTTCATACATTGAGTTTAATCTGTCACCTTCTTGGCTGAAGCTTACTTGTCCTGTCTCTCCATTCAGCTTTGTCTCTATCAAAGCTCTACAGGCAATGTATTCAAGTGATTAGTCTTACATGCAAAACAGTACAACATGCAACAGTAATGGTTATCATATGTAGGTTATTGGTTACATTTTAAGATGTTAAGCTGTTACAATATGATTTAATGTGAGCATGCATGCTGGTTACATACAGTAAGACAATACACCCCATGTGCAGTCTCACCCTCTTGTGTTCTCACTATAGGACTGCTCTAGAATGTTTCAAAATGAATACAAACTTTTCAGGGTATAGTACTGGTATTTGCAAACATAAAAATGGCTGATTTACATCAATGTTCACGTTAGTTATATACATTAAGGCAATATATCTAATGTGTACCAAGCATGTCAAAAGAAAATGTGCATGAGTTAGAGAAGCTTTCTAGCAGTGTCTGTGAAGGTCAACAAGAGGACACAGAAAACCAAAAGATAACCACTGAGCAACAAGGGATTTGGGGTTTGTAGTAGCATAGTGATGGACCAGCATGCCTGCTAGCAGGTGGTGACAATTTTGAACATGCATCAAGGGAGATTTTTAAAATAGACTTGGGCCTGCAGGTCACACCCGCCTGAAATGAGTACCAGGGGATACCATGGAAAGTAAAGGCAGCAAGCATAATACTAACAACATCACAGCTCGAGTGCTGATTGGTCTATAAAAATATGGGTCTAGCACCACGTGCCCAATACGATATGCTGGTCATATCTGTAAAAAATATCTCAAAATACGTGCAACAAGGGTTCTTTACGTTACTGCCAATGGTATTTACCCAAAGTAAATTGTCTTTTTGTTATTTCTTGCACAAAAGTGCATCAGCAATTAGTAATTATTTTTTATTGAGAAGAAAGATATTGGAATATTGTGTCTTGTTGTATCTGGACATGCTAGAAAACTGGCCACTCCTTGATTATACCACATTTATATAAGGAAACATAGGAGACAGAATGACGTTCTGTCACATCAATAAATAGACCACATTGGAACAGCTGGTCTTCTTCTCTGTTGCTGATCACTGCGGTCTCCAGAACTTAGGCTGTGTGATTCCCATTTGTCAGGCTAGATAAACAAATATGTCTATGTGCCACCATTGTCTCCAAGAAGAATAAAAGTGATCAGATAGAGCAAACTGAAGAGAATTGGACTACCATTTAGACATATATTATGTAACACGAAGGGAAAGCACTGAGGGACTGTTTTTTTTTAGTTTCATGAGAATCAACGTCATAGCACTCCAAATGAATCCTCAGATGTTTCATTTCCCTCAGCGAATATCATATGATGCTGATTGTTACAGTAACACACTGGTTCACCACATCATACATATCTCCTGTCAGAACCACACTTAAATACAAACTTAAGAAACCTTAAATATGTTATTTAATCTTTTATTGTATCTTACACTAGCAATGGGCTATTGTTGCAATCGTTCACAGTCAGACTTCAGAATGTCTACCTTGTCCATCATGAATGCTTAAACTATTGGCATTCTTGAAGCAAATACATCTGTTTGTTTACTGCTTCACAATACAGTATGACCTGAACAGTATGCCCATGTAAGTCTTCATAAGAGAGAAGTTATCTATGTTTGGGGCCCACTCATGCCTCATATGTCTATTTTGAACTTTATGCAATACGATGGAAAATCAGAAACTGTACTGCTCTTGTAACTCAGGTAACTGCTAGTCACCTCAGAGTTACTTTAATCACAGCCTTTTCCATTTTCATCTTGAGACTGTAGACATATAGGTTCCAACTTTTAAGCAGCTTTTAACTCTAGTTACGAATCCCTGGGCAGATTTCTATACACAATGGACAAAATCATTTGTTTACACTTTTGTGTTATCTCTGCTGGCATGTTCATCTATCATTTGTTGACCTTCAATTCTGCCAACACATTACACAACTCTCTACTCTCTTTGCTCAAGTAATTACACAAGACAGTTAAAGTCACATAGACATAGAAAGTACGAACATATTTTCTCATGCAACATCACAGAACAGATAAACTAACTTACACTGACATCGCATGTTGTAATATAATAGAATATGATTCATTTATCATTACTCTAAATTACCAGATCTGTATTTTTAGTGTAGAATAGTGTTTCATAGTGTAGAGTATATAGAGAGGAATAGTGTAGAGTAGTGAGTCTAATAGAGAGCACTTGCTGTGTAATCTATTTGGTAGTGCAGTGATATCATCTGTGCTTGGCAATTATAATCAGTGATAACAGTTAACAGAGTGTTTTTCCTATGTAACTCCAATGTCAGTCCTGTCAACTAGCAGATAAAACAGGTTATCTCTCTGATCATAGTCAAGTCAAAGCTCACTAGGAGTAAGCGAGATTGGTGTGTCACCCCATTACAGTGTGTTTGATATTCTTATTGATCTAGTGGTTATTACTTGTATGGTGCTAGAAAGTGCCCTGGTATAAAGGGGGTGAGCTGTCAGTCCACATGCTTTCTTTTGTGGGACGCCACTTAGTGTGGCAAGGGTTACCAGTCACTGTACATAATATGAGAAGTTAGTGACCTTAGTTATTGTGGCAAACAAGGTCAACAGGCAGTCTGACAAGCAGCGTAAGGGGTATGAGAGTTGTGCGAGTGTGTTGCTTGCTCTGCTGGGTGGTAATGTGGGGGTAGTCTCTAGCTTACAGCTCACATATACAGCAATAGACATACTGGGCTCAGGAATTTAGCTTTCCTTGTGTGTGTGTGTGTGTGTGTGTGTTAGTGCGTGCGTGCGTGTTGTATGTGTGTGTGTACGTGTGTGCACACGCACACGTGCATGTGCGTATCCTCTGATTCCAGGATATTGGTCAATTAGCAGACTTGTGAGATATCATGTGGCAGCTGCAGAAATGTGGTTTTATAGACGAATGATGAGAGCACTGAGGACAGATAACAAGTGTAATGAAGGAATCTCACAAGATGTTCACTCATAAAGAGTAGTGATTATTCACATCAGAAGAAAATCAGTATACATTCTTCGGGCACATCATAAAAAAGGGAAAGCTGGAGTATGTCATGACAATGGGAGAGCTGGAGTATGTCATTACAGTGGGAGAGCTGGAGTACGTCATGACAATGGGAGAGCTGGAGTACATCATTACAGTGGGAGAGCTGGAGTATGTCATGACAATGGGAGAGCTGGAGTATGTCATGACAATGGGAGAGCTGGAGTACGTCATGACAATGGGAGAGCTGGAGTACGTCATGACAATGGGAGAGCTGGAGTATGTCATGACAATGGGAGAGCTGGAGTACGTCATGACAATGGGAGAGCTGGAGTACGTCATGACAATGGGAGAGCTGGAGTATGTCATGACAATGGGAGAGCTGGAGTATGTCATGACAATGGGAGAGCTGGAGTACGTCATGACAATGGGAGAGCTGGAGTATGTCATGACAATGGGAGAGCTGGAGTACGTCATGACAATGGGAGAGCTGGAGTACGTCATGACAATGGGAGAGCTGGAGTATGTCATGACAATGGGAGAGCTGGAGTACGTCATTACAGTGGGAGAGCTGGAGTATGTCATGACAATGGGAGAGCTGGAGTACATCATGACAATGGGAGAGCTGGAGTACGTCATGACAATGGGAGAGCTGGAGTACGTCATGACAATGGGAGAGCTGGAGTACGTCATGACAATGGGAGAGCTGGAGTACGTCATGACAATGGGGGAGCTGGAGTATGTCATGACAATGGGAAAGCTGGAGTACGTCATGACAATGGGAGAGCTGGAGTACGTCATGACAATGGGAGAGCTGGAGTACATCATGACAATGGGAGAGCTGGAGTACATCATGACAATGGGAGAGCTGGAGTACGTCATGACAATGGGAGGGCTGGAGTACATCATGACAATGGGAGAGCTGGAGTACGTCATTACAATGGGAGAGCTGGAGTATGTCATGACAATGGGAGAGCTGGAGTATGTCATGACAATGGGAGAGCTGGAGTACGTCATGACAATGGGAGAGCTGGAGTACATCATGACAATGGGAGAGCTGGAGTATGTCATGACAATGGGAGAGCTGGAGTATGTTATGACAATGGGAGAGCTGGAGTACGTCATGACAATGGGAGAGCTGGAGTACGTCATGACAATGGGAGAGCTGGAGTAAGTCATGACAATGGGAGAACTGGAGTACATCATGACAATGGGAGAGCTGGAGTACGTCATGACAATGGGAGAGCTGGAGTACATCCTGACAATGTGAAAACTGGAGTACGTCATGACAATGGGAATGCTGGAGTATGTCATGACATTGGGAGAGCTGGAGTACGTCATTACAATGGGAGAGCTGGAGTATGTCATGACAATGGGAGAGCTGGAGTATGTCATGACAATGGGAGAGCTGGAGTATGTCATGACAATGGGAGAGCTGGAGTACGTCATTACAATGGGAGAGCTGGAGTATGTCATGACAATGGGAGAGCTGGAGTATATCATGACAATGGGAGAGCTGGAGTATGTCATGACAATGGGAGAGCTGGAGTACATCATGACAATGGGAGAGCTGGAGTACGTCATTACAATGGGAGAGCTGGAGTATGTCATGACAATGGGAGAGCTGGAGTATGTCATGACAATGGGAGAGCTGGAGTATGTCATGACAATGGGAGAGCTGGAGTATGTCATGACAATGGGAGAGCTGGAGTATGTCATGACAATGGGAGAGCTGGAGTACATCATGACAATGGGAGAGCTGGAGTATGTCATGACAATGGGAGAGCTGGAGTATGTCATGACAATGGGAGAGCTGGAGTACCTCATGACAATGGGAGAGCTGGAGTATGTCATGACAATGGGAGAGCTGGAATATGTCATGACAATGGGAGAGCTGGAGTACGTCATGACAATGGGAAAGCTGGAGTACATCATGACAATGGGAGAGCTGGAATATGTCATGACAATGGGAGAGCTGGAGTATGTCATGACAATGGGAGAGCTGGAGTACGTCATGACAATGGGAGAGCTGGAGTACGTCATGACAATGGGAGAGCTGGAGTATGTCATGACAATGGGAGAGCTGGAGTACATCATGACAATGGGAGAGCTGGAGTATGTCATGACAATGGGAGAGCTGGAGTATGTCATGACAATGGGAGAGCTGGAGTACATCATGACAATGGGAGAGCTGGATTATGTCATGACAATGGGAGAGCTGGAATATGTCATGACAATGGGAGAGCTGGAATATGTCATGACAATGCGAGAGCTGGAGTATGTCATGACAATGGGAGAGCTGGAGTATGTCATGACAATGGGAGAGCTGGATTATGTCATGACAATGGGAGAGCTGGAGTATGTCATGACAATGGGAGAGCTGGAGTATGTCATGAAAATGTGAAAGCTGGAGTACCTCATGACAATGGGCGAGCTGGAGGGAAAGAGAGGAAGGGAGAGACCAACAGAGAAGATACAAAACAGTTTGACATCATGGCACAGAGAAACATTGGTAGCAGAAATAATTGGCGGTACTCAACATAGAAGATAGAGAGAATAGAGGACATACTAGACAACATAAACAATGAAAACTAAAGTGACCACTTTGAGATTTGAATCTGTTGCCTTTAAATGAAGACAGTGTCCTGCTTTAGGAATAAGTGTACTTTGACGCTATTATCATTTTGAGGTGACAGGTTTGAATCCCTTTGTGGTACCTATAACTTTCTATTTTTATGTTATTTAGTATGTCCTCTAAGAGGGTGAAGTGGTCAAAAGGATTAAAGTGCTCTTGCGTTGACAGCAAGGAAGTGGGTTCATTTCCTACACCAATTGGTTCGACTTAGATGTTGCCTTCACATTCAGAAAGCAATGGCAAATTAATGAATGGAACATTGCCTAGAAAATCAACAAGGGGTTGAACTGCTATGTCCTGCGAAGGACATGCAACAATTTGGTTTAGTATGTCCTTTAATCTGTATGGAACAATTTTGTTTAGTATGTCCTTTAATCTGTATGCAACAATTTGGTTTAGTATGTCCTTTAATCTGTAGGAAACAATTTTGTTTAGTACGTCCTTTAATCTGTATGCAACAATTTGGTTTAGTATGTCCTTTAATCTGTATGCAACAATTTTGTTTAGTATGTCCTTTAATCTGTATGCAACAATTTGGTTTAGTATGTCTTTTAATCTGCATGCAACAATTTGGTTTAGTATGTCCTTTAATCTGTATGCAACAATTTTGTTTAATATGTCCTTTAATCTGTATGCAACAATATTGTTTAGTATGTCCTTTAATCTGTATGCAACAATTTTGTTTAGTATGTCCTTTAATCTCGATGTCTTTCCTCTACTTCTGCAAGTGCCAATAAATACCTGTATATTTATTTATGATGCAACTTTAATGGTATCCAGGGTTCACCAACAACTCATACTTACTCATAGACTGTCTCCCCATAATCCCAGCTATCAAGATCTTTACACTCTGTTGGTGGATCAGAAATATTGTCCTTGGCCAGGAGCCTTGTAAATGCTTGACCTATAACCTCCACGGCATCTTTGATATGGTTTATCTCATTGGTGCCATTCACCAGATGTAGCCCCAGAAATCCTGACAAGCAGATCAGATAAGATGAAAAGCAAAGTCAAGTATAAACAAAAAGACCAGATATCAATGTGATTGGATGTTAACAGCAAGATCACATATAAATAACAGGTTGAGACATAAACATCAAGATTAGATATGACTGGTTGGTTGATTGGTCGATTATGAATCCTCTAGAAGGCCATGATTTTACTCTTAAGAACAATGTTGATTGATCTGTTATGAGTTGAGTTAAGTTGAATCAAGAACCGACATCACTGCACTCAGGACATTCCCATACGTGCTTAGTCCCCTCGTTCAACAGCCAGCGAAGAGTCATACTACTAATCGTTCCCACCGCTATCTGATTGGTCTTCCCTCTCAGTTTTGAGATTCTTCCAGAACCCCTGCCGATCCCCTGCAATCTCATTTTTTCCACATATGGATTCTCTATCTGTTCCTCCACCTTCTCCACTTGGTCCCACAAGTGCACGACCACCTCCCCCTTGTCCATAGGCAAGATACCACCAAGAGGTGCATTCCCTGCTAGCCTATCAGCCTGTTCATTCCCCCGTACACCCGCATGGCCAGGGAAAAATATCCATACAATTCTCACAATCTGTGACCTCTGAAGCGACAAGAGCCGTTCCACACAAAACATTCCTTTCTCCATCTTGCTAAGCATATTCTTTGAATCTGTAATGAACACAACGTATGTTGCAGTAGTCTCCTCTAGCCACCAGAATGCCGCTGTTACGGCCTCCACCTCCATTCTCATGCTGGAGGTGGTAGTCTCATATGCCAGGCTCTCCTTTTTCAAGACTTGTCCATTAGCCTTTGCAATAAAGCCCTAGCAACTATGTCTGTTTCTCACCACTGACCCATCGGTGTGGATGACTATGTCACCTTGATGTGTGTTGCTCTGGATCAGCTGTTGCACTTCAAACTCAGTGCGGCCCACTGCCCATTCTCTGCACTCACGACCCATGTGTTATTATTACATTGTGCCAGTCCGTCATGTCATCCGGAACTTCAACCCACTCTCTTTCACGATTGATGGTCTCTAGATCACACACCTGACCTATAGAAAGTTAAGCCTGTGCCATTCAGGACCTGCCTCGTCTTAGTCTATGACCCTTTACCATATCCATTGCTGCATGCAGCGGGTGATCCCTGTCTGCGGCAACTCTCAGGTACCATTTGGCCTGAAGGACCCTATGCCTATCCGTCTTTGTTATGAATCCTCTAGAACGCCATGATTTTACTCTTAAGAACAATGTTGATTAGTTGGTTATGAATCCTCTAGAAGGCCATGATTTTACTCTTAAGAGTAATGTTGATTGGTCGGTTATGAATCCTATAGATGGCCATGAGTTTACGCTTAAGAACAATGCTGATTGGTTGTTTATGAATCCTCTAGAAGGCCGTGATTGTACTCTTAAGAACAATATTGATTGGTCGATTATGAATCCTTTAGAAGGCCATGATTTTACTCTTAAGAACAATGTTGATTAGTGGGTTATGAATCCTCTAAAAGGCCATGATTTTACTCTTAAGAACAATGTTGATTGATCGGTTATGAATCCTCTAGAAGGCAGTGATTTTACTTTTAAGAACAATGGTTCGGTTGGTTTAGTCCTGCTTAGGGCTTGCATTATCGGAGTGAGGTCGATGTAGAGACTTTCTTCATGACACATTACAGCAGCATCCTCATGGGGACTGTGTTGCTGGGTTATTCTTCTCCTCTCCAATTCAAGAAACCAGTAAAGTGTGCAAGACTGGTGAAGTTTCATTACTGGTCTTGCATATCTCATGAGATACATATTATATATAACCAGGTCACGATTCACCACAGCAAAGCTGGGATTAAGCCTAGGCTATTAAGAATTTTTCCACAAGTTTTAGGTTTCTATTGTGAGTGGACTCCAAATCAATGCCCAGAGTGAACAAAGTAAGGCATCAACAGAAACACTAGCATGGATATTACCAACAAGACAAACTATATAGCATTGTCAAAAATAACTAATGTAAAGGTACACCCCTGGCAAACATGACATTAGGAGGGTGTACAATTCCTTCCTCATCAAATTTCCTGACAATTCTGAAAAAAATTCTTTAAATTATCCGGTGTTCATTTTACGAGGCAGGGTTGACCTCAAAGCTGCAATAGTCAGAAAAATAATGCTACTGCTGGAGACTGACACCAGACCACTGTCTTGGTAAGCAAGCAATCACAACCAAACAGTGAAATAAATTATTATCAACAAGGTTAAAGGTAATCAATTTAAAGGCTAGCTGGTCGACCTCATTGCACCAACTGTACTGACTCGGTCTCTATCTCCGCACAATGACAAGCCACTTGCAGAGAGCATCGCATAGGCACAAACTCTGTCGCTCCAGCGATTATCCCCAGGAATCTCTGGAAAAATTGCAAATGTGGTTTGAAAGAAGTCTGAACATGAACCGTCAACCAGAGTGCAATCAGATAGGTTGACCACTTCGCCATAGGAATTATGAGCTGGTAAAGATACTAACCTACAGGAACAATATTATAGATTAGTGCTTGCTCAGTCACAATCCATGCCCAATCTTCTCCTGTCATTCGTAGATTTTCAGCATTAATGTATATGATCTCAGCATCTTCACTACTGTAAATAATAAATACAAAGTAATATCATGAAACAACATCCATGGTTCTATTTATGTTATAGTTGTGGAAATAAAACATGCCTCCACTAGAATATGGGGCGGGGATGGGGTGGGGTGTCATCATGGTAATATTGTGGTTAGCACAATCATCTACCAGCGGCAGTGGTCCAGGTTTGATCTTTAGAGATGGTGAACATTTTGTCGTTCACCCATTAGATCTGAGATCTAATCAGCCTCATTGACACAACCTTGATATGAGGGTTAAAAATGTGCAAAGTATAATATGAGAGGCACGGTTCATGGGGAAATTGGTAACCATGGATGACTGGGAATTGCAGAGCAAAATGTGTTGCAGTGAGCTCAGCCTGGTCCAGTACAATAATCAAGACACCCAGCAGCAAGAGGGTCCAAGATGGCTACATAGAATAGTAATAGTGGTCCCGCCTTTTTAATATCATTTATGAGGTATTATTTGTTAACAACTTAAAATACCACTAAATCAGTGTGTGTACAATTTCAAGGATGAAAGCTGTTGTGTATTCTCAATTTCATTGTTATCTGTGCTCTTATAATGAATGAATCTTGATGTTATTCATGTGAAGCAAAGCATCAAGTACTAATTTGATACAACACTGTTGTGTCATAATTTGCAAGGAGACAATAGTTCTATTCAATATTATGACATATGTTGTTTAAGTCCAGTGTGCACAAGTGTGGCATCTAAACTTACATGCTACAGAAAAGTATTTAGAGTATTATAGACCATGAAAAAGCAAAAAATACAGACATTCTGCAAGATGAGAACATCTAGGAAAATTGGCTCATAAACATCACCATTTCTCTGAAACTGAAGTACTTAAGCCATATTAATTAATGTCAAAGTGGCTTGTAAAGAATAGTGATGGAAGGCTTGATTCATGGCAGCAAAAGTAGGGGGGGGGCATACTGTCACAAAGATGGACACAGGACATTGCAGACATCTTGGACATGAGTGTGCATGAGGCAGGGGAGCTGGCAGGGGATAGAGAGACTTTTCAGTGGATCATCATAAAAGCAACATTCTGACAAAACCCTGCTATATGACGATGAACTTCTTGTTGGACAATGTCAGAGCAGTTGCCAGACAACAAGACTGAGGATGTTACAATGTAGAAATATGTCATAAAAACTAGCAGAAGATATGAGAGAGTAGTGTGACATAGGCAGCTAATAACCAAACAAAATGTAGTCATTTTAATGCAGAAACAACCAATAAAATACTCAGGAGTTTGACATTATGGCATGGAAGAACATCAGTATCAGACATGATTGGCAGTATGTGAGACAGAAGTCTGTGGACAAACATAATCATTAACATCACATGGCATGGACTATAAGAAGAGGAAAGGAAACTAATATGAGTTGTTTGTTTCTGAGTGAAAAAATGTCAGATCCAGGAGTAGAAAAGAGTGTTAACTAAAAACACAATATATATATTATTATTATCCCTAGGTGTGCCTTGTCAGCACCTGAAGGCATTTTGGAATCAGGCATTCTTGTGTTGATTCTTGTGTGTTCATGAAATGGTATGAGCACCAGTCATTCAAAAATCAAAGGCAAACTACTGAGAGTAAACTTACTAGTAAATTACAAACAGGCAACAAATGCTGGGGTAGACTGCAACATCCTGTAAAGGATATGCCACTAGCTGACCTTGTCAGCAGCAAACTACTAGTAAACACATAAATGGTATTATTTTTCTTGTCACGCTAAAATTGGTATATTTTGTATCACTTACGATGCTGAAAGCAGGATAACTCTTGATGTACATGATAGAATAGTCTCCAAGATGTTTGTATAGTTCTTCTCTCCTGGTGCATATCTAACTGTTTGATCAATCTGTTGTGTTGAGAAAAGTATTGCACATGAATCAAAAACAAAAGGTGCATCATTACAGATCATACTTGGCAAATTTCTAACATATGATACACACATTTCATATAATAACCAAATTAAATTTTTAACAACTATACACATTTTATTTTCAATGTTACTACTGCTGTTTTTTTTATCATCACACAGATAATTGCTGATAATAAATTTAACAGCATTATTGTCAGATGAAAATTGTGTCATTTGACTTCAGAAACTTAAAGCACTGAAGACTGTAATTTACTATCAGTTTAATTTCCTGATCAACAGTAGGTATATGCAAACAATGCAGTGGAATTATCTTCCTGATAACAATCCTTGTTGAACCTAAAATTATAGTGATAATGATGTCATAATGTAAACATGCTGATCATATCTTGTTGAATTATTTTTAATGTCATTTTAATTATCTCCCATCTTTGTCCACAAATAGTTATTATTAGTATAATTATGTATTTTAATTTGAACTATTAGCATTCCCGCTAGCCAAATGATAAAATGCAAAGCTAGACCTAAAAATATGTTGCAGGATTTCTTGTCTGGCATATTTCACTGCATCTCATCATTTTAATTAACTACAGAGTTATACATCATATGAAATGAATAAACTGAAATACTTAAAACACATAGCCAATAATACTGTCCAAACGTGGGGCATTCAGACAATATCAATGTATATGTTTCAAGTATTTAAGCCAAAGTATAATTCATTTATTCACTTCATATGAGAAATAACTCTGTAGTATGCACTGACGAGATATAGTGAAATATGTGACAATAAATCATGGAACATTTTGTTCCTGGCGTCTGTGTTTAAATTCACTAGGGGACTACATTGCTTTGAACTAAAAATATGTTATGGTGGACTAATAATAGAGCCTTGGTGAAATTAACTTCCACTTTTTAAATAAGACATAGGTAGGATTAGACTGGTTTTTGTTTTTCAAAACATGCATTTTAAATTGTTGAGATAAAAACATGGCCCATTACTTCTCCCACACAATGTTATCAACTTCACAGACATTTATAATAATCTCTTCAGCCTGTGCCATCAATGAATTGTCTCTCATCTACCTGTGCCCCTGATGTTATCCAATGGCTCACACAGTGGGCACTCCTTGTCCAAGGAAACCCTAGGATACATTTTAGTCGGATCACCTTGTGCCTATTAAATATGAACATCAGAGAAAGTACATGTTGCACACACAATGAATGTGTTCATTGTGCATCCCAAAATAACTCTCTAACTCTCATAGCCTCATTTTGCAAGTGTTCCAGCTTCTCCAGGGATAGTATAATAAAATCCACACTTTAACACAATGTGCTAGAAAACAATATCTAACAGTACAAAAACATCTATGTATATGGATTTTAAAGGTCTGAAAATGAAGGTACAAAAAGTTTAGAGTTGCCATTAATTAACTGAAAAATATTATAAAGCAAAAGAAACAAAATGTAATGCTGAAATATGAATCATCAGCTCCAAAGTTATGAATGCCCTACTACAATACTCTTTAAAAATGTCTGCACTAAACAATGCAAGCAACTAGTAATGATCCTGGTTGTTTGGTTAGTCTATTGGTTGGTTGGAGGACTGTGATTTTTAACTCTTTATTCCAATGCAGTGGCATTCAAGTCATAGGAGCCCTGAACTGGGCTTTCACCCATGGGCTGAGGTTGGTGCAGAGACTTTTCTCTCAGCCCAGTACCAGCTCCATACGGACTGTGTTGCTGAGCTCTCCTTCCCCCTCCAAGCCCAGAAACAAGGAAGGTGTACAAGACCAGTGCCTTGGGTCAGCCTTGCTGACTGTTTTGGTCCAATCTTGCTTGTTGCTGAACAACTTTGGTATTGAGTGGACTGAGTTATCATGTCAGGGTACAGAATGGCTGACTATCATTAAGTTACTGTTTTTCATTGAGTAACTGATGGTATCCTTAAGTAGCTGATTATCATCAGTATAGAGTTTGTACTTGTCGTGAACTGACTGATTGATTAGGATGCTATCTGCTAACTTTCTCACATCCTCCATCTTACGATCACGAGTAAACTGACTACACTGATAATTATTACAACCGAATACTGATGCTGTTTTAAACAGTATATTGTCACACTACGGGTTTATACATTTAACATGATCACTACATCTTTCTATCACTCATAAAACAACTGAAAGGTGTAAATAAAATATATGTATAGATAGCGGCAATATAATTGCCACGAGTCTCAGCTGGTCTGTCTTCGACCATGGTCGCCGCTCTAAATGCCCGGCTGAGGAGAGACCTTTCTCTCCTGACCATCGTCAAAGCACATTTCTTGCCATCAGGCCATGCACATGCTTCAATGTGATCAGAGTGCACATTTCAGCTCAGACAACCAGTACTGGAACTCCAAATTTGTAGAGAGACATATTAGAATGTAACCAGGACATGATTCAGCACAGAAGCATATGGGTTGTCTGGGATTGGACCTGGATTAGTAATGTCTCCTCCACTGGTTTTAGTTATTTTATTGTCAACAGACTCCAACTCAGTGCCCAGAGGGAAGTACTGTTTCTAACCAATATCCCTGTACAGGTCCTATCCTGGTACACAAGTACATGAAGGTATGTACACACTGTTGCACTAGACAATACATGCAAATTATAGAAGTTAAACAAAGAAGCTAAACAAATTAAATTATTAATGCTCGATAATGCAGATGAGATGGTTAGAAAGAAAATAATCGGAGTGAGAAATATTTGTTCATACACTATTATCTCTTGACATATGGAAATGATTGTGTGAGGTAATGGTATATATAGGGATATCACAGCTGTTAAGTTTGTCTTAAAATTTCTCTATAATACAAATAAAAAATAGTTTACATGATGGTTTGGAAAAAAATAACTCCATTAAAATATACTTTATATTAAAGTATATAAAATAAAGTTAGTTGCATATCTTTTACAGGACATAGAAGTCAACCCCAGCGTTTTTTGGCTGTTCATGATTCCTGGGTGGGTAAGTTTACGTTCAATAATTTGCCATTGCTTTCTGAAAAACTAGCATCCATACCATTTCATAAAAAACTAACGCAAGGCGGTCTGCTGCCAAATAGCTGGCAGCTGTGTTTCAAACGTGGTATGTGGGACTACGAACTGCGTCATATCGCCACGAAGCTGGCAAATGAACGTGGGCATTCTTTGGCTTAGCTGTGCACTGCATCAAATGGCTTGTGGAATACTAATAATTACAATTACAATACATAATTTTGCCAGTTATAATTATTTGTAGACTGACATTTGAGATAATACAAAAGACATAATAAAATAATAAAACAAGATAGGAAATCATTCAAAGGGAAATCATGAGTGCATCAACAGATAAAATACAAGTATGTAAAAAATGTGTAAATCATGTTTAATATTTTTAGATAAACAAATCTGTAAAAGCTATATTCATGAAACATAATAAACTGATTTAAAAATAAGCTTATGATAGCTAAACCAAACCTTAAGTTTTACACATTTCAAAATATGTCACAATGACAGTGAATAAAAATGTGAAATATGAATAAAAAACGAAAAAAATCAAGAAAATGAAAGCTAAAACACAGAAAAGAGAATATAACTTTTAGTTAATAAACTAAGTTAATGAAATGTATGAGTGTCTACTGAGTAAACAAAATCAATTATGAATGGCAAAACAAAATCCTAAACAAAAATGGATAGAATGAAAGAAAGCAAATGTATTGAGCGACAGTAGAACCAAATAATGTTGACAGAATTTCTTATTTTGCAACACATAATGTACTTGAAAAACATTCCTCTTCTTCTTCAGTGTTCCGAGCCATTGAGGTTCTTTGCTGCAGATACAATCCATCTCCATTCGTCTCTCTGGTTGACCTTCTCTTGCAAGTCGTTGATTCCAAGTGCTTGTAGGTCTATGTATATATATTATCTCTCCACCGTCTTCTTGGTCTACCTCGGGGTATACGGTCATTTATTTCCTGAGTGTAAGCGAGTTTTGTTTCCCTATTATCTTCCATTCTTTCTATATGCCCCAGCCATTGTAGTCTATTAGCCTTCATGATACCAGTGATTAGCGGGGACTTAAACAGATCATAAATGTCTTTTTTACTTCTTCTTTTCCACTCTCCACTTTGTGTATCCCTAATGGGTCCAAAGATGCATCTTAAAACTTTGTTCTCAAAGGTTTGTAACAAGGCTTAGTCTCCTTTCGTTGTACTCCAGGTTTCAGAGCCATACAGCACAACTGGTCTGATCAGTGTTTTGTATATTGTGATTTTGGTGTTATGAGATAGCGCATTTGATTTTGGTAGATGTTGTAGTGCATAGTATATCTTATTTCCGGAACTGATTCTAGTTTGTATTCCTTCCCTTATGATGTTGGAGCAGTTTAAGATTTTTTGCGAGACTACGGCAAAATAAAAGCTGCTTTGTCAAACTTCACGCATTTCCTCAGATTTTTTTTTTTCGTTTCGATATGTACAATTTCTGACACTATTTGTTGATTTTCTGTTCACATACATTTCCGGTATTTTCGTTTTGTTTACATAATCAGCACGCAAGCAAAGTACCTTACAATATTTGTTTACACTTTCGGTGATGTACTCAATTGATTTAGCGCCATTTATAACCACTACATTCCAAATTTCATTACCGGACGTTAATTCTAAAGCGAGCTATTTTCATTACCTCTTCTCAGTTATGTACAACAATGCTGTTTACTGGAGATATCAAGGGACACACATATTTTCAGAAGGATTCTTGATTTTAACATAGAAATGTTTTGCGTACTGGTATGTCACTACGGAGTCGCGCAGGCATTGTTTCTTGAATAGTAGCATTACACTGCTCTACAGTATATCCTGGTGCGTGCTGGAACATTAGTATTGGTTATCTGCTCAGAAGCATATTCCTTCGCCTTCTTATCAGGAGTATTTAAATTACACGTCAATACCTCTTTGCGTCTCTTGTACACTTTGGAGTATCAGTTTGGGTTATTAGGTTAGCGATCCATTTCCTTTCCTCAATACACTTTGTAGCATCAGTTTGGGTGTTAGGTTAGTGATCCAGTTACTTTCCCCAATACACATCTGCGTCTCTTGTACACTTAGGAGAGTCAGCTGTGGTTAGGGTTGGGACCCATTTCCTTTCCTATCACATCACCAGTACAGTCACAGTTAGGGATTGGTTCTATAGCGAGATTCAGAATGAAGACAGAGGGTAGTCACAGGCTAGGACAAACATATGAGATCACAACCCAGGCCACCACTGACCAGTCGTTTATTTTGGTTTGACTTTCAGAGTGTTGTGGTATACCCGAGCAACTCACCAGCAGCATCAACTAGCATAACTCACCAGCAACAGAAGATTCAGTTTGCGCATCCACGACTCTAAAAGAACTGATTTGTGGGCCACTGACGAAGAGGGTGACCCGAAGAGGAACGACGGAGAGACTACCATCTTCACCGGTGGAAACACCATTTGCAGCTGAGTGCCTAAACACCTTCCTGGAGTCACGGCCATACTTTGCTTGACTTACCATCATACCGTCTTATGATTAAGACCTCGCTCCGAGAACATTGTTTGATTTACATATTGTTTTTTTTAATACTTCTCATCAATTATTTTCCTTTTACGTTCCTTGTGGGAACTTACATTTCTATTTGTTCAGTATTAAACTCATGATAAGGGGTGTTGTCGCTTATTGCTAAATAAGAATTCCTAGTTGTTATCCTCATATCCAACATTTAATTAGATCACACAAGTGTGAGAGTAGGACGAAAGTTGAATCTTTCTAATATCCGGGGTAGGGGCCCGCTTCCCTTGTGCCCCTCACATCGGCCTACCCCATGTACACACACACACAAACTGGGACTCAAATCCGGGTGCCGGCACCTATTTGGTCTACTTATCCATATGAGTATTCAACATGCCCGGGGCTTGCCTCGCTGTCTTCAAGCACTCCTAGGATGGACTGGCGGAGGTGACCGGCAGAGGCACCTGTGGGTGGGGCAGTCGGTGGGGGTACCCATGGACCGGAAGTAGTCAACCGAAGTGACACCGGAAGTACCCAAGAAAATACCCGCCAATTTTTCAAACATAAGGTCCGAAATGGATCCGATTTTTGACGTCACCGATCTGGATCCATACTCTTCATATAGTAAAATATGACTCACCAGACGGATCTGGATCCAGATTTAATGTGTAGTTACCTCCTACATTACTACTACATACTATAAATAACTAAAAACATAATAGTGTAAATTCTGACACAGAAACAATTAGCACAGATGAAAAAGAATAATTGACATTAATAAACTGACAGCTTATGTTGTATAGAGAAAACTGAGGACGTTCACAACCTACTCTGATATCATGATCCTCTGCCAGTGTTTGGAAGCGACTGAGAATTGATCTTCCTTCCTCATCTGCACTGTACATAAATACGACCCTGTGCCAGGTCAAATTCAAGAGCAGTTCTACCAACACATCTGCTTGATGGGAATATGGGGGAACAGTTCGCAAGAACATTTTGTGAACATTCTGTGAACAAAATTGTATATCACTCCTCATTAGGCAAACCAAAGAAAAGCACAGACTTACATGCTTCATTGATTATATCTACCTGATTTTAATAGATTATTAATAAATACTAATTAACTATAGTAAATATAATCCTAAAAGCACACAAATTTATGCATTGACAAATTGTGTATGGACTTTTTATCTGTACGGATGCAAATGTTACATTATGAAAGAATAGCAAAACTCTAGGGCAGTGAGGATGTGGATTTTTAGAAGAATGTTGAGAATATCATGGATAGAGAAGAAAACAAATGCTGAGGTGCTGACAGCTATAGACATTATTAGATTACACTTCACAATCACAAGGATAAGACTAATAACATGTATGGGGCAAACAAGAGGCTAGCTGTAACCTTTACCCTGATTATGAAGGAGCAACAAGAGAAAGTTGAAACTAGGTGCACTCAAAGTTCCTCATATTAGCACTGAATGTGTAAAGAATGCATTTACTTGTTCAATGGGTTCTCCTGCTATGGTGTTCAATGCAAAATAACCTATTAACCGTAACTGCTGCTCCAAAGATTTCTTAGAACAATGGAGACGTCAGAAGTCAGGGATGTGATAAAAATCCTGACATTACAGAGAAAAAACCTACAGAAATACACAGGGAGATAGAACCAGTGTTACATGATTCTTGCCCTTTATATGCTTTGGTAAAAACTGGTGTACACAATTCAAGAGTTCAAATGTTGCTGATCTACATATATCTGGGAGACCATCCTCAGGGTGAAGATTCTGAGAGACTGAACAGATTGGAGAGAAGGATATCTGGGGACACTGCCAAAGAAAAGAGACCTGCAGGAATAAGAGAATCAGAGAAACATAATACTGTCAGTTCATTATTGTCTGTTCTTGGATAAATATTCAGCATAATTATTCTGGAGGCATTAAGAAATGCCATTGACAAACAGCTAAGGGATGAACAGGCAGGATTCTGACCAAACAGATCCTGCACTGACCATACAGCCGTATTGCATATAATAACAGAATAAAACAATGAAATAAACTGTTCAGTTTGGTTTGTATTGGATTTGTGGACTACGAAAAGAGATTTGACAGCAGTGACAAAGAATCCCATGGGAAACTGATGAGGCAATATTGGAATCTCACAGAAAATCATTAAATTAATAAACACAACATTTGAGGACATGAAATGAAGAGGTCTTTATGAGAGAAGTTATCAGATACATTTGAAATAAGAACAGGGGTGTGACAGGGATGTCTTTTATCAACTTCATTATTCTTACTAAATATAAACTGGATTATGAAGACCACATTAACTACCACCAGAAATGGATTTCAATGGACTCTTAAAAAGCAATTTCATTACCTGGACTACGCCGATGATTTTGCCTTCTTTAGATGAAACTAAATAATTGATGGGAGGTCACAACCATTAGATTTAAATATGTATAGAGGAAAGACAAAGATAATAAGAATAAATCAAGCAAATAATAACCCCAACATCCCTTCGTGAAACCTCACGTTAGTAGAAGGAATCATACACACCACATATTTAGGTATCATTATAGAAAAAGATGAGAGAGAAAATGAGCATAAGAAAATAAGAATTAAATAAGCAAGAGGAGGTTTAATAGAACTTGATGACTTCCAGTCCAACATGGAGAATAGGCTAGGATAGGATAGGAACTGCATGTTCAAAAAGTGCTGGCTGGCCGGTTGCTGAATTAACTGGGTTTGTCTTATGCAGAATGTGTGGCTGCTAGTGTTCTAGTGATTGCCACTTCCATCAATGATGAACTGGCGATTCATGGTGAACTTTTGTGTTGGCATACTGGCAGCAGTCTTATACATGTATACCTGTATGGGCTGTTGGTTTGTCGAGACTCCTGTCTGTTCCAAATTTCACATGCGGCAGTGAGGAGCATTTTGCGTGATATTCACTGGCACAGGAATGGAGCATTATGGGGTGGCACATTACCGTGAAGTTGGAACCGTGACTAACTAACTAACTCCATCCATCCATCATGTGCCATGCCGGTAAGCGTGGGCGGTCATGTTCTGCCATCTCACTCGATCACCAGAGTCGTGTATCAGCTCTGTGTTCCTGTCTCGACCATGCCACATGGCCAAACCATCCAGGTATTAACTTCTCGGTCTCCCCTTTGGTCTCTTCCCTTCGATCTTGCCAGTTGTCACCAAGTTCTCCAAGTCATTTCTTCTCATAACATGCCCAAAAATTTTTGACTGTCTACGTCTAATGACTCTAATCAGTTTACGCACTTCATTTGTTTCTTGAAGGACTTGTTCATTGGTCTTTCTATCTGTCCATGGTATTCTTTGCATTTTCCTCAGAAACTACATTTCCACAGCCATCAGCTGTTTTTCAGCTTGACTGCTTATTGTCCACGCTTCACACCCATACAAAAGACAGGTTCTATGTAGCACCTCAACACTCTTTTTCTCGTTTCAATTTATATCTTTTTATTGGTCAGTATGTTTTTCATCTTGCAAAAGGCTACCTTCGCAATGGCAATTCTTGTTCTAATCTCTTCAAGGCATCTCCCATCAGATGTTATGACTGTGCCGAGATAACAGTATCGATTCACTTGGTTAAGAATATGTCCATCTACTCGTATATCACATTGTGGTATTTCCTTCTTCCCAGTGACGACCATAATCTGCATCTTCTTAATATTCAGTTCTTACCATAGTTGTTCATTTTATGCAACAACCACATCTACTAAATTTTGCAGGTCCTGTTCATTGTCTGCAATCAAGACTGTATCATCTGCATATCTAATGTTATTGATGTATCTTCCCCCAATGTTGATTCATTCCATATCTTCTACATTTCTGAATATATTTTCACTGTACAGGGAAAAAAGATCTGGAGACATTACACATCCCTGTCTCACACCTCTTTTAATAGGCTGATATTGACCTACATCGTTATCAATTCTGAAGGCAGCTTGTTGTTTCCAATATATGTTGTTTACAAGTCTAAGGTCTTTTCCATCAATTTGTAGATCTTCAAGCATCCTTATCATGTCGACATGTTTCACTTTATCGAAAGCCTTTGTGTAGTCAATAAAGCAAAGATAGATCTTTGTTTACTTCTATAGAACGCTCAATTACTGTTCTCAGTATATACACTGCATTTACTGTGCCCTTGCCTTCTACAAACCCCCAAAAAACCCTCCTATTTCGGGTTGTATTTTCTTCCTAACTCTTTGCATGATAATTCTCAGCAGAATCTTCGTGATGTGGCTCATTATACTAATTGTTCTATGTTGATCGCATTCCATGGCTCCTGATTTCTTCGGGATTGCAATAAATATAGAATTACATAATTCAGGAGGTATATCTCCAGTATCGTATATTGCGTTCAGCAGTCTGGTGACTTAGTCTACTCCATATTCTTCTAAGGCATTGATCATTTCTACTGTGATGTTATCTGTACCCGGGGTCTTGCCAGTTTTCATATGGTTAAGAGCATTCTGAACTTCTAACTTCAAAATTGATAGTCCTTCATTATTATTCCGATGATCATATTGTTCTTCTCTTGTATCATCATAAAGGTCTTTCACATAATCTGACCACGCATGTAAAATCTGATCATGAGTTTTAAGATGTCTTCCGTCATCCATTTCTTGCATCCTATTATCTTTATTTTTGGGATGGTTGTTTCTGCAGCTTGGTTGACGGATTTCTTTAATATTTCCCATTGGTCACTGACGTCTTGAAATAATATTTCCATATCGGACAATGCATTGGATCTGTTCTTTACCTCTACATTGAATTTATCTTTTATTTCCTCACTCTTCAATGCTTGTAGATCAAATTTTGTGTTTCTTTGTGAATATTTGACTTTCTTTAATTTTATATGTAAATTGCTTAAGTCGCTGTAGCAGTCTGCGCTTGGTATAGTTTTTGCGACTTTTAAGGCATTTCAAAATCTTCTGTAATCAATCTGATTTCTAATCTTATGATCAGGACTCCTCCATGTCCATAATCTCTTTGGGTGCTGTTGAAACCAGGTGTTTCCAATAATCAAATCTTGCTCTTTTGCCCACTGTACTAGTCTGCAACCTTTTTCATTCTGTTCCCCTAGTCCATACTTGCCTACTATGCATCCGTCCCGTTGATTTCCAACTTTGGCATTCAAGTCACCCGTTATGATAGTTACTTCAGAATTCTTGCATTTCTTGAAGGCTTTCTCTAAATCACTATAAAATTCATCGATGCTGTCATCACTACTGTCTGCTGTTGGTGCATAAACTTGTATGACTTTGACATCAAAAGGTCTTCCACTCAACATCACCAGTAACACTCTGTCTGATATAGTCCAATATCCTTTGATCGATTTTTCTCTCTCTGTATCCATTATAATTGCTACTCCTCGCTGTTGTTTCTCTCCACCAGAATAGATTATTCTATATTCCTCAGATGTCATAATGCCCATTCCTAACTAACTAGCACTATGAAATTTCAGGAAGTAAACAGAAATCACATGTGGTACCAAACTTAGAATATTTAACTCTAATGTTAAAGAAGATCTAATGGATGGATTTTTAAAAAAAACATGATAAAAAACTAAAACAATTGGTAATAAATTATAAACATTCATTAATTTGGGCCTGTGCATAATGGGACTAAAATGGTATGACAGAATCACCAAAGTAGAGCTCATGGAGAAAACTAAACAAATTCCAGAGAATCAAGAAGTTAAGAAAAGACACTGGCACTGGATAGGACACACTGAGAAAACCTGTTAATAGTATAAGCAGAAAATCCTTTCTCTGGAACCCAGAAGGGCAAAAGAAGTAGGGGAAGACCTAACAACCCATGAAGATAATACAAGACAGAAATATATATATATATATATATATATATATATATATATATACTAGCTGACCCGGCCCGGCTTCGCCCAGTCCTTGGTGGGGAGCATCTCATTTAATTCATATAAGTAGTCATATAAGCTCACGTTCCCGTTACCGACTGTCTGTCTGTCTGTCTGTCTGTCTGACCCGGCATCGCCCAGTCCTTGGTGGGGAGCATCTCATTTAATTCATATAAGTAGTCATATAAGTTCCCGTTCCCGTTACCGACTATCTGTCTGTCTGTCTGTCTGTCTGTCTGTCCGTCCCTCCCTCTCTGTCTGTCTGTCTGTCTAATCATTTATTGGTTGCAGTTAGAACAACCTTAGATAAACGAAGACCAACTTACAAAAAGCATTAGAAAGAGCACTTGAAAGATCTTTACATCTTCCCCCAACAATTAACTTGGGTAAATGGAGCGGCGGCAGCAGCATCAGCAGAAGAAGGAAAAGGAGGAGTAGACAACTGCAGCGAAAAGGTGGGTCTGTCTATCTATCTGACCCGGCGTGACTTCGCCCAGCTCCTGGCGGGTAGCGTCTCATTAAATTCATACAACAAAAAAAGTAACTTAAAAAAATGCCCTTCCACACACCATCCATTATTTTTAATGAAAACTCTTTCTAATCACCTGCATGACTACAGTAACTTCTTAAGCAAAAAAAGATGAGTTACAATGTTATGCATTGTGCATCATTTTTATGAAAACTTTGAAAATGCCTTACAGATTGTATCATTATTTATTATAACTCATATGCCGGTACATAACTATGGACAAAGAGTTTATAAATCTTTGAAAACGATGCCACAATATGACTATAAGTTATACAGAAAAGTTATGCCCCTTGAAATAACTTTTACAGAGTTAGGTCCCCTGAGATATATGAAATTATGATGAAAAATGAAAAATGAAATAATACTGAGTAAGCAGGCGATTTCACACTAACAAAATATCACAGTTGACAGCTCTGGAATGAAAGGAAGGCGTGTAGAAAATTTCATCTCAATCGGATGGGCCGTTCGCGAACAAATAAAGGACATACGGACAGAGATACGGACGCACAAGTCTTTTTTATATATAAGAAGATATATATATATATATATATATATATATATATATATATATATATATATATATATATTTCTGTCTTGTATTATCTTCATGGGTTGTTAGGTCTTCCCCTACTTCTTCTAAGACCTTTATGATGATACAAGAGAAGAACAATATGATCATCGGAATAATAATGAAGGACTATCAATTTTGAAGTTAGAAGTTCAGAATGCTCTTAACCATATGAAAACTGGCAAGACCCCGGGTACAGATAACATCACAGTAGAAATGATCAATGCATATATATATATATGGCAGGAGTGGCAAAAGATAGAACTTTCACAAGAAATTAATTCTACAGACAATAAGTGAAACATAAAATTTAAAGTCGAGATGATCGACTTCATGGTGATGAGTTTTACACTATCTAGCTCAGTCTCAGCAGAATGGCAAGCTGTCTGTCAAGAGCATCGCACAAAACACAAACTCTATAGCTTCAGTGATGACACCCAGGGGTCTTGGGAAACAAAATTGAGCTGTGGTCTGAATGACACAATCTGAAAGTGAACCCGTGTACTTTAGAGCATATGCCAGATGGCTCAACCACTTTGCCATGGAGACTCACAAAAGTTAAACAGAAAAACAGCAAATACATTTACAACATCTGAGAATGCATAAATGTTGAGTTGAGTTAAGTCAAGAACCGACATCATTGCACTCAGGACATGCTCAGTCCCCTCGTTCAACAGCCAGTGAAGAGTCATACTACTAATCATTTCCGCCGCTATCCGATTAAATGTTCTCCTGGTATTCCCTCTCAGTTTTGAGATTCTTCCAGAACCCATGCCGATCCCCCGCAATCTCATTCTTTCCACATATGGGTTCTCAATCTGTTCCTCCGCCTTCTCCACCTGGTCCCACAAGCACATGACCACATCCCCCTTGTCCATAGGCAAGATACCACCAAGAGGTGCCCTCACTGCTAGCCTATCAGCCTGTTCATTGCCCCGTACACCCGCATGGCCAGGGCAAAATATCCATACAATTCTCACAATCTGTGACCTCTGAAGCGACGAGAGCCATTCCACATGAAACATTCCTTTCTCCACCTTGCTAAGCATATTCTTTGAATCCGTAATGAACACAACGTATGTTGCAGTAGTCTCCTCTAGCCACCGGAATGCCGCTGTTACTGCCTCCACCTCCATTCTCATGCTGGAGGTCGTGGTCTCATATGCCAGGCTCTCATTTTTCAAGACTCGCCCATTTGCCTTTACAATAAAGCCCAAGTCACTACGTCTGTTTCTCACCACTGACCCATCGGTGTAGATGACTATGTCACCTTGATGTGTGTTGCTCTGGATCAGCTGTTGCACTTCAAACTCAGTGCGGCCCGCTGCCAATTCTCTGTACTCACGACCCAGTGTTATTATTACATTATGCCAGTCCGTCATGTCATCCGGAACTTCAACCCACTCTCTTTCACGATTTATGGTCTCTAGATCGCACACCTGACTTATAGAAAGTTCTGCCTGTGCCATCCAGGACCTGCCTTGTCTTAGTCTATGACCCTTTACCATATCCATTGCTGCATGCAGCGGGTGATCCCTGTCTGCGGAAACTCTCAGGTACCATTTGGCCTGAAGGACCCTATGCCTATCCCTCATTGTAGGTAGCACCAGAATATGCCTCATGCACACAATTGGTGTATCCTTTGTGCACCCCAGTATTAACCGCATGGCAGCATTCTGTATGCGCTCCAACCTTTCAAGCTGGCTTTTTGATACTGTCAGCAGCCCCAAACCATACTCAATGACAGAAATTATTAACTACTGAAAGAGCCTGTACAGCATCCTCTGATCTACCCCGGTTGCTGCCATAGCCCTCAATGCATTAATTCTTTCTGTGCCAAACAAAATTTCGGTCCAGACCAAACAAAAATTCATGGCAGAAAATTGGAAGTAGGGGCGTGTTACAATAATGATTTTAAAATGGTTAAAATGGTAACAGATATATTGTATTATATATCAAATTAAAGAGGATTGCACAAGGAACATGAAAGTGTTAATAATTAATTGATAGGTTAGAAATATTATGACAATAATGAGAGGTTTAGTAATAACAATTGAAATTAAAAAGGTAAAAATTATTTGAAAATTTCACTTACTGAGGCGTTATTTATAATCCACTGCAGCTAATCCAGTTAAATTTGCTGAATATTGTTACACACACGACTTTTGTTCAATAATATCACATGAACTGCACCACAACACTAATAATAAAACATATGTAAAACATAATATTTTGAAGCACATAATTTTCACACAAAATGGAAAATGTCAGTAACAGACCACTCAGATTGTACAGAGAAGAAGAATATAAACACTATTTTCCATTTAGTTATGATTATTATTCTTTTAAATTTAATAATTTAAATACTCCTTAAATACTTTGTGATAGGCAAAACAAATTTAGAGGCATAAATGTGGCCCATTAGCGCATTCATAATTCAATATGTGCCATCATATTAGGACATATTATGACGAACTTTCGCTTTCAGTGGTGTTTCGAAATATCTAACGAAATAATCTAACTAACTGAATACTACACGTGGTTTCAATTTTAGAATCTTTCACAAAGTCCTTGAAATCACTATAAATATACTATCTAGCTTGATCTGATGTCAGTCTACGAGGCCTACTTGAAGGCGTTGCCATTTGTGAAAAACAACAAAAACAAACTACTTAATACTAGTTTAAAACTCAAAAATCTCACAAAAACCAATGAATCCGAATGTGTGACCTTACAATGCCGAAAGGGAAGTGTTCCGAGTTTGTGAATTTTCAATTTAAAATTGTGGAAGATAGAAGAAATGTATCAAATAAACCACTGTTTACAATGTGGCGATGAAAGGGCCCGTGGGCGTCGCTGACGGTAAATTGTGGCGATGTATGGGCCCTTGGCAGAGAAAGAGTTAAGTCCCCTACCAGCCTTCACCACCAAATCCTCCACATGATCCTTAAAAGACAAAAACCTGTCAAAGGTAATACCCAAGTACTTCAATTTACTCTCTCGACTTAGAGGACATCCATTCAACATAATACCTGGGACATCTGCCTTGACGATCCGGTTATCCAGGGAGTACCACACAACCGATGCCTTGTCTGGGTTTAAAATGGCCCCTGCGTCCCTGCACCACTCCGTCACCTTGTCTACCGCCACCTGTACGTCTTTCGCCAAACTGGCCCTGTCTCTGCCCTGTCTGTACACCAGCACATCATCTGCAAATGTCAAGATTCTACCCACACCTGGTGTCTCAATAGCTGCGATTTTGCTGGTGTAGACATTAAAGAGCACCGGGGACAAGACAGATCCCTGCGGCAACCCAGGTGTAATAGTACAGGGGTAAGAAGTCCAGGTACCCATGTGCAGTGCAACCTTACGCTCATAAAAGACTGCCGCAACCCATCTAACAAGGCAAGGGCAGACCTCCATGTCCAACAGTGTGTGTATTAACCGTTCATACCTAACCCTGTTATACGCATCCTCCAGGTCAATGCTACCGCCACTGTCTCCTGTTTATCCTGAAAGCCCTCATAGACATCAAATGCAAAAGTTGCAGCATTGGCCCAGGTATCCTTTCCAGGCCGGTAGCTCCCGAGTCCTTGGGGAAGCAAATTCCGACTTTCCAAATGTTGCTGGAGCCTGCTTGCTACTATCTTTTTGAGGAATTTGCTATACGTGTTTTGCAGGGTATGATTCAGTATCCATTAAGTCTGGAGTGGTCCTTACCTGGCTTTGGGAGTGGGACGAGGTAGCTAAGCAGCCAATTGTGGGGTATTTCTGCCGTATTGATGCTTAGGTTGAAACAAAGAGCCATCTCCTCCAAGTCCCCATCATTTATGTTCCTCATATGGGAGTACCTCACCCCATCTGGACCTGGTGCTGTGTCTTTAGCCCGTTTCAGTACCCGTCTAATGTCCTCCACTTTAATCTCACAGTCCTCCTTCCTAGTGACCCGTGACAAGGCTTCTCTGACATTATCTCTAATAGCCCTATCTTGCTGATCCGTCTGTTTTAAAAATTGCGCAAGTAAAGCCTCACCTTTGTCCTTGTTAGTTGTCATAGGTTGGTTGTTATCATCATAAACGGTGCCATGTGTACCAGGCATCACCTATCTCTTCATCTGCCAATGCAGTCTCCAGAATTTTCCCAATGTCACATCCCCACTGACTTCATTGATAAACTGTTCCCACTTAATCCTCTTTGCCTCTGCTGCCTGGAGTTTGAAGTCCTGCACCTTTACTTTTTTATACCTTTCAGCCTCATCCAATTCTGTGTCAACTGAATTGGTTGCTCTCCGCACCCTCTGCCAATTCCTTATGGCCACCCTCTTTTTCCTCCATGAATTCTCCACCTCTGGTGTCCACCATGGTGGTTGGGTGAAGAGTCTTCTTGTTGTTTTAGATCTTCCCTCTGATCTTAAGCACCCCAAGAGCGAAGAGTGGTTGTGATCATAACTGAATGCCCTGCATAGAATGACGCAACCTAAAAACAAACTCACAACTTTGAGAGCGTGAGGCAGATGGTCTAACCTCTCTGCCACTGTCAGCATCCCATGGAGTGTGAGAAAGAACATAGGACAAGGACAGGACATAGGTAGAGCATGGGTAGAGTAGGACAGGACTGTATACCCAGTGGGAGACAGGACCTAGGGTTAGAGACTAGACATGTCCTTGAATGACAGTCCAACCTTGGACTAGACGACCTGAGACAGCAGTTATCAATAGACGGTTGAAGTACAGGACGACACCAAAATACCGAGGCACTTGACTTAGCACAGACGACACAATGGCCAAAATGCCATGTAACCATAGACCACGGCAGGGAAGAGCAGACTGAACTTGACGGTGGTTGAGTGAGGAGTGTTTCGGATAACTGAGAGAGCATGTGCTGATTGCCTCATATAAGATTTACTATTGTTTCTGAGAGTGCTGATAGCAGATAACCTGAGCGCTGATATGTATGCAATGGTTTGCGATGCGAGAACGCATGAGTGCTTGGTGCTATAATGTTTGCATGATTTCACCAAAGATGATAGCACGTGATTATAACTCATGTTACATGCTTGCTTGTAAATAAATATTGATACATGTGACTTGATTGTTGACAAGTTTATTGCACATGTATTACAGTACTGTCATGTCTATTGTAACAAGTCATTGATTTAGTAAGACTATGACAGCCACAAAAACCCTTGAAAGTGAAACACGGACAAACAGCAAGTACACTCACCACGTCTGAGAATGCAGAGTCTCTGGCTGATATTCCCACAACAGGTATGTTGTAGTAACTACAGGTGTAGGACACTGACATAGGCGAGTGGTCTGTAGAATTTGGATGTGAGGCAACCACTGCAAAAATATGCTGAGCTAGTAGCTTGTCACAGATGTCCAGTGCTGACCGTATGGGGTTACTGTCCATTATAATAGACGTGGAGTTGAAGAGAACATTTGTGTTTTGGAATTTCTGGTTCAGTGCACTGACAGCTTGCTTGAATTCATACTCCATCTTTTCTGAACTGAGTGATGCGCCAATGGTAATGACCTGAATATTCAATCAACTGTGAGCACATATACTAAAATGACAATAAAGAAATAGTACAATTGCAACAGAAGGCATAGCTATCAGTAAGAAATTTATGAAGATCGTGCTTGCCGTTAATATGTACAAGTGCTCACATTATCCCAACTCCTGTTTTTCAATGATATTATACATTTTAAAATAACATTGTTAATAAGTTCTCATCTTTCAGTCTGAAATAATGAACACAAATGCTATGGTATCATAGGGCCAGATCTCATGGCATATTGTGATGAGACTACATGGCAGACTGCTTGGCATCTTGGGTCAGGTTGATTGGTATCTTGGGATAAGACCATATGGTATCTTGGGTCAGGTTGATTGGTATCTTGGGATCAGACCACATGACATCTTGGATCAGCTCGATTGGTATCTTGGAATCAGACCACGTGACATCTTGGATCAGCTCGATTGGTATCTTGGGATCAGACCACATGACATCTTGGATCATCTTGATTGGTATCTTGGGATCAGACCACATGACATCTTGGATCAGCTTGATTGGTATGTTGGGATCAGACCACATGACATCTTGGATCAGCTCGATTGGTATCTTGGGATCAGACCACATGGTATCTTGGAATGGGTCTCATTTTACATTTCACTTTCAAGGGTTTTCGTTACTGAGTGGTTAGACCATCTGCCTTGCACTCTTAAAATTGTGGGTTTGTTTTCAGATTGCACATCATTCTTTGCATTCTCAGCTCAATCTTCAAACCTCAAATCCTGAAACAACCAAATAGATCCCATAGTATCTAGAAATGACATCTCATGGTATCTTGGGTCAGGCCTCATGGTATCTTGAGTAAGGCCTCATGGTATCTTTGGTAAGGTCTCATGGTATTTTGGGTAAGGTCACATAGTATATTGGTATCAGACCACATGATATCTTGGGATCAGACACATGATACCTTGGGTCAGGTCTCAAGGTATTTTGGGTTTCATGGTATCTTGTGCCATGCATCACAGAATCTTGGGATCAGATCACATGGTATCTTGGGGGTAATGTCTCATGGTATATTGGGATCAGACCATATGTATCTAAGGGTATGCTCTCATGGTATAATTGGTCAGGACCCATAGTATCTTTTGTTCCTCTAAGGGAATAAATGCAGTGATGGCATCAAGTTCTAGAAGAATTTACACGTGCAGTTTTGAAAGTGCCAATGTTGACCTTCATCAATACCAGAGAGGAATATTGGCATGAAATAAGGAGTGTAGGTCACAGACAGGTATGCATAAAACAAATCGATTAGGTAATGATGATGTTGATGAATATATGGAAATACATAAAGAGCATAGAAACAATGAGTTAAATCAATGGTGGATAAAGTTAAAAATAAAAGAAAATGTATTTACCTTTCCTGATATACATGATATCGGTAAACAAACCATAATCAGAGATTTCAAAAGTAGCTCCATATTGGTTAGGCTGCTATTTTGATTTACTACAATCTATCTGAAATTAAGCATACATTAAATAACTTTGAAACACATTTACAACAAGATAACTTCTGTAAAACATAATTTTCCATTAAGACATTGATCATAAAAGAGAGTCCTAAAAGTTCAGCATGGCAAAATAAAATTGACACAAAGATAACAATCCAATGATATTCTGAACTAGCAATTTCCTGATCACTAAATTCTTGTCAAAGACTAGTGGAATGATATACAAGAGGGGTAGATCTCCTTTTACTAAATTTTCTGTAGGGCAACATTTTCTTTGATACATATTATTGGGACACCTTTTTTAATTCTGAGGAACTAATTCATCTTCAGTGATAGCTGAACTATCTTGAAACTGTCATAACATCTTATTGAAGATGCCTGGCAGAGATTAGAACAAGAATCACCATGGAAAAGGTAGCTTTTTTTGCAAGATGGAAAACATCAATAAAAGATTTGTCAACTGTAAAGAGAAAAAGAGTGTTATTGTATACTGGTGAAATAAGAACAATAAGCTGACAAGTAGAGAAACATCTAATCCTAATGCAAATATGGTTTCTGAGGAAAATGCAAAGAATATCAGGGGCAGACGGAAAAAAACAAGCAAAAAAGTTCTTCAAGAAACAAATGAACACTATAAATTTATTATAGACCTTAGACATACACAGTCAAGAATTTTTGGGGCAAATTATGAGAGAAATAAACTTTAACATTTAGTGGCAACTGGCAAATGTGATGGGGAAGGCAAAGATATAAATACCTGGATGGCTTGGCTGCAGGACATAATCTGGACAAGAATAGAGGCCTGATCCAAGACTCTATTAAGATGGTAAACTATGAATGCCCATGCTTATCGGCATGGCACATGAGGATGCTGATGATGATCGTTGAAGATAGTGGATTACTAACAGCATTGGAGGAGTACTGACTAAGACACTGGAAAAGAGCAGAAATGAGAACATTCCCTGATATTTCTAGTGAAGTAAACATTGTTTTCTGGCTTCTTTCCAATGCTTCCATTTGTAGTAGCAGAGAGGCCTGTGTCTCAAGAGGTATGCTGACTGTAGTGTGGCTAATGGAAGAATCTCCAAAGCCAGACAGGTCAAACATTTTGGAGAAATGAATGAACGCAAAATGTGGTTGAGAAGTCTACAAATTAAAGACACATAAAGATATAAGAAAATGTTTCATTATCATGCGCCATGCTAATAAGTGTTGGCATCCATTTTACACGGTCACCAGAATCTTAGACCAGGCCTGATTTTTTGTCTTGAAAAAAATTCCTTTTTTTTTAATGTACTCATGCTATACTTCACAAATCCCACTAATTTCATTGGCTGCTAAATATACAACCTGTTTGTTTGCAGAACATTGATTTTTGCTTTGGTCAAGTAAAAAGTAATAGATCAACCAATGAACAATTGTTTGCTTTACGTAAAAAGAGTTAAACATAGGGATCAATACAATAATCTAACTAATAATTAAGCTGAAAAATTCTTCGTACCTTCTAAATATTTAAACACGAAAAGATGTTCAATGCTGATTGTGTGGATATCAGCACATGTAGGAATTGACTTGAATGAAATGGTGGACAAAAAAGCAAAGAAAGGCAGAGTAAATAAACAGCACATGTAGGAATTAACTTCAATGAAATTGTAGACAAAGAAGCAAAGAAAGACAGAGTAAATAAAAAAAAAATACTTGCAGCTCTGAGTAAGATAACATTAAAGATTTAAGAGCAAGTGGATTAACAGTAAAGATTTAAAAGCAAGTGGATCTACTTCATTGCACAGGGTTTTATCCCATATGGCTCAGTCTCTTTCCGCAGAGCAGCCTGCTGAAAGCACTGCACAGGGTTTTATCCCATATGGTTCAGTCTCTTTCCGCAGAGCAGCCTGCTGAAAGCATTGCATCTGTAGCTCCAAAAGAGTTTCCATAGCAGGAGCCTGCTGTGGGTTTGTGAATTGTTAGGGGTCATCCCATTCTGTAGGCCTGGGTGCATGGAGGATAAGGGTGGCCAGTCTTTCACTCCCGTAACCAATGTCAAGTGCTAACATCAAAGCCTTATCTGACTGCGCTCATGCCACTGTCAATGCAACATCATAGCCAGTACACCAACACATTTGCTATGAGATTAAAACAACAGTTAAAAGAGATAACAGAAGAATAGGTGGTAAATTGAATCAAATCTTGAAAGGAATTTAACAGTCATTTAAACTGTCATTTACTGCCAATATTACTTTGTGGTGTATGGCAGGGGGATCTTGAGCCTGAGAAATTAAGGCCACCTGACTAGGGCAGACACCACAAACTGTGCAGGTTAGAGTTTTCTTTTTGCCCCCGAAAGTGAAAACTCCACACCTTACCGAGGATTCGAACCCGGGTCTCCTGAAGGAGAATCAGACAATTTAGCCACTTGGCCAGCCACTATTCAAGGAATTTCTTTGTGACAAGGAATTTAACAAGTAAAATAAATGAACCCTTTGTCGTCATGTCTGAAGACATATTGGGTGTGTGGTGCTAGCCCCAGTTTTACACCAATCAGCACTCGGTGGGTGATATTGTCAATGTTGTGATGGTCACCTTCAGCCCCTTGGAAATGTCCTGGTTTCTATGTTAGGCTAGGTCGACCTGGAAGTCTAGGTCCAAGAAAAAAATCTCAGTCTTAAAAAGGATTTGAAAACATGACCACCAGACCGGTAGGCTAACAGGCATTCATGCTAGCTACTGCACTTCTGCCAAACCATTTGAAAGAAAGATATGCTTACAAACAGTTAAATGCTCCAGCAAGAAGATGCCAGGTAACAAATAAACTTAAAATTCTGAGCAGTAAAAAATTTACTGAGGCTACAACATGGAGTGGCTTATTTTACCATAAACAAAGACAGCTGTGTTGAATGTCGTAAGAACTAACTTTGGTACTTCAATTTTAATTCACCGCAAACAAAGAAGAATCCCTTCAAGCCTCATTTGCATCGGTCCGGCAATCATTTTCCTGTATAGCGTTCGGTGGACTGCTAGACCGATCGATGGATGTTTTTAAGTTTTTGGGCCCGTAGAGCCCTCACTTTCTTTGTTGCAGTGAATTAACATTGAAGTACCCTAACTTTTCTATATAGGATAGGGGGTCAATATGGCAAAGTAATATAATAATTTAAGTTGCTTCTTGAAAAGCTGTAATGGCAGGACTGAAGATGGCCAGCATACTATAAATCTTGTATTAAAACTGTTTAAAAGATTGCATTATTCTTTTACGATTTTTTTCCCCATATCTATTAATCTATTTACAGGACATCGCTGTCAATACCAGCATTTTACTGCTGTTGTTGATGTCTTGGCAAATTTACGTTCAATAGTTTGCCATTGCTTTCTGAACTACCAGCTCCTTTACCAACACGTTAAAACCCAGCGCAACGCGGTCTGCTACCACATTGGTCACAACTGTGCTTCGACCGCAGGTAAGTGGGCTTACGAATTGGGAATCGCGTCCCTAAGCCCTTATCCACATAACATTATAATAATATACACTACCAGATAGGTTGAACGGGATATTATCAGTATAAATACAATACAACACATGCAATAACAATGCTCAGGGTGTGGGTTAGCGTTTGGAGTTGAATAGCAGACAGAAATTCAGTTATAATCTTTCTAAGTCACCATTAAAGTAGGCGTTATATAAATATAATCAACTATTTTTCAACACTTTTCTGCAGGGACATCGCTCTCTATCCTCTATCTTTTCAACTGCAAATAAGAATACAGTAATCTATTGTCATATCCAAACTCATCTAAATATTTCTGCCTATACAAAGACGTACTCCTGTGAGAATGCTTACGATGTCATCAATATAAATTATATTTAAATTTATTATATAAAACCTGTAGATAATATCAAATGAATTGTGTTACAAATATACGCACCAGTTAAGAAAGATTGATTTATAATTAATAATATTAATAATTAATACGATTAATTATTAACATTTCCCATGATATTAATATTAATATTATTAGAAAAACAATATAACAGAATAAGCATTCTACGGTAACATGTTATATAGTGATACTAATAATACTCATAAACGTTACGGCAACTGAGTATGTTCGCAACAGACAGAAGGTCCTATGCATTTTCAGGTCAGAGTGAGGGAGGCGTTTGGGAGTTGGCTCACAGACAGCGTAGTTACAGAAACAGAAAGAGGGTAGCTGAGGCTAGCAGATTTCGTGCTGGCTAGTGGTCGGACTGGGCGCGATCGAAGACAGATACTTGTAGCTGTGTCAATATCGAATACTGATTGAGATTGCTTGGTGACCATTTTGTGGCAGCGGCGTTATAACTGTAACTACAACTATAACTATCTATAACTATAAAAACCGTTGTACGTTGATAAAATCAAGTCCCTCGGACAACAACTGTTCACATGTCTAAGTTTACTTATTTTAAACCTAATCTTAACATTAACAATATAGTTCACATTGTGATTGTCTATCCTTTTACTTTTATAAACTGTCAATCTTGTTGACAATTCCACCAACAGTTCATCTTTGCATTCCTATTATTAGTACCAACTTAGTGAATCTACTTAAAGTTGGTTTTATGTCCTTTACAGGACGTTGCTATCAGCCTCAACATTTTGCCTGTTTGTGATTTAGTAGGAGATTTTACATTCAGTAGTCTGCCATTATTTTCCGAACGGCTGACGCTCATATTATCCTAACCAACGCAATGCGATCTGCTCCCAAACGATCTACAACTGATTTTGAACCCTGAACCCATTTTTCGCTGAATTGCTAAAATGTATTCACTAACCCCTAAGTCACAGACGCATTGAATATACATCAACAACACACAATATGAATATCAAATTTGTCTAAAAGACGCGATTGTATAATATAATCTTCCCAATTTGAAATTACAAAAGTATAATACAACATCCATCCATCCATCCATCCATCAAGTGCCATACCGACAAGCGTGGGCGGTCATGTTTTGCCATCTCACTCGATCACCAGAGTCGTGGATCAGCTCCGTGTTCCTGTCTCGACCATGCCACGTGGCCAAGCCATCCAGGTATTTACTTCTCGGTCTTCCCCTTGGTCTCTTCCCTTCGATCTTGCCAGTCGTCACCAAGTTCTCAAAGTCATTTCTTCTCATAACATGCCCAAAAAATTTTGACTGTCTACGTCTAATGTCTCTAATCAGTTTACGATCTTCATTTGTTTCTTGAAGGACTTGTGCTTTGGTTTTTCTGTCTGTCCATGGTATTCTCTGCATTTTCCTCAGAAACCACATTTCCACAACCATCATATGTTTTCAGCTTGATTGCTCATTGTCCACGCTTCACATCCATACAAAAGTACAGTTCTATGTAGCATCTCAACACTCTTTTTCTCGTTTCAATTGATATATTTTTATTGGTCAGTATATTCTTCATCTTGCAAAAGGCTACCTTCGCAATGGCGATTCTTGTTCTAATCTCTTCAAGGCATCTCCCATCATATGTTATGACTGTTCCGAGATAACTGTACCGATTCACTTGCTTAAGAATCTGCCTATTTACTCGTATATCACATTGTGGTATTTCCTTCTTCCCAGTGACGACCATAATCTGTGTCTTCTTACTATTCAATTCCAACCCTAATGGCTAACTAAGGTTAAACAACCGCATCTACTAAATGTGGCAGGTCCTGTTCATTGTCTGCAATCAAGACTGTATCATCTGCATATCTAATGTTATTGATGGCTACGGTCATCGACCAGAATGGTAGGTCACTGCTAGGAAGGAAAGCAATGGCAAACTACCTTCTTTACAGATGCCAAGAATATCATGTATTGCAGACTCATCGATAATACAACATAAATATACATTATCTGAAATAGCAATATCTGTACAGCCCAAGATATATGGCAACATAAATATTTATCAACGGAGAGAAATTACAGAAAGTGGATAGTTTTCAATGTATAGGGTAGGTTCTCTGTCGGTGGATGATGGAAATGTGATTTAATTAATTAGTTGGGTGGTTGGTTAGTTGGTTGCTTAGTTGGTTGGTTATTTACTGATTGTTTAGCTGGCTGATTGGCTGACTATTTAATCCGTTGTTTGATTGGTTTGTTGGTAGACAACCCGTTGTATAATATTATTCGATCTGTGGACTTGGGTCCATCCCAAAGACAAGCAACATCGTCCGTCTGTTACCATGGCCCCAAAAGGGAAACAAAGAATAGAACACCGTAGACATGCACATGTCGTAAAAGACGCTAAAGAGGGTTATCTGAGACTCGTTAGCTCACAGGTAGCAAAAAAACAAAAACTAAGAGTTGTGGGCCTATACTCCACTAGGAGGCTCAACGACAAAAGAAAAAAGCAAGCAACACACTACATCTGAGCAATCTTGCTGTTTCCAGCAGTACGTTCAAGCCGTGGGTGCTGATCGACCACCATCATTTCACATGGGGGAGTGGTGGTGTGCAGCTTTTCTATGGTCAGGTAAAATAACACTAGATGTTCTCTCGTGGTATCTCTCATTGTGTTTATCTTTTTGTGCCCCACTTGCTCATTTCCCATCAAATTTGCCAATTGTCACTAAATTTTCATGTTTATTTCCCATCATAATGTCCCCCGCATATCGTGACTGTCTGCGTCTAGTTTATACGAAGGGGAAGTCAATAAGGAAGCCACACTTGGCTGTAGAAAAATAACTAAATATGATAACAACTTGACACCAGTTTATATTTATACCCACACTGTCCCGTTATTTCTCAACATAATTTCCACCAACATTGATGCACTTAATCCTTATCCCATCGTTTTATCAGTCCTCCCAAACCCACTGCATGGAACTGCGTGCTCTGTTTTCTAAACCACGTTTTTACTTCACATTCAACTTCGGCGTCATTGGCGAAATGTCTCCTGCCAAGGTGGGTTGTCAGTGTTTATGCTGACAAATGTTGTCCCGTAAAGCGGTGCATAGCTGGGTTTAAAAAAAAAAAAAAAAAAATTACGAGGGCGAGTCAATAAGTAAGTCACACAGTTCTGTGGGATGGCAGGTAAATGAGAACAGAGCACGCAGTTCCATACCGCGGGTTTGGGAGGACTGATAAAACGGTGGGATAAGTGCATCAATGTTGGTGGAAATTATGTTGAGAAATAAAGGGACAATGTATGCATAAAAATACACTGTTTCAAGTTGTTATCATATTTAGTTATTTTTCTACAGCCATTTGTGGCTTACTTATTAACTTACCCTCATATAATAAATTTACAGCGTTCATTTGTTTCTTGAAGGACTATGTCATTAGTTTTTCTGTCCGCCCATGATATTATTTGCATTTTCCCCAGAAACCACATATCCACTGCAATGAGATGTTTCACAGCTTGTCTGCTTAAAGTCCATGATAATGCGCACGCAACAGTACAGCTTCTATATAGCACTTTCACACTTGTTTTTTTTCTCACTGCTTTTGACATTTTGTGTGTGTGCAACCGCTCACTTTGAACTCTTCTTCTTCTTCTGCATTCATCCGGAGTTTTTTTTTTTTTCGGACATGATTGCGTTGTGCCTGTTTACAGCAGAGCTGCGTTCTTGCGCCGTTAGGCCGACAAATCCGACTTCTGCGGGCATTTGTTGACCGGGTTAACCTTCCCGGACTTTGAACTCAAGCGTAGCCCGTACCCGTGCTACTATTCCTAGTGCACTGGACTCATTTTTGAGGTGGAATAGTTTCCTCTATTACCAGTGTCCCTCGCCATCAGGCGAACCCTCACCGACTTCAGAGGCACTTGCAATTTACGCCCCCTAGTCTAGAACGAGAAATCAACATGTTAGTCAAACTGACCATGTAGAAGTTGCAACCCGCTACCTCGATATCAGCACACCGGGTGTTTAAGAACGAGCACTCTTATCCATTCGCCCATGCTTATTTCCAGACATCTTGTTATTGGTGAGTATAGTACAGTTCTTGCAGAAAAGAACATTACAGATATAGGTTGATTCCAGGTGAACAAACAGAAAATGAATAATAAGTTGTCCAGCAAACAGAATTGCTGATCCTCAGCTTGCTTCACCATAGCGGAGATCGTGGTAAACCCTCACTTCATTTGTAAAATTAGACAAAATGTTAAGATTCTGTTGAGAAAAAACAAGAGCTGCATACCCTACCAGGACTCAACCAAAGTGAACAGAAATTACAGAAGGGAAAATAAATTAAAGTAACTTTAAAATTCGTGTTCTAACTTACATTAACATTGGTTTATTGCATAAGATGTTCTTAATTTTATAAAATTTTTATTTTTTCCTTTCAACTATTCAGTTCTTTATCTCTGTAATACATCTTCCAGTGGTGTTACTCGGGTGTTTAGATACTTGAAATTCTATACTTTCCCCCAAATTAATACAGTTGACTTTAACTGTACATTAAGGAATGAACTGTTTCTTTCATATCACCGTCTTTCTATTCTTCAGTAAGATGAAAGGCAAATGCGCAAGACAAAGACGACAAATGAAGGCTGGAAATAGGATGTCAGACTGTACCACAATGGCAAGGGACATTAAAATCTAAAGATCCATGCAGCCTACCCACAACGCGAATATGACAACTGGCCAGATCGTGTTAGGGCAAACAATGTTCTACAATGTGTACACTGTTCATTGGGACGTTCTTGTAGCAATTTTATGGATAATGTAGTGTTCTTGTACCTGGTGATAACGGACATAACTGTGACTGCGGAAAGATAAGCAGACGCATGCTTGTGTATTATCTAATGCGCTATCCGTAATAAAGCTACAGGACAGGTATAGCGAGCTTTCGGGTATACGATATAAATATGGTAGTTTGGTTTGGACAGACAGACAGACAAGTGGACGGACCGACGGATGGATGGATTAGGTAGGTAGGTTCACCGAGAAAAGAGAGAAAGAGAGAGAGAGAGAGAGAGAGAGAGAGAGAGATTGAGAGAGAGAGAGAGAGAGAAAGAGAGAGAGAGAGAGAGAGAGAGAGAGAGAGAGAGAGAGAGAGAGAGAGAGCGAACGAACGAAGAAGCTTCATTTTCAAAGGGTCACAAATTGGGCACGCTGGCCCGTCTTACATTCGGCCCTTCCAATCACGTATCTTTCGTTCATAAATTGTGCATGTTACATTCACATAGAAAAAAAAAAACAACAATGTCAAATGAATGTTGTAAACATAAACGATGCATATTACCATGTTTTGAGTCAGGCGAACACACGTACACACGCACATTCATAGACACATACATACAATCCTGCATACATACTTACCTCATTTATACAAACTCTCACAGTTGTGCACCCACTCAATAACACACAAATTCACACTCCCACGCATACACATTAGTTAGTTAGTTATCAGTTGGGGTATCTTCGTTGCACTCCGGACATGTCCATAGGTGCTCAGATCCTCCCCCCAGCATATGCATCAGCGTCCGGTGGCTAATAGTCCCAGTTCTGTGTTGGTTGACGAGGCGCTTTGTTTTCCCGATGTACCTCTCGCGTCTGGCTGTGCCGATTCTTACTCCCAGGTCTTTCATCCTGGAAAGCGATGTGGAATCACTGGCGTCAAAATCCTCTGTTCTCGCCATATCTTTAAGGGCGTTAATAACATCGGCACGATCCATGGGCTGGCCATCTACAGGGGGTGCAGAGCCAGCCAATTTATCGACTCGTTCATTTCCCTCGACTCCCGCATGTCCCGGGACGAAGATGAAGGTGACTTTGCGGACAACGGACTTCCGCAGCGACTCAGTCCACTGTCTACGTACAGATCCAGCTTCGACCTTCTGAATCATGCTCATTGAATCACGTAGTACACACACGTTGGTATAATGCATACACATATACTTACTCACTATCAAATACTCACTAACAAAAGTTTATTCACTAACACACACACACACGCACGCACGCACGCACGCACGCACGCACGCACGCACGCACACACACACACACACACACACACACACAACACATACACACATACGTACAAGATAATATTCCCTAAAATTGATGTAAACATGATGGAGTAAGTAATGCTTTCATATTTTACATGTTTAAATCAAGTGATATGAAACAAAAGAAAAAGCAGAGACTGCAGCAGGATATAACAATATGAATCGCAAACAATTAGGTATATTTAGCTCCTGCGAAAATAAGAGACATACTAAACACGGACACTATGTACATACCGTCCACAGAACTCCATACCCAGGTGAAAAAAGTGTGACTTTGAATAACGAAGTAATTGAGTTAATTTTGTGCCAACAGAAAGACATGATATAGTCGGTTTAAAATTACCATGGTAAACAACTGATATTACTGTGTGAACATGTGTATATTTCAGCTTGAACGATGAATCGAATTATTTTACTCTACGTTGTGTGACATCTGCAGTAAGTACCTGACGAGATGCAGCGAAATGTACCAGGCAATAAATCGTACTGTATAATGGTTTGTGTCTTCGTTATTCAAATTCACTACGGGAAAACATTGTTTCTGAAAGTGTGACTTATCAAATATGAGAAACAATCAATAAATATATAATACTGAAGTGTTAAAATAAAACAATAAGTATTATAGGACAACAAAACACCGCCGACGTTTCGGTTCTGGAACCTTTGTCAAAGACAGGACAACACAAACAGATAAAAAGCGAAATAAAGCACACAAAATAAAACAAACTTGAACACAGCTTCTTCTTGTTGATATGAGGGAAACAAATATAGTGGTTTATACCGGTGCAGAATGGTGCTCTTGTGCTACAAAAGTTTGTGTTGCTAAATGGTGTGTAAACAGTCCGATGTGAATAAAATACAGGGAAGATAGTATACGCGACCACATGTATACAAAATTCAAGATTGGTGGCTCAGCCATGTGCAAATGTGGTTTGGCGTCGCAGACAGCAGAGCACATACTCTAGGATTGCCCAAACTACAACATATCCAGGCGAACCTTTTGGCCTAGAGAGACAACAGTGGAAGATAGATTCTATGGACCGCTGAGTGAACTAAAAAAGACTGTTAGAGACAACATTGCAATTATAAACATATTTCAGGCGAACGAAAGAAGAAGAAGAAGATTAGTTATACTGTGGCATCAACAGCGGTATTGATTCCTGCTGAGTGAATGCAGCCCAAAGAGCTTATTAACTGGCTTTCAATTTTAATGCAGTGACCCATACATCGTTGACTCCATTGTGGTTAGAAGAATTAAAGTGGTTGGGGACAGGTTTGTCAGCGCCTTGATTAATGTCTCTAAGGTGTTCCCTAAAGCGGTCGGCAAGGCGTCTGCCAATTTGGCCAATATATTTCATGTCACATCTTTTGCAGATGATAACATATAAAAGATTACGGGATGTGCAAGTGAAAGAATCTTTCAAGGAGAAGGTGTCTAGGGGGAATGTAATTGCCGGTGTCTGAAAAACGTGTGGGCATGTCAGGCAATTCTTACGGTGGCATTTAAATGTGCCCACAGATGAAATATCTGTGGGGAGGCGACTGTGAACAAGGTGGTCCATGAGACTTTTGTTCCGGCGGAAAATTACCCTAGGGCCGTTAGAGAACACCGCACGAGTGGCTGGGTCAGATTC